>JAQISU010000370.1:0-662500 GCA_029339505.1 Unio delphinus
CGTAGAAGATTGTTGACGCTAATTTCCTTATTGGTGTACATCCTTCAAATCTTAAAACATTTTTCATGCATGCTACGGATCTGTTTAGTTTGGTCTCTTGCCGTATGTCTCTGATACATACGTTATATGCTTGGATTGACTAAAAAGGCATACACGCTGCAAACTTTCGCGCTAATATTTTGAATCGGAAACTGTTATAATTAGAATGGTATTAATTTGACAACTTAAAATGTTTGTGGTGTTTTGAATATTCATTATCAAATTAAATGAAATTTAAAATAAAAGAAATTTAGGTAAAGATGCATCTTTCATTATGCACATTTATCTTTTTCGTAACATATAACAGCAAAACGGAATGTTCTGAATTAAATTTTGTCAAATTATCGCAAAATAACTAATTATGCAGTTTTCAACCATTTTATCTGTATAAATTTATTTGTAGCAAATACGTTAAAATACGAGAATATCTCATGTTTTGCTTGAGAATTAAGTTTTGGAGACCAAGCGTACAGCTCTACTATACTCCTTTCTTTCTCCGGTTTTTCCTAAGCATTATAACTTCGGAAAACATTTATCTTGTTCACAAAATGTTCCAAATTTTATTATAAAACATATTATATAAGAATTGTCAAAATATATGTTACAAATAAATACTTGTCAGTTGTATTTTAAATTGGGCCGAATTGTCTTTCGAGTTGGGCCGAATTGTTTTTAAAGTTGGGCCGAATTGTCTTACTTTCGGTCCAAGTTGGGCCGAATTGTCTTGGGCCGAATTGTCTTTGGTCCGAATTGTCTATAAGCCCACTAAACAAATACTAACAAATGAAGAATGTAATTGTTTATGCTCTAAGTTAATAATTGTCAGAATACATGAATGGAGGAATTTTTGACTTGTTATTGAGATAAATAAATAATTTTATATGCAATACATTTGCTATTTTGTAACTTATTTCACGACTTATTTGTGGTATTGCTAATTATTTATAAATGTTGATAAATATTCACGTTACTGTACCGGAACATTCCTCGTCAAAACGGGAGTTATTTCCCTTTGCAACTCCTGACCTCGCTACTTTTCTTGTTAAACAAAATATTGATACATATCGCAGTTTTTGTTTGTTTGTTTTGGGTTTTCTTGTGCTGTTGTTGACATTTAAAGTAGGTATTATGTAAAGTTTAAGGTGTTCTTGGAGAGTCTTGGGGTGTCCTGGGGTGTCTTGGGGTGTTTAGAGAGACCCCCCCCCCCCCACACACAATGTAACACTGCTGTAATCATGCTAAATCCGCACATTACCCATTGCTTCATGTGAAGTGTCTTCACAAACATAAAAAGAATTACAAGACAAGATATATCCCCTATTTACAAAAAAAATAAATAAAAGATCCAGTTAAATAAATATATAATTGATTCGTTCCTATACAATAAACAGAACAAAAACAGAAAATATTGTCAGCCTGCAAGAAATAAAACAGTATCTGGATAATATCATCAGTAAGGGAAAGTTATGCATGATACTGACTGTAACTTGAGAAATCAAATTATGTATAAATATAACCATAGCCATTTAAACATATGCTGAAGACTTTAAACAAGAAATGTTATTGTTCCCTGCCATATGCATAAACCTTAACAAAAACAACACAAATTTTCAATCTGCTAGCTGTTGATGTTGTAGGGTTTAATGACATTTTTCAGCACATGTTTGGTTATACACGGAGGCCAGTATTAATGGTGGAGGAACAACCAGGGGAAAATTCTTGGAAAGAATCATCAAACCACGAGAAGCTACTGGCAAGCTTTCTCACTTACCCACATTGGCTGAATCTGAGACTCGAACCTATTCAGACAGAGGTGAGATGGCAGTGATCAGTAATGGAGAGTTCTTTCGGCCACTCGGGGCCCTGGGAAACGATTTAATTATAGATGTTATTAACAGTCTGACAATTGTATCCATATAAAAAAAACCTGAGATTTCAACTCCAAACACAAACTAAACCTGTGTGCATAATATGAATGCTTTCAACTATTCCATAGAATAATTAAATTTGATGTAATAACATTGAATAACATCATCTGAAACACATAGATAAATGAAATATTACTTTCATGGAAAATAAAGTTTTTTTTAAATCATTGTCATGGGATGTGTTACATGGGAATAAATACTTAATTTAGTTACACTTCTGAGCCTTTAAAAATTCTTTAAAGTTTAAATATAAATTTCTTTACCACTCCAAGTCAAAATTATTGGTATTATTATTTTCAATATGGACCAAATTAATTCTAATTCCAATGCTTAAAATGTAACTAATTTTAGTATAAGACCAAGGTGATGTACAATAAAAACAAAAAACAAACTGCTCTCCTTTATGTGGTTAGAGTATCCGCCATGCAGGAGGTCATGGGTTTGATCCCTGGCTGAGTCATACCAAAGACATACAAATTGTACTAACATCTGCCTCACTTGGTGCTCAGCATTAAGAAGTTAGTGTTAGGACTGGTCAGCCTTGTGTCAGGTTAATGTTACTGAGTGGGACATAATGCTACATGACTACGGCATGATGCCCCAGTGCTAGACATCACTATAAACTGCCACACTGCAGACATCATAGCAATATGACTGAACAGTTGTTAAAGCTTAGTTAATAATCCAAATCACACACACACACACACTCATTCCTGGTCAGCCTGGTGTCAGGATAATGTAACTGGGTGAGACATCATGCTTTCATGTCTGCGGCATGATGCCCTAGTGCCAGATATAACTATAAATTGCCACACTGCAGACATTGTAGCAATATTACTGTTTCTTTAAAGCAACTTTAAAAATCTTAATTGCACACACACACTCTCCTTCAATATATATATTATGTTAATTTCATTTATGTGATGTTGCCTTTCATCTCTCCTCTATGAATCGCTCTCTTCTGCTCTTTCTGAGTTTCTCCTTTCCACAAATTTTCTTTGGTTCTTCATCTCTTCTCCATCAGGTTCTTCCTGTCTACCTGTTCATTACTCTTGCTTAATTTCGCCTTCATGCCTGTAATACTTAGTTCATATTTGACTTCATTTCATTGAACATTTTCATTTACTCCCTTAAGGCTTCTGCCACTTCTCATGATGCCTTGACTGAATCTTGTAACCCATCTCTTAAAGCATCTACAGCCACACCCATTGTTTTTGTCTTTGCAAAGAGCTAGGAATGAGTAATTGAAGATATGCACCAGAGCCGTCCCATTTATCAAACTTTCTGTAGACAGTACCTTATTTCAAGATAAGGTCATTCCACTGGAGTACATACTAATGTTTAGCTGGACTTGATGTGGCAAGTACTTATGCACATGGTCATTTGTCCTCTTGAAGCCATGTTAAAACTTGACCAATGTCGGAATCTTCGTGCAGTAATTGTTTTGTATCAAATACAATATAATTTTGTGACCATGAAATTTAGTATCTGATACAACTGGTATCACTGTTAGTAGCTATTCTACTATATCCATATAAGATCTGCATAAATTCCACCTAAAGTGACAAATGATTTTAAAATTAAAATAAAACCTGTTTATTTGGTTGCCGATAACCTTGAATCAAGGTCACTATCTAGGTCAACATTACTTGTTTACCAAAGAATATTTCAGGCTGACTGATTTTCTAGAGAAAAAACCCCATAATCTCTTGTGAATAAATTTACAGTAGCATGTAATGAAAAATGAAAAAAATAGTTTAAAACTGACATACAAGCAAACTAAATTAAAACAAATATATATCAAATCAGACTGGTGTAACACTTCTCACTATAGTCTTTGTGAAAACATTGCATTTTCTTGCACTTATTTATTAAAGACTTTATTCTTGTTTTTGCCTGATGCTGCCCTTGCAACTCTTTTCTATGCAGACTGATTTTCATCTTCGGACACCAGACTACCATCTTCATCAGTGTCTGAATGTCTGTATTCTTTGCTCATATTTCACTGCTCTGATTTCTATACTTAATATTTTGTGGAAGTTTACTACTTGAAAGACAGCATCATCTTTGTCATTCGGTTCTTTAAAATACTCAGTGTGAAAATGTGCTTTATCCATCATCTATCAACCCTTCAAAGAACCTTTACAGTAGATCTACTTGTCTGCTGTTGTTGTTGTTATAGAGTTTAACGCCATTTTCAACACACGATAGGCTATACATGGCAGCCAGTATTAATAGTGGAGGAAGAATCTGATAAGACCCCGGAAAGAACCACGCTCCACGAGAAGCTACCGGCATTGTTGTGTGCAGTGTGGAATTACCAAATAGGCAGATTAGACACCGGTCTAGGGTCCCAGCGATAACAGATCAAAATAATATTGATAAAACGTATTCAGAGATAATTTGCCTTGTCACATAACTTCTTTAATTTAGCTTCATACTCTTCATCAGTCTCACTGACAAAACTGTGTGTCATATGTATTTGCAGTTTTAATAATCCTGTATCGACTGGCTGATTCTTTGCATAATGCTTCATAATCTGCATGTACTGTGTGAACAATTATCCATATACAAATTTAACTGTAAAGGTTTTGTATTGTTAGGTCCAGTTCAGGCAGCCCTATCAAAATGCTTACATTAGAATTACACACCTCAGCATTATATATTGTTTGTAGTCAGCATATCGCAGGAACCAGTGAACATACTTTTTGATGAATTTGGGTCTATTTCGTCACATGACACTAGGTGTGCTTGTTATGGCTTTGTCTCATCAACTACCTTTGGACAGAATTATGGCCATTGAAAGTTAATTTCAGATCTTCATGAGATATGTAAATTGGCATATCTCTTGAACCTTTCAATATGTGCCGATGTAGTTAGGTAAGAACATTGTCTTACAGACTTGCATCTTGCGATTTATTGTTTAGTTATCTCCCCTGAATGCGTTCCTTTCTAACTTGTATTTTGGTGTCCAGAAGACAACTTTGTAACACATTTTTACTTCAACCAGATTTGGCATGTACAGTGTAGTATAAAACTGATGAGATCTTGGGTTAGTTGATTTAAAGCCTTCCAAAACTAAGTAACATGGTGGTCACTAATTCAAACTTTTCAATGAGCAATTGGTTCTGACCCCACACCCTGATGAACATGTCTAAATAAAACAAATGGGGTGGGAATTGTCAGAGGAATCTCAGATTATGACACAACACACACGTCTAAAATTTAATTTTTCATCTTCCAAGAAGAGGTCCTAGAATTCGGCAACATGACGTTTAGTTAATTTCTACAATGACTTTTTAAAAAAGAATGACCAAGTCAATAATTTACAATACACAATACTGTTTATGCTGTTGCTAATAGTGATACTTCAGAATATCATGCACTCTTTGAACATTACCAAGGTATACTGCATGGTAAGGAAGTGATAAGGAAGTAAATATTATTCAAATCAAGTCAACACAAAAAAGAAGAAAATCAGAGATTAAGGGCAATGACATGTAGTACCGGTATCTCAAAAATTGGAGATATAAACACTTTGAAAAAGTATAGTGCACACTGAAATGGTGACGTAAAAAGAGATACTCGTCTAATTACACTGGTCAACAGTAAAATCATTACTGACTTGAAAAGGCCCTAATCTGTAGTATTTTGGTGTGCCGAACACGAATATAACCGTGATTTTTTTTTATTGGCTCTCGTTTTGAAGATATTCATATACCTCATTTTCTATGTTTCACTGTGTAAATTTCTCCAGTAGGACTGCAGCAACATCCGGAATAATGATGTAACATTGCATAATACCATCATGCTCACATCATCCACAGTTGATTGCATCATTTTCTGATGCAATGCAATACTAATGCCATGCGGCTGCTGAAGTAAGTTGACGTCAGCTGTGTACTATACATGTGTAGGCCTATTATACTAATGCCAGGCGGCTGCTGAAGCTGACGTAAGCAGTGTACTATATAAAGCCCAATCAGATAGGTTCAGCATTTAAAATATTTTAGACGTTGTGCGAGACAGTTCAAGCTACTGTTACATAAAACTTATTATTTTATCCATTTACGTACAATAAAGAACAGTAATGCCTCGAAAGTGTGTTAATACGGCGGACAATTTTTGCTATATTTCTGGGGAAGTGACATTTGCCAACCAGAAGAAAAGTATCAATGCTCAAGTGAAGAAGGCATATCATCTTTACTTCGGATGCAAGGTTGGTGACCAAGACAAGCCTTGGGCTCTGCATATATGCTGTGCTACATGTACAACACGGCTTTCACAGTGGTTGAATTGCAAAAGGTCATCAATGCCGTTTGCAGTCCCAATGGTGTGGAGGGAGCCAAGCAACCACCTAAATGACTGTTACTTCTGCTTGGTTCTTCCTCTTTCTGGCGGAATAACGAAGCGAAAGAAGTCGAGAATAGTCTACCCAAACATTCCGTCTGCATTGAGACCAGTTCCACATGGTGAGGGACTTCCTATTCCAGAACCTCCAGCAGAATATTCTCTTGATTCATCTGACGAAGACAAAGGTGAGTCGACCTGTTCTTCTCCTGGTCCATCAGCATGCAGTGATCCAGATTTTCACTGTGGTGCATCATCAACCCCACACAGAATAACACAGGAAGAACTAAAAGACCTGATTCGTGATTTGGACTTATCAAAGAACAAGGCAGAATTGCTAGGATCAAGACTCCAACAATGGAATCTTCTAGAAGAAGATGTCACAATTACTGCATATCGAAAGCGCCACCAGCAACTGGAGCCTTTCTTCAGAAAGGAAAGTAATCTGATATTCTGTTCCGATATTGAGGGCCTCATGAATGCTTTAAAAATCACTCATGACCCTCAAGAATGGAGACTATTTGTGGACTCTTCGAAACTGAATCTCAAGGCTGTGCTTTTGCACAATGGAAACATTCTTCCATCTATTCCAGTAGCGTATGCTGTCCACATGAAAGAGACATACGATAACTTAAGGCAGCTACTGAATTCCATTGAGTATAACAGGTACAGCTGGCACCTCTGTGGTGATTTGAAGGTAGTTGCCCTTTTAATGGGACTGCAGCAAGGATATACAAAATACATGTGTTTCTTATGCGAGTGGGATAGCCGAGCAAGGGAAATGCACTACATGAGGAAGGACTCACAGGCAGAATGTAGACTTGTGACTCACAGGCAGAATGTAGTCATTGGAGAGAAGAATATCCAACACCCAGCTCTGGTTGAGGCTCAGAAAATCTTGCTACCACCCCTTCACATCAAACTAGGTTTGATGAAGAACTTCGTGAAAGCCATTGACCGGACTTTGCCAGCATTCCGATACCTGCATGAAAAATTCCCTCGACTCAGCGAAGCAAAGATTAAAGAAGGAGTTTTTGTGGGTCCTCAGATTCGAGAGCTTTTCAAAGATGACCGGTTCAACAACTTGCTGGTAGGTGACGCGAAACAAGCATGGAATGCTTTGCGCCTAGTTTCTACAAACTTCCTCGGAAATGTTAGGGCAGAAAACTATAAGGAACTAGTAGAAGACATGTTGATGAAGTATAAGAAACTTGGCTGCAATATGTCTCTAAAGTTTCACTTCCTTCATTCCCATTTGGATTTCTTTCCTAGCAACTGTGGTATTGTTAGTGATGAACACGGCGAACGTTTTCATCAAGATATCTCAACAATGAAACAAAGATACCAAGGAAAATGGTCCACTACAATGCTGGCTGACTACTGCTGGACACTCCTCAGAGATGCTCTGGAACAGCTGTACAAGAGACAGGCGAAGAAACCTAAGATGTAGTCAATGACTTGATTTTTTATAGGTAGGCTATTACAGTTGACCTTTTACTATTGGAATGCATTTTGTTATGTAAACATTAATTTCTTGCAGATTACAAAAAAACTAGAGCCAATTTTGCAATTTGACTGTCATATTCGTGTTCATCACATAAAAATTGATAAGAATTGACTAATTTTATTTCAGTAACATGACTTTTGTAAAAATTTGTTGTCCAGTGTTATCTACCATGCTAAAATATAGATGGTATACTCCCTAATTTCAATAATTGTACAAGGTAAATAAAATGAAAAATTAATTTTGAATAAGGGGGAAAAGTTCTGTGTGGTCAGCTCTTAGTCCGTCCCAGCATATATAGCTGGTTAGAACTTTAGAAATGCCCTTCCAAACATTATGAGTGTCCATTATTGCATGCTATTTAATGAGACAGGAACGTTGTGTATGTTCTTTTAAGGTTTACTACTTGGCCAAGCTTGTCATCTTGTGATAAATATTCAGTACTCTGCTGCCTTCAGACAGTTTTCTGTTGGTTGAGTTTCCCTTCTTTGTTTCCCCAAGTTGGATTGGAAAAAACGAACTCTGCCCTGATGTCAGCGGTGCTAGTTGTTGGGTATTTTTAAGATCTATATCTGTATAAGATTTGAGACTTTTTCCAACTGTTTTAATGGCTGCCCTTGTCATTCTTTTCTGTGTGTGCATAAGTCTCTCTAGTTTTGTAAGTGTCCTTTATGGATCCTTTTATTTTTTTTCTTTTACTATTTTATTTTGTTCCTACATTCCTAGTAGGTGTTGTCAAGAACTTTGTCAAAATTCAGTATGTTGTATAGTGTTGTTCCGATTATCGATTATAATCGATCATCAGTTGGTTGGGCAGATAATCGATTGTGAACTCCATAATCGATTGTGTGTAAAGGGAGACTACTTTTTAGGTGTATGCAAAGCACAAAGGTTAGTAAAACTCCCAGCTACTAAAGTTTACATGAAATTTATTAATTTCCTTCACAAATACAAATATGAAACCTTATGAGTCATAATTAGGAACATATAGTCATTAATACATGGTCAAGTTGTTAAATTGTTGAGTTAATAAATTTAAACACATTTTGTTGGTTTGTTTCAGTTAAATTGCAACATCTTTTGTAGTATTTATAAACAATGACAAACAAGAAAAATATGTCCTTCTATACTTTATATTATAGACACATCACATATGAACGAAAGAATTTTGGGTGATTGTAGCAGTATTTCAGTTACATTTGCCTGACCAGCCATAAAAAGTTGCGTTCATTTAACAGAGTTGTAGAAAAAATATAACACAATGTAATATTATTGTCAGGTTAAAGTATACATGTCATTAATTTAAAAGAGATTACTCCTGTACATTTATAAACATACTGAACTCTTGATGAAAGATATAATTGTTTAGCAAAAATTAAAATTTGCTCTTAGTAACCGATTATAATCGATGATCAGTTGGTTAAGGGGAACAGATTATCGATTATGAATTTCTGACCGATTCCCATCACTAATGTTGTAGTTCTTGCCATGCATGCTGGGCTCTTCTGCATCTTTTTTCCATCTTTTCTTCTCTAGTCAAGATTATTATTTCTTCTTTCTGTTTCAGGTGATTTACAGCACTGCACAAAATGGCTTCCCCCACCCTACCTGCCCTTTTTGATGGCACAGTGCATGACAATAGCTGTATGTCGGATGTGAAGTTAACCGTGATAACTGTTACAGCTGAATGACGTATACAGTATGCATATGTTTATGGGATTCTGGTTTGAATATTGGAGAATCAGTTAAGATTACAATGCATTTATGATATTAATGAACATAATTTTTTTTTAGCATTGGTTGTGATGGAACTTAATTGTGCATATTTTAGATTAATTTTTCTTTCCCATTATGCCAATGGAATACATTGATGTTACTTAAAGAGAAAGTTAAAACTGTACTAATGGGGTAGTTGGGTGCCAGACGCACTGACTAGAATTTACTTGATTAGAAGCTGGACCAGTCATTGCAATGCCTTCCACCAATCATTGTAACCCTTGTACCAACCAACAAATAGCCTACATTTTTTTTAATGGCTCACTAATCCTTGCAACCCCCAGTACCAACCAACAAATAGGCTAAGCCTACATTTTTTTAATGGCCCACCAATCCTTACAACCCCCAGTACCAACCAACAAATTGCCTACATTTTTTTTAATGGCTCACCAATCCTTGCAACCCCCAGTACCAACCAACAAATAGCCTACATTTTTTTAATGGCCCACCAATCCTTACAACCCCCAGTACCAATCAACAAATAGCCTACATTTTTTTAATGACTCACCAATCCTTACAACCCCCAGAACCAACCAACAAATAGCCTACATTTTTTTTAATGACTCACCAATCCTTGCAACCTCCAGTACCAACCAACAAATTGCCTACATTTTTTTAAATGGGGTCCATGACACCCAGTGCAAGAACAAAACCTAGTTATGTTCCATATTTTTGGGTGTGTGTGGTAGTTCATTTTGGGTCATAGTGGTATACTTCTTGCCTGTTGAGGATACTGTGCTGTTTTAAGAATAGAACATAAATTTTCCATCTCATTGATGCAGGATATTTTGCTAACCAGGGTTTCCCATTGAAGGCCTGATATTTGAATTTTTAAGAATAGAAGATAAATTTCTGTCTCTTTGATGCCGGATATTTTGGTAACCAGGGTGGTGTCAACATAGGTTCTATTGCTTTGAATATTTATTATTATTTGGAAATTATTTTGTATTTGCTAAACATGCAGTTGACATGAAGATGAATCACCATTGCTATCTGATTACTAAACACTGACTTCCTAGTTTTTCTATGCACAATTATTTTTACCATGTGCTTATATACATTTTAAAGAGTTTTAATGGGTTTACATTTTATCTTTTAGCACTGTTTACATATATTTTGAAGGTTTTTTTTTCCATAAGGCCATGTGCAATTCTAATTTTTTTTAGTTAAAAAAATTGCACATGTAATTGATTACTCTTTGGATGAGGTGCATTTTGATGGTGAGTTACATGTTTTATACCTATCCATCGCAGAATTGAGCCATATTCAGTGTTCCTTCTGTTTTCAGGTTCAGAACAGGATTATAAATTGCAGCGCTTTGTCGAAGTCTTGAATGAAAACTACCAAAACGAGTGACATGGTAAATAACTCAGAAGAGATTGCAAACTTTGAGCAAAGGGAGAGAACTGACAGCAATCCTATTAGCCATGGTGATGATGTGAACAAGAATATAGAAGTAATATATGAGCGTTCTCAACAGCAGAACTTTTGCCAAAATCTTTCCACTGCAGTTCAAAGCAATATCACCCAGTCTGGAACAAGGACAATTCTTGGAACCAAGCTTGGAGAAAATGTTGCCACTGAAAGTCACAAGATAGATCCATTTAGGGAAATGTTAAAGTTGTTGCAACAAAGTCCTGATAAAGTAAACCAAGATGTAAGCAAATATGCATATTTGACAGTGTTAGACTTTGCAGGGCAGTATGCCTTTTACACGACACACCAAATGTTTCTGATAACATGGGCTATATACCTCTTGGTTTCAGATGCCAGTAGAGATATCAGTGATCTTGTAGAAGATGAGTGTTACTTTGACAGTGAGGGGATAATGCAGTGCCAAATTTATGGTGAGTTCTGGGCTGAGTCTACCAAATGAATAAATATACCGCAACAAGTGTCCTTTTTGGTCCTAGATTTGCTGCTGCTTTAGTGTTAGTATTTGCCTGTAATTAACTGATTTCCTCTCAAACTAATGAGTTATTAAAAATCATTTTTTCATTCAGAACTTTAAAGATAGAATTTCACCCAACAACAGTATTTTATTTTACTCCACAATCTTTAAAATTTAAGGATTCAGAAATATGTAACACCTACCTAATTAACAAAGTTATGCATATTTTCCAATAATGGTTGTGGTTGAAGTTCATTTTTATCAAGTTCCTAATTAGGTCTTGTAAGTTAAGAATACAAGTCGGTTAATGTTGCATGTATCTTTTGTTTTTAATTGGAATTTAGGCTTAACATATTTTATTCTAAAGGTGATTTAAGCTTTTGGGCCTCTGTTGTCTTATATATTGTTCTTACAGAGTGTTTGAAAATTGTGGAGCACATAAATAACCAAACAAACATACCAGTGATACCTCATTTGATTTTGTTTGACAAAAGTAGCATGTAAACTTGACCTGGTTTCATTTAGGTCAGCTTAGTTGGCAACTGGAGTAGACAACATCCAGGATAAACTTGGCAAGAAGGGGGGGGGGGTCAGTGATAGAGCTACTAATAAACATCTGCAATAAGATCTGGAAGACAGGTCAATAGCCATCACATTGGACCCTGCCACTGATTATAACACTCCACAAGAAAGGCAATCTCCAGCTGTGCCAAAATTACAGAACTAACCAGTTTGATTAGCCATGCTAGTAAGGTGATGCTGAAGATCATCTTGAACAGACTGAAACCACAAGCAGCAGAAATAATCACTGAAGAACAGGCAGGGTTCCAGAGTGGAAGAAGCACAACAATCCCTGTGTCTGTAAGATTTGTTTGCCACTATTTGTCATCAGCTTTGTTTTCTCGACGCTTATCTCCATGTCAAATGGAAGATGTTTCATCCAGGTTCTTCACTAAGGTAGCACTCTCATCTTCACTGCTTGTCAGCCCATCAGAATATCGTTCGAAGAAAAGCATAGGTTGGTGATGTTACATCCTCCAATGCTGATTGTCCCACATGACTTCACTCATGATGTGCTCTAAGTAGATGTTGAAAGCGTGGGTGACAGGAAACAGTTTGTACGTACTCCAACTGTTGTCTTTTAACCAGTCCCCACAGAACCTTGAGCAATTACTGCACTGGCAGCCTTGGCGTACATCTGCTTGATGGTATTGGTCAACTTTCGACCCATGTTGTACTTCTCAAATGTGGCCCACAATGCCTCATGCCACACTCTGTCAAAAGCCTTTTTTAAATCTATGAACACATGATAGATGTCTTGTTGATGTTGTGAGTACTTTTCACACAGAACGCTGAGATTGAATCTTTTGTTGTATGATCCTTTATTAATGTTTTTATCAACATCATAACACCTTGGGATGTAATGTTTTAATGCATTGTACTGCTCTTTGAGAGTTTTGAGTATTGAGAGTTTTGAGTATTGAGAGTTTTGAGTATGTCTTATTGAGAGTTTTGAGTATTGAGAATTTTGAGTATGTATTTTGAGAGTTTTGAGTATTGAGAATTTTGAGTATGTATTATTGAGAGTTTTGAGTATTGAGAGTTTTGAGTATTGAGAGTTTTGAGTATGTCTTATTGAGAGTTTTGAGTATTGAGAATTTTGAGTATGTATTATTGAGAGTTTTGAGTATTGAGAATTTTGAGTATGTATTATTGAGAGTTTTGAGTATTGAGAATTTTGAGTATGTATTATTGAGAGCAGTTTGCTGCAGTGATTTTATCTTGAATTTTATGATTTGTTGCCTGATTGTATAACCATTTATATCAAATACTTTGGTCACATTTCAGTCATGATAGCCATTTTGGAGGGTTTTGTTTACTTTCTACTTTAGTTATTCATGCCTTCATATATTTCATGGTTTATTTTTATAAATCATATTATTGGGAAATTCTGAATCAAAAACAAAGTGGCATTCTAAAACATATAGAAGCAATTTTCTTTCTTTTGGTCCATTTCCCAGAAGACAAAAATGTGTAAAAGGCGATAAGAAATCATAGTTTTTTTTCTGATTGCTGTTTATTGCCATTTATCAGGTTTTTGGTATTATCTAACATTTCATCCCTTAAATTGTAAACATATATAATTCTAGATAAGATACCATAAAGTTGGCATTTTTTGGGATGTAAAATTGGTACATTTTATTCAAGAAAAAATGGTTTTAATTAAAGCTATTTATATTTTGGCAGTATTGATTGCTTTTGGTTTTCAATTTTCATGGAATTTATGTCAATATTCTCACTAATATTCTTCCACCACTAAACATTTGCTTTATATGCTATGCATATGTTTTCATCTGGACCAAGGGGATTTGGGTTAAAAACTGACAAATTTCCTTTATATGCCATACATTTTTGTTTTCATTTGATTTAAATTATATATATAAGAAATTGGGGTGGGTGGGTGTCCTAAATAAGATGTAACTAACATTTAAACAAGTTCTTTGACCAGGGGTTGAAGATTATTTTTCTGCTTGGAAAATTGTAGCAAAATGTTAAGCAACTTTTTTAAAAAAAACATAATAGTAAATTAGTCTATTGTTCTTTAATGGATTGGTTTGAAGACACAAAGAAGCCCAGAAGAGGAAGAAAAAATGGTATGCTTTTTAACTTAAAGAAATGTGTAAAAGTGATGTTAAACTATAGGAAAACATTGTAAATTTGAATGAAAATTGTTGTTTTACTTGTTTATATATCTAAGGCTTTGAACCCCATTTATCTTTTTTTTAAAAATATATTTATATGCAATATAGTTGTTAATTTTTGCAGACATACAGTTTGGAAGTTTTATTCAAGAAGGTGGTCACTGATATGAAGGCATGTTTATTAAATATCATCATTTTGTAATTTCGTTTTTAAAAAAATCATCATTTTGTAATGATTTCATGGTTACTTTCTTTTTCTGGCATCCCAAGTGTTGTCATCAGTGGTATTTATGTCATGGTCATTGATGATGGTTTTTGAGAGTTACACATCTTCATCGGTTGCCATATTGATCTGAATCTTTGTGAGAATACTGTATAATATTTATTTTGCATTATTTGTTAGTTTTTTTTGTATTTTATTTTTGTATGCTAAATTGTATTTTATAGCTGACCTTATAGAAGATCATGTTCATTATGCACCTGTCAAAAAACATAGACTTTTTAAATAATATTATGTAAACAACTAATGCATAGGTAGTTTTTTCTGTGTTGGTAAGGGTTTAATATTAGGATAATTATCAATAGATGAAAACATTTATCTTTGTCTGAGTTAATATCATTATGTTTACCATGTTCTTTATTATAAATTTAGTAACAAATTTTATCTTGTAAACATTTGGAAACTACTGCAGTGAAATTTTCCATTACGTATAAGGTTTTGTTTTGTAGAAAATGCTAATTTGGACCGAGGTCAGATAGATGAGTATATAATATGAGGCTAGACTCATATTTACTTGAAATTTGGTCATTCCTATGATAGTATCTGGCAGTATTCATTGATACTGATGTATGCAGAATTTGATTTGGGTGATACTATATTCTCTGGAAATGCAATGTACAATAATGTTCTTGGAAAGAATTGTGCAAACGTTACACAATTTGTTTTCATATTTTATCATGTACATCACCATACAGTGATGGTGAAGTGATTTATTATAGAAGTGTGCATATTCTTGATACATGATGCTCTCTGGTTACAGTACTATTACCAATGTCATTAGTGTTATACAAATTAAATGCATACCAATATTTCCAGAGAGGAAACCTACTGATGCAGAAATATTAATCCACACTGTGGATGCAGATTCCAGTGCTGCTTCTGACAGGACTACTCCATCGGATATTGGCCAAATACTCACACCATTGGTGCCAGCTGATGACTTTTGTGATGCCATACCAATCAATAACCAGTTTGAACCCCACAACAAGGGATTATGCTCAGATGAAAATCCTAATAGCCAAGGTGTCACACCTGTTAATAACAAGGGTCTTTATTCAAGTGCTACATCAATTAATAAGAACAAGGGTTTGTACTCAAGTGGAAAACATCAGCATACCCAAGGTGCCACAATGGCTAATAACAAGGGTTTGCACTCAAGTGGAAATCAGCATATCCAAGCTTCCACTTCAGTTAATAATAACAATGGTGTGTACTATGGTGGAAATCATCAGCATACCCAAGGTGCCACATCACTTAAAAACAAGGGTATATTATCAAGTGAAAATCAGCATACACAAGGTCCCACATCAGTTAATAACAACAAGGGTGTATACTCTATGGGGAAACATCAGCATACCCAAGATGCCACATTGGTTGATAACAATAGTGTGTACTCTAGTGGAAATCAGCATACCCAAGGTTTCGCTTCATTTAATGGCAACAACGGTGTGTACTCAGGTGGACATCAGCATACCCAAGGTTCCATTTCATTTAATGGCAACATTGGTGTGTTCTCTAGTGGAAATCAGCATACCCAAGGTTCCACTTCATTTAATGGCAGCAATGGTGGTGTATACAGAGGTTAAAATCAGCATACCCATGGTTCCACTTCATTTAATGGCAACAGTGGTGTTTACTCAGGTGGAAATCATCAACATACCCAAGGCGGTACATCAGTTTATAATAGCAAGACACAGATTCCATGTGATTTTAATCAGCCTCCTCTAGACTCAAGATATCTTATTTGTTATAGAGATGATATTATATAGGAATCTTCTTGTGTATTAGTCCTTTTGTCTGCCATACATTCTCACAATAGCCATACTGCAGTTTTCTCTAATTGCCATGACACTTGATAAATAGTATTGTCATCATCTAACATGTAAACAAATTACTACGCACTTCAAATTGTTTTTAGAGTTAATGTCCTTTATTATCCTTCATCAGAAGGCAGCCTAAGAGAAAAATGCATGTCTTGCATTTTATTAGGACTGCTGTGAAACTTAATACATATTTTGAACATGTTTTAAAGATGATGAAATAATCAAATCATTTTGCTATCTGATTTTTGTAAGAGTTATTACCCTTTGTGTGATTTTGGTTAATTGTTGTGATAACTTTATTAATATTTAGCATCTTCAGATGATATGCCTGTTGGCTAATTATAGTACTTAACACTATTTTCATAAGAGTTATGCCCCTTTATGACTATAGACATGCCCATCATTCCCAGGTTCAGCTAATATGGTTATGTGAGAAAGATTGCCAGTAGCCTCACATTGGTCAGTGGTTCTTCCTGGGGTTTTCCTGGGCTCCTTCCCCACCAGATATACTTGCAACCATGACTAGCCTATCATGTGCTGAAAATTTGCTTTAAACTCACAAACTTATCTGTATTATTGAGTAGAGTTAAGCTGAGAGGCAGGGGCAATTGTCAGAGTAAATTGTTCTAGTTTGTTTAAATAGTTATGCATTTGCTTGTTGTCTTGTTTGTAATAAAATTGGTTGGACCAAAAGACATGACACTGCTGATAAAATTGGTTGGATCAAACCATGCGATACTGATTAAAAATTTGTTTGGTTCAAAAGGCATGTGATTCTGGTGATAAAATTAATTGGATCAAAACACACATCATTCTGGTAATAATACTGGTTGGATCAAAACACACATCATTCTGGTGATAAATTGGTTGGATCCAAACACAAATGATTTTTGTTTTGATAAAATTGGTTGGATAAAAACACAAATGATTCTCGTGATACAATTGGTTGGATGAAAAGACATGATTCTGGTGATAAAATTGGTTGGATCAAAAGAATTTTGATACTGGGGATAAAATTGGTTGGATCAACAACTAAAGACACTCTGTTGATAAATTATGGTTGGATTAAAACACATGTGACACTTGTGATAAAGTTGGTTGGATCAAAAGACTCATGACACTTGTGATAAAATTGGTTGGATCAAAAGACTCATGACACTTGTGATAAAATTGGTTGGATCAAAAGACTCATGACACTTGTGATAAAATTGGTTGGATCAAAAGACTCATGACACTTGTGATAAAATTGGTTGGATCAAAAGACTCATGACACTTGTGATAAAATTGGTTGGATCAAAAGACACATGACACTTGTGATTAAATTAGTTGGATCAAAAGACTCATGACACTTGTGATAAAATTGGTTGGATCAAAAGACTCATGACACTTGTGATGAAATTGGTTGGATCAAAAGACTCATGACACTTGTGATAAAATTGGTTGGATCAAAAGACTCATGACACTTGTGATAAAATTGGTTGGATCAAAAGACACATGACACTTGTGATTAAATTAGTTGGATCAAAAGACTCATGACACTTGTGATAAAATTGGTTGGATCAAAAGACACATGACACTTGTGATAAAATTGGTTAGATCAAAAGACACATGACACTTGTGATTAAATTAGTTGGATCAAAAGACTCATGACACTTGCGATAAAATTGGTTGGATCAAAAGACTCATGATACTGGTAATAAGAAGGATTAACATCTCTGTGTAATCTCAGCACATTTTCATGTCTTTAATATAATTATTATATTTTACAGTTATATGTGTTTTTTAATTAAATTTATGTAAAGAAAATTAATCTTTGAAAACTTTTAGTAGTCCATGAAAAATTCATTAAGAAAACTCACAAGGTCTTTAATGTCCATTTTGATAGAAATACTTGCCTGTCTTTACTGACGGTTAGTACTATAGCCAGAGGTTTTGCCTACTGTAACTTTCTCACCACACAATCAATCACTTCGCCGACATTCTGATTTTGGAGGCTAGACAAGGACTATTAGTCTTTTTAGAATGTCAGTTTCACTCCATTATGAAGAGGACTGACAGGTATGAGATGTTTTATGCCATGTAAAAGTTGGTCAGAAACATTTTCTTGACTTTACGTTGCATCCAATTGTCTAGAAATGAAGGCAAGAAGTAAGAAATGGTATGCCACATGGATAATGTAGTCAGTATGTTCACCACATAATGTCAAATGCACTGATTGCCTCTGGTAACCATTACTTGATAAGAAAAAATGTACTCCCGTGATTTGCTTTTCTTAAACCCAACTTAGTAGCAACCATGTGGTTTCCCCCTACTGCTTGAGCGTGAAGTTGAGAAATCGATATAGCATGAACACAGGAGTTGCCCCTTCAACTCTTGATGCAAGTCTTACCTTTATACAACCCAATCAGATGGCATAACAGAGAAAGGATGATCATCAATAGAAAGATTGCAGGGGTAATTCATATAAATAATGGCATCATGTGTGTGGCTAGGTAAGGTATAGTTGGCTATATTCCCCTCACTTTGTCATGCAGTCCAGAGATGGGTAGAGATAAATCAAGGTTTCTCCACCCCCAAACCTTCTGCCAAACATTGGTGACTTGCCATCCCTCCTTCCTGCTTCTGGCTATCCTTTTTGCACCAAACAATCACTTTTCTCAAAGATTTAGATCAACCTCATTTCAACAAATGATTAAGCCATCCAAGTCTTTTTGAAAGAACTCCAGTTCCTCTTCATCTGGCTTCCTCTAAATTCATCCTTCTTATTCATGATGAAGTTATCCAGCTACACATTTTACGGAAAGAAATAAAGAGTTTTTACCTAAAAACCCCTATTGAAAACAGAGTTCCATTATAGACTTTAGCAGCCTCAGTCAGTTTTATTACTGCTCAAAGGCTCAATATGGAGGTCCATTCATCTGTGTGATGCAAGGAATACACGATCAATCTTGAGTTGTATGATGCACATTTCCATGTACCTAGTCACATGGTACAGTAGAACCTGTCGTGAATGACCACCCTTTCTGCCATAAAATTATGGTCTCTCAAGACAAGTGGTCTCTCATAACAGATCACAATGTTATATAATCATTAAATTAGTGTGTTGAGAATATGGTCTCCCAAGACAGGTGGTCTCACATAGCAGAGGTCTTTCAAGACAGGTTTCACTGTATCATACAAATACCTTTGCTACAGCTGACATTAGGTATTGTACCTATCTCATACCTTTACATTTCAAATTTCGTGCCTTCAACAAGATACCATAGCAACAGTGGCATACCTGGACAATGTACTATTAAATGTCTGGCAATAAATATCTGAATTTTAGGATATCTGATAGATATAGTGAAGATTTAAATTTATTATATTAACAGTGAAAACCATATCAAAGCTGAATACTGTTACGTTTTCCTTGGAGGTTCCACATAATCTTCAAATTTCACTTATTAAAAGGAATAGGTTGGAAGGGACATAAACCCACCCCTTACTTTTCAAACAATTTACACTGCTATGTTTTTGGCTTATGATAAGAAAAATACTATATGATGTATAGTAATAATAATAATAATAATAATAATAATAAAGTTTTGCTATGAAAAGTCGTTCATTCATGAAATATAAGTCCATCATTGTAAAATCTATCATGGGTTTATGCTGGATTATTGTGAGCATGGAACAGAGAACTCAACTAAAGTTTGTAAACATGGCATCTTTTTATGTAAGATCGTTGATTTCATTTTGACTGTCCTTTCAGAATGAGTGGTAAATTGGCAGACTTTAATGCAGGTAGCACTTCTGAAACAAAACAGCAAGCCAAAAACTGTAATCAAGTTAAGCAAAGATTATCTCCAAATTATGTGTGGTCATGGCACTGGCAGGTGCTTGATAAGTTGTCACCTATACAATTTCAGTTGTTTCCTTGTTTTTTCTGTTCTCGGTGCTCACCAAATCTGATAGCCCCATCATAATTTTTTATTGGGCCCATTCTATACTCTAAGTGAGGTGCATTTCGGGCTTGTTGAAGAAAATTCTAGTTTGCCGAAGGAAACTTTTAATCACATTGATGAATGTTAAAGTGTATTTTCAAGGTGCTGACAAACCAGACATAAAAAGTGCCAAATCTTAATCAGATCAATAATGTCCCCAATGAAATGTAGAGCTGATTTTAATCAATTAAAACCAAAGCTTAATCAGATCAATAATGTCCCCTATGAAATGTAGAGCTGATTTTAATCAATTAAAACCAAATCTTAATCAGATCAATAATGTCCCCAATGAAATGTAGAGCTGATTTTAATCAATTAAAACCAAAGCTTAATCAGATCAATAATGTCCCCTATGAAATGTAGAGCTGATTTTAATCAATTAAAACCAAATCTTAATCAGATCAATAATGTCCCCAATGAAATGTAGAGCTGATTTTAATCAATTAAAACCAAATCTTAATCAGATCAGTAATGTCCCCGATGAAATTTAGAGCTGATTTTAATCAATTAAAACCAAATCTTAATCAGATCAATAATGTTCCCTATGAAATGTAGAGCTGACTTTAATCAATTAAAGCCAAATCTTAATCAGATCAATAATGTCCCCAATGAAATGTAGAGCAGATTTTACTCAATTAAAACCAAATCTTAATCAGATCAATAATGTCCCCGATGAAATGTAGAGCTGATTTTAATCAATTAAAACCAAATCTTAATCAGATCAATAATGTCCCCGATGAAATGTAGAGCTGATTTTACTCAATTAAAACCAAATCTTAATCAGATCAATAATGTCCCCAATGAAATGTAGAGCTGATTTTACTCAATTAAAACCAAATCTTAATCAGATTGATAATGTCCCCGACGAAATTTAGAGCTGATTTTAATCAATTAAAACCAAATGCTTAATCAGATCAATAATGTCCCCAATGAAATGTAGAGCTGATTTTAATCAATTAAAACCAAATCTTAATCAGATCAATAATGTCCCCGATGAAATGTAGAGCTGATTTTAATCAATTAAAACCAAATCTTAAT
This sequence comes from Unio delphinus, assembly GCA_029339505.1. Taxonomy (NCBI): domain Eukaryota; kingdom Metazoa; phylum Mollusca; class Bivalvia; order Unionida; family Unionidae; genus Unio; species Unio delphinus. Next base: position 21,318 of record JAQISU010000370.1, read on the forward strand.
CAGATCAATAATGTCCCCAATGAAATGTAGAGCTGATTTTAATCAATTAAAACCAAATCTTAATCAGATCAATAATGTCCCCGATGAAATGTAGAGCTGATTTTAATCAATTAAAACCAAATCTTAATCAGATCAATAATGTCCCCGATGAAATGTAGAGCTGATTTTAATCAATTAAAACCACAGCTTAATCAGATTGATAATGTCCCCTATGAAATGTAGAGCTGACTTTAATCAATTAAAGCCAAATCTTAATCAGATCAATAATGTCCCCGATGAAATGTAGAGCAGATTTTACTCAATTAAAACCAAATCTTAATCAGATCAATAATGTCCCCGATGAAATGTAGAGCAGATTTTACTCAATTAAAACCAAATCTTAATCAGATCAGTAATGTCCCCAATGAAATGTAGAGCTGATTTTAATCAATTAAAACCAAATCTTAATCAGATCAATAATGTCCCCGATGAAATGTAGAGCTGATTTTAATCAATTAAAACCAAATCTTAATCAGATCAATAATGTCCCCAATGAAATGTAGAGCTGATTTTAATCAATTAAAACCAAATCTTAATCAGATCAATAATGTCCCCAATGAAATGTAGAGCTGATTTTAATCAATTAAAACCAAAGCTTAATCAGATTGATAATGTCCCCAATGAAATGTAGAGCTGATTTTAATCAATTAAAACCAAATCTTAATCAGATCAATAATGTCCCCAATGAAATGTAGAGCAGATTTTACTCAATTAAAACCAAAGCTTAATCAGATCAGTAATGTCCCCGATGAAATGTAGAGCTGATTTTAATCAATTAAAACCAAAGCTTAATCAGATCAGTAATGTCCCCGATGAAATGTAGAGCTGATTTTAATCAATTAAAACCAAAGCTTAATCAGATCAGTAATGTCCCCGATGAAATTTAGAGCTGATTTTAATCAATTAAAACCAAAGCTTAATCAGATCAGTAATGTCCCCAATGAAATGTAGAGCTGATTTTAATCAATTAAAACCAAAGCTTAATCAGATCAATAATGTCCCCAATGAAATGTAGAGCAGATTTTACTCAATTAAAACCAAAGCTTAATCAGATCAGTAATGTCCCCGATGAAATGTAGAGCTGATTTTAATCAATTAAAACCAAATCTTAATCAGATCAGTAATGTCCCCGATGAAATTTAGAGCTGATTTTAATCAATTAAAACCAAATCTTAATCAGATCAATAATGTCCCCTATGAAATTTAGAGCTGACTTTAATCAATTAAAGCCAAATCTTAATCAGATCAATAATGTCCCCAATGAAATGTAGAGCAGATTTTACTCAAGTAAAACCAAATCTTAATCAGATCAATAATGTCCCCGATGAAATGTACAGCAGATTTTACTCAATTAAAACCAAATCTTAATCAGATCAGTAATGTCCCCAATGAAATGTAGAGCTGATTTTAATCAATTAAAACCAAATCTTAATCAGATCAATAATGTCCCCTATGAAATGTAGAGCTGATTTTAATCAATTAAAGCCAAATCTTAATCAGATCAATAATGTCCCCGATGAAATGTAGAGCTGATTTTACTCAATTAAAACCAAATCTTAATCAGATCAATAATGTCCCCAATGAAATGTAGAGCTGATTTTAATCAATTAAAACCAAATCTTAATCAGATCAATAATGTCCCCAATGAAATGTAGAGCTGATTTTACTCAATTAAAACCAAATCTTAATCAGATCAGTAATGTCCCCAATGAAATGTAGAGCTGATTTTAATCAATTAAAACCAAATCTTAATCAGATCAATAATGTCCCCAATGAAATGTAGAGCTGATTTTAATCAATTAAAACCAAAGCTTAATCAGATGAATAATGTCCCCAATGAAATGTAGAGCTGATTTTAATCAATTAAAACCAAATCTTAATCAGATCAATAATGTCTCCCATGAAATGTAGAGCTGATTTTAATCAATTAAAACCAAATCTTAATCAGATCAATAATGTCCCCAATGAAATGTAGAGCTGATTTTAATCAATTAAAACCAAATCTTAATCAGATCAATAATGTCCCCAATGAAATGTAGAGCTGATTTTAATCAATTAAAACCAAATCTTAATCAGATCAGTAATGTCCCCAATGAAATGTAGAGCTGATTTTAATCAATTAAAACCAAATCTTAATCAGATCAATAATGTCCCCAATGAAATGTAGAGCTGATTTTAATCAATTAAAACCAAATCTTAATCAGATCAATAATGTCCCCAATGAAATGTAGAGCTGATTTTAATCAATTAAAACCAAATCTTAATCAGATCAATAATGTCCCCTATGAAATGTAGAGCTGATTTTAATCAATTAAAACCAAATCTTAATCAGATCAATAATGTCCCCAATGAAATGTAGAGCTGATTTTAATCAATTAAAACCAAATCTTAATCAGATCAATAAGGTCTCCCATGAAATGTAGAGCTGATTTTAATCAATTAAAACCAAATCTTAATCAGATCAATAATGTCCCCAATGAAATGTAGAGCTGATTTTAATCAATTAAAACCAAATCTTAATCAGATCAATAATGTCCCCAATGAAATGTAGAGCTGATTTTAATCAATTAAAACCAAATCTTAATCAGATCAGTAATGTCCCCAATGAAATGTAGAGCTGATTTTAATCAATTAAAACCAAATCTTAATCAGATCAATAATGTCCCCAATGAAATGTAGAGCTGATTTTAATCAATTAAAACCAAATCTTAATCAGATCAATAATGTCCCCAATGAAATGTAGAGCTGATTTTAATCAATTAAAACCAAATCTTAATCAGATCAATAATGTCCCCAATGAAATGTAGAGCTGATTTTAATCAATTAAAACCAAATCTTAATCAGATCAATAAGGTCTCCCATGAAATGTAGAGCTGATTTTAATCAATTAAAACCAAATCTTAATCAGATCAATAATGTCCCCAATGAAATGTAGAGCTGATTTTAATCAATTAAAACCAAAGCTTAATCAGATCAATAATGTCCCCAATGAAATGTAGAGCTGATTTTAATCAATTAAAACCAAATCTTAATCAGATCAATAATGTCCCCAATGAAATGTAGAGCTGATTTTAATCAATTAAAACCAAATCTTAATCAGATCAATAATGTCCCCAATGAAATGTTGAGCTGATTTTACTCAAGTAAAACCAAATCTTAATCAGATCAATAATGTCCCCGATGAAATGTAGAGCAGATTTTACTCAATTAAAACCAAATCTTAATCAGATCAATAATGTCCCCAATGAAATGTAGAGCAGATTTTAATCAATTAAAACCAAATCTTAATCAGATCAATAATGTCCCCTATGAAATGTAGAGCTGACTTTAATCAATTAAAGCCAAATCTTAATCAGATCAATAATGTCCCCAATGAAATGTAGAGCAGATTTTACTCAATTAAAACCAAATCTTAATCAGATCAATAATGTCCCCGATGAAATGTAGAGCAGATTTTACCCAATTAAAACCAAATCTTAATCAGATCAGTAATGTCCCCAATGAAATGTAGAGCTGATTTTAATCAATTAAAACCAAATCTTAATCAGATCAATAATGTCCCCAATGAAATCTAGAGCTGATTTTAATCAATTTAAACCAAAGCTTAATCAGATCAATAATGTCCCCGATGAAATGTAGAGCTGATTTTACTCAATTAAAACCAAATCTTAATCAGATCAATAATGTCCCCAATGAAATGTAGAGCTGATTTTAATCAATTAAAACCAAATCTTAATCAGATCAATAATGTCCCCAATGAAATGTAGAGCTGATTTTACTCAATTAAAACCAAATCTTAATCAGATCAGTAATGTCCCCAATGAAATGTAGAGCTGATTTTAATCAATTAAAACCAAATCTTAATCAGATCAATAATGTCCCCAATGAAATGTAGAGCTGATTTTAATCAATTAAAACCAAAGCTTAATCAGATCAGTAATGTCCCCAATGAAATGTAGAGCTGATTTTAATCAATTAAAACCAAATCTTAATCAGATCAATAAGGTCTCCCATGAAATGTAGAGCTGATTTTAATCAATTAAAACCAAATCTTAATCTGATCAATAATGTCCCCAATGAAATGTAGAGCTGATTTTAATCAATTAAAACCAAAGCTTAATCAGATTGATAATGTCCCCAATGAAATGTAGAGCTGATTTTAATCAATTAAAACCAAATCTTAATCAGATCAATAATGTCCCCAATGAAATGTAGAGCTGATTTTAATCAATTAAAACCAAATCTTAATCAGATCAATAATGTCCCCAATGAAATGTAGAGCTGATTTTACTCAAGTAAAACCAAATCTTAATCAGATCAATAATGTCCCCGATGAAATGTAGAGCAGATTTTAATCAATTAAAACCAAATCTTAATCAGATCAATAATGTCCCCAATGAAATGTAGAGCAGATTTTAATCAATTAAAACCAAATCTTAATCAGATCAATAATGTCCCCTATGAAATGTAGAGCTGACTTTAATCAATTAAAGCCAAATCTTAATCAGATCAATAATGTCCCCAATGAAATGTAGAGCAGATTTTACTCAATTAAAACCAAATCTTAATCAGATCAATAATGTCCCCGATGAAATGTAGAGCAGATTTTACTCAATTAAAACCAAATCTTAATCAGATCAGTAATGTCCCCAATGAAATGTAGAGCTGATTTTAATCAATTAAAACCAAATCTTAATCAGATCAATAATGTCCCCAATGAAATCTAGAGCTGATTTTAATCAATTTAAACCAAAGCTTAATCAGATCAATAATGTCCCCGATGAAATGTAGAGCTGATTTTACTAAATTAAAACCAAATCTTAATCAGATCAATAATGTCCCCAATGAAATGTAGAGCTGATTTTAATCAATTAAAACCAAATCTTAATCAGATCAATAATGTCCCCAATGAAATGTAGAGCTGATTTTACTCAATTAAAACCAAATCTTAATCAGATCAGTAATGTCCCCAATGAAATGTAGAGCTGATTTTAATCAATTAAAACCAAATCTTAATCAGATCAATAATGTCCCCAATGAAATGTAGAGCTGATTTTAATCAATTAAAACCAAAGCTTAATCAGATCAATAATGTCCCCAATGAAATGTAGAGCTGATTTTAATCAATTAAAACCAAATCTTAATCAGATCAATAATGTCTCCCATGAAATGTAGAGCTGATTTTAATCAATTAAAACCAAATCTTAATCAGATCAATAATGTCCCCAATGAAATGTAGAGCTGATTTTAATCATTTAAAACCAAATCTTAATCAGATCAGTAGTGTCCCCAATGAAATGTAGAGCTGATTTTAATCAATTAAAACCAAATCTTAATCAGATCAGTAATGTCCCCAATGAAATGTAGAGCTGATTTTAATCAATTAAAACCAAATCTTAATCAGATCAATAATGTCCCCAATGAAATGTAGAGCTGATTTTAATCAATTAAAACCAAATCTTAATCAGATCAATAATGTCCCCAATGAAATGTAGAGCTGATTTTAATCAATTAAAACCAAATCTTAATCAGATCAATAATGTCCCCAATGAAATGTAGAGCTGATTTTAATCAATTAAAACCAAATCTTAATCAGATCAATAAGGTCTCCCATGAAATGTAGAGCTGATTTTAATCAATTAAAACCAAATCTTAATCAGATCAATAATGTCCCCAATGAAATGTAGAGCTGATTTTAATCAATTAAAACCAAATCTTAATCAGATCAATAATGTCCCCAATGAAATGTAGAGCTGATTTTAATCAATTAAAACCAAATCTTAATCAGATCAGTAATGTCCCCAATGAAATGTAGAGCTGATTTTAATCAATTAAAACCAAATCTTAATCAGATCAATAATGTCCCCAATGAAATGTAGAGCTGATTTTAATCAATTAAAACCAAATCTTAATCAGATCAATAATGTCCCCAATGAAATGTAGAGCTGATTTTAATCAATTAAAACCAAATCTTAATCAGATCAATAATGTCCCCAATGAAATGTGGAGCTGATTTTAATCAAAACCAAATCTTAATCAGATCAATAAGGTCTCCCATGAAATGTAGAGCTGATTTTAATCAATTAAAACCAAATCTTAATCAGATCAATAATGTCCCCAATGAAATGTAGAGCTGATTTTAATCAATTAAAGCCAAATGCTTAATCAGATCAGTAATGTCCCCAATGAAATGTAGAGCAGATTTTACTCAATTAAAACCAAATCTTAATCAGATCAATAATGTCTCCGATGAAATGTAGAGCTGATTTTACTCAATTAAAACCAAATCTTAATCAGATCAATAATGTCTCCAATGAAATGTAGAGCTGATTTTACTCAATTAAAACCAAATCTTAATCAGATCAATAATGTCTCCAATGAAATGTAGAGCTGATTTTACTCAATTAAAACCAAATCTTAATCAGATCAATAATGTCCCCAATGAAATGTAGAGCTGATTTTAATCAATTAAAACCAAATCTTAATCAGATCAGTAATGTCCCCGATGAAATTTAGAGCTGATTTTAATCAATTAAAACCAAAGCTTAATCAGATTGATAATGTCCCCTATGAAATGTAGAGCTGACTTTAATCAATTAAAGCCAAATCTTAATCAGATCAATAATGTCCCCGATGAAATGTAGAGCATATTTTACTCAGTTAAAAGCAAATCTTAATCAGATCAATAATGTCTCCCATGAAATGTAGAGCAGATTTTAATCAATTAAAACCAAATCTTAATCAGATCAATAATGTCTCCCATGAAATGTAGAGCAGATTTTAATCAATTAAAACCAAATCTTAATCAGATCAGTAATGTCCCCGATGAAATTTAGAGCTGATTTTAATCAATTAAAACCAAATCTTAATCAGATCAATAATGTCCCCAATGAAATGTAGAGCTGATTTTAATCAATTTAAACCAAATCTTAATCAGATCAATAATGTCCCCAATGAAATGTAGAGCTGATTTTAATCAATTAAAACCAAATCTTAATCAGATCAGTAATGTCCCCGATGAAATTTAGAGCTGATTTTAATCAATTAAAACCAAAGCTTAATCAGATTGATAATGTCCCCTATGAAATGTAGAGCTGACTTTAATCAATTAAAGCCAAATCTTAATCAGATCAATAATGTCCCCGATGAAATGTAGAGCAGATTTTACTCAGTTAAAAGCAAATCTTAATCAGATCAATAATGTCTCCCATGAAATGTAGAGCAGATTTTAATCAATTAAAACCAAATCTTAATCAGATCAGTAATGTCCCCAATGAAATGTAGAGCTGATTTTAATCAGTTAAAGCCAAATCTTAATCAGATCAATAATGTCTCCCATGAAATTTAGAGCTGATTTTAATCAATTAAAGCATGGCATGTCATGCTAAAAATAAAATTTTGTACTCCCAAACACCATGACATGGTTGTGTTTTGGGGAAACACAATTTTCTGTAATCTTCAAAAATAGAAGAAAAAGAAAAAACAGTTTTAATATATGCCCATAACAAGTAGCATGTATAAATGGTAAACAGGCATGATTATAGCCGATGTAACACTATCCCTTATGCAGTTTAAATATTGGCAATTAGAGACAAAGAAGTCAGGTATTTACCAGTAGATTCCATTGGGTTGGTGCTTTTCCTAAGGTTAAATGTTTTCTCCTCCAAATATATTAGCCTACATATTTAGCCTGTAATGTGCTGATAGATGGCTATAAATCCCACAAATCTAAATCTGATCAGCTTATGCATAATGTGATGGCAGATGAGGGACCTTTGTTATTTGTTGTATTGTTTGGTCCTAACAAATTGCTTAGACTCTATTCTACTGGCACATTATGTGATGGCAGAAAAGGGTCTTTATTATTTGTTGTATTGTTTGGTCTTAATAAATTGCATGGACCCTATTCTATTGGTACATTATATGATGGCAGATGAGGGTCTTTATTATTTGTAATATTGTCTGATCCTAACAAATTGCATGGACCATATTCTAAACAGTTTATACCTCTAAGTTTTCAATGATTATTTATACATAATTTTCTCAACAATGAGATGCTGTTTCAAGAGACACACACACACACACACACATCTGCAGCGTGATGCTCCATTGCTAGACATCACTATAAACTGCCTCACTGCAGACATCATAGTGATATGACTGAACATTTTTAAAGCCAGATTAAAAATCATAATCACACACATACTGACACATTTAGATAATTGATCACGGTCACAGCACATGGCGTCATTGATGGTGTCAGAATGAGCTAGGTGGCACAAATTGATTGAATTTCTTTATTATAAATGGCATTAAAATGAAACTGTGTTAATTTAATTGGCCTACAGTGAGTGTCACCTGTGTATAATGTGATTGTGGGAATTATTTTATAATCTATTTAAAACCCTTTAAAGAAAGAATTATATTAATGAAATAATAGCAGATGATATGTTTGTTTAGGAACAATTCCTTTATCTTTACTTACACACCACATGCTAGAAAAAGCAGACAAGTAAGGATTTGTACTCCTAGAAAAAATAAATTACTGGTGGGAATGTTTTATACGTTTATTTAACTGGTTTGAATGTTTTATATATTTAATTTTAATATTCTTGCTTACGTCTGTACATATCTCGTGAACCTGTTTTCAGATATGTACGAGTCTGTAATTTTGTCAGCAGAAGACTAGTGTTGATGAAATGAATTCACTCTTGTTACAATAAAAATATATTTTCTCAGGACTAAAAGTAACTTTTTGTACACAATGGAATAAATAGCACGTCTTCAACATTTGAATGACTCTTTGTGATCTAATTAGCTGTATGCATACTTATATGATACAGAAATCCAATGCAAGCTTTAGTGTTTCATACAGTGAATAGAAATTAATTCTTTGGGAAGATTTAATTATGTGTGTGTGTGTGTACATGTGGTCATGGTTACTGGGTATGATTGGTCAGTGCTGTCCAGAGTCATCCATGCCTTTATTGTGCCAACATGTAGAACTAATCTGAGATATTTCAGAGATGGTCATCTATCCCATATTAAAAGTTAGGTACTAAACTTAGTTGCAAGGACATGCATTGAGTCTGTTCATTGTATACTTTATAGCTTTATCTTACTTACAGTTAGATTTGACTTGGAAATGGAAATATCTATACAAAGAAAATATTATCATGGTACTTCTTGTGTTAATGGTTTTATGTTTGCTGTTAGATTTAGCTGATACATGACTTTATAGCATTTGTAACAAAAACAAAAAAACACGTCACTTACTGCATAAATGATTTTTTTTTTTTTTTTTTTTTTATGGTTTAACGCCATTTTTCAGCACAATATAGGCTATACATGGCAGCCAGTATTATTGGTGGAGGAAGAACCCGGACAAACCCCGGAAAGAACCACCGACCCACGAGAAGCTACTGGCAAGCTTTCTCACATAACTACATTTGCCGAATCTTAGACTCGAACACACGTAGACAGAGGTGAGATGGCAGTGGTCCGTAACGGACAGCGCTTTAGACCACTCGGCCACTCAGGGCCCCTCATAAATGAATTTACATATCATTGACAAAAATTAATTAGAGAGCTAATCTTGACAATTATATTTAATAGTATTAATGGTATTGTCTATAAAAAAATAGTTATTCTCAAAATCTATAAAATGCTTCAGCAGTTATATTAATTATTCTCATTTCAGACAATATTTTGCCAATGCACCCTGGCTTCATAGTGACCGGACTGCCCTCAAAAATGTGTGGATCAGGCAGCAGCAAGATGGACCACAGTCAGTATTTTGAAGATGCTAATTTCAACATGAGATCATCAAACTCACAGCCCCCAAAGACTATAATCAAAGCAGCTGAAATGAGAGGAAACATGAACAATCATTATTGCAATCAGGACTTGTTTGAAACAGCATCTGATAAGAATGGTGGGAAAGGGGATAGCTCCAGTCTTAGAGGTGGCCAGTCACATAGCAAGGGAGGCAACTCTAATGTACAAAGTAACTCCTGGTATAGACGTATAGGCGGACATGCACCATCATTTGCACCTGGACATATGACTGAGCCATATACAAGAGATGTTCAACAGCCAGGATCTAGGAAATCTGAGATTAAAGCAGATGGATATGTCTCCCATACTTTTCAGACTGTTGAAGGCTCAACTTCTAATGGCTTGGACCCATATGAAATGCATGTACCAACATTTTGGAAAAGATCAGATGGATATCCATTCACTGAAACACCATACAACCACAACCAATCTTATAGGCAACATTATGATCAGCCTGAAAATCAGAATATACAACAATTCAGCGAGTTTATTAACCCTGGAACTACAGATGAAAATTTCAACAAGCAGACAAGATCAGAAGACCATTCCAGCAAGCTTGAAAACACAAGAAAGACAGAAAACCAGTCAACTGCACCAATGTCTCGACCTAGGAACCAGTCTAACCATACAGGAAAGAGGATAAAAATTGACCAGCCTGCCTACAAGTCATTGGATTCAATAAATGACATTGATAGTGAATGGAAAAGTGGCGGCAAAACTGCAACAAAACCCGGATCCAAACCATCAAAACCATTTTGTAAAGAAGTTGATGACTTGGACTCCATAGATGACATTGACCTGGTCTACATACATTCAGATGACAAGCAAAATGACCCAAATAAAGACATAACTACCACTTGTATTTAAAGTGACTTTGAAACTAAACTGAAATTATCTGATTTTGGCAACTCTTCGAATGACTTTCTATGTCAAAGCAAATTAGATGTGCCAAAGTCAATAATTAGCGAAGGTATAACAAAATATTATGCATCATAAAGTTTTGTTCTACCATAATATCTCATACTTAACTGAAGTTATGCTGCTTGTAAAATTTGTTATTTTTGTCCAAGATTAGTAGTGAAGGTAGATCTTGATTTTGTGAAATTTGGTATTTTGACCTTTGATTTATTTGATACCACTGTCTTTATGTATGTATTGGAATCATTATACCTGTCTGTATGGCACACTGTCTCATTATTGTAACTAGTAATGCTGTTTTAGATAGATTGTCATTAAACTTACATTTTTGGTCTTTATGTGATGATGTGCAAATGACAAACCAATTTGCTTTCACATGTTTTGTTGGAGTTATTGCCCTTTTTTATCTTGTAGCTTTGGATAACAAAATCTCATTAGTGCAGCAAGTCCAGCAGTTTTTGATGTTAGATTTATTAAATGTTATTGTGGTCAATACCTTAAAGATGCGCAAGTCCTAAAGTCAGTGTTTGCACAAATTATATACTAATTATTTATTATCAATGGTAACTGTACTCATACAATTTGCTTACTTTTAGTTCTGTTTTACATAAAAACTTATATAGGGAAAGACCAGATTTTGTGAACAAAGCTAGCCTCACGGGTGTAAATGGATTGTTATCCAACTTTGTACATGTTATGGTCACCATTTGAAGATGTACATATAAAAAAAATCACCTTGTTCCTTTATTTGCATTAGAGTTATTGCCCTTGATCTATAACTCATTGAAGTATAGTACAAGACCGAATCTTGTGAATACAAGTTGTCTTAGTTTTGTGCGAATCATGCGGAAAGTTAAAAGCATTTAGTCATCATCCAAAGATGAACATGCTGACACATATCTTTGTGATGCTGTGTGATTTTGTAAGAGTTGTTGCCCCTTTTTGATGGCTTTCATGGAGATTTTAGTTGATGGCTGCAAATCTGAGTACATATTAAGACAGCATCATTAGATGCATTAACCAGTCCTTTGACTTGCTATTATGAAAAAGGTTGTGTGCTTTTCTTTAAAAAACTAGTTTGATGTCTAGCTTGGGTAGGCATTGGAGGCAGGGGTATATTTGTGTAGGCAGTCACTCAATATTCTTCTAGTCAACTTTTACATATTATGTTTAATTTGTTTGCTGTATATGCTGATTTTAAAGAGCTCTTTCACTGCATTGATGTCAATTGTGGATTTTGTTTTCTTCTTGGAGCCCAATTCACATTTTTTAAAATATCTTTATTTGGCTTTTAATGAGATTTTCTTTCTGTTGATCCTGTCCTAACATGAGCGTCACTTTGGTGTCCATGTGGATGGTCATAGGTCCAGTTATAACAAGTAATGATATCTAATGTCCACTAGGCTAAATTAACCAGCTCAACACAACGGTATGCACAAATCAAAGAACTAACTACTGGGGACAGTAATCTAGTTTTTTTTCTCATAAATGTAGTACTCATTATGACACAATTATATACCAAGCTTTGTAATTTCATAGGTAATAGAGCTTGAAAAGATGAGCTAAGTATTAAACTAAAATCAAGGTCACATTGACCTTCATTTTGCTAGAAGATGTAGTACTCTACACATCTAACACCCGTTTATGACTACGTGTATTAACATTTGTGCCTAAACTCAAATGCATAATCAAGTGTTGATGCCAGATGGATTGAGAGATATTGTCAACCCATTAGCTGGAATTGTTTTGTCATCAAGCCTCAAAGTCAGTTTGAACATTATGTTAAAGTCTGTCCTAGCATAATAATTGACTAATGTTTGTTGTTTTATAGCTGCCATGGTAACTGCAGATGTTTTCCATGATAAACATGGAATGTATTAGAAAATTATCTCATACATACACCTTTTTGTCCAACATCAGGTAATGTTGAAGATAAAGCCATATGCAATGCATGTAAGTAAAAATGTGCAGTGCCATTGATAATTGAAAACAATGTACTTATTGAACTTCAACATTAAGCTACTCATCATCTTTTGGTAATCATCGAAGAGACTAATGCCAAGTTAATTGTTTTTTAACATAGAGAAATTCAAAATTGGGCAATTTCTTTCTTATATTTGGTGAGTATAAACCATCTCTGATGTTCTACAGTGATAACCAGTTTTTCAAATTTGCTGCTGTGGAACGTGTAGGATGTAAACTTGGCATCATTTTCATTCATTGCCAAGTAAACATCATTTTATGTCTGATGAAAACTTCATGCCATAATGATCACCATTTCAATTGGAGCAGTGACAATACGTTTTATAATCGTCATGGCATTTAGGATATGTTGAAAACCAGTCATCTTGGCATTTTTGGACTTAGTGAAAACACATCATAATGATCACCCCTTCAGGTGGAGCATTGACAAGATTTTTTTAAACAGTCATCATTGAATTTAGGACTTCATAAAAACCAGTCACTATGGCATTTAGGATTTGGTGAAAACCAATAATGGCATTTAGGATTTGGTGAAAACCAATCATGGCATTTAGGATTTGGTGTAAACCTGTCATCATGGCATTATGGACTTGGTGAAAACCAGTCATAATGATCATCAATTTTAGGGGTTTGTGACAACATTTTCATTTCATATATTGTGGCAGCCATGAAGAAACGACACTGAGTAGATAATATAATAAATCTAATGGTAAAACTCTCACGTTGATATTGCCATTCATTTGGACAGCAGTGATAAGTGTTTTCAAGATTTCATGTTCCATTCAGAATGTACATCAATAACATGATTGCCAAGATGGCTGCCATATTGGATATTCGATTGGCACCATTCTCATTTCAGGCCGCCTGGATATCATAAGAAGTCTTCTGTTGAAAACCCCAAAATCAGTACAATTTTCTGTTCAAATCACATTGCGATAATGATTTTCAAGATGACTTCCATCAGATCGGTACAAACTTTCTTTAGGACCAGCTGGTCATTGCAAGATGTACTTTTGTGAAAACCCAATACTGATTCATTCAGGAGGAGCTGAGGAACTATACAGATATGAACAAATGAGAGTGGTAGGTGCAAGGTGAAGTTGTTTACATTTACAACATGCACAATCGAGATAATGTTTGTGTACCTCTATGTTACTTTCATGTATGTACTGTATAGCTAAAATTTCTTTAGATATTGTGCTTGGGGAAACGTCTGTTCAGTTGGCTGAAATAAATTAGCCATATTAATCTAAAGTACACTATCTCTAGCAGTTATTAAAATAGGGAAAAAGAATTTTGCTGTACTAGACAAAACCAGTTTCTGAAAGTGCAATGAATAAATTACAAAATGTATATAAAATGTTAAAACGTTATCGATTCTTTCTTTTACAATTTACTGCTGAAGTCCAGGAAATGAAAATGACCATGTTTTTGAGTGGTGCACCTCTGAAATATGGCCACAATATAAGCTCTATAATCCATATTACATCCATCAATCATACACCGAATTAAAGGTAATTTGAATTAAAAGTTCTTAGACCTGGTATATCTTAGATATTTTTCAATTATGAATAGTATAACCAGTGAGGAAACCTGGGGAATTTATTTTTCTTTAAAATTCAAACCCTATGCAAAATACAAAACTGAAATGCGCCACCTTAGCAATAACAATATTTTCATCATGTTCAGTGTGGAGTCCTGTCATCAGACTGGTACCATTTTCAATAAAACATCATAAGAGCTCCTTTATTGAAAATCCCTTGTTGATATGACCATCCATTCAAGAGTTACTGTAGTGAAAAGATTTCAAAATGGCTGTTGTGGTGGTCATATTGGACATCAAATTGACACTATTTTCATTTTGAATCTACTGTGATGCCAAATAGAAATTGTGGTCTGGACCATTTCATGAAGACCAACTAGATAGACATCATAAGAAATATTATCAGTGAAAACTCTATGTTGATATGACCATTGATGTAGAAGAAGCAGTGATACCACGATTTTCAAACAGACTCTGTTGCTACCATACTGGATGTGTGACCAACAAATCTTCAATTAGGACCAAGGGATGACTGTGTGTGTAAAGTGTTAAGGCAACCATCTAAGTGGTTAAGAATTAGTGATAGCAAACTTGTACTAATGAATGGAAGGATGATGGAAAACTGACCTTGGGTGACAGATCATCCCATAAACTCTTCTGGAATATAACTACATGTAATAGAGCTTAAATGACAAAAATCTGATTAAAATGCATTGTACTTTAATAAGAATTACTCAAGTATTTTGTTTGAAACAACAGTACAAAATGTGACAGCAGAATCAAGTACAAAATAACACAGGAAATAATGGCCATATGCTTCAGATCATGAAAAATAGTTAACATACTTTATATTGCAGATTATTTCAAGTGTTCATCCACATTTTCGTTGCTCATGAAAAAAAAATTTGTTCTAATTAGATTGTAAGATGTAATGTTATTGATGCATGACTAATCTTTTAAAATTAGTCAAGTACTTGCAATTTAAGCATTAGCAATAATGCACAATACTGATGAATGACTAATCTTATATAATTAGTCAAGCACTTACAATTTAAGCATTAGCAATAATGCACATGTTATTGATGAATGACTAATCTTATAAACTAGTCAAGCACTTACAATTTAAGCATTAGCAATAATGCCCATGTTAATCATAAAGAATTAATTTGTCAACAACTGTGATCAGATACACATAACACAATATTAATAGCATCACAGAATATAATTTCAAACAATTAAAAAAAAGATATTTGTTCTGTATATTACACAGACACTTTTAAAAACAGGAAAACAACATTGAATATAACTGGCATCTTTCAACAAAATTGTAATTCATACAGCCCCTTTTTAATACATTAAACGTTATACTTACAGAAAGAAAATGTATTTTTCAAGATGCAACACAAAACCACTAGTATCTAGCATAGCTGAATACAAAAGTTGTGGTATGAAGCTCTGATTTAAGTTATTCACACATCACCATTTAACCGCTCCGGTGGCCTAGTGGTTAGAGCATCCGCCTCGGAAGCGGGAGGTCGTCGGTTCGATCCCCGGCTGAGTCATACCAAAGACTTACAAAAATGGTACTAACAGCTGCCTCGCTTGACGCTCAGCATAAAGAGGTTAGTGTTAGGACTGGTCGGGCTGGTGTCAGGATAATGTGACTGGGTGAGACATCTTGCTACATGTCTGCGGCATGATGTCTCAGTGCTAGACATCACTATAAACTGCCTCACTGCAGACATCGTAGCGATATGACTGAAAAAATGTTAAAGCTACGTTAAAAATCCTAATCAAGCAAACCATTTATAAAATACATAAACAGTTTTTCTGCTTGAATAATAAAAAAGAGTGCAAGGTGTTTGTTAATTGCATTTGCCTGTTACTTACTCCTCTACAACATCTAACCAATGTTAATGGAAAGACCAAATTCTCTTGCATAGTCTTACTAGAAGTAACCATTTTAAAATAAAAAAAAATACTTCATTTTACTAATGTGGTAGGTCTGGATTATAGATCATCATCAACTTAACATATCTAAAATAATCTATGTAAAATTATGTGACTAATCCAAACGTTTTTGTTTGCTTGTTTGATTAGGATTATTAACGTTGCTTTAACAATATTTCAGTCATATCACTACGATGTGTGCAGTGAGGCAGGTTACAGTGACGTCTAGCACTGGGGCATCATGCCAAAGACATGTAGCATGATGTCTCACCCAGTCACATTATCCTGCAGGCTGGCGATTCCTAACGCTAACATCTTAATGCTGAGCGCCAAGCGAGGCAGCTGTTAGTACCATTTTTGTATGTCTTTGGTATGACTTGGCTGGGGATAAACCCACAACCTCCCGCTTCTGCGGCAGATGCTCTAACCACTTGACCACTGGAGCGGTTAAAGGTTTTTGAGGCCTTCATATTCTCTGTAAAGTTATTTGTAAGGTAATCCACAGATGTTTTATATGCAATTGTGAATGAATAAACCTTTGCTGACACATACCAAGAGCTCCCTTTACTTAACACACAGGTGAGCTAATAAAAATGCTGATGTCACTGCATTGTTTCATTAGGTCAGAAGAAAACCTAAATATAAATACCAAAAAAATATCAATATTTTGTTTTTAAATTACAAATAAATGACAATATATTAAATAGATTTTAAATAAGGTACAAAGCAGAACTAGCAACCTCAGTAAAGGGAGTGGATGAACACACAAACACGTACATAGATGTAAAGCGATTTCTAAGTACAGCTTCTGTCAAGGCTGGCTTGACAAAAAGTATACCTATACAACTGAGTATTGCCCATTAAGTAGAAAAACTTAAGTATTATCCAACTGTCTTTGACATCTCAAGGCAAAATGGGCAGACAATCCGAATCTACAGAGCAAAATTAAGGTTATATAAACAGGAACTGAAATGTAACATGAAAACAAAAAATATATTATCCATATGCTCTTTTGGCCAAAACAGTGATAATGAAGCAAAAATATATTTACCAGTATCATTAAATATACATTTTAAACAACCAATTTTTAATACACACAATCACAATGATGCAGCAAACCTTATGATTACCCAAAGAAATGTATCTCTCAAGAAACAACACAATACGTACAATGATGTAACATAACAATTTGTGATGTGAAACTCTCATAAGGTTATTTATACATCAACATAAATCAAATACATGAAACGTTTTACCAATTTTAAAAAAAATCAATCAGAAATTTGCTAATTATTTGCACGATGATGTAACATAACAATTTGTGATGTGAAACTCTCATAAGGTTATTTATACATCAACATAAATCAAATACATGAAACGTTTTACCACTTTTAAAAAAAATCAATCAGAAATTTGCTAATTATTTGCAATATTCGGTTACTTTTTGTTTTACAAGTAATTCAGAATAAACTCTAAGGTCACACTAGAGCCCATCATTTGCTTTCATATTTGAAACAAAACACAGGTACATGTTTGCATTTAAACTTTATATTCTAATGAATACAATTATATAAAATTCACTTGTACATGAAATGTAGCAATATACATCCAGACCTATATAATCTCAGTAGACAAATATAAAACCATTCGAAGTGATATATTGCATATTAAAATGTTAGTGCTCCCCCCCCCCCCCGGACAAAAATTAAAAAATATCTACATTTGCTCTTATCCACCCACTCCCCACTCGCCAATCTTTCTCTGCTCCCACTACCAAAATTTCTGCGGGGAACTGTCGCCCATACTAGAATGGTTATATAATAATATCGCACTAAGAAATTCAGACATGTCTAACACAATAAGGGAAAGGATTATAACACTCATATACAATGGGAAAGGGGATAGGGAAGACCTAAAAAACTGAAGGCCCATATCCCTCCTTAACATAGACTACAAAATTATAAGTAAAATATTAGCAGAAAGAGTTAAAGTGTGTCTTGACAAAATTATTAACATAAATCAAACTAGTGGCCCGAAAGGGCGGGAAATACAAAATAACATAGTAAGCATTCAAACTATAATAGAATACATATATATTAATGGTAAGAATAGTGCTATGGTACTAATAGACCAGGAAAAAGCCTTTGACAGACTTGAACAAAACTATCTATACAAGACACTGGAGAAATTTGATTTTGGAAAATATTTCCTAAATTGGACTAAAATCCTGTACAGAAATATAAACTCATGTGTACAGGTAAGTAGAGCCAAAACGGAAAAAAATGAAATTAAAAGATCAGTGAGGCAAGGATGCCCACTATCTATGCTATTATATGTAATAGCAATAGAAATACTTAGCATTAAAATTAAAAAAATGCAAGAGATCAAGGGAATTAAAGTTCCAAATATTAAAGAAGTGAAAATATTACAACATGCTGATGATTGCACTAACTTTATACAAGATAGAAATTCCTACAATGAATTGGTAAAGGAATTTAACAAATATGGTCAGGCGTCGGGTTCTAAAATAAACCCCGACAAAACAGGGTGCAGGTAGCAAAAAACTATATGTATGTGCACCGAAATTTTAAACTAAAATCAGTAGACATCAAAAATGCAATGCTTAAAACATAGATAACAAAATTATTAAATACTTAGGGGCTTTAAAATGCACAACAAAAACAAAGAAACACTATATAGGGAGGAAAAGAGGGGCGTCTTAGGCCTCCCCCATCCAACCTAATTAAATACGAGTAGAGATACCGTAATGCCATACATGTACATGTACATAGTGTGATGTGTTC
The DNA here is from genome assembly GCA_029339505.1 of Unio delphinus. Taxonomy (NCBI): domain Eukaryota; kingdom Metazoa; phylum Mollusca; class Bivalvia; order Unionida; family Unionidae; genus Unio; species Unio delphinus. The sequence goes on from JAQISU010000370.1 coordinate 40,392, forward strand.
GATGTGTTAATTTCTAAAATTATATTGTACACTAAAAAATGAGAATGATTCAATTATCCGGAAGACTCGTTAATCCGGGCATATTCACTGGGAACGAATGAATATATATATATATAAGGTACACATACATATAACGAGTCTAGGAATTGCCCCCCCCCCCCGCCATTACCCCCTCAGTATATTTTACCACCCCATCTATTTCTGTATAACATATAATTGTTATACCCTAAGAATAAATAATACATGAAAATAAATTTCAAATTGCAAATTGTTTAGTTCGATTTAGTCATTAAAGGGTGATGTTTCAATTTATTCGGTTAACCCTCTCTGCTGCTTAATGTTATAGTACCATAAAATATATTTATATCATTACAGGCGAATGTTATGGAAGTGTTCAAAGTACTCTATATTAGCAAAGTCATTAACATTAGTATAGATTAAGAACAGATTATGTTTCGTCGCTGCGTGTCGTCATCACTGTATTTGCTTTAGTTCGATTTTGTATCTGTATATCTAAATAATGCTAATGGCAGGGGGTCTTAATTGGGGGTCGGGTGGGATTGCATGCGGGTAATATACTGAGAGGGTAATTGATTGTTGGGGGTATTGGCTGGGGGGGGGGTAATTAACAGGGGGGTAATGTCCTGCTTCCACATATAGCCTCAACACAAATAGCAAACACAGGATACAGGGGACCCCTAGCCACAGTCAACTACGTGAATTAAGAAAGGAACTGCGAGAGAGGTGAATAAAACCTACTTTGGAAACACGTCCCTAGATACATTAAGGAAAATTTAAAAATACCCCTTTCAAAAAAATCTTTTATAATCCAGATGGGAAAAAAATATGGTCATAGAAAATTAATTAAAAAATACAACATAAACTACACATCAGGGGAACACACTCATACATGAACACATTTTAATCTTTTTTTAAAGGGGGTGGGGGGCATCTGTTTAGCGCCCCAACCTCCACCCCAAAGTACATATTCCAAATCTGAGATAAATGGCTTCCATAATTGTTACAAGGTTAAACAATTAGATGCAAGACCACCTCATTAATATGCATGGACTTGCTCACAGGCCCGCACCTAGGAAATTCTGGGCCCCAGGCAGCTGACAGAGTTCGGGCCCCTTTCGTGTTTCAAATATGTGCATATATTTTATCTATCTAGCTCGGGCCCCTGACAAGTGCCATTGTTGTCCTCCCCCCACCCTAGGTGCGGGCCTGTTGCTCATTATCAAACTCATTTAAAACTTATGATGATATACTCCTAGATTACATGTTGGACTGAAACTGGATCAGAAATATGGACTTCAGAATGGTAATATGAAGTTATTCATGAATAGACACATAACATACTGCACCATACCACAAAATCACTTGGTCCTGTGATACAAATATATCTAAATTCTGTTATACAAATAAACATGTAGTCTATTTGTCTCCTTGAGAAATACACCATATTCTGTAGTACTAATATACCTATATTCTATTACATACACACACACACACACACACACACAAATTGGCAGAATAATACAAATATATTAACATTCTTTCAACCGCAGGCCTATAGATCAATGATAAATTTCTCCTAATTAATCATAAATGTCATATAAAATGATGATAAAAAGTATTAATAGTCTGTTTTCTAAATGATATTTAAATGGTACACAATTTCATCGGAATCCTTTCTTTTTCCATTCTACTCATGTGTAAATAACAAAATAAGCACAAATCTGGAGTGAGAGAAAAAAGTATAATGTGCTGGATCAAAACATTAAAACTGAATTTGTACCAAGTAACCTAGAGTAATCTGTTTCATTGTAACAGTACGTCTACTCTTTCCTTGCGATCTATTTATAGTGTTCATAATATCAATGATACATAGCTGCAATAGCCAGTGACACTAAGCCTTAAATGGTAAATTTGTCAGTTACGAAGCACACATACTGTATTGTGTTTGAATCATTAGATGTTGTTTCATAAACCTACTATAATGTTCTAAAATCAATTATTAATTATTATATATATAAATGTCCAAATTGTTGCCACCACTCCTCTTTGTTATAGTCTTTAGAAATGTTAATAAAAGCAGAATGACTTAAATGAACTGTCCATTTATTAAAATATTCTAATTACCTCTTGTTTATTTGTCATTTCACTTAGTTTCTATTCCATGCTAATTTTCATATGCCAGTATGTTAATGCCTTACGGTACAGGTTCAGTATTTAAGAAGTACACTTTTTCCTTCATATAAAACATATTTCATGTTTCAATTATGAGTGTCACTTATATTGATTTAATAAATGTAAAAATAAAATATTAAAAAAAATAGAAACTGAGAATAAAAACAATCAACTTATCAATTTGCATATGTACTTGTGAACAAGTTCATTCACTTGGTCAACACACAGTAACCAGGTGCATATTTTATCTCTATTTAAAGTGCAAATACGTGTATTTGTATGTGATATAAATAAAACATATGTATACAATATACTGTTTATCAATAATATACCACTCACTGTATGAATGTTTCATTAAAAGGAATCAAGGCATACCAGTTTCCTTTTAATGAAAAAATTGTACATCTCGTGGTATATATATATATATATATATATATATATATATATATATATATATATATATATATATACACCATGAGATGTACAAATTTATACTATACTATACAAATATATACTATATACTATACTATACTATACTATACTATACTATACTATACTATACTATACTATACTATACTATACTATACTATACTATACTATACTATACTATACAAATATATACTATACTATACAAATATACATTATATTATAAAAAATATCCTATTATACAAATGCACCAATATTCTATTGTACAAATATACCAATATTTTATTGTACAAACTATACCAATATTCTATTGTACAAATGTACCAATATTCTATAATACAAGTATACCAATATTCTATTATACAAATGTACCAATAACCTAGTATATAGATATGGCTATTGTCTCCTAGATATATTGCTAATAAGAAGTATGTGTGATTTGAATTTTACTGTATTTTAAGAATTTGTCATTCATATTTTATGATCTCTGCAGTGTAGCAGTTTTTCCCACCCAACCACATTAACCTGACACCAAGCTTAGCAGTCCTAATACTAACCTCATTGCTGAGTACCACCCATGACCAAACACAATCAAAGTGAATGCTCTAACCATTTAGGCCACTGAAGGGGTTGCTAAAATAGTATATCCTAACAGGATAGTTCCGAGTTTATTTTGATATAGATATATAAAACATCTGGCATATCCACAGCTGAATAGATTAAAACTGTAAGTTGTCCTATTGCCATGGAGGGTTAACTCCAGTCTTGCTTTGCAGAGTGAACACAACATGGGAGCCAGTAATTACCAGTTATGAGCTCTATAGAATTGGTGTGAGAGGTTGCTTTGCATAAAAGAACAGTCCCTCACATTTAAGTGAACAATGGGTGCTTGGTGCATAGAGACTATACTATGCAAAGAGACTAAAAAAATCACACATGGCAAAACAAAGATGAAGAGGAAGAAGAAACCAGCCCTAAGAATATGATACAGATAATGACACATAAATTAACTGTGTTCAGTGTAATTCAGGAACACATAATGTTGATACTGAAGTCATACAAAATACATGCCTCGCATTGACTGGATCACCTAGACTCTTAGAGAGAAAGACTAAATCTTATTCTGATAAGGAAACAGCCCAAGCTAACATGGAGTAGGCTTTGAAGTGAGAAACATGCTTACATAGATGATTTACCCTCCCACAGTAGGATCTTAGAAATTCTTTCTAATGCAATTATTAACATCTGAGGACACCATAAACCCTGTAGGCATGCATGCCCCAACACTTCATTTGTATTCCATTTGTATTTGTCCTGCTTTTACAATAGTGAAAATGGGAGGATTGATAATGGGCAGAGACTACTTGAACTTTAGTCCGAATGTGACACATGCATCAACAATATGCAATACTACACAATACCTCAACACATAGTGTCAAGGAGACATACAATTGACACTAAGGTGGAGGGGGAGGGGTCAGGCGGATGCTTGGACAACTCAGAGTCTCCATATTAACTTGCTCCAGCTTGTGCCCTAGAGAGGTCAAACCAGTCTCACTTCAGAGTGTCAAGATAACACAGAAATCAGCAGTTTCCTGTTATAAAGTCCTAAGTGAGATTTTTGCTCCAATGACCTCTGCATCACACATAATTCCAGACCATGCTTCATCACCTAATATCACAGTTACAATAGCACTGCTTGTGACACGAATCATTTTTAAGACTTAAGTCAAAAGAAGTGCATGGAATTTGCTGCATCAATGTTGACAAAACAGCTGACAAAAATAAGTCACAGCTCAAAACTGACACTCTGCAACAAGCTGTCTGCTCCAAACATTCCTGGTATGAATGCTGAACAGAAACGAGAATTACTGAAGGTTATCGGCAGCCGACCAGTGTCAGTTTCTGTCCAACTGCAGAATAAGACTAATGATTGTTTCAATGCAAATTCAATTGATATAATCTCAGCTATCGAGGCAAAATGCATTCAGATTGCCAACTACAAGAGTGCCTCAAACTAGGAAACTTTACAAACAATAAGAGCTGAGAAGCAATGCTCAATAGACTACAAGATACTGTGCCGAATAATACTGACTGCAGACATGTCAGGACACCAAGAAAGAACATACAGACAACAGCAGAGGCATGTATGATGTAAACAGGTGGTGGGCAATGTGTTCAATTTATAAAAGACAAGCTCTCTAAACTCAGTTACAAGTGTGATCATAAATAATCATAAAAAGTAATGGAGTTTTGAGTAGAATCAAACCTGGAGCTGTATTCCTGGGACAAGGTTGTCAACAATACAGCTCTCAATGACACTAACAGCTTATTTACCTAAGCCTAACTCAGCAATGAGCCAATTTAAAGAAAATGTTGGAATACCATCAGAAGCTATTGTGTGTACAAACTCTAGCCAACTCAAATCTCAAACACCTCCATTATATTCTTTTTCATTTTTGGAAAGGAGATGAAGAAACATAAGATATGAGAGGCTCTGACATCAATCTCTACAAAAACATAGATGACAGGAGGGATTAGCAACTTGGGAAAGGTATTTGCTTGACCTGTCCCAAACAGACTTCAGAAAAAAATATTTTATTCACATAACTACTAGAGAAGTGCAGGGAATGAAGAAGGTAGTTCTGCATAGCCATACCTGAATTAACAAAAGCTTTCAAACGTGTCATAAGAGGTGGATTCTTCACACTTTTAGATAAGATCAGATGTATCTCAAATCTAATCACTAGCATTCTCCAGTCATTCAAAGAAAACATGCATTGCACAGTTCAGTTTGATGCCTATTATTCAGAGGCTTTTGGAGTCAACCAGCGATGCATTTTTGCCCCTACCCTGTTTAAGAAGCCTGCTAAAAACACCCCTTTGGTTCAACAGCTGAGGAAATCTACCTGCGCACCACTCTACAATCTAGCTTGTCTCAGAGCCAAACCTGAGATCAGCAATGATCTAATCCATAACCCGCTCTTTGCTAATGATACATTAGTGACAAGTAACACAGCAGCTCATCTCCAAAACATCAATGACTGCTTTTCACAAGCTTGACATGACTAAATAATCTGGTAGTGATAGGCCAATCTGTTGAGGAACCACCATAAATAAGCATTAACAACAATGAACTTGAGGTTTTCAGCAAATTCACATACGTTAGGTCGACAATCATTGATAACCAATCTCTTGACACAGAGTTCATTTCCTGCATAGGAAAGGCCGCTCCAATAAGGTCAAGTCTGAGAAAGAGTTTCGAGTAACAACATGATGACTGAACAAGCCAAAATAAACGTCTACCTAGTCTGCATTATCAGCACAATCCTCTATGGCAGTGAGTCATGGAAACATTTGATCCTTACACCATGAAAAGAGGCTTAAAAGATTTCAAACACGCTGCCATCAATGTATCTTCAGCAATTTCTAAAGTAATAGTAATGAACACAGAAGTTTTAGAGCTAGCAAATATCCCCAGCAGGGTCACCCTAACAGGAGACCATTGTCTTTTATGGATTGGGCATGTACACTGAATGCATGAGGGAGGTATACCCAAGACATCCTCTATTTGGAAAAAGTCTACCATGGTAACCACACCTGCTCTTGATAGACGTGTGCAAGAGTGACCTCAGGTATTTTGACACTGATGTGGACAACTTCATATCACATGAACAGGATATATCTAACTGAAGGCATGAGCTCAAACAAAGACTTGAGAGAAGGGATAAAGAACAGTTGCAATTGGCAGTGCAGAGAAAAGCCCACAGAAAAAAGAACAAGAAACGTGGAAACTCCAAACACCAGCTTGAAGCACATTAGATGCAACAGGGATTGTCATTCCAGATTGTATCTCTTCAGCCACTACAGACAATGAACATCTAATAACTGACAGAATTAATAAGAGCACAACACCATTATCTTACATTGAAGATTGAAGGATGATGATATGATTATACAAATATATATATATATATATATATATAACGTCTGCTTACAAATCTGACTTAATAAATACCAGACATAAAGGAATATTTTGGTGTGGATAAATAGGAAGATTTATAAAAAATTATGTTTCTCTGAAATTACATAACCATTCAAATTACCATTGTAAGGACTTAATTCTGCTACCTCCAGAATCCACATACCTGAAAAGTCTCTTTATATTTGTAATGACAAAGAGATGTATCCATTACAGATTACCTCCCCTTACCTTGTTAACTGTGCTTCCTATACCAGGCATTGTTTGTTCAATGTTGAGCACTTCCTAAGATAGGACACGTGCATTGTGGGGACAGTTGGACAGATTTATAGTAAATGTAATTATGTGAACACAATTGGTTAAGCAACTTACTATATAATATCCTATCTCCATCAAATACATTACGCAATCAGATTAACATTAGGAATATGTATATGGAAGAGGAAATAAATAAAAGCACCTGAATAGACAAAATAGAAATACTTTTAAAAGTATAACTCTCCGAATGATAGCTGACAACTGCATATAAGAGTATATAAGATTAAATCATCAGCAAACATAATTATTCTGTGAGAGATCAGAGTATGCTGATTGGATAACTTCTTTTGACCAGGATGATAAGGCTTGTGGGGTTTTTCCCGTTTCCCTGGTTATATTGGTAGGAAAAGTGTATGATATCTGGATTGGATGGACTTCATGTGCTCCAGATACATTTTGTCAGCATGTTCTGGACCCAATAACATTGGCTAGAACTGATCTATGACATGTGTTCTAAAATTACTTTCTGGTTGCTGGTAGATGAAAACAGATAGCACCCTTAAAACTACAGAACCGTAAGAACACAACTGTATTTAGTTTGGAAACATGGACAAGAATAACATTCGCATACTCAAGATGCCAAAGCTGAGGCTAGCAGAAAGGGCATCTTGTATCATTGTTGTTTTAGTGAGACAATGGACGAAGGTTTCAACATAGCTGAATCATGCCATGAGCCATGATTGGTTCCGTTTTGGGAAGAGGACAATAAGTCAGGTCCCTATATAATCAAATTGGTTAGCAAAGTATGTGATCTCTTTGTTATGACTAATGTGATGATGTCTATGGTGCTGGAACATGTCAGAAAGCATGAAGCGATAATCTTTAATGATTATCATTACTAGTTTCAAACTTTGAAGGGATAAAGATGTAAACAGATGTGAAATGGAGACTGAAAACGGTGTGACCCTATTTGTCTGTAAGTAGTCATAAAAACACGATATTTCCCCTTCATTACTTTAAAATTGGAGCGTAACTGAGTTTAGTTGATTAAAATCTTTCCACAGCTGAAGACTGTAAGGTCTTTTCTGCACAACGCCTGCTGGACAAGAAACACATACGACGTTAATCTTCTCCAGACATGGCTGAAAAATTAGCAACTGCAGCTGTTTAAGAAGCTTTAGGGCTGCTTGTATTTCTTGGGTACATCCATCACTAAGTTGAAAATATTGCTGAATCATATACTGACCCATCTTAGAGTCAATCAGGGTTACTAGAAACACCGAAATACACTGAAAAACCAAAATACACATGTATTTTCATGTTCTCTCTGTATATATGTGTTTCCACACACAAATTATTTGTTTTTGTTTGAATAATAATTTTAAAAAATATGATTTATGTGATTCTGATATTAATTACTTTTTCCTAGTTATAGCATATGTCATATCGTCACACGTGTATTTGCACAAATTGATCGTTCTGGAACGGAGGTGGTATGATTACAACCGAATCAAATTGTTTCAAGTCATTTAATTAATGTTCTAAATGACTGCACACACATTGAAAACTGATACATTATGTGTGTAATTAAACGCAACTATTAAATTCTGCATATAATGAATAATATATATATATATATATATATATATATATATATATATATATATATATATATATATATATATATATATATGCTTACCTGAGTTGTCTTTGTCTATCATCATGAATCATGGCTTTTTACGATCACAATATTAATCTGACTATTGCATATATCAGATCTGTCAGATCAAGTATAACCGAATACATGAATTGTGCTATAAACAGGAAAAATGTAAATAATTTATATCAAAATCACATAAATCATATTTTATTGCTTTATAGTAACTGGGGCAATAGTGATTTCTTCGAATTTGTGCCCCCATTTTCCGAATTAACATCAGAATCAGAACTGTAGGTGTAAAGGTACTGTTCCAGAGTTGTTACCAGTTGACTGCAGTATACTTAAGACCCCATAATACGTGTCTTTCAAATAAAAACCCACATAGCTATTGCCATCTATTTATAAAGCACCATATTCATTTTAAAACTGGACATCAAACTAATTTTAGGACTAGTAACAACAACAATCTTGAGCTAACTGACAAGAGACAATGTATGCCCAACATTGGATTATAGATGTATGGCCATCACACAAGTTTGTCTGTTTTATAAATCTGTTCAATAAAGCAACTCAGTAATGGATCAAATTACTTCTTTAAATTGTTTTCTTCTTTTGATGTTCTGGACCATTATAAATCTCTATTGTTTAATACAAGGGTCACTAAATGTTGCTTTGTAATTTTTTCTCTCTGACAGCTCCCTGAAAATAATCATTGTTCTATCTGCATTGTGAACATCATACATGTCTGTGTATCATGTACAAGTAAAGGTGATTACTATATGAGTAATAGTGTATGTGTATCATGTACAAGACTTAGTAAAGGTTATTACTATACTATAGTGTCTAACAGATGTATTATGTAAAACTAAAGATGATTACAATTGGGTAATAGTGTCTGTGTATCATGTAAAGCTAAAGGCAATTACTAAAAAAGTAATAGTGTTTACAAACAAGTTGCATTGCAGAATCAATGTGTTTCAGACCTGCCAACATTGCCACTGCAGCAATGGGCACAAACACTTTCATAGAATTTTGAAACATTGGCAATTAAAAACTGCTGGAAAAAAACAGGTAATAAAACAGTCAGTTCAATGTATATTACTTTTCCGAAAGAAATGTTATGGATTTTCTTGGAGAAAGCACATCTCTAATTCACTATTTCCAAATAACGTCCACACACAGTAGTGTCTCTTGGCTTGGGATTATTCAAGCTGATGATCCCAACCAATGATCACATCCAGTAGTCGCTCCTGGCAATTAATTATACATGATGCTGGACCCCAACTATCATCACATCCAGTGGTCTATCTATACATGGAATTATGCACAATGCTGTGTCCTAACTAAGAGCTCAATGAATAGGGTATCTTGGCTTGGAATTATGCACAATGTTGGATGCTGATTATGATTACATACATCAGTGACATTTGGGATGTGATTATGCATGATGCTGCATTATATTTATAACCAAGTGTAGTCAGGACTGATGCCATGGGTCCAAATGTTCTGAGGACATTTCTCCTGTTTACTGGGATCAAACTTTCTCCTTCCACAAGGGTAGTAACTTTCAATGGGAGAAACCTGAAAAAAATGTAGTTCTTTCTATAGTTTCCACTTTAAAAGGTCATAGGGACTGCTAGAATTTAGTCAATATAAAAGTAGGCTACATGTTTAATATCATCTAATCACTAGCAGCTGACTACATTGCAATTTAACAGTGTGTAATCAAAACACAAACAAACTTATATTATGTCTGGTAAGGTAAATTGTTCCCTTTGTTTTTCATGCCAAGAATCTATAAAAAAATGTAACAAGTAAGTTTAAACTTTAAACAATGTCAATAATTTAGTCACTAGTCCTGGAATTTCCAACACATGTCACAATGAATAAAGATCTGAATAAACTAGTGTAGTAATTTGATGATACATTTTAAACTTTAAACAATGTGAATAATTTAGTCACTAAAGAATAACATACTTCCATCAATTCAACTTACTAACAGATGTTATAATTCCATTTGTAACAAAGAATGTATCTTTAAGAAGTTTATGTCCCCATATATGGTAGGTCTTTATGGGCTTAAACAAAGCAACAGAAAAGAGCGAAAACCAACACGTTTTGCAAAATTCAACAAATATTTTTTTCCCTAGAATACAAACTGAAAATATAAAAAGAACTTATGATATTGAAAATTAAATCCCAAACAATACCAGAATTTCCAACACAAGTCCCAATGAATACAGATCTGAATAAACTAGAGTGATAATAATATAACCATTGAATTAAACCATACTTGAATTTCACTATAACTGCAGTCTTTCTGTCAAATAATGTTATAATTGAGCACTTTGTATTTCCAGAGAAGAACACTCTGAATAATTCCAAATCAAATTACTGTGCACAACAGTGATTTCTGCCAGATGAGAGTCAAGAGTCCATTTTTCTGAAAGCAACACAGTTATAATAAGAAGGTATGTTACCAAAACCAAAATAATGCATGAGACAGTGAAAAAAAATATGCATGTCCTGACTAAACTTAAAATTGGACTGGTCGGCCCGATGTCATAATAGTGTGATAGTGTAATGGGTGGGACATCATGCTACATGTCTGGAGCATGATGCCCAGTGCTAGACATCACTATAAACTGCAATAATGCAGACATTATAGTGATATGATTGAAACATTATTAAAGCTTTATAAAAATCCTAATCACTCACTCACACACACACACACACACACACACACACAGTTGAAATAATCACAAAACATATCTTCAGTCTTAAAATAGGTAAAGAATCTTGTTCACAAAACTGTAGTGAATTTTGGGATCACATACTTCATAAAATTTCACATTACTCATATCATACAATGAAAACTAACAAACAATACAAATTAAATAAAAGTAGTATATAAAAATCAAGCCTTCTGTCAATTACTTTGTGAAAATGGGTAGAAAATGTAACATAAACAATTTAAATAAAACAGTACTGTAACCATAATATTACCTGCTTTCACCTAGTTAAAATCGTAATTTTAATTTATTTTAATTCACTCTCTAACAATAAATGATAATTTTTTGTATCATGCTGAAGAACAAATTAGGAAAAGAACAGTTTATGACACACTGTATAAAACTAATTTAATGGTATGTGAATATGATGTGACATTGTGTATAAAACTGTAATGTAATATTACGAGCATAAGCATTAAACCACATTTTATGACACATGACGCATGTAAAGCGCACATGATTTGATGACACATTTTTACCTTTTAAAGAAATGGTGATATATATGACAGCAAAATACTGCCACAATATTAACGCTCTATATTGACTTTCCACAGATAAATGCTCAAATGAATTATCTGGAAAGTTTTAAATTGTACGTATACAAGCAAATAGGATGGTTGAACTGAATGCAACCTTCCAACCCAATTCTTCATGATAAGTTGTACGCATACTCGGCCATCATATCATACACACTATACTTACACTTTGTACCTTTTGCTCATCATTTTCATTATCGGCTAACAGGCCTCATAAATGGAGATGACCTTTCTCCTTTGCTTCTCCAACTCTTGGCTGCACACCTGCTCACCAAGTACAGCTTCAATGTCATGAATAACAGCTTCAAATTTGTTCCAATAATCCTCTAAGCCTTGTCTACTAATCTTTCCATCTGCGCTATGGCCACTAATACAATTCCTATATAAACGAATTCGCTCCACACTAGCTCCTAGTGAGGTGTCCCTTGGATGATCATTTGGGTCCATGTTCCAGCCTGTTCTTGGTTCAGGAACTGTGCTGACATTTCTAATTAGAGTATATAACATAGAAATATCAAACTGATCCAATGTTCCTACATTGTTCCCCAGGGGATCTGGGAAAAGCATCAGAATCTGAGTATTATTAAGTGGTCTGACCAGTTTTAGTTTCTTGGCTAGTATTACTTGGTAGATGTCAGCGTACGGCACGGGAAAGTTGGTAAGGAGAATCCTTCTCAGAGCATTTCCACAAACAGTTATGAGCGCAACACAGAGGCGAGCATAATTCATGTGCTCAGACGTTATGGATGCATCTTGATCAAGACCCTAAATAAATAAGGTCAATATTATTACAGCACTCATGAGGCAATTACTGAACATACAGTACAAAAGTTGCAATTCTGATGATCATCATACCAATATAAACAGTGTACAAGAAAATGAACATCTATTGTATTGAGTGAAAAAAAGAATTGGCATAAAATAATTCCCTGAAAAATGTGTGAAAATCAGATTTGGGATCATACCACTTTTCAACAATTTTGTATAGAATCAGAATATATATACAACACATGTACATACATTCGATTATGGACTCTGTATTCTGATATTGTCAAGTGTCTGATTATGCATGTTCTCTTGCACAGATTTATGAAATAATAATCTCACTTTAATCACCTATTTTTTTCTGGTAGGGATAATCAATATTGGTAGTTATTTTAAATTCAACTTCTGACTGCACTTCACTCATTAAAATTATTTCACAACTTAACGTGTAATAAGAAAGGTAAAGTAAATAAATTTATTAAGATTGATACAAATATAATTAAAAAGATTAGAGTTAGCAATCCTTCCACACACGATTAAATGTAAAGCTGTGAGTAATTGCATATATCATCTAGTTCTTTTGAATTTTCATGTTAATCTACATGACCACAATCTTATCCCAATTTAGGATGAACCAAGGGATACTGGCATGGTATATGACATACAGGATGATTTGGGATTATTGGGACAACACTATGTTTTCCTGTGTATAATTGTATTTTAAACTGCATGCCTATGCATGCATCAAATCTAATTTATTTTCTCTCCTTCAACACAATATTTATTTTCCCATGGTGCACCACTGGCACTAATTGAACTGGCAAGAGCAATCCACATATTAAGCTGATTTTCCTTGTCTCTTGCAATTTTATTGAAATAATCAACATTGATTTAGTTATTTAAAATACTTTTGGTACTTTTCTCATAACATCATTTATTCCCAAAAAATCATCCTTAATCTCAGTTAATCATGCTGCATAAGAAATCTGACAAATTTTTCATACTTTTTCAACACTGTGATATTGGTATGTATGTATGTATGTATGTATGTATGTATGTATGTATGTATGTATGTATGTATCAATGGATGTATGTATGGATGTGTGTGGCAAGTGTTTGTGTGTGTGATAGTGAATGTATGCATGTGATAGTGTATGTATGTTAACCACACTGTATGAGATTGTGTCTATGCATGTACAACTAATTACATAATTTCCATATGAAATAACCCCAAAGTAAACAATAACACCCAAACCAAATTTCCCTCATTTAATAATGATGAAAATAATTCACTTCATCTGCATGCCAAATCCAAAATGGTAGGCATTGTTCATACAGCTAATTTTATGTTTTGACAACTTTGGAGTCTACTGCTCTTTTGTGTGACAAAACATTTTGATGTGAACCTGACTATTTGTCTAGATATAATGACTTCCCATCTCAGGAATGTCCTAGGATACGAGTACTTTAGATCCTTAACTGGTAGCTTTTGGAAAAAGAGGCCTTTCCAGTTATTGTTTCATGGAAGATTATATACATGTATAACATAGCGCCAGTCTATTACTGATAGACCACTGAAAGATCAATTTGACGTGTATATACAATGTATCGTGTTTTCAAAAGGATCACATGACATATTCTTAAGTTCAGAGATTAATTTTCTGGAATTAATTTTAGTTCAATACCCATTAAGTAGATCATATTATAAATGTTAAAGATGTCATTGCATCACCATAATATTTCAGATCAGTTTAAATGAATTAAATAACATGATAAATTTTCAAATTCACATTGCTGACTAGAGGAATTTATTTTATAACAGTATAGATGAATTAGATTACATGATGCATTTAAATTTCAAGTTCAGATTGCTGACTAGAGGAATTTATTTTATAACAGTATAAATGAATTAGATTACATGATTCATTTAAATTTCAAGTTCAGATTACAGACTAGAGGAATTTATTTTATAACAGTATAGATGAATTAGATTACATGATTAATTTAAATTTCAAGTTCAGATTACAGACTAGAGGAATTTATTTTATAACAGTATAGATGAATTAGATTACATGATTCATTTAAATTTCAAGTTCAGATTACAGACTAGAGGAATTTATTTTATAACAGTATAGATGAATTAGATTACATGATGCATTTAAATTTCAAGTTCAGATTACAGACTAGAGGAATTTAATTTATAACAGTATAGATGAATTAGACTACATGATTAATTTAAATTTCAAGTTCAGATTACAGACTAGAGGAATTTATTTTATAACAGTATAGATGAATTAGATTACATGATTCATTTAAATTTCAAATTCAGATTGCTGACTAGAGGAATTTATTTTATAACAGTACAGATGAATTAGATAACATGATTAATTTAAATTTCAAGTTCAGATTGCTGGCAAGAGGAATTTATTTTATAACAGTATAGATGAATTAGATTACATGATTCATTTAAATTTCAAGTTCAGATTACAGACTAGAGGAATTTATTTTATAACAGTATAGATGAATTAGATTACATGATGCATTTAAATTTCAAGTTCAGATTACAGACTAGAGGAATTTAATTTATAACAGTATAGATGAATTAGACTACATGATTAATTTAAATTTCAAGTTCAGATTGCTGACTAGAGGAATTTATTTTATAACAGTATAGATGAATTAGATTACATGATGCATTTAAATTTCAAGTTCAGATTGCTGACTAGAGGAATTTATTTTATAACAGTATAGATGAATTAGATTACATGATTAATTTAAATTTCAAGTTCAGATTACAGACTAGAGGAATTTATTTTATAACAGTATAGATGAATTAGATTACATGATTAATTTAAATTTCAAATTCAGATTGCTGACTAGAGGAATTTATTTTATAACAGTATAGATGAATTAGATAACATGATTAATTTAAATTTCAAGTTCAGATTGCTGGCAAGATGAATTTATTTTATAACAATATAGATGAATTAGATTACATGATGCATTTAAATTTCAAGTTCAGATTGCTGACTAGAGGAATTTATTTTATAACAGTATAGATGAATTAGATAACATGATTAATTTAAATTTCAAGTTCAGATTGCTGACTAGAGGAATTTATTTTATAACAGTATAGATGAATTAGATTACATGATTAATTTAAATTTCAAGTTCAGATTGCTGACTAGAGGAATTTAATTTATAACAGTATAGATGAATTAGATTACATGATTAATTTAAATTTCAAGTTCAGATTGCTGACTAGAGGAATTTATTTTATATCAGTATAGATGAATTAGATTACATGATTAATTTAAATTTCAAGTTCAGATTGCTGACTAGAGGAATTTATTTTATAAAAGTATAGATGAATTAGATAACATGATTAATTTAAATTTCAAGTTCACATTGCTGACTAGAGGAATTTAATTTATAACAGTATAGATGAATTAGATTACATGATGCATTTAAATTTAAAGTTCAGATTGTTGAATTATTTTATATTAGTGTTGATAAATTAGATTACTTGAAAAATTAAAATTTTCTAATTCAGATTGCTGACTAGAGGAATTTAGTTTATATCAAGATAGATGAATAAGATAAAATGAATTATTTTAAAAAAAATGAATCTCAATTTGTCGGTTTTACTGAGAAATACACTCATTGAATTTCCAAGCTTTGCCAGTTTGGGATATTGTTCACAATAACTGCAAAATTTATTTGTTTCTAAGTAAAATAATTCAAGGGAGGGATAACATTCAAACCAATGTGAACATTTCTGTATTTTAGTTATGTTGTGTTTGATACTGTTGACTGTCAAAGATTCTGACTTGTGACCCTTGGGAGAAATATTTACCTTATACTCAGTTACAGTCTTGTTTTACCCCTACACCTTGAATGAATTTACTACATCAAAATCTTCCTTATTACGGTCCTTATGAAAATAATTTGGGAAGCACATTTGTCTCATTAGTAAATAATATAATGCTTGTCAAGTACTCCTAACCTAATCATAGCATACATGTTGTCATTTAAATAGAAACATAGATAGATTATTAGCCAGTGTAATTGATTTTCCTGTTGTCTTCCCCTGGGGATCGGGGAAAAATGCATGTGGAAATTAATGATTCGTTGAATCAACGAAAGTTAAAGAATCTTTACTGTTATTTAATCAGTTCATAAAGAAATAAGCACGATTTGTTAATATACAAAGTTTCTGTAATTTAATCACACTGACTTGCTCAATGACAGTCATATTGAGTCAATTGTGATGATCTGGTTTTGTATAAATGCATAAGACTGTTAATAAAGCATATAATCATTGATATGATTGGCGTGTTTTGAAGTCTTAATACATTAGTTGTTATTGTAGGGTTTAATGCTATTTTTCAGCACAAGATAGGCTATACATGGTGGCAAGTATAAATGGTGGAGGAAGAACCTTGGGAACCTTGTAAAGAACCAATGATCCACGAGAAGCTACTGGCAAGCTTACTCCCATACCCTCAATGTCCGAATCTGAGACTCAAACCCATGCAGACAGAGGTGAGAAGGCAGAGATCCATAAAGGAGAGCACTTTAGATCACTCGACAATTGGGGACCCCTAATAATTTAGTAGCTTATCCCAATATGCAGTCAAGCAGTAATGAAATGTATGGAGCAATTATCAATAACCACTGGTAGGTGTGATACATGATGTAAAATTTACATAGAATGGGGTAGAATCAAGTGTTATGTACTGAGGTAGATATATGATTAAAGCATGAAAATAAAAACTTGTCCCTCTTTTTTTTTTTTTTTTTAATTTTATGGTCTAACGCCATTTTTCAGCACAATATAGGCTTTACATGGCGTCCAGTATTAATGGTGGAGGAAGAACCTGGAAAACCCCCGGAAAGAACCACCGACCCACGAGAAGCTACTCGCAACCTTTCTCACATAACTACATTAGCCGAATCTTAGACTCGAACTAATGCAAACAGAGGTGAGATGGCAGTGATCCGTAACGTACAGCGCTTGAGACCACTCGGCCACTCGGGGCCCCTGCTGTCCCTCTTTTTTACAACTAATAAAAATAACATGTTGCAAAAACGTATCTTGCAAAATTTTACTTGCCAGACTTAAATAATAAATAGTCTGGGATGTTGGGTTATGTGATTTGATTATTCCCGAATCAAAAGTGATATTTAATCAAAATATGTCCACACAAATAAAGGCAATATAGTTTTATGAAAAATTTCTTTTATGTAGGATTACCTCCCTAATTGATGACTAACCTAAATTTGGCAATCTTTCAGGAAATCCTAATATCAACTGTACTGGCATTAGCTCCAAATTCCACAAATGAAGCATAGGCAAATGCCATTTGTTAATTGTGATAGGGCATTTATTAAAGCTCAAATGAGAATGTAATTTTTCAAAGCAAATATTCACTGAATGTATTGGACAGAACTTCAGGATATTGATGGTCAAATGTTTTCAAACTGACATTGATTGTCTAGTTTATTTTTTTATGACATTCCCCATCCCTATTCCAAAGTCACATTATGGACAGTCATTTGAATCTCTGTGTGTATTCCTTCCTTCCAATTAATAAAATTAAAAAAAAAAATATTATAATTTTCCATCTCTCCTATAAAATATCATCTATAAGTTTTACTACTGTCAGATCATTCCCGCATAGAATATAAGCACAAATAAACATTTTTACAATTTTTCTAACCTAATAACTGCTTTACTGTATATAGATCTTCAAACCACAGTGATTAAATAATCTTTTAGTGTATAGCATGATACATTATCAAATTCAAACTGCATAACTAGAAGAATATATTTAGGACAGTGTAAATTGCCAGTATACTCTGGCATGTATGATCAACTATTACTATGTGCCCAATTAACAATTGTCATATGTCATTATAAGAAGTAAAATATATATATATTTCACTTCGGAACCATTCTCCTACATTGTTATCTAGTTGGGTATAGGGACCTTATCAACTAACTTGTGTACCAAACTAGACAATGTTAAGAAGAATAAAATGCATAGAGAAGGCAAAAATAAAATATTTCCCCCCTCCAAAAGCAACTCACTTCTTCTGCATGCCAAGTCTGAAATGCTGCCTGCAACTCATATTGCAAGTTCTGGCCCAGGTAGGAGGTAATCTTGGAGAGATTCAGTGTAATGAACCGTCTAACTCTGCTGCACAGCTTTGCATCGGGGGTCTTGACTTCATCAACCACCATCCTTGTTATTCTTGCAAATACAACATGGTTCTTAATGTAGACTGTTAATCTGTGGAAAAGGTCTAAGTCGAAAACACAACAACCACAGAAAATGAGATTTTCTGATGTCTCCTTCTTCTTGGCAACTGGCCAGCGAGCTACACAGGCAGCAAGAAGCCTGTGAAAGATGGGAGTTGGCAAATACTTCCCTGTAAAAATGCAGCACATGTCTGGTGTTCTCACCATGTGGTGATCTTCTTCAGAGGAGATAACTTCTTTTGGAGATTCTTGACGAAGCATGCAAGGTGTAAGGAAGTAGTTCTCCACCTGAAAGTATTAAATATCCATTCATATTGAGCAAGACCTTTAGTTTCAGGATGATTTATACAAAGTTTGGTCAACTACTTTCAGACAATGAATTCTTGACAAAATCATTTGTATTTTCTATTTTTTTTCATGAGAGTCAAATTTAATATTGGATGAGCATCATTTGTATATTTGTGCAAACTTAAAGCCCTTTACATGCTATCTTTACATATGACAGGATAATTATTTTTCTCCAATGTGCAATCAGATCTTTCCAGCTGGTTGTCAATCTGACTGTCATATATGGTTTATCATATGTAATGATAGATAATACAGAATCAAATTACTGAGTAGTACACACAGAGTGTATACTGGTAAAGCTATATATACAGATTCAAATTACAGAGTAGTACACACAGGCTGTGTGCTGGTAAAGCTATATATATACAACATCAAATTACTGAGTACACATTTGTCTAGATGTGTCATGTAATGATATATAATACAGAATCAAATTACTGAGTAGTACACAAAGACTGTATAGAGGGTTCAGGTAAAGCTATATATACAAACTCAAATTACTGAGTACACATTTGTCTAGATGTTTCTTGTAATAATATATAATACAGAATCAAATTACTCAGTACACATTTGTATAGATGTTTCATGTAATGATATATAATACAGAATCAAACTACATGTATTGAGTACAGAAATTTCTAGAGATTTCATGTCATGCTATATTATACAGAATCAAACAACTGAGTACAGAGATTTTTTTGAGGTTTCATGTAATGCTTTGTTATACAGAATCAAATTATTCAGTATTATTCACTATCTAGGTTTCACGTAATGCTATATTATACAGAATCAAATAATTTAGTATGGAAATTTTTAGAGGTTTCATGTCATGAAATATTATACAGAATCAAATTATTCAGTACACACACTATCTAGGTTTCATGTAATGCTATATTATACAGAATCAAATAATTTAGTATAGAAATTTTTAGAGGTTTCATGTCATGAAATATTATACAGAATCAAATTATTCAGTACACACACTATCTAGGTTTCATGTCATGCAATATTATACAGAATCAAATTATTCAGTACAAAGACTGTCTAGGTTTCATGTAAAGCTATATTATACAAAAGCAAATTAGTACACATATTGTATGGAGGTATTATGTAATGCTACATAATACAAAATAAACTACTCAGTACACAGAACGTCTAGGTTTCATGTAATGCTATATATTCAGAATGAAAATATGGAGTGCACATATTATCAAGAGGTTTCAGGTAATGCTATATTATACAGAATCAAATTAATAAGTACACAGATTATGCTATGTAATATAGAATCAAATTAATGAGTACACAGATTATGCTATGTAATATAGAATATAATTAATGAGTACACAGATTATGCTATGTAATATAGAATATAATTAATGAGTACACAGATTGTCTTGAAATAATGTGTGAAGTATACATTCTTATTGGGAAAAAATATTTGTGTATTTTTTTGATTCCTATATCTTTACAGTTGAAAAATATATCCTGATATATTGACATGTAAAAATATACAATTTCCCGTTATGCAGTCAGAACAAATGAATAGAAACTCTCTTAAAATTCAGACATGGAAATTAATCTCTGAGACAGTAATCTGGCCATGTGCTGTTAGCATATCTCTGAAGTTATTTCCCCTTGCTTACATGACAACACCAACCCCTGCGAAATGGAGTTCTTGAAATAAAGAACAGTTCATGAACTTTATGAACTATTCTTGAACTGAACATGAAATGTTCTTAAAATAGTTTTTGGGCTGTTCATGAACAACAGTTCTTGAACAGTTCATGAACAACTTTTAAGAACAAATTAAGTACAATTCAAGAACAATAATAATTTACAAGAGTTTAAGAACTGTTCTTGAACGAGTTCTTGAACAGGTCAATAACAGTTAATGAACTAATATGAATTTAAATATTTCATAAAAAGCTCATGAATAGTTCTTGACAGAATTTTGGAACATGTCAAAAATGGTTAATGAACTAAAATTACTTTAAATAATTCATAAAAAGCTCATGAATAGTTCTTGACAGAATTATGGATCATGTCAAGAAGTTAAATAACAAACAAAAAGAATGGCAATTAAAAATCATGCAATAATAGCTGAAAAATATCTTTAAAGTAAACATCACAAGACTGAACATTTGAATTTGCTTGAAATGAAGTGTCCTCAGTATTACCTCAACTTCTGATTTGTAACACTGCTTTTCATTAAACATCAGTTGGGGAATTACATAATTATAATGTGATAGATTGAAAAAAAATTGTACAAACTGTGACAATTTAAACGGATGCCCTCAGAAATTGTTTTGGACCATTTTAGATTTTAAAAAAAAGTAAATGTAGTGATGTTTTAGAAATAAATTCGACAATATAATTATGGCATCCAGCGTTAATTGTATTCGTATTTCAACCACGGACTTATTTATATTATTATTTTTATTTTTTACACCCAAGTACAGGACAATGCCCGAACTGATCTCATTTTATTGGAATAAAATTTTAAAAATTACGTCACGTTTCCTATTGTTAAACAAACACTTACTGAGGTTATGTACTTTATGCAAATGCAGCAGAATATTTTGTTTTGACGCCAAACTCCTTGTGCAAATCAAACATTTGTATTTTCCTTCTGCTGTTCTTTGAAATTTATTTGTTTTGCTGCTGGAGCAGCTTTGTACAACTTCGTCTGCCATGCGGTTGTTTGCGATCTTGATCAAAATGACGCTTTAATTGCACGGTTAATACTTGTTATATTGGTTATCAGCAAACGGCTAGGTGACTCTTTTTATACAGTTTTGCTACCGATATTGAAACAAGTTTGTTTGTTGTTGTTTTTATCGAAGAATTTTATTCTTACAATTTTTTAATAAATAAAATCTATTTTGAATCTTTTAATGACGGTACGGTAATGGTATAAAATTGGCTATCTTAGAGTTGCAGCATCCGCAACACCAAGGTCATTCGAACGAGTCATATGTTACATCGCAGAAATAGCCGAGGTCGATCCGAATAACGGTTGATGATGCGGTTGGTCAATTCGAAATCGAAATATTCCGCCAAAGCACACCGTGCGCATTTGCTGAATATTAAACGAAATGGATTCATTGATAGAAGGTCGAAAATACTGTTTGTTGTTTTGGTATTACATTGAAAGGAATTGGACAATACAAAGCGTCACTACAATACTGAATCCACGCCGTGGTGAGTATAGAAGAGGAGATTTGGTTCTGGCAAAATTTCAAGGGAAACCTTACCATGCGGCCGTCATTGGAATTGAAGGTAAGTAATTTTAAACCATTTCTCATACAATAGGTATGATCTTTTACGAGTCTGTGGTTTTTGGACAGTAACATAACAATAGTCCTGAAATGGTCTCTTGAGCACTTAGTTGAACCAAAGAGACTCGAATTCTTACACCAATCCCCCTCCCTCAGAAAGTATTTTTAAAAATAAAAAAAAAAAATCAATGCATCAATATTTTTCCCAATCAATAAACAAATCTGTACGAGAGGAAGAATCGATACAAAACGATATCTATCCAATTTAATTAAGTTACTTTAATCTTCAGCAGTCAAGAATAATTATTAGTCATTTGCCTTTTTATTCTTTAAACTGAGAATTAATAATGTATTGTATCATAGGCAGTGAATCGTATCAGAATACAGCACAAGTGTAATGTTTCACTCCTATCTTGGACATTCCATTATCTACCAGTTTATAATGGCAGAGAGTAAAGAAGTAATTTTATCTTCCCTTTTTTAGTACACTGAAGCGAATAAGAAAATTGGAAGATGAGGTGAAGGCCTTCAAAGCTGAGCTTAGAAGTGTGCGAAAGAAACTTTTAAAAAAATGCTGAAACATCTGAGGAATCAAGCAATGTTGTGAGATTCGAATGCGAAAAGTCCCCAAGAAAACGACATTCAGCTGGATAATTGTTTGAAGAAATTTCATCATTTGTCAGCTAATACTGAGAAAGAGATAATAAATGATATTATCAAGAGAGCAACCTTTACCATATTTACGTCTGTCGAGCTAATCAACTGCTCTCGTACAGGGAAAAAAAACAATGAAAAGTCGGGACACGGTACAGGAACGCCTGGATGATGGAAAATTTAAAATCCTTGAGCAGGTCGTGGTAACAAAATGTCCTACAATCGCACAGAATGTTTTTTTTAAAAAATTTTTAAAATATCCAAAAGGTTGTAAGACGTAAAGCTGCAATCAGTGCACCATCAGAAGATGCAACAAGACAGTAAAGTTGTCTGAACAGCAACATTTGTTTCTTTCTTAGTAACGTTTGTATGTTTTATGTTGATTAAATTATGAAAGGTTTTAAAGATTTCATCAGAACTGTTGATTCTGATCAATAACTGAGGTGTTCATGTAATCTGATATCTGGATTGTGTCATTCACAGTAACAGACAGGAACAATTCTTGAATTATTCATGAACTTTTTTAGAACACATGAAATCCTAATAAAATGTACCTGAACATTTCATGAACATTAAATGGCCGAACATTTTAACAAGGATTGTTCATGAACTGTTTAAGAACATTTTAACAAGGTTTGTTCATGAACTGTTCAAGAACTAAAATTCTAGAACAATTCATGAAATTTAGTTCTTGAAAATTCGGCCATTTAATGTTCATGAACTGCTCATGAACTGTTCATGTGAATTTTATGAACGGCTCATGAAAAGTGTTCTAGAACAATTCATGGATAATTCAAGAATTGCTCATGAAATTTTCACAGGGGAAGAATCCTGTTGTGACTCATTGCTGAATCAGACTTGCTATGTTTTCAGATAGGGTCAAATAGTTTACAAAATGACACAAATGTAATTTACTGTGACAGATTAGGTCATTACAATCTACCAATTTCTTAACTCGTGTATATTTGAAGATTAGGCTATGAAAATGAGACAAATTTACATAAAGGATGTAGGGACTAGTGGCATGTGCCCAAGAGTGCATTTACTCTTTTAAACTTCAGTTTTGGAGTAAATGGTATATATAATGAAAAAAAATTCTTTTCCTACAATAATAGTATGTATATTTCATTGTCTGGAACCAAACCTTGTTTATATTTTCACTTGTGACATTGCCAATCATAAAATATGAAATATATCAGATAATAACCTGAGAAAATAAAATGTCCTCTATATACTGGATCAAAGAAATGAAAATAAAGTGTGAGGTGTTTATAATCAAGTTCCTTTATTCATAAACATAAAACTTAAAATAAAAAATAGTTAGGGAAAGACATTTCATCAACATTGTATTTTTAAATGATTCTGTATTTATTGAAGTGATACATATATGACTGAAGACAACAAACATAGATGAAGGCACTCGAATTATTTACTAATCTGATCAGAATTTGAGTTATGTCCCTTTATATATCTTGCCTGGCCTTTCAGGGCTCAAAACACCAGAAGCACTTATAATAAAAAAGGGTTAGGAATAGAAAACTAGCCTTGTAACAGGCAGTAGAGACCATATAAAAGGTTTTGAAGCATGAAATATCTTCAGGCTAAATAGTACAACAATCAATGAAATACAGGAATACATCAAAGTACAGTAATATGTTTTGAATTGGTAACACAGTATAACATGTCTTGAAAGACCACCTCATGTGAAAGGAGAGGAAAACATGGAACCTTCATATTAACTGACCTTCTCTCCCATCTCATTAAATGATCTTGGTTTGGCAAGAATGTTGAGCTGTTCCATTATCATCAAGATGTGTTCTTTGTGTTCATGTAGATCTGGATGTTTCTCCTTTGTCCAGATAGCATCTGTGAATTAAAAAAACACAGACCTTAGATTCAATGAGGAAATTGTAATAATTTAATACTTTAAACATATTTACTTCAAAACATCAGAGCCAGATTTATTCTCATATATCTGGAAGAGTAAATGTTAAATCTAAGTATTTACTTTCACTGATATTATATTTATATTCAACAAACCATTAAAACCAGCAATGCAAAAATACCAGTATATAGATATGTGTGCGTGTGTGTGAAGTATAATCATTACATTAATATCTGCAAACAAAATCAGAGAACCAGACTTAAATAGATGAAACTCTCCAATAAAGTTTAATTTACAATTTGACTTCAGAAATAGGTTATGATTGTATTTTCATTTTCTTGAGCTGCTGCTGATGACAGATTATGGATATTAAATTTTGTCATTTATGAAGTAACTAATATTAATATCACTAAAGATGCTTACTTGTATTCAATAAGTGATGGTGTCTTGATAAAAAAGACTGGTGATTCTGGTTTAATTCATTATTGTTTGTTTATTATGGTTTCACGCTATTTTTCAGCACAATATAGGCTATACATGGCTGCCAGTATTAATGGTGGAGGAAGAACCCGGACAACCCCCGGAAAGAACCACCGACCCACGAGAAGCTACTGGCAAGCGTTCGCACATAACTACATTTGCCGAATCTTAGACTCGAACACACGCAGACAGAGGTGAGATGGCAGTGGTCCATAACCAACAGTGCTTTAGACCATTCGGCCACTCGGGGCCCCAATTCATTATTGAGATTATATGTTAATCCTGTCCAGTAGATTTGCATCTATAAACATATCCCAAGTTGTACCTTTTATGATGATTTGTATCCTACACATGTTGCTACTTGTATGACTGTAGCAAAAATTCAGGATGATTGTTTGAGTCCAGAGTCATTACCAATCCATTCAAATGACTATTACCCACTATGTTAAGAATTTTGAAATTGATTACATCCATAACTAATAGAAATCAAATTGTGAATACAAAACATTTCTTTGATAATATTTGCATAATCATATTACAATATAGAAAAATGTTCACTGCTTGACGGTAATGTCTCGTCATGCTAGAAAGACATTATATAGGGTTGTTGTAGAAATAGAAATAAAAAAGTATTGTTGTTTATCTTGGACCACATTGCATATAGTGACAATATATATTTTCACTAACAGAAGAATGAAATATGACCTGTACTAGTAGTGCATGTACACACTATTTAGTTCAATGGAATCCTTAATGTTACAAGAGGACATAGTTTCCCTTTTCTTTACCACATACATCATACATTCCAACCATGATGCTTATATGTCCTACTCCTCCTTTATGTTATGAATACATCATCAAGAAATACAGTGTTATTACCTAACTTATTGCACATTTGGGGATTGGGTATTGTCCTTTATTAAACCTGTGCTGATCTATAGCGTACTTGTAAAGCTCACCAGCTTGTTTTTCTGTTGAAAATTACCTATCTGTGACTTTTCTTTTAAATCTAGAGTTGGGTCACACTGGTTCAGAAGCCATATTGAAATGAGTCAAAAGATTACTTGCTGATATGTCTAGACCCAAATCTTATTCTGGACAGTTTCATCATGGTGTGTAAGGATTGCCAATAAAATCTATTGAGGACAGTTTCCTGAAATGTCTGACTTTTGGTCCATTTTTATACAGTTGGGTAGACACGCATAAAATCTTATCAACGCAATTCAATTTTCATGATGCTCGTACTAAATCATTAAATTTGGGTCACAGTGATGTAATAATTGTATATCTAACTTACTTTTATTGGGAGGTATTTATGAAATTTACAAAAATCATTCAACCTTGCTTTTAGGTCACAATAACCCAAGTTCTGTGATGACTGAGTTGCTTTCATTGAGATGTATCCATATATCAAATAATTTTAATGTGGGTGATGAGAGTTCAATATAATAAGACATGGGAAACAAATGTAAATACATTAAACACTTTTGTCATGTCCCAATGTTGTTGGCATATATCTGCATTGTGTTGGTGAAATAGGCTTCAATATATCATAAAATACATGTCACTCATGAATGTGAATTTGGTAACAGTACTCATATTTTAATATGGTTCAGTTAATTTTGTCAAGATGTTTCTAATTTCCCTTAGTGTATGTCTGAGATATTCAGGGTGTAAAAATGAAACAATGAAAACAATAAACAAACTTGTGAAATGCTTTAATTACCTCTCAATTACTTCAAAATGATATGTACTTTATGAAATGGTAACATAAAAAAGAAATGTTCAAACCAACAAGTTCTACAGTAAGGATTCCTTTCTCCTTGAAGTCAGACCATTTCTGTGTGATATCACTGTGAGCAGCACTGGTAGCAGGGTTATTTGATTCAGTGTTATTGTCAGCTGGGTTATTTGGTAGATTAGGCTGAGCATTGATGAGGAACTTCAGAGCGTCAATCATCCACTTTGGGTCTAACAGAACATTATCTCTCAATACTTCAATGCTGAAAAAATATTTCAAAAGGTCTTGTATGTAATTACTCTTGTGTTATATAAACTAAGGTTCACGGCTTAAGTCGACACAAGGTCGACAGAGCTAAATTTATTTACAATTTAGTTTCTGTTTTATGTTGTTAAGAAATTAAACAATAAGGAAAAATTACAGACACACACAGTCATATATAGATACTTGAATATAACCATCACTACTGCCAACAATACTTTGTGTTAATTATTGAGCAATTAAATGAATCTGTACAAAGAAAAGTTTCTATTTGATAAACTAATCAGGAAAAGCAAAACTTTATGTACTTTTATAACATTGTGATTCATTTTCAACTGATAGCTTCTAAATACTAAATTCCACCAAGTATTACTGCATATCTGCCTTACTTATCTCACGTGAAGTAGATAATAGCAATCAAGACTCTTACCTACCCTATATAGTCTTACCTGAAGTAGATGATTGTTCCTGTTTCATGCAGATATCTAAGAAACAGATCAAGTTCTTCACTTTCTTCTATTCGAACAGTTCCTTCCTTGTTTAAATTTTCCACTGTAGTATGGGAAACCACCTGCAATTACAAGTTAACAAAGACATTAATCTCCTTACTTTATAAATAAAAATATGTTTTAAACTGTCATTTTATAATCACCATTTAACAAAATATGTGTTCAAATTTCACATGGATAATATTTAAATGTGTGTGTATGATTTATAATTTTAACATAGCTTTAACATTTTTCCAGTCATATTGCTACAATGTCTGCAGTGTAAAGTAATGTCTATCACTGGGACATCATGCCCCAGTCACATTATCCTGACACCAGGCCAGCCAGAACAAACACCAAACTTTTAATGCAAAAGTGTTTACTAATGGCACTGCCAATATCCAAGTGAGTTTATGGCTTGGCTTGGTCACTTCAGTCCTGTGTCATACATCCTGCATCCAAGTGTCTTGTCTAGATCACCTTAGTCAGGCATCAATAGATCTTGCATCCAAGTGAACTTATGGGTTACGCTCTGGTTAGGTTACCTTAGTAATGTGTCATGTAGCTTGCATCCATCCAACATTGTATATGTTAGAGGTAAGTGTCAGGTATAGACTTTAAACATGCTACCGTCTAGAGTCAGGTATCCATCAACAAAGCGTGTGTTAAGGGTTACAATGATGACCTTCCAAATATGCATGTGAGTTTATGGCTTCGTTTCATCACCTCATTAACATGTAATTGTAGCCTGCATACATGAATAACTGCTTCTGCACACTACTCTGATGAAAATGTAAAACTTGATATACTGGTCTATATTACAAGGGGCACAAGTGAATTAGATATTAAAAAACTGTATAAGAATGAATGATGCCACTTGAACTATAACTGAATGACTTTACAGACAATCCACCTCTAATAATTGTTATTTATGAACAGTTACAAATTATAGGAGGCCTCAAACTTATCATGTATATATGCTAGTACTAATGAGATATTTTTCTAAATGTAAATGACACAAGACAGAAAACTGACAGGTTAATTACATAAACAGGAAAGAGACATGTGAATGAGAGTATACAAATATGTGATGACAGAAGACTGACATGCAAATGAGGTACTATAATACATGACATGCAAATGGGATACTATAATACATGGCATGCAAATGGGATACTATAATACCTGACATGCAAATGGGGTACTATAATACCTGACATGCAAATGGGGTACTAAAATACATGACATGCAAATGAGGTACTATAATACATGACATGCAAATGGGGTACTATAATACATGACATGCAAATGAGCTATAATAATACATGACATGCAAATGGGATACTATAATACATGACATGCAAATGAGGAACTATAATACATGACATGCAAATGAGGAACTTTAATACATGACATGTAAATGAGGTACAATAATACATGACATGCAAATGGGATACTATAATACATTACATGCAAATGGGGTACTATAATACAAGACATGCAAATGGGATACTATAATACATGACATGCAAATGGGGTACTATAATACATGACATGCAAATGGGGTACTATAATACATGACATGCAAATGGGGTACAATAATACATGACATACAAATGGGATACTATAATACATGACATGCAAATGGGGTACTACCATAATACATGACATGCAAATGTGGTACTATATAATACATGACATGCAAATTGGGTACTATAATACATGACATGCAAATGAGATACAATAATACATGACATGCAAATGAGATACAATAATACATGACATGCAAACAGAGTACCTCAATACAACATTTGCAGAATTATTAAGTTACATTTTTCTCCCATACACAACATGTGTGCAATACCTTGTCTTTCTTTGCTAAGGGAGATAATCAATCACAATGATGTGGTTGTTTTCAGGGCTTAAAGCCATTTTTCAGCACAAGATAGGCTATACATTGTAGCAAGTATAAATGGTGAAAGAAGCATCCGGGAAAACTTTGGAAAAAGATATACACCCAGGAGAAGCTACTGGCAACCTTTCCCCTCGACCCACATTGGCTGAATCTCAGACTCGAACCCATGCAAAGAGAGGTGAGATGGTCACAATGATGTGAAACTATATCAAATACTGACATGGTGATGGTACATCAAAGGGTCATGATTGATATACACAGAGCTATGCGCCCAATTTATTACACATTTTCATTGCATCTGCATTTCTAGCTTAAAAATTACTGTTCACTAGAAACCAATTGGGAAGAGAAAGACAGAAACAGTGCTGAATGATGTGCAACAAATTCCAGATCAGTATCACTGTTTACAGCCAATCACATGGCAGATAACAATGGATTTATAATAATTGGATTTGCTAATGTATTTAAACCACTAATGGATCATATAATTCAGCTATATGTCTGTGTGCTTTATCAAAATATGATGGCTTACATCACATTTCAAGATTCGTTTTTGATTTGCTTTAGAATTGTTTTTAATTTTCTTCTCAACTAAAATCATGCAGATAAAACATGCAACCAGTAGCCCACCCTTCAATTATTATTAATGTATGAATTGAGCAGTGGATTCCTGAGTCTATAATCCTTGTTGTGCTATGGTCGTTACTTTAAACCATTGTGATCCCAACCATAGGATACATTTTGAACGAATAAAATGGACATATTTTGGATGAATAGTGGCATACGGTTTGAAGGAATAAATAGACATATTTTAAATGAATAGTGGCATACAGTTTGAATGAATAAATATACATTTTTTGAATGAATAGACACATTTCAAATGAATAAATGGACATATTCTGAATGAATAGTGGAATATATGTTAAAAATATGGTGGGAAATATTTTGCATAATTCAAGGTACATAATTTGATTGATTAGTAGTATATATTTGATTAAATTATGAGCTGACCATTGTGTTTAATTTCACATATGACACATGTTTTGACTCATAATGTTTCTCATTTTCATTTGTGAATATCATACTTTGCCAATTTTCAGTCTTAACATTTGATATGCTAGGTTTTGGGACATGTCCAGTCAGGTATGGAATAAACACATCTACAAACTATTGGTCTGTTACATTAATAAACTAATTTCATGCATACAAAAAGGAAACAATAGAATGTGATTATCTGTGTACATTGTTTGGGGTAGATATACTGGATGCATAGCACAATTAGAATTGTTATGGTAAAACACAAATAAGTTTTGATTTATGCCCAATCTTTTAAATTGAATGGCATTGCCTACTTCAGGTATGACATGTATCAAGTTGGATACATTTTACCATGGTCTTATATGCTCTGATAATATTTCCACACCTGCCAACTCTAAGAAGGCCTTCTTTTTACCTGTCCAGCTAATATTCTTTTAAGATTTGTCAACCCTGTCAAGACCTTAGTAAGGTAGTTTATAGTTTTCCATAAGAGAGGTCCATTTTTAATATAATAACATTATTATACACTAATATTGTAGAGACTTAGGAAACCTGCATTTGAAAATTTCAAAAGTGTGATCTGATACAGCAGAGGCAAACATTATTGTAAACTATCACATCAGTGAAATACACTTTGACTTAAATTACAATGTCAGAAACTACAGTTTTAAATGCCACTGAGCTCAGTGGCTTCTTGCCAGATCTCCTACTTGGCAAAACCATTTTATTTGTTATTTCATGAAGTGATAGCAATCATCTGTTGCAGCGAAATCATGGTTTAGTTGGAGGAATTTGACAAGCAAAGGAAATTTAATTTTATACTTTCAATTACATAACCCCTTCTTGTACTACACGTTGAATCCCTGCAGTATAATTGAACCTAGGTTACAAATAAAACTAGTAGACCTCACATAAAGCATTCCCTTGAAAAACCTTCTAGGCTTAATGCAGAGCTGAACCATGGATTAAATTGCATCAAGTATATACATTAATTCATCACTACTGTGAATACCAAATTGTAAAAGTAGTATTGAATGACATGAGAAAAAGAAAGAAGCTGTAAATATTACAAGTTACCCACACATTCGAACAGGGTCATGTTCATCTGGACATTTAAAATTTCCAGAAATATGAATATTATTGTATGTCAGTAGATAGTAAATAGTCTATAATAACCAAGAAGTTAAAATGGAAACATAAAATAAATGCTAAGTGAGATTATCAAGTTATGTATTTAAACAATAGTAGGAATCACACACACACACATAGGCCACAGTACAATGACTGAAATGGAAGACATCTGTAATACAGCAAAACAATTGAAATTCGTGTACTATCTGATCTACAATTAAGGATATTACGCCAGTTACATATCTTTCATTTGTTGATGTTATGGGTTAATGCAATTTCTCAGTGAAGGATAGGCTATACATGGTAGCCAGCATAACTGGTGGAGAAAGACCCTGAAAGAATACCTGGTATGATCCAATGACCCATGGGAAACTTCTGGCCGACTTTTCTCACACACATGTACCAACAATGGTCTAGACTCAAACCCATATGGACAGAGGTGAGATGACCGTAAGCAGTAAAGGTTAGACTGCACATTGGACTACACAGCCACTGCTGCCCCAATATCATTTAATTAAATGAATCAATGGGATCGGAACATGAATAAATGAAATCTGTTATCTGAAAATCTTACAGTGTTAACAAACCTATGAAAAGTAATTTCCAGCAAAGGCAAAATTTAACAAGGGTACATGGAAAATACTTTTAATTCCCTAAATTTGAAAACAATTGCAACTTTTCATGGTGATAATGTCCATCCCAAACAATTGCTGGACATTTTAATTGATGTACAAGGTTGGACACTGATTTTTCAAAACACTTGTCCGTTCAGGTGAAGTGGTAAGTATTGTTGTCCCTTTCCCAGTGAAACTTGCAATTTGCTTTGTTCTTGTTGGTTAAAACAAAGTTGAACAGTTCTGGTAAAGTTGATGTTACACACAGGTTATCTCTAACAAAATTCACTTTCAAGATTCAAATGTTGTGTTTATATCATTGAATAAATTGACAGGGAGAAAAACCTTTAAAGCAGCTTGCCACATACAATTCATAGGATGCAAGATATCTTCATCCAAATTCACTTGTCATGAGCATTCAGACAAAATAATGACTGACCTGAAAGGCCATGTAACCCAAAGTTTTTATAGAAATGGCACATATTGATGTTAATCATGCATTGAATACCTTCACACCAGCATCCCTGAGCCTCATCAGCTGCTGTTCCAGGAGAAACCAACGAGTGGGTATCTGCTCTCCCCAGTATGGCTGATGTGAAGCCACCTCTACAATTTTCTTCTTCAACTCCTCCAATTTGCTGTCAAGAACTGAGTTGTCAATAGCAAAGTCCTCATCAACCAAGTGAACTGCAGTAGGTTTGTCTCTTAGATAAGAGCGGATTTCTTTTAAGTATCTCTGCCCACGTTCACGGCGATAATCCTAGAAAAGTAAAGACAATTTACATTTAGTAAGGGACAACCAGTCTCCTTAATAAAACAAGGGTAGCCTTATTTATAAAGTATTGTACTTTACAATGATAAACTCTTAGTTGATGTAATGCCATTGTGTCAATTTCTGCAAGTATTGTCTGATGATAAACCCATTCATTACTTTTGGACCATTTGGTTGTCTCCTTTAGATGTTTCAGTAATTTGTAATTCATGTAGGACTGTCAAGTTCTGGTACTGTGTAGACATACATACAGTGATTTCCTTCCATGGCACCCACAAACAGGAAAGCATTAAGCAATGTTAATTTGGTATATATTCCTGGTATACATGTTGAATTAATGACACAATCAATAGATACAGCTAGATGTTCAACTGGGTACAAACCAATTTCCAGGAATCCAAGACAAGATCTTTTATTATGTTCATAGCTTCCTTTTAAGTTATGAGTATTGAAATAATCTTGCTTTTCATTTAGAAAAAAATCCATCATATCACATTTGGCAAAACTATTATGTCTGAGTTAAAATGTTCACAAGGCAACGCCCCCTTATATATATATATATATATATATATATATATATATATATATATATATATATATATATATATATATATATATATATATATATATATTATTATATATACATGTGCAGCAATAAATTCATGGTTATTCAGTATGAATCTGATATAGAATAAAAAATCACTAATATTGTCTCAGACAATGTCAAGATAAAAGAGATGCAGTGTTAAAATGTGCATGTGTATACATTATGGCCAATATATATTTAAGATAAATACCCACTGCCACACACCACATACTCCCGAACTACAAAAGCATAATTTCAAGTAAACATTGCAATGAAGACATCAATTTTTATGAATAAATTCTTCTCTTTAATTGATATCTAGTAAAATATTCAGAGATACTAACTAGCCAATACACACAATATACAATGATACAAACACATGCTTCAAATATACAAGGACAAATATACAAGGACAAGGAGTTGTATTGGACAATGTAAAACTTACAGAATGCATACATATTCAAAATACTACACCAAATCTATAAATATATATTTGTAAAAGCCCCCTTCTTCCGAAGGTTTTGGCATAATGCAAGATATTCCTCAGACAGATCTAGAAACTATGTTTGGTAAAATTCATTTTTCATAATTCTGTATGTTTTACAATGCACACAATCCAGGGCATCTAAAAACCCAAGACCTTTAAAATCATTGTCAGTTTGCTAATTACCAACTGGAATGCAACTAAACACTAAAGTGTGGTCAAGCATCACTTGGGTGTATTCTAGTCACCGTGTAGATTGGATAAATGAGGGCTGCTGAAAACTCCAATGTCAATTTAACCCCCAGTTTATCAGTAGCCCGCTGTCACAGCAAGATTGTCAACTTGCCTGCCAGGATGTCCATACTGGACACGATGATGGTACCATTTTCACTTTGTACTAACTAAACATTATAGTAAGGCTTTCAATGAAATGCTATATTGATATCAACATTTGTTAATGAGGAGTACAAATATGCCAATCTTTAAAGAGGATACCATGGTACCCATACTAGATGTCAGATTACTGCCACTAATTAATACATGGCTAATACGATATCATACGAAGTTTTACTCCAAAAAAAGCCACAACAGTATGACCATCTGTGCAACAGAAACAGCCATAAAAAGACTTATCAGATGAGTAACATGATGGTCATATTGGAGGTCTAATTGGGAAAAAGGTAAAATTGATTAAATAGATTAAAGGTAAAATATAGATAAAATTATAGATAAAATAATATGTAAAATAGATTATAAATTACAAACTTGCTGCATCAGAAATATAGCAAGGTTATTCAAGGTGATCATTTTAATGAAGCTGTTCAGAGGTCAAACTAACCTTCTTACTGTTGACGCTGAAGGTATTATTGATATTACTAAAATTACATATAATTTCAATTATTTCTTCTCAGAAACTAAAAGTGAGACCGTGCACACTGACTCGATGACAGAAAAAATATTGATAATGGGAAATTAAAAAAAGTTTAATTCTTAGATGTACAGCCAGATAGCACTAATGAGTTTGTGTTCAAATGTATCCCTCTATGATGGTCACCCTTCCTTTGCCAATAAACTAATGCAACAATTATCAAATTCTTCTCTCATGAGAGGCCACACATAGGTACTTGCAGATATAAACGTCATGAATATTTGTTTATTTTTAAATTCAATACACTGATGTTTGTTGGAACATGATTATAATATACCTTGAATCAGTCCCCAAAAAAGATAAGTTCTGATTATTGATACTACCCTGTGTTTCTTTGTCAGTTCAAATCAGCATGACATCCAGTCATCAGGAATTAAAATTGGTATATTAGTCATTGTGAACAATCTCTTTTGTTTTTGCCAAATGTTCTTGTAAACATGGTTGCACCTAAAACCCAAAGCATGTGGACAGTACGCTCTATCCTCCAAATTTGAAGATCACACATTTAAAGGGTCATAGGAAAGTTTTAGTACATACTGAAAAAGTAGCGACAGATAAAAATCATAAATTTGCTTGGACAGTTTGCTATCTAAACATTTTTGGAACATATTGCAAAATTACTAATAAATTGTCAATAAAGGAGTTCTATGTTGACAGTCATGCAATATTATTAACAGAAATTTGGAATTTTAGTAATACGAATTTCACAATTTGGTATGCCTGAATTATTTGTTTTATGAAAAATGATATGCTGAGGTGAGAATTTAATTTGTAATCCAGCAATTTGCATTACGTATTCAGAAAATATTGACCAAAACTCGTTCACAGAACTGCATTTCCAAACCAAATATCAAACAGTTTTCTCTTCTCCTGCACAATATATATAGATCATTATTAACTATTGAATGATACACATTGCTACTAGATAAATTCTTGATAAGATGGTCTCAAGTGAGAATAGGCCACAATCGCTTCTGTGGCCAAAGTGGTTAGAGCATCCATCTCAAATGTGGGAGGTCATGGTTTTGAATGCTGACCAAGTCATACAAAAGACATAAAAATGGTACTAGCAGCTGCCTCGGTTGGTACTCGACATTACCAGGTAAGTGTTAGGACTGGTTGACCTGGTGTCAAGATAATGTGGCTGGGTGAGACATGATGCTATATGTCTGTGGCATGATGCTCCAGTGCTAGACATCATTATAAATTTCCACACTGCTGCTATCATAGCGATATGATGGAAAAATCATTAAAGCTAAATTAAAAAGCCAAATCACACATTGTATGTACCACTCTCTATAAATAATCATTCTTTTTATTCTGAGTATTAGTATTATTAGTCATATGATGAATAAAGCAGATATACATCAAGAAATTCCACTTCAGTATCCCATGAGAGTATCATGAATGTGGTGAGATACATCTTGTGTTAACTGCTTAAACAACCATATATCATGGTGTTTGTACCAAAACATGCCATACATTTTGGACTCGTGTATTTGCATATGTATATTTGCAGCTGATTTCTGGTAATAGTTGCTGGGATCAGTAATCGTCTTCAGTCTTAGTACGTTAGGGGTCAGCACATTATAAACCAACTTGAGTCAGTATGATAGGGAGGCTCAATTGGAGTGTTGAGCAGACTGAAAGTAATACGGTGTTATCAAACTGTTATTATGACTATTGGATTCTACCGACATTATTGAATGAGGACATTATAAAAACCTGTTAGATAACCAAATTTATGAACATCAATGGCAGATCAAAGATTGAAGTTGCAGGGAATGAAACAAAGCAAATGATTCTGCTTATGATAATTTTCTCTGGAGGTAATCAAGGACTCTGCTTGTGATAATTTTCTCCTGAGGTAAATAAAGAAACGACTCATTGTTTTAATTTTCTCTCAAAGTAAAAAAAAACAAAGAACTCTGCTTGTGATAATTTTCTCTGGAGGTAATTAAACAACGGACCTTGCTTGTGACAATTTCCTTTAATGATAATCAAAGACTCTGCTTGTGATAATGTTAATATCCACTGTGTTCACACTAACGACTGATTATTGATTTTGTGTCAGTACAGGTAATTAAACAAAGTACTCTGCTTGTAAGAATTTTCTCTGGAGGTAATTGAATAATTGATAGGAGCTAAACTTTCTGTCTTTCCTTTGCCAAGACAAAAGTTGCACTACTATTTTCAAAGGAAATGAAGGATTATATTATTGGCTACATAGACAAGGTAGAAATGTTATAATAATACTACTAATTATAATAATCAATTACTTCAACAGCAGAGAAAATTTAGAATTTTATTATCACTTGTATTTCATTATGAATTGTACTTCCTCTTCTTGTTCTTTGCTGCATCTTTCATAATCCGCAGACAAATTAATTAATTGAAACAAGAATGCAGAATAAATGTTATTATTTGAAGTAATTTGCTGTTTTGCAAATGTAATGATACTTAAAAGAAAATTCGAAATTTCTGCTCTAATATTATTTTGTTCCCCAAAAATAACTACTTAAAATATGAATTTACTACCACCAATAACCACTTAAATTATCAATTTACTACCACAAGTATCAAACACAATGATATTGCAAAGAGCATCATCATTCTAATAGGCTCGAATTGTATGCATTGCTATCTAGAGTTAAATCAAGATTCGTGAATGACAATAATCAGCATGCCCTTTGTCATGAAGAAAACTGAAAATACCAAGGTGTCAGCAACTCTGGAGAAAATCAACCCATTTAAAAACTGACAATATCAAGGTGTAAGAAACTGGAATATATGACAATATTTAGCATGCTTTTTGGACTCAAGAAAACTGACAATACCAAGCGGTCAACAATTCATATGATTGACATTAGCATGCCATATGAATAAAGAAAAAATGACAACAGAGGCAATAATCATCGAAGGAAGATACTCGTTTCAAGAAATATGGAAACAGACATTCTGCAAAAGAGAAAAGGCATGTTGTTGGAGATAAAGGCATTATAATGTACAGTTTGAATGACTTGGTTTGAGAAGAAGAAAAAATGTCCTAGAGAGGTGAATAAGCTTTCTAATGTATGGACTTTCTGACATCCCATGTAACACCCTCAGGTACATAAGATTCCATACATAATCGAATAAAATGTCAAAACATTTACACCCAGCCACTAAAACATTTGAGAGTGGTTATTATAAAATCACGGAATTCTGTCAAACACTACATTAAGATGAAAATCGGATCAAGCATTAACTCTATCTAAATCATTGTAAAAAAAGACATTACATACTTTTGTTGCTGTAGTAGGGTTTAAATGTTGTTGTTGTTGTTGTTGTGTTTAATGCCATTATTCAGCACAAGATAGGCTATACATGGCAGGCAGTATTAATGGTGGAGGAAAGAACCCAGTAAAATCCCAGAAAGAACCATTGATCCACGAGAAGCTACTGGCAAGCTTACTCACATACCCACATTGACTGAATCCGACAACACACGCAGACAGAGGTGAGATGGAAGTCATCCATAATAGAAAGCGCTTTGGACCACTCGACCCCTTGGAGCCCCAAATACTTTGGTACATCTAATCTTGACAGGATTTATAAACCAATAACAATGACTGAAGTGATGATATTGCGATAACGATAAAAGGACATTAAAAAAATAATTGTAACAAAAAAGTTATTTCTCAACTGCCATACATTACCATGAAATTAGCTGATAATTTCCACAAGCAGGCTAATGTTGTATTGTAAAAATACAACCTATGTATAATAACATAGACTTTAATCAAGCTGGTTTGTCATATTAAAAAATAAAAAAAGATAAAGATAGAATTAAGTTATTCAAAGTCAGCCACCATCTCGATGATATTAGCAATTACTTCATATAAATCTCATGAATGTTGGTGCATGGCTACAAATCTCTTGAATGTTGGCTGATGTCTAAATACATGGCATAAATCTCATGAATGTTTGTTGATTTTTTAATACATGGACATAAATCGTATGAATGTTGGTTGATGTCTAAATACATGGACATAAATCTTATGAATGATGGTTTATTTCTAAACACATGGGCATTTGTTACAACATGAATATAAATTAAATCCATACAAAGAGGTATTACTGTAATTCATACCTAAGATTAAGGCTTGTTTACTAATTATTCAAAGTCATCGAATTTTCAACGAAATGAAATGAGCCAATTGTCTGACAGAAACTTCGTGAATGTGGTTAATTGATAAATATAGTACATTAACATTTGTTTCAACATGAACATAAATTAAATCTATTCGAGAGGTATTATTTTAATTCATACCAAAGATTAGGGCTAATTTAATAATTATCCAAAGTCATCCAATATTCAATGATATGTGGCAATTACCCGATAGAAACTTCATAAATTTGGCTAAGTCATAAATATAATACATTAATATTTGTTCCAACATACCAATACATTATTGAATGTTAATCCATATAAAGAGGTACCACTGTAATTCTTAAAATAAGATTAAGTTTTAGCTCATAATTATCCATAGAAATTTAAATGGTATATTCGTATTAGTAGCTTGTGTCTCATAAGTTACTAAAGGAAACTGAAGATGAATGAGACTAAAACCAGACAATCACATGACAAGCTTTCGTTGTAAACACTGTTTATTTCTTATAGTAGCTAAACGATGGTGATGCATGATAAATTGTGAAAACAATTCCAATGAACAAAAGCAGGGAGAATCCTTTCATAATTGACAACATTTGGCATCGGAGAGATTTAAACAAAGTGTACTGAAAAGAGTGGGGTCAAACATTTGGTAGCAAAAATCAGTCACCAAAGTGTATCAAAGCCGATAAGTGGGTCCTTGTACAGTCTTCAGTGTGCTAAAGCATCCGCTAGATACAGTGTATTCCTGAAGTCTCTTTAGTGGAACCAATTCTACCACCAGGTACAGAACTCTCTTGAAAATGAGGTAAAGGTTGCAGCTGATAACAAAGATTTGGTGATAAGACCCACTATGAGGGGCAGGAACGGTTAGATCCTGTCTGGTTGAACATGAACCCTTCTCTGTCTGATGAAGAAAGCAATCTCTATTCACACAAAGATCTGATAAGGGATGAGGTTGGACGTTTCTAAATTGGGGATTAAACCAATATGTGTCACAGCTGACTAACATT
This sequence comes from Unio delphinus, assembly GCA_029339505.1. Classification (NCBI taxonomy): domain Eukaryota; kingdom Metazoa; phylum Mollusca; class Bivalvia; order Unionida; family Unionidae; genus Unio; species Unio delphinus. Next base: position 81,038 of record JAQISU010000370.1, read on the forward strand.
GGGAGAGGTCCAAGAGAAAGAGAATCTCAGGGATACAGTGCATCAACCAGTGTTAGGTGTTTAGGCTCTATTATATAGTAACAAAAGAAGTGAAAATAACAAGCTTTATAAAAGTTAACAAATAATTTATTTCCCCAGAAAGAAAGATGGTAAAAATAAAAATGTAAACTTATCGTTTTAAGAATCAAATCCCAAAATAATCCAAGAATAATTCCAGATTGTCAAAAGTTTTAGTATAAGTGTTCTAATGCACATGAGTTTGAGTCCCGATGAAAACCCAAAATGGAAAGCGATGCTGTATGCTGTATCATATATAGTACTGGTGTGTCTATATTTTCCTAGTATAATAACAAGAAACTACACTCTAGTATTTCAATTCCGAACAAATTTTCAATAAACATCTTTGTTTAAGAGTTCTGTATCATCAATAAGAAATAATCAAAGAAAAGAAATTAATCTCTTAAAATAAAAAAAATCGGAAAAAAATTCAAATAAACCTCAAACACTAAAAACTGTCACAATATAAGAAAACAAATTGTCATCAAGTGTTTAAAAGCTCAAACTGACTAACTTCTCTATTGGTACAGTAATCAAAGACTCAGTTTCGAAAACCCCTAAATTGCAGAATCAATAGTCACGCCGTCATGTTTACATCTTAATGTCACATACTCTAGTATAGTCTTGATTTCACTCTATATAAAATATCAGACTAAGAACGAATCTTAACAAAAAATTGTTTACATCAAATCTGGATTAAAGGTCAACTTGCATACAAAGTTCTTAATTTTAAGTTTTCAAAAACTGCAGAACTGCAGTTTTGGAAAATATCATCTGCAGTAAATAAAATTACATTACAGTAACATGCAATGGAATAAGAAAAAAAATAAAACTAACAAACAAACAATTAAAATGAATCAAAATAAAGATAAATAAGATATATGAATCACCAATCATTGATATGTTACCCGATGTGGACCCGTAAAGATCTTGTGTGCATGACTATTACACCATTACCATATTAATGGCTCAAAAACCCTGCGATATATGATTGGCACATAACTATCTCATCTCTGATTTCTTCTATATCAGGGATGCCACTCTCATATAGTGTTTTACTGTTATCTAGTTTAAGAAGTTTCCATTCAACATATTTTGCAAAGATAGATAAACATACAGATTTATAAAATACTTTAAGTTATTATATGAAATTCTTTCATTCAGAAATGGTTGATCATAGGGCAGCAGTGGCAGTGTTTCTTCATCTTCTCTTTTAACACCCTTTTTGTCAAGTTGACTAGGCAGCGTACCGTATAGATTAATTTAGCTATAATGAACAAGAACATCAGGTTTCCATAATATATGGGATACTAAAGTTTGAAAATTTTAATATTCTGCAGTTTTCAACGATAAAAGGAATCCCAAAAAATAATATTTATTTTTTTTAATGACATTTCAATGTAATTCAAAGCTTTGAATACTGCTATTTTTTCTGCAGTTAAATGTGTCCAGATTATCGAGTAAACAGATCGAGATAGTGCCATGATATGTTGCAATGCAGGTCCAACTTTGTCTCCATCTTTTGAGCTCTCTTTATACTATGTCACGGATATACGGCTGTGATAAAATACTCTGATGTCATTGCATTTGCTCTGAAACAGTGGAGGATTCATTGAGAATTATTGAATTCACAAAGAGTAAATAGTATTTTTGGAGATGCTGATAACCATGGTGATGATTTGGGTATACAAAATGTTTCAATATTCCCAACATTGACCTTTTCTGAAGAGGCAATCAAATTTATCTGAGATAAAGGAAAGGTTAATTTGAATTAATAAGGAGGCTTTCAAAAAGGAAGTTGAGACAGAGTCAAAGTCCCTGACTGTATATCAAATCAAACATTCCCCAGGGCAGGTGTGTGTCTTTTAGATTTTTCAAAGAAGCATTAATAATTTTTCAGTAATATCGCTATATCTGCAGTAGTCCTGTTTATAGTGATATCTAGCACTGAAATATCATGCCGCAGACATGTAGCGTGATGTCACACCCAGTCACAATATCTTTACACCAGGCAGTGCTCTAAGATCTTTTTTTTGTAGGAATAGGCCTAGAGCTGGTGACTTAAATAAACTCACAAGCCCTGACACAAATTCTATATTTCCGTTAACTCTCAAGCGGATGTTTGGGGTATGGCAACACCTACCTCCCGATCTAATAACATCTCCCAATTTTTTACAGAGAACACCTGATTATTACATTATGTCTGTCAATTTTCATTTCCTCCGAAAACAAAGCAATCTATTCTGACAAAATAATTATTATCACATTACAAAGTTTTTTCTTCAGTAAATAGAAAACTAAGACTAAACATTATTGATATTGATAAACATTATTGATTATTTAAAACCCCTACAACATCACTATAGAGAAAACAAATTGCAAATAATATGATTGTTACCAATTAGTTTCAATCACATTAATGATCACTGAATACTGTTTATTTTTCTCTACAAACAAAATCGCTTCTCCATTTCCAACAAAGAAACCCAGCCTGTAAACATCTGGCACTTTACTACCGTATATGTAAATTTTTAATACCATGATTGCAAAATAACAAAGGAATATGTCAATCATCGCTTTCCCTCCCCACTTAAACATTTTAATATGTTTTGGTCTATATCCATAAAATTTCATGCGTTACCACTCTGTGTCCCTCCCACCCCCAACCCATAAAGGCATTCTTTGGGCATGTCCTTCAGAATTTTATCCTTACTGAAAGATTGGTCAATATTTATAAAACCGGTGCTTAAAAAATGCCACCTACCACCCTGCATTTGCTGTCCAACCAAATCACATTATTTTATTTGTTATTCTCCCTATTAGGTTTTTGAACAGTTGACAGGTATGCTGCACTCAAGTATCCACATACCCAAAATTTCCCCTTTAATACGATCAAACGGTATTAAAAATGATTTACACTGGAACACTAATCCCATAACTGAAATGATCATACTTTCTATATATGAGGTAATTAAACAAAGTACTGTCCTTGTAATCATTTACTCTGGAGGAAATTAAACAAAGGACTCTGCTTGTGATAGTTTTCTCTGGAGGAAATTAAACAATGGACTCTGCTTGTGATAGTTTTCTCTGGAGGTAATTAAATAAGGAACTCCACTTGTGATAATATTCTCTTGAGGTAATTAAACAAAGGACTCTGCATGTGATAGTTTTTCACTGGAGGTAATTAAACAGTGGATTCTGCTTGTGATAGTTTTCTCTGGAGGTAATTAAATAAAGGACTCACTTGTGATAATATTCTCTGGAGGTAATTAAACAAAGGACTCTGGTTTTTAGAGAAAGGACTCTGCTTTTGTTAATTTTCTCTGGAGGTAATTAAAAAAAGCCTTTGCTTGTGATAATTTCCTCTGGAAGTAGTTCAAGATAGACTTCTGCTGGTGATTATTTTCTTTGGAGTTAAGTAAACATGAGGAAGTTTGCACATTAAGAGCTTATACCTGTCTACCATTATGTATAAAAATGGATAAGTGTGTGTGTGTGTGTGTGTGTGTGTGTGTGTGTGTGTGTGTGTGTGATTTGTATTTTGTAATATAGTTTTAACAATGTTTCAGTTATATCACTATGATGTCTGCAGTGTGGCAGTTTATAGTGATGTCTAGCACATGTATTGAGGCATCATGCCACAGAATGTATCATGGTGTCCCACCTAATCACATTATCCTGACACCAGGCAGACCAGTCCTAGCACTTACCCCTTTATGCTGAGTGCCAAGCGAGGCAGCTGTTAGTACCATTTTTGTAAGTCTTTGCAATGACTCTGCCGGGGATTAAACCCATATATAAGTAAATGTTTATGTAGAATGTCATTAAAGAACTCTGATATTGCTGCATTGGAGGTGGCACAGAAAGTTACCTTTACCTGATCCATTAATAAAAAAACAAGGGACTGATGTCGAGTCTAAATGAGAATGCCTTGAAGTGGTAAACAGTGTCATTGTAGCAAAAGCACAGAAACTTCCTAGAAAACACGAGAATCAGATCAGGATATATCTTGTAATTCACACTAATTGTGTAGTCTCAATCCTGAATGGAATTTAGAACATGTGGTGTTTCCATCCTAAACTAAGGGGTGTAGAAACAAGTTTTCTTAGGTTGATGATGGGGTGAAGAATGTCATTTGCCCATATAATTAGAAACAGCTTCAAATAAAAGCCATACGAATTTAAATTGTGGACTAATGATACTACCTTTTTCTGGAGAAGGTCTTTGATTGTTTTTGTTGAAGAGTGCTGATTCTGAATCTTGGGACTTTATACCTTAGTGAAAGCTAGATAAAGGAAGAAGTGTGCTTAGGTGATACCACATCCCTTGATGAGGATCCATAGGTTATTATCACAAGTCCTGTGCCACTGGACAGAGAAATGAAGCCTTCAGCATACCTGGATCAGTGATAAAGATGGCATGAAGACATTTATGATTACCAGTTTTATGCTTTCTGTTCAAATTTGTTTGGAAGAAAAGAACTTTTTGTAAGTTGTAGATTCAGTAGGACTGCTTCCTTGAAGCATGTGTCTTGAGGTTCCATGCTAACTTTTCTTAATTTCCCTGACATTCACGCCACTCTATGAGGGGGAGGCAATGGTCTGGGTCTTCTTTGTGGCTTGTTTGTATATTGCCTCAACCTGAGCATTATAGAGCGGATTAGACGATAAAGGTTGGCATGAGAATGTCAATATCATAAGGGATATTTGAACCGTATAGCTGGTCTGTAGATCTGATATGTGAATAGTAACTGCAACTGTAGCAGCAGAAAGGGTGAATCCGACAACTTTTACAGGCGTCGTTTTGGCAAACTGAGGTTTCCGAAATCGTAAAAAAGCGTCGATTCGGCTAACCAACGCTTCCTCGTCGACGCCAGCGTCATTAAACAGAATCGACGCCGGGTTCTTGTCACCATGTGTTGCTGCATTCGTTGTTGTGATTTCACATAGGCGTCTATTCGGCAAGCCAAGGCTTTATCAGCATCCCCCGTTGCTGCTATGAAGCTAACCGAATTAGCCATAGATACAATGATGAATTAGCGAAATTGTTTTATATACATGGCAAACGTCGGAGAAGCACAAATAACTAGATTAACTAGAGAACGGTTGGCTGCGATTAAGAAATTTCTAGATAGATTCTTTCAGAGATAATTTGCAAGCTCGACAACAAGCAAAATTAGATTTTGCCGCCGATACTAAACAATTTTTTAAGCCTATAACTGCGGCAACTGGAGAGGTTGTAACCGCGATAAAGGAATCTAAGCCAGAGGTAAAACCAAAGCTAGAACCTGAGGAAAAACCGACAAAGAAAATTTATAGTAGAAATCAAAATAAATTTACTGAAGATTTTTTTAGCACTTTTCGATAAGAAAAAAAATATGATCCTGAAGAATTTATAAAATTTACATCTGCTAGTTTTGTTGATAGATATAATTATTTAAAACCAGAAGTAAAGAAAGGTTTTATTAGTGATTTTAAAAAATGGATTGATGTGGTTTATAAGATTAGTACAGGGTTAAACCAAGTTAGCAAAGTCGATAAACGGTATAGTGCATTTGATGCTTCTGTTAGATTAAAAGATTTTGAAAACGAACAAGAAAGAGAAGCTCAACAAAAACTTATACCACCAACTCCCACAAAACGAGAACGAAAAATAGAACAACAACGATTAAGACAAGCACAAAAACGTATACAAGCAAGTCCATAAAGACAAGACGACCCTGTTATGGAAGATCCTCAACGAGAAGAACCTGAAGAGGATGTATTTAAAAATTATGTCTGGGATATCACGGTGGTAATATACCCTGTTCAAGAAGTGTCCTCGATGATATATCACGATTAGAAGTTCTCATTGGAGGAAAACGAGCTGGAAATAATTTCCCGGAAATAATTAACGAAGCTGCTGAAATCTGTCAACGGTTATTTCAAGGTAGTGTAATGGATATACAACTATATCGTAGTTTCATCGATGAACTTACTGATGATTATTACAGCGACTGAAAATCTTTTTGATTTTTCAACGTCGCGATTGATTATCGAGTAGATATATAGCATTTAAATAAAATGATAGTACATCGTAGTATGAGCAGAGCAAGACCTGTTTATCTCGTAAATTCACGATTGCCAGTGTACAAGGTGACGTATGGAGATGGATTCGGTGATGTTGTTACTGGATTATTTACTCGAGATGCTCCAAAACTGCTACCGATCGGTAAATAAATAGCGTCAAAAGCTATTGGGGTTCTCAGTGATAAAATTGGTACAGAAGTTGGTAATAAGGCTGTTGATACGTTTGATGCCGCTAAAGAAAAGCTTATGTCGTTGGCAAGAGGTTTCACCTCAAAGAGAAAACCAGTAAAATTACAATCTACAGAGCAAATGCCACCTAAAATAGGTAGCGCAATTAATAAAATAGCAAAGGCGCGGTTGAGATTAATTGCTGATTCCGGTCTGAAACGATTAATGATTTAGATCCACCGTGTTATAGTATAATGTTTAAATACGAAATCGATGATGCTTTGGTTGTAAACGCTCCTGTACGAAAAAATGATTCTATACGCGATTATCAGTATTTTTCGTATAACGCCCAGAATCCAAATACAAGGTCACGAATTGAACTTAGATTTGATGATACATCTAAATACTTCTTGCCGTGTGAAGCTTACATAGAAGTAGAGGGACGACTAACAAAGCATGATCATACTGAATTTGTTGTTGGTGATCACCTCGAAAATATTCCTATTGGGTTTGTCAACAATGGCATAATGGCGTTATTTATCAGCGCTCAGTATATAATTAATTCTACTAGAATCGAATCCATCGATAACGATGTTGATGTTGCAACCACAATAAGAGGTTTAGCTAGATACTCTGATGATTTTATTAAATCTGCGGGTCATTCAGTGATGTTTGCGAAGGATACTACCGATCACGCTGATCATAATGAATTCGGTGTAAGACAACCACAACATAATGGTAAAACCGCTGCCGCTGATGTTGAAGCTGTTGTAAAAATCCTCATTACAATCCAAGATTTGCAGCGCGAAAAAAGAACATAGACTCCTTTGGTAGATTTTCATGTGTGATTCCACTGTGATTCCACTGTCGCATATATTTGGCTTTTGTAGAGATGTACGAAAAGTTATCTTTGGTGCTAGTCATACTGTAGTGCTCACGCGAAAATCAACTGACGATTATGCTCTTCACCGTGGTGATGCTGCAGGTGTTAGAGATGGTAATGTAGAATTGACAAAATTAAAACTGTGGATGCCAATTATGACTCCATCGTTGACTTTTGAGACTCAGTTGCTATCTTTTATGGATCACGGAGGGAAATCATTACTGAGTTGGGCTGATATTACAACAGCTACAATGACCAGTACCGTTGGCAGTGATTTTACTTGGCAACTTGCGCTTACGAAAAATGTTTCCGCGCCGAGACATGTTTTTGTTGCACTACAAAATGCGAATCGAACTCAAAAAATAGCTGGAGATGCAGCTGATAGTCTACAATTTGGGTCCCATATGATATTTGATCAATGTGGCGTCAGTGAGGCATCACTGCGAATATGTAATCAGCAAGAACCCGCAGAACAACTTACTCTTAGTTACGGAGATAATCAAATTGGACGAGTTTATCATCGGTTATGGTCTTATATGGGTCGTGATCAAAATGTTGATTCTGGACTACAAATATCGCAGCTGGATTTTTAAACATTGTACCCGATTTATTACTTTTCGTTGCAACATCTTGATCTATCTAAACATTCGACCGTTGATGTAAAATTTCAGGCTAGTATCGGTACTCCTCCTGCTGGAAGATTTAGAGCAATTGCTGTTATTCTCAGTAATAAATTTATGATACTTGAAGGTGGTGGTGGGAAAATGCGAGTCATTGACGCATCAATAGAAAATATGTAATGGGACAATTAGATGATTCTATCTAAATAAAATGTCGTACAATCATGTTAATGTCACCCTGACACCTGGTCAGGTAAAGAAACTTCAATCAAAAAATTCTACAACATGTGGCACAACGATAACGCTTAAAAAAGAACAAATGACAGGTGGATCAAATAAGTTATCACTGACAAAATCTCAACTTGGTCATTTAAATAAAGCATTAAAGGCTAACAGAGGAATCAGATTGACTTTTTCGCAAGCCGCGGTCAACGATATGATTAAAACCGGCGGTATATTTCCTCTTGCTGCACTGGCTCCACTAGCTATTCCTGCTCTTAAAGCACTTGGACTAGGCGCTGCTGGTGCTGTTGGTAGTAACCTTATTGGTAAAATTTTTGGAAAAGGGTATAAAAAAAGGAAAGGGATTCAGACTACCGGGAAGCCGGTACAAAAAGCACTATGGATTGGGTTCGGGAACTCAACAGAGCGGTTTCATAGGTTCGTTCTCGCTGGCAAAAATGTTACTGGGATAGCTTCTGTGGCTCCCATGTCTAATTTTGACCTCGCTGACGAAGTAAAGAAACTCCCAATAAAACATTTCAGAGGTGTATTCATGAAAGATCAATTACCAGCACAACCACATATCGAAGAAACCGGTATAATTAATTAATCTAGATGACCACACTGGACCTGGAACTCATTGGGTTTGGTACGCGATACATCCTCGTGGTGTTATTTATTTTGATTCGTATGGGCTACCTCCACCGATGGAATTTATCAAATATGTATCTAAGTTGTTTACAACTCAAACTAAAGTTTCGTCAAAAATCCCAATTCGGTATTCAACGTTACCCACGCAGACATTAACAGATCCTCCGATATGCGGACGAGAGGTTCTTAACGTGTTGACGGTTATCTAGACGAGTTCTAAATTACCTCACAAAGCCATCCACGAGTACACGATGAAAAATCAAAGAATTTTCAAAATCACTTAAAGAGATTCATGTAATATATAACATGGCAGATATTTTTGGGAGATCAGTATCACATCCTTCCGAAACAATTACTATCGGACAAGTAAAAAATAATCAATAAAGCTATCACATCGATAGCAAACTTAGATGAATTAAAAAAATTATACGATCAAATAAATACTCTAACGGGGTTACAAAAATCCGTCGATGACGTTAAAGTCACCGCTGGTGACTCCGCCATTGATATGAAAAATCTACGCGATGAATATAACGATCATATAACCAAATTTAATCAACTCCAACAGGATATCATTGATTCCATTGAAACTCCAATAAATAATTTATTTGGTTTTAAGCGTGCACACTCTGATTTACACATCACACATGTAAAAACTGCCTTTGACAATTTACCAAAATTACGATCTGATTTTGATTCTCATATTGAACAATTTACTAGATTACGTTGAAATTTTCGAAGAGCTGATGACGCCGTCGACAAGTTCTTCGGAAAGGATGCAAAACCATATGATATTAAAACAACCCTTGCAAATATTATTACAAAACTCGATGAAATAACCGCGATTAATTCCCAGTTAGGTGTTATTCGCGAAGAGAGATCAATTTCAGATTCAATCGCGGTTATTAAAAAATCTATTGAAGATCTCAAAACGACCAGCAATGCCATCGTAGCGGATGCAACAAGAATGATAGCAATTGTTGAAAAAAAAATTCCTCAGGAGAAAACCAACAACGTAGTATACACGATTCAACACGGATCATATACGTGGACGCCACTAAATAACATATTAAATATCACTGCAACCGTCAAAGGTATTTATTGATTAACACTAGTGACATTAACTCTGTTTAATATATCATCGTCGAGTTCATCTGGGGTCAATAATACAATTTCAACAATCATCGACAAGGATACGATTGAACAAGTCACGATAACATCTACGGATAACAACCTAGCTAGGGTTTCAATGTCATGGTATGTTGAATTCGTAGCGGATTTAAAGTAAACAATAAAAATCCGAAGGATTTTCACTGAAAGTTTTAACTAAAATTGTAAATTGTTTACTATGTTAATAGATAAAAATGTCATCAACGATACCTTCAGTATCTCAATATCGCTATGATACCGTTAAAGAATTTCAAACTAGTCTAGGAATACTCGCTGAACAATACCGTGTAAAAATAAAAAAAATACCGATAGAGAATCACCGACATAGACATATCTGTATACTCGGTGTCTGGTATAATTGCCGGCGCTGGAATATTACTTTCATCAGTGTCTATGATAGCTCCAATTGTTGTACCAATTTGTATATCTGCGGCTGCAACAATCGCTGGAGTATTTACCGGAATAACAAAAAAAAAATATCATCGTGTAGTCAGCGGAAATTACACGACTACACGGTTAAACTTATTACTGTGTCAAACGCGTACTCTCAGTTGTCAATGTTGATCTCAAGATCCATCGATGACGAATTTATATCTCCCGATGAATTCTTGAAGATGGTTTGATTGTATGATTCAACGATGTCGAAATTGGAAATTGAAAACAATTTCAATAATAATAATGTCGCAAGAACTGCTTCAACAAATAGCAGAAAATACCACCACGACGAAAAGAAAAAATTAATCTCGTTGATAACGAAAACACCAGAGTTTAGCGTTGAATTTAATCCCCCGATGGCAGCATCTGAGATAGCGCTAACGCAATTAAGATGTTACTACAGCTGTCCAAACGTGCGATCAGCACCATTTAATGGTAAACTCCCCAACAACAGTTTTACTTTTTCATACAAGAATAAACCCGGCACCGATGAACCAGAATGGCACACAATACACCTACCCACCGGCGCATATGACATCGAAGATATCAATGAAATAATCATAGAATCCATCGAAGCAATCACATGAAAACATATAATTGTCGTCGAAGATGGACCTGATAAATCTCCTATTGAAATAAAAGAACCACTGCTGTCAACGGTCATAGAGATAAATTCACCTAACTACGCTGTGAATATATATAACATCTCAATTAGAACCCTATTGGGGTATCCTGAATATATCCCAGGCACTGTTGATATAAAAGATCTACCACGCAAACCACTAAAATCTGACTTTATTTCAACGAAGGAGGATTATCACGATACTGATGTTAACAGTATATCGTTAGATGCTCTTTTTAATAATTTTCAAGCATACGCAGAAGCAACTACTAATTCTTTAGTCTTAAATCATGTAGCTATTACTAAAAATTTCACAACGATGAATAGCGATTTTGAGAGATTTAGAGGTTATTTGATAACAGCAATCAATATAATTCCACCTGACCGAGATAAAGTTATCAAATACATGGAAGTGTGTAATAAAATTATCTCCGATATGGAACATTATAATTTAGGATTAATTCAACATATTCTCGGTGATGATTATCCTGCAACGAGAACAGATTTGGCAGCAACACATAAAATCTGCGTTGAAGATATCCCCTCGTTTAAGTTTCCAATATATAACGTCCCATGGATGCGAGGAAAACTCAGTGACACCATCGACGAATTCTTCCCACGGATTCACACAGCGTGGTTGAATAGTCTTCCTGTGGTTTTTTTTCAGTTACCTGCACCTGTAAAATCTGATTTCTTCACTGATGATTTACCAGCTGTAGATCCAAAGTTCAACTACAACTTCGACATCAGTTTTCTACGACCCCAAGATATTTATAAAAAGTATTCATATGATGCCTATGACGGAACAGAAACTGATACACTTAGACGTTACGAATACAACGAGTATGGTAAAAAAATATGGCGATTTGCTCTTCGTGATCAAGGTGTATTTATAATCACAGAGAAAAGTCTCATTGGGATCTTAAATACAATGAAACAAATATTCCAAACACAATTGGGACAATTACGAGATTATCTGCAAAGATCTCTGCTACCCGATTTAACAACTCAACGTGAGACAATCAAACAAGAACAACGTCAACTAAGTCAAATTATCTCCGATATGAACTACCTCAATGATAGATTACTCTCTCTCGTCTACGAAGATAAATCACAAAACAGAGAAAAATTCAAAAAAGTATTTTCACGCACCGATGACAATTGAGTCTTTTATAAATTTCCAGGATGGGATGTACCAGCAATGAAAGAGTCACTGAGGAAACTCATTGACGAATTCTTTCCACAAATCCACGCGCTATGGTTTAAAATAAATCCTCCAAAGGAAATCTTAACATCGACGAATTCAGTATATAAAAATAACAAACATAGATCACCCGGCAACGTTGATATATCATCAGTTATTGCAATACACGTTATTTGTGATGCAGTGCTGGGTAGTTATGCAATTGACGTTTCAAAATCAGATAACGCTGATCTAGGATATATTCTATACACGTTTTCCCCAAATGTTTCTCCGGGGAGTCTAATCGTGATGAATCCACCTCATTTAACCTACTTGGAAACCACTAATAGACTCATAACAAGGATGAATTTTAGAATAACCGATCAGGATTTTTTCTTGATTGATCTTCGAGGGGAACAATTACAAATGACGTTAGATGTGAAGTCGTGAAAATCGTAAACGATTTCAACAAGGACTTTCAACAAGCAATTTCAATAAAATAATTATAAAAAAATTCATTGACTGATTTTCATGGACTGATTTTCACTGATTTGTATGCATTTTTCATTGATTTTCAGTCATTTTTGATGCATTCAGTGGAAAATCTCGCAGAGATTTTACGGTCAAATGATCGATTTTCTATGTTATTTCTCGTAGACTTTTTCCACTAGAAATCATTTTCCATTGAAGATTTTCTCACTTGCAATTGAATTGCTTTGCAATTGAATTCAATTGCAATTTAGAGCAGTGTAGACTTTTTCACATAATATGTATCATCATACGCGAATAGTTATTTACGAGAAACATAAACTCGAAAACGCAATAAGGGAAATTTTTCATCATCATATTGAACTAATCATTGATAACCTAGGCGACGATGATAAATTTCTACTTACTGAATTTCAATTACAACAGCTGCAAGAGAATACTATAACAACGATTAATTGTGACTATGATCAAATCATGCAATATGTTCATTCATGTCTACGTGTTGAAGAGTTACTGAGAATATTAATCTGATTTTCCATTTTCAATGACACAAAAAAAATATTTCAGTGTTACAACTTCCTGGCTGTATACCTGTATCTGAAAATCCAAAGGATTTCCCGCGCGTGGTAGAATTTCAACGCTATTGTTTATTGGTTGAATGGCCCATACCTGTATCTGAAAATCCAAAGGATTTTCGCGCCAGCTAGTATAGAATTTCACCGCTATTGTTTGACTATAAAACTAGCTTAGAATACAGGTATTCTATACATGTCTGACTGAAGTATTTTACACACAGTTATACGACAGAGGCTCTTAAAGGGTTTCATTCTGTTGAATTAGATTTTTAATATCCCTAACTTTTGAATTAATCATTTTTTTAATCTCATACTCTTGACCTAAATCTCTCCTTACACGCTCAACAATAGTACATAACGGGACAAACACGCCAACATCTTCACAATAAACAAGAGAATTACGTATATAAGTTTGAATTTTCTTTATTAATGAATACTTTTTTGAAAGTGTGTACTTATTGTTCATATTTGCAAACTCAATATCCTGATATTCTGACATAATTTGATCAGGGTTCAAATCATCTGATAATTGAATCCCATTATTTTTCAATTTGAATACTTCATAAATAATCTTATTAATACTTTCATGATTCGTTTTATATATAATTGTATATTTTCAATTACAAAAAATAAAAAAATTGGGGTCAACTTTGACCCTTTTTTTAGACAGCACAATGCCATTACAACCGTTCATTAGGGTAGTTTATAGGCATTACATATATACTTAATTAAGGACAGCACAATGCCGTTACAACCGTTCATTGGGGTAGTTTATAGGCATTACAATTAAAACAATTGGAACCCCAGAGGTTACATATACGACGGCACAACAATTCCCAATCGAGTGAATTGTAATAGACAGCACAAGAATGAATGAATGGATGACGTCAATTCCCAAATCGAGTTTTTATGGCGAATTGTATTCATTGGCAATGAATGATAATGGATGAATTATAATGGATGAATGATAATGTGCACCCTACGTCCAAGTGAACCAAAACAAATCTACAAAATCATCCTGGTTTGAATGAAAAATTCACAGCGCGTGACGGTGTGGTTTGTTTTGGTTTTATGATTTGAATTTTGGGTGCTCGCCGTCTTGGTTATATTTTCTGCAACGCATCGTACTGATGATCTACAAATATCAAAATACCTACCGGCGCTATTCATAGACTTGAATATTTTTTCTTCTTTAGTTGCCGTATTAAATGATTTTATAGGTCTCTTCCCAATTGATTTATAAGTACCGGTTCCTCCTCGTTACTTTGTGTAACAGCTTGCAGATTCGATAAAGAATTGTTCTTAGGACATCCATCAATGTGATCAATAAAAAGACCATCATTGATCAATCCATTAAACAACTCGAAGACGAATCGGTGACAGTAATAATTTTTCCCTCCAGTTTTAAATATCAAATACCCCATACCATTGTCAGCACCAACTGGCTTCTTCAGCCTACGATTTCTGACAATACCGTCACGAGACGCTTCATAGGTTACAATCACTGGATGCGGGTGAAATTCCTGGTTCATTTATATACATAATACTTTGTTTGTCTAAATCATTATTTGGTTGAAATATGATATTACTTGAAAATCTCTGAATGTAGTCGTGGGGAGTTTTATGATCTTGTCGTTGACGCTGTCAGATTCATTGATGGAATCTTTGATTCTCTTATCATAATAACGCTTCAACTCTCTGTATCGTTTACCACCGCAACTGAGACATAACTGTGATTTTCCTCTCACTCCTACCCCACATTGTATACCAGCGACCGGTCCAAGACTTCCGTTACGAACGCTTTGCATATGATACCCACATAATTCCTTTCTACATGATTTATTACACGGGGTTACTGATCCAATCATGAGCCATTCGCAATGATTCATTATATAATAAACTCTCTATTTAAATACTTGTTTTAATTATAATATGAAACAGTTCGAGAGATTATGGGAAAATAAGCCTTGGAAAAATGCTAAATTCAATCTCGATAGAATCTCTGATATACCAAAAAGTGTAATAGACGATAGAACCGTTTTGGGTAAAATTCGTGATTGTTTTAATGAATTTAAGCGCGATGGAGCAGTTCATACGTGGTCGACATTTCGAATTATTGATGATGATGTCAATGTACCCACAATCGATGCTACTATGAACGACGAAAGAGCAGCTGAAATAATCTCACATCATGGGGGAAACAAGTAATTTTTTAGAATGAAATTCATTATCCAAGAGGAAGGAAAATGGATTATCAGAGATAAGTTTGAACCGATTCTCAAAGATAAAAGACTATCATTGTGATTCGAGATTCTAGACCAGGAATTCTGACTGGAATTTACAAACCATACTACTAGAGATCCTATCCTGTAACAGCAGTTGTTTATGGAATATATCCGCTAAATGATAAACCAAAAGTATTGAAAAACTAGCACCTATGAAAACGTCGTCGTTGACTTTGTCAACGAGAATGAATTGTGTATCAGAACGAGTAATAGAATACTTCACGAATGCATCCCGGGGAAACAAATTAACTGAACGACGACGTAAAAAAATAACCGAATGTGGACTGACAGTGAAGGAGCACGGGGCAACAATTCAAGATATAACCAAATTAGAAACGTCATTAAGATTTCCAATATCGGTAGCGACGGTAACCGGAGAAGTATTACACGAATCAATATATAAATCAGAAGGAGCTCCAATTGAAATTATTGATCATAACGAACATGCGTGGACACCTGCAGTAATAATATTTCCACGGGATAGAACCGTAAGATATATTCGCGAGGAATTCTGTAATGATGTGTTCTATGAAGAGAAATTATTTGATGCTATTCACGCGTTGTTTAAAGATGATCCTGTGTCAGTGTGGCTACTTCGCAGCGCTGAAGATTCCGAATCAGGATTTGTTCAATTTGTAAGACCAAATGGTGAATTATATCGCATTGAAACATTACACTCACGAATGAGAAAAATCGCTAATGAATACTCATCTGATAACTCGAAGAGTTTCCATGAAAAACTACTCACGGATAGTTTTACAATTCCATCGGTGGTAGCTCACTTCGCAAGAGAGAAAAACTCATGGCGTCCAACACGAAGTGATTTTCTCAAAGACGTTAAATTGAGTTGTGTCGAGTATGGACATGACGCGATGTAGAATACAAAATATTCCTGCGAAGGTATGATTGCAATTGATATAGCTGCGTGTTATCCAGAGAGTTTTCTTAGATACGGATTCGCCGGTAAGTACTTCAAACGATTTGGACATCCCACACATGAAATGACTCGTGTTGCGATTAATGGACCATTACCTGATTTTGATTTCACTGGATTTGCTCGTGTGGTATCATTTTAATTAGCTACAGGATTACATCCGTGTAGTTATGTTTGGATTGGTAGACATATGTCTGAAAACATTGGGTACCAATTGTACTTTTACGATATATGATTGATTGTGGTATGCTGATATCGCTGATTGTCAGCGAAGCTATTATATGTTATCGAGCTCAGAATGAAGTTTGGTTGCCAAAACCTGATCTAGATGATATCATACGCGAACAACGAAAACAATTTCCCGATTTCAGTGAACAACAAATCATGTATTGGTCTAAGGAGTTATTTGAAATTAAAAACTGACAAGCAAAATATTTTGGACGAAGAATAATCGGTAGATTTACCCAGGGTGGAAGGTAAGACAATGCAAAATACTCTTTGCGGTTGATCATAGACAGCGCTGAATGTGATTTTATAATCACAGATGTAACGAATAAAGGTATAAACGTCGATCGTAAGGACGCTTTCCTATCCAATGGAACACGATTAGGTACAATTGTTACCTACTGTGATGGATATAGTTCCCAATATACACATTTAAGATCATCTATGCTTAGTTATTCTGTTATTAATCTATTTTCGATGATAAATAGATTTCCTGAATACGCTGTTAGAGTAGCTACTGACTCAATGTATATACACGAGAAATATAGATCATACGTGGCTGCATTCACAGATCCCGAGGAAAATTGGGGAAGTTGGAGAATTAAAAAGGAGACACTACACGAGTATTGTAAATCAGCAGATGTTACGATGGACGATAAATACTTGAAGTGTGAACAAATATCAGAATTTTCTAATGCACCGCCGATATGCGGTCCAATATGTAGATATAAAACTATTTACTTAAACGGTTGTGGTGGGTCAGGAAAGACAACTCGTGCGATTGAATTATTTCGTAGAAACACTAGCGTTTCCAAATTAAACATGATTGTGTTAACACCAACCCACAGACTTGCCAGAGAGATTAAACAACGAGCGGTCAATGCATGTACTTATCATAGTTTCTTTCGATGGAAAGGTGATGAATGGACTCCCGATCGAATGGGTGAGAAATTTATCCCTGATGTCATTATTTGCGATGAGATATGCACAGTATCGTTGAATGTATTACAAAAATTTCTTGATTGGTTGTCAACGAAAACAAAAATTATCATGTGCGGTGATCATCGTCAACCACCACCATTTATCGGTTTATCCCCACATGATTGGCTGAAGAAACATGTAGACTATTACGAAGAGATTAATACCGATCATAGAGCACTTGATGAACAATTACGCGAGTTCAAGAAACTAATCAGATTACAACCGGATAGAATCCAGTGTGAAATACCTCGTGAAATAATTTCAGAAACTCCCATGAATGATTTTTTGGAAACATGGAGACCGAATGATTTGATAATCGCAAGTAGAAAAATAGTCAGAGACACACATCAGATGAAATTATTTGAAACGCACAAAGAAAAATTTTCAACACTTCCAGTACCGTTGTGTTATAGACCTTCGGATACACGAAATCAGAATATCGAAGTTGATATTCCAGGACAGCGTGAAAAGTAGAATTTAGTGTTAAATGATATTGTGTTGGTTGATATCAACGTCGTCGAGGATACATTACGCGCTGATAAATCCCCGTGGACGCTAGGTTACGCAGCGACGATACATTCCTCACAGGGATTGACTATATCAGATACGATTGTTTGGATTGTAGATAATCGCATCGAGTGATCGAATTTAGTTTATCTTGCAGTGTTCAGAGTAAGGAGAATACATCAACTTCGAAGAGTTGTCCTGACAGAGTCAGGAGATGATAATGACACTACAATAAGTGATATTGTCAGCGCTGACAACGTCAAGGACATGATCAGAAAAAAAAACTGGTTATAAAAAAACAGGATAAAAAAATAATAGAGAATTTGATATTAATGCCGAATTAATAATTGCACTGAAACAGCAATAGAACAATCACTGCGCGAGTTGCAATTGTATAATGCGTTGTAGTTGGTCGGATAAAGATCCTCGTCAGTTTACCGTGGATAGAAAAAATAGCAGCATTGGTCATACCAACGATAACGTGATGCTGACTTGTCTTGAGTGTAATAGATGAAGAGGTGCTAGTTAAGACCACGCGGTGGTAATTGAGTGTCCTCGTGTATCACTTGTAATTGTTGTCGAGCAAATCCTCGCTGAGGAACAGTTGAATCCAATGTATAGATTGCTGGTTTACCCGTAGATCGTGTTATACTAGATATTTTATGCACGGTGACACTCCAAATAGGATCACAAGCTCTTTTTTTTACCACCTTCAAGCTCTCCTGGTTCGTATAAATACCTTACAGTGACATTACCAAGAATTGGTTCATTGAAATCCTTTTGTGGGGTTTTAGGTATATACTTCTTTTTAATAGCGTTGTTAGGTTTCATGTTGATTGTTCTAATAATCTCATTATTCAGCGCGGTAACTACACCTGGTAATCTCTTAACCCATTCACGGGATGTTTTATCCTGGATGAATTATTTATCGTATTGATATCCAAATTACCGCTCAGCAAGTGTCTGATTAAATCGTTCAACAATTGCCTGATCGCGATGTAGTGCAGTATGCCCTCATCTAATGGTGACATTATGATGTTTCATTGTTGATAACACTACACCCTGAAATTCCTTGCCAGGATCAACGTGTAATTGATTTGGCCAGCGCAGAGGACCCCTTCGATAAATCCTTTCAGATGCAGAAGCCACATCAGTTGATGATTTTGTCCTTAGCGGCTCTGCTTGTTTGTATCGACTCGCAATATCAACTACGGTTAACGCGTATTTGTAACCACCATCATGTGGCAGAAATAGTATATCAGCTTAATGAACTTCATTAGGAACTGTCACATCAAAATGCGAATAGTTAATTTGTTTAGGCGGCGGTAGATAAATTTGCCATATTGCCTCTTTAGATAACCAATCAGCTGCAGTGGACTTTTTTACCTTTTGCAGCGCTAGCGAGTTTACTGATTGCTGCCTTGCCTCTCCAGTATCCTCTCGGAGAATAATAAATAGATTCCATATGTTATTAATTACCAGCACCTAACATCAATTTACCTTTCATGGCGGGATTTATCAACCATGAAGCCAATTTTTCTTTGAACGAAACACTAGTGTTTCCAGTGATAGAATTCAACGCATGAATTAATTTCACATCTGCGAGATGACGCTGTTGTAAATCACCGCTCCGGTAAGCTATATCATGTACCCGACACGCTTCATTAATTGCATTTATTGAATTTTCTCCCGGGTTAGGATTATCCTGACTATCAAGTCTGATATCTAATCGTGTTCCCGGTCCACAATAACTATACCCTGGAAGATGTTTTTCACCTGGATACTTACTCCATGGGAACCCTGGAAGCTTAGATAACTTGGCGGCGATATCACCACCGCTTTTTTAGGGGGAAAATTCGTAGACTTTTTCACAAATCGATATATTTTTATCCCACATACCTCGCATTTACCAGCAACCGCTTCTCGGTTATTTTTTGTGGTAACATTTGTCAGGTCAATAGTTGGTGTACGCTTCTTACATTTCACACAATATAGATCCATAATATATTTATGTTATATCTAATGGAAGTTATCGATTTCTCAGCGTTAAAGAAAAACAACAAATAAAACATCACCCGTTATTACCAAACCGTATCAGAATCATTATCGTCGGACCTTCCGGGAGCGGTAAAACTCAGTTGCTGCTCACGATGATAATGAAGTATCTCACCTGGGACAAATTTTATTTAGTTGCCCCGAGCGTAGATGATCAGCATTGCTATCAAGTGTTAAAAGATTATAATGAAACCGTTTCAGAAGCTTACGGCGGACGCGTTATTGAATTTATCAAAGATATTGACGAAGCATCATCCGTGGAAGACTTATATGTATGCGTTAACAATCTTGTTGTGTACGACGATGTAATGTTGGTCCAACAAAAGAATCCAGCTAGAATATTTTCCCGAGGTAGACATGAAAACTCTGATGTGATATATGTCACTCAACGTTATACACAGATCCCGAAGGTGATCAGAGATAATTGTAATTTGTTATGTGTATTTAATAGAGTTGATACTCATACGTTACGAAATATTTGGCAAACGTGGTGCTCCGATATGGATTATAATCGATTTCAAAATTTCTTTAGTGGTGCTCGAGTTACCCCACATGGATTTGTAACGATAAGTATACACGATCCTCGGACACGATATCGCATCGGATTAGATCGTATCTATGGCTAATTTTATTAACCCGCAGCAACGGGGATGCTGATTAAGCCTTGGCTTGCCGAATAGACGCCTATGTGAAATCACAACAACGAATGCAGCAACACATGGTGACAAGAATCCGGCGTCGATTCTGTTTAACGACGTTGGCGTCGACAAGGAAGCGTTGGTTAGCCGAATCGACGCTTTTTTTACGATTTCGGAAGCCTCAGTTTGCCAAAAAGACGCCTGTAAAAGTTGTCGGATTCACCCTTTCTGCTGCTACTGTTTTGCTTTATATTGCTCTCCCCATCAAGTGATATGGTGTTAAACCTATTTCATAAACAACCTAATGGTATAGACAATACATGCTTATTAAGCTGTGTGTGAAGGAGAAGCTGGATCTGTCTCTAAACATGATGGCTCTTGAGGCTTCATTGCAGATCAACTGTGTGTTGAGTGATCTCCTCCTGGAAGTAATTCTTGTACTGAAATCACATCTGCATCCCTCAAAGTACACTTGACTTTTTTTCATTAGTAAAACAACTATGAACTGACAAAAAGATTAGTACAGAAAATCTATATGTATGTATCCAATGATAGTGGACAATTATTCAGCAATATTGAATGAGTTAACACACGAGTGCAGTGTGAGGGGTTCACAAATGACCTGTTCAAGGATGCATAAGTGTATAAATAGGACAAGCCATGACATTTTAAAGACAGATCTTTGTCCCTGAAGAAAGAAAGCAAAGTTAGAAATTAAAGATGAAATACAATTCCCTTGAAAGCGAAATCTCTGCCAGCTTACATTAAACTTAAAGTTTAAAACCAACAGAATACTGATATTGGAATGTGAGACATCTCTGTCTTAAGAGAGCGTGTGGCTTCACAAAAGCTTAAGCTGTAAATGAAGAATCCACAGGATTTGACACCAAGCCGGAAGAAAGAGAAAGTCACTGCAACTACCCATAGGTGGAAAGATAACTTATGGACTTTTACCTAAAATGTTTCTGTCTTCTATGATCTTATGATCAGGTAACATGTTTCCAGAAAGAAATATTCTGTGCGTATGTTATTTAGCACATGATTCAGAAAAAAACTTGATTTATTCATACTGTTTATGGCATCTTGCGATGGTGGGTGGTATACCATACTGTGATACAATATGTGATGATCAGCTTCTATGAACAATCAGCAATGCAATTTGTTGACATTGAATGCAGCTTTCTCTGTTATAAAAACATGTATATGATATATAATTTTCTTATGTTATATTGTTTTGAGCCAGTGATCAGCAGTTGTATTAATCCCTGTTACTGTTCCATCTAGTGTTTGACTTCATTGCAGTGACATCACTAGAATTCACTCACAGGTCATCTGTAGTTTTCATTTATGCAACCAAGTTTTAGAAGATTTTGGAAACTTTGGTTTTGTAAATTTCTCTACATTGAAATTGTGTAATGTGTGAGAAAATTATTAGTGCATGAACATTTGTTAAGTTACTGGACAATTTAGGTTGTTCTTCATTGAATATTGTTATTTATTAAAATGATTTTCAACAGGATTATGTAGGAATTGCACACAAGTCCATACACCTTATTGGATTTTATCAGTATTTCAACTTGTATTAAATAAAATCATATAAATTATTTCAAAAAAAGGATGCAGTAGTTTTTGCATAGTTAGATCTCATTAAAAAATTGCTGGCTATGTAATTTAATATTTAAAATCATTGCATATAAATTATTTCCTTACATTTATCAACATGCTGATTATAATTTTCAAACAGCTCAGGTTGAAATGAAGTAGTGATACCCATATATAGGTTTAGTGGTCAGAAATTTTCATTTTAATTCCATCATTCAATTTATTTTAACTAGTGTAATTGTGATTTTAAGTATCAACTAATGTTTGTTTTGTCTCTTTTACTGTGATCTTCAACATTGTGCCAGAATAATGAAAAGAGATGATAGCCTAAATTATTTTAGTTTTTAAAGATATTGTTTAGTTATATATTTACATCTGTTATTGTTGAGAATGACTAAATTATTTCTACAATAAACTGAGGATACTAAAATGAGAGTTTGGTTATTCAACTAATGTTTGGTACATGCAAGAAATATTACACTGAGAAGTTGAAAACATGATACATGCTATGTTGCATGTATAATGAACCAATCAATGTTGATATGTGTTGAGGTGTCACTGTTGATGACATCTGTCAAGATCAGTTTCCATAGTATGGAAGTCCCAAGTGGCAGAGTGATTTAAATCCCTCACCTTTACCACTTACAGCTCCCTCACCTCTGACTGTGCTCATCCAAGTCTGGGGCTTGGTTGATGTGGATATATGTTAAAACTGCCAATCACTTCCCATGGGTCTGTGTGTCTTATCGATATTTTCCATGTTCATCCACCACCACAGATAAATGACATTAAACCCCAAAGCAACAACAACAATCATGTTGTATCCTTAAGCAAGGACTTGTACTCCAATTGCCTCAACTCTAACTTACCTACTTATATTGATATCATGCATAACAGCAAGTAAAAACCTAGCCAGAAGGATATTTCACATATCAAATCCTTGACAAAAATTTTCCCAAATAAAATTTCATTTTGTTAGTCATATCACTTCAATGTACTGTTTTCCTTTGCAAGGATGTTGATTATATACATAACGAAACAATTGTATTGACACAAAAACAATAATCAGTCGTTAGTGTGAACACATTGGACATTAAATTCCCTAATTGTATACAGACTTGTATTTCATCTTATTTTTAAGCAGCCTTTAAATTCATTGCATGACGGAAGTTTTGAAGGGCAGAAACTGTTTCCCTATTGATTATGTGTGTGTTTTAAACACAAAGGCAGTTGCTAGTCAACATCATTTTGTACTAAAATGGCAGAGATTTGCTCTTTAATTGTAATCATTAGTACTGATATAATTTGTTCTTGCACCAATTCTTTCCATCCTTGCCGGTACAAGGTACCAGTGGTAAAAGACATGCTGGATCATTTCTTGTAAAATTTCTAAGAAACGAATATGAAAAGCTGCACATCATCGACTTGATCAGGTTCATATCTTACATCAGACTGAATATTTGCCGGCATATTAGTGGTATCGATTTAACTGGGATTGAATTAATCAGGGAACAAATATGATAACAATGGATTGTTTACCAGATCAAAACTCTCTACACACGCAGGTTCTCAAGATAACTAAGGTTAAGATAAGTGGGTCTCACTGTACTAAAATGACACAAATCTCCTTTTCAATTTTCGGCTTTATAGTCCAGCACCAAATTACATGAATGTCATTAAAATACCAATTAACAAATACCAAAAGTTGTCAGAAACCATTTGCTAAACATAGCAGAGGGCCTAAAAGTCAAGACACAGCATTGAACATTGAACATGTTGTCATGTACTGACGCTTACTTGTGTATGGACAATGGGACCATCCCAAGGCCAATCCACAGAATATGGCTAATATGCAAAATTAAAGTAACCATCAACTTACTTGTTGAGACTGTATATCATACTTGAGGGGTTTTCGTGGATCAGGGTTATTACCACCAGAAGAAACAATCCTGCGAAATTGACGTACAAAATTATCAAACACACTCGGCCGTTTCTGAAAATAAAAAGGAGCTATTGATATGGAAAGCAACTGTTCATATAAAATATACCCATCTCACTGCCATTCCATTAAACATTCTCACATGGAGATTAGTACAAATGATGATAGTATACCTATCTTCATACCTTGATACACAACAATTGTAAGAGAAGCTGGACTCGCAAGATTATACCAAGACAACATCTGATATGACATAATCTCCAAGTTTCCTTGCAAACCATTAAATTTATGAGACTTGTGTGTATATATATATATATATATATATATATATATATATATATATATATATATATATATATATATATATATATATATATATATATATATAGCATGGTGAAAATAACAAAAACACCAAAATATATCAATGGAGCAAATTGATTTCTTAAAATATGCACATTCAGATAATGACCATAAAATATACTAACTTTCACAGCAAACCATAATAAGATGTAACAGAAATTATGTCAAATAAGGCATTCACCTGAAAAATAAATCAGACATCAAACTGTAAAAACAAGAGATCCATGTGAGATATCTCTCATTTGGCAAAACAACTCAGTATTTGACCATTTCTTTAATCAGGATTATGTTGTATTGTACCATATCAGATCACATCTTTTAGAAGTCTGAAAGTGAATCAAATAGATTGACACACATTGATGCTGCTCAGTCGTCTAAAACATGAAGATATAAGACTGTGTCTGATTTGCTGATAAAATTAGCAATTTTGGTAATAACTGTGATCATCAGAACATAACCAATAAGCGGTCACTGTCAGATCTTCATGTAGAACTCTGGAGACCTGATTTAAATCAGGCTGAACCAATTAGCTGAAAGAAATCTCATTCATGCTGTTGATTTATAAATTGAACAAATGAATATTTATTCCAGCAAATCAATAAGGTACTCAACTTTAATTCATACAATGAGGTAGTAATGATAACCCCATTAACGTCCAGATTATTTGAAATCATTGTAGAGCTAAATATGTCCATCTTTCTATAATATCACCCACTTTAACATAACATACATGACCATGACTCTACAGAGATTGGCATTAAGCAACTACCTCCTGCCTCGTAAATGCTGTTGCCTGGTGTTAATGTGTTAAAACTCATCTTTTTCAACAGTAAGAACAAACGTAAAGACCCAATAATATTTCCTACCTTAAATATTTTCAGTATATGTTTAATTTTTTAAATTTCATTATGTTTTTCTGGTAGTCATATCATTATATATGCTTTTAAAAATTAGAATATCCTTATTATTATTATTATTATTATTATTATTATTATTATTATTAATGAGAACATAAACATTCACTAATTAGTGTTAACACACAACATAAGGGGCCCTGAGTGATCTAAAGTGCTCTCCATTATGGATCACTGCCATCTCACCTCTGTCTGCGGGGGTTCAAGTCTATGATTTGGCTAATGAAGTTATGTGAGAAAGGTTGCCAGTAGCTTCTCATGGGTCGGTGGTTCTTTCCGGGGGTATTCCTGGGTTCTTCCTCCACCATGTATATCCTATCGTGTGCTGAAAAATGGCGTTAAACCCTACAACAACAATAACGCATAATATATTAAAGTGATTTCTCAATTCATTCAGATTTTAACTTTGTCTTCTTTATTCTAAACTCAAGTACTTGTATGATTTGTTTCCCCCAGCCTTTTATTGGAATAATATTTGTCAGTGATTTCATTTATTACGTTACGTTTACATATGCTATTTTTTAAAGAAGGCAGTAGCTAGTAAACAATATTTGGTGTAACCATACATTTTGTTCATTTGAGAATAGATTAGTATTGCTAAAATGGTTAGAGACTTGATCATCAATCTTAAGTTTGATCTTCCTGTACCAAATTTCATGAATGTGAAATTATCAACTGACAAATATTAAAACCTGTCAGAAACCATTTGATAAAAATAGTACATTCCTACCAGACTATGATTTGTACTATATCAAACTAGCTGTAGTTTTGAACAATTTATTTATTGGCAGAAGGGGTGGTTTTAAGACAGGTTCTACTGTACCAAGTCATAACTAGCCGTAGTTTTAAATAAATGACAATAAATAATTAGCATGTTATTATGAATTTAAAAAACTGACAATACAGTAAAACCTGCTTTGAAAGACCATATTTTGTTGGCATAAGGTGTGGTTCTAAGACAGGTTCTATTGTACCAAGTCATCATCATCTTTAAATCTTATCTAATCAAATGTATTAAAACAGTCTAAAGGGAGCACACAGTGCTGATATCACTCAGTTCCAATAAAACAAAAGTCATACTTTCATGAATCAAATCATGGTGTAACTCCATATTTGCTTTTCATACAACCATCATGTAATTAAATTGTGGAAATAAATGTGTCAACCAAAATACCTTGTATGCTTTGATATCAAAGTGGATATGCTTTCTTGGACCTGAGCTACAAATTACGATATTTGTATCAGGTTCTGATTGAATATATTTGTATGTCAAGCTCATACACTGCTGAAGGCAGTCAGTACCAACAAACAAAAGTCCCTTTTCATGCTTCAAAGAAGGTGCAACTCAGATATCTTGCTGCTTACAAGCATAAAATATGCAATTAAATTATTTATGCTTGCATATTGCAAGTTCTGGAGAAAACAAAACAAGCTAGTGAAATGGTATGCAGCAAAATATACCTCACCTTTGTTATAATCCCCCATATTGCAAGTTCTGAACACAACACTATAGCATAACCATAATATGTATATATGATGATATATGAGAAATATCATTACACTCCCAAAACAACCAAAATTTCTGGTTATTATTAGGACATACAATTATTAACATTTCAAAAGCCAACTGTTAGCACAGTATTGTTCAGCTCCAATCAACATGACATCTGGATGCCATACAAATACAATGACATTTTAACATAATTTACTTTTGTCTCCTAGATTACAAAATGTAATTAAAAGCATATTGTGTAATAACTATAATTGTCCAGTGCCAGACTAAGATGTTGCAAGTAAGGTACAAAATGTCAGATATTTTCAGTATTTAAAAACCATGAACAGAAATTGATTAAAGTAAAGAAATAGGTGCCTTTAATCATATTCTAAGAAAATTTAAGACTTAAATATGCATTGTCATTTATGCAATTAAGGAAAAACAAAAATGAAATAAGAAGAATTATGAGCTAAAATCAAATGTTTGTATACATGGAAGAGCACCAGATTTGGATTAAATCAAAGTTGTCTTGAGTACTTATCATGAGTAGGGTACCTTTGTCTATGCCCAAAGACGTGAAAAAAGACATGGTAATTTTTCTTAAAAGAAGAACAGGACTATGCAACATGGATACATAGATTAAAAGGGTGTTCTATTTATTTGAATTGGCGTTATTGCTGTTCTTAAAGTTTTAACGTTTATTATTATTATTATTATTATTATTATTATTATTATTATTATTATTATTACCATGCTATTACAACAATTATTCATTTTTACTGCTGTGCTTTTATTTTAATCATCAAGAATGTAATTTGATTTGTAAAGTTAGGAAAAGCCTATGCTTCTTAATTAATATTCATTAAAGTTGATAGGAGCTAAGGTTTCAGTCTTGATATTTTGCCAAGACATAAGTTGCACTACTAGTTTGAAAGGAAATGGAGGATTATATTATTGGTTACATACACAAGGTATAAATGTTATAATAATACTACTAAAGATAATCAATTACTTTAACAGCAGAGAAGATTTTGTATTTTATTAGGATGATTTATTTTGATGCATCCTTCACAATCTCATGATAAATAAATAATGGAAATGAGGAATGCAGAATCTGTGTTATCATGTAAAATAATTTTCTAATTTTGGAAATGTAATGATTCTAAAACGACGAAAAAGACCTACTTAAATTATCAATTTACTACCACCAATAACCACTTAAATTGTTAATTTACTACCACCAATAGCTACTTAGATTTACAACAAAAAGGACTTAAATTGTCAATTTACTACCACCAATAACTACTTAAATATGAATTTACTACCACCAATAACTACTTAAATTATCAATTTACTACCATCAACTACCTAAATTATCAATGTACTACCACCAACTACCTAAAACATCAATTTACAATTTACCACCACCAAAATCTACTTAAATTATAATTTTACTACCACCAACTACTGTACCTAAATTGTCAATGTATTAACATCAACTACCTAAATTATAAATTTACCACCACCAAAAACTACTTAAATTGTCAGTTTACTACCAATAAAAAGTATAAAACACTATAAAATTACAAAGAGCATCATCATTCTAATAGGCTCTGATTTACTACATTGCTATATCGTGTTAGTTTAAGTTTCGTGGGTGAATGACAGTAATTAGCATGCCCTTTATCATAAAAAAACTGAAAATACTAAGATGTCAGCAACTCAGAAAACAAAATGCCATTTTTAAAAAAAATTACAATATCAAGGTGTCAGAAACTGGAATAAATGATTATATTTAGCATGCATTTTGGACTCAAGAAAACTGACAATACAAAGCGGTCAACAACTCATATGAATGACATTTGCATGCCATATGAATAAAGAAAAACTGACAACAGATGCAATAATTATCTATATAAAGATAATTTATTCAAGAATAATGGAAATAGAGATTCTGCAAAAGAGAAAAGGCATGTTGTTGGAGATAAGGGTATTATAATGTAGAGTTTGAATGACCTGGCATGAGAAGAAGAAGAAACGTCCTGGACAGGGGAGTAAGCTTTCTTATGTATGGACAGCATC
Organism: Unio delphinus; assembly: GCA_029339505.1. Lineage (NCBI taxonomy): Eukaryota > Metazoa > Mollusca > Bivalvia > Unionida > Unionidae > Unio > Unio delphinus. The sequence continues at coordinate 110,201 of JAQISU010000370.1, forward strand.
TCATGACCCATCAAAGATTATTGCTAAGACACAAATATAAAAGTGAAGACCACCTCACCCTTTGAGTCTGTACATCATCCTGGAGAGGGTTTCTTAGATCAGGGTTGCTACTACCTGATAAAGCAGGCATGACAATCGGACCTTCATAATTATCAACCATTGTTTGCAAGTTCTGAAACTAAAAAGGAGATAGTGGAATAGTATGCAGTTTGTCAATATAAAATATACACCAACTTTCTGACATCACACTTCACACCCTAATGTAATTAAGATTCCATAATAAAAAAAGTGTCCAAATGCGTACATCCAGCCACTAAAACATTTGAGAGTGGTCATTATAAAATCAGGGAATTATGTCATATACTACAGCAGTGGCAATGTTTCTTTATCTGCTCTAGCACCGGTGAATCCTTTTTAAGCAAATTTGGCTATAGTAAAAATACTACATGGATAGTTCCCAAACATCTGTAGTAACAACATCCTATTTCCCAGCACTGATATTGGATCTCTAAAACCTGATGTAGTAAGAACACTACATAGCTCTAAACTAGACCGATGTAGTAACAATACCCTATTTCCAGCACTGTTTGTTTCCTTCAAAATCTGATGAAGTAACAATACTACATAGCTCTCCACCAAACCCATGTTGTAACCATACCCTATCCTCCAGCACTGATTTTGTGATCTCTAAAACCTGATGTAGTAATAATACTATATATCTCTCCACCAATAATACGTAGTAACAATACCCTATATTCCAGCACTGATTTATTTTCTTCAAACTCTGATGAATACATAGCTTTCCACCAAGCCCATGTAGTAACAATACCTTTTCTTCCAGCATTGATTTTGTGATCTCTAGAACCTGATGTAGTAACAATACTACATCGCTGTAAACCAAACCCATGTAGTAACAATACACTATTTCCCAGTACTGATCTTTTTCTTCCAAATCTGATATAGTAACAATACTACATAGCTCTCCACCAAATCCATGTAGTGACAATACCATGTTTCCCAGCACTAAATGTTGTGACCTCTAATACCTGATGTAGTAACAGTTCTACATCGCTGTAAACCAAACCTATGAAGTAACAATACCCTGTTTCAAAGCACCGATTTTTTTCTTCAAAATCTGATGTAGTAACAATACTACATGGTTCTCCACCAAACCCATTTAGTAACAATACCCTATCTTCCAGCACTGATTTTGTGATCTATACAAACTGATGTAGTAAAAAATACTACATAGATCTCTTCACCAACCCATGTAGTAACAATACCCAATCTTCCAGCACTGATTTTGTGATCTCTAAAATTTGATGTAGTAACAAGACTACATAGCTCTCTCCACGAAACCCATGTAGTAACAATACCCCATCTTTTAGCACTGATTTGTATTCTTCAATAAAAATCTGATGTAGTTACAATACTACATAGCTCTCCACCAAGCCCATGTATTTTTTAAATTAAATATGCAAAGTCATGAGAATTATAAAAATAATTTGAAAAAATGAAATGTTCATGGGCATCACCAATTCAGTGACGCACAGAAGATTTGGAGAAAATAAAATAATTTGATGAATTTGTGAAGGCCAGAAGAGACGATTATTTTGCCTACAATATGGTGATTAACGTGGATGAAAATTGAGTGTACTTTGATCTCACTGCTCGATGGGCTGATCATAAAACGGGGGTTAAAAGTGAGAGAATTAGCATGACTGATGCAGATGGAGGAAAAATATCTGACTTTAGTTCTTGCAGTTTCTATTTCAAGAGACGTTTTGCCTCCAACGATAATTATTTACGGCATGCGAAAGGTAAACAAATATTTATAAACCAAATAATGGATCATACATTTGCAGGAGAAGGGATGTGAAGATGAAATGATGATGCAGTGGACTAAAGAGTTTTATCTCATTTGCAAAGTTTCATAATTTTTACTATACAATTTAAGTTGTAATTTTGGAATGAATTGTAAATTGTCCCACAACTTACTACTAAAAGGAAGTTGTGTTCCAGAACATACAGTGCACAAAAAATGATTTCAAAAATTAATTTATGGTTTCCCAACAAATATGGTGTCTTAACATATATGGTAAATACAGTAATACTGCTACAGAGATGAAGTTTACTGATATGCATTAATGTTGTTTGTTAATGTGATAATATTACCATATATTGATACTCCGGACAGCCTTGCTGTAGTGATGTTACATGCTAATGATTCTTTACTAGTTTGTTATATCAAAACTCTTGCAGTAATATTACCATATTTGTAAGGTAGTTGATGAGTACCATTATTTTAATCTCCAAAACCATTAGTAGGTATTACTACAATATAGATGAAGTTTAAAGCCATGCCATAATATTACTTGCTGCATGTCTGCATTGTTAAAGTTGAAATCCTGTTTTAATAATGCTATTCCAAGGAAACTGCATTAATCTAAAGCTTTCATCACCAGCCTGATTTAATAGTATGGCAAATAATAATAGAAATTGTTGAAGGTGTTATTGATACAAGCAACAGGAAGTGTGAACAGACCAAGTTTTCAAAAAACAATAAGGCCTCTACGGAGACCAAAACTATTTCAGACAAACCGAAACTGTTTCAAACCAAAACTATTTCACACTAAAAAGGCTGCTACGGAGACAGACCCGGCGCCGATTGCGCTGCGGAGACAAATTGTTTCGATGTGATGGTAAAATCCTTTACGACTTCACAAATAGACTTATTTGTAAAATCTCTCCTCGTAAATCAATCAATTTATTTGACTGGTCAGTGAGTTTAAAATTAATTCTCGTTAATGAATAATTATGACATCGCATATAGACTGGATTAGTTGGATCTTCAATTCTGGAGGAGCCGTTGGTGCAAATGAATATAAAATATATCCCTGCTGGGCTTGATTTGATTTTTCGAGATTTATTTGGTAACTTCCATCGATAGCGTCACATGCTAGATTTATTGCAATCACCGAGGATATATTCACATTTTGACGAGCAATATGCATACCAATACCGTCTGGGTCATTATTATGTTTGAGGATGGTTGTTTGTGGTTGTGGTATTTTTTTCCATGCGTCGTGAATCTGTTTGAAGTACTCATCTATGACATCATTGAGTTTTTTCTTTAGCTCGGGTACGACATATCCTGGAAATTAAAATGTATATATATCTTGTACACCAATATTATATTTTGCTGCAAATTCTGTTCTGTGTTTGACACTATCACCAGCTAGTATATATTGAACAAGTCGCAAATTAAATTCATCCATGTCGGCGATAATTTTACATATTTCTACGTGTTTGATGGCTTAATTTCGGTTAGGTGGGATTGTACTAATTTCCGCTATAAGTATATTTTTAATTCTTTCAAAATCGTTATTCATTGCTGTGAACTGTTGGGCAACATTTCTTTCATCTACTACATAATATATTTCATCGTCGGCTCTTTTTTGTGAAAATAACCACCAAAAAGTCTATCTAGTGGTAACCAATATGTTAAAACACCCACATGTGGAATATTTTATATTTAGTCGGTAGATCTTCAGGCCATTCTAGCACGGTTCTTTTCGAACTCTGATAGATGTCTACGGAATATCCGAGTGAATTTATCTCAATCGCGGATGATAGTGTTGGTTCATGAACTGTTATAGCGATTTTCGATTCTTTTCCAGTGATGAATTTTATTCTACGCTGTAATCCATTATTGATTTGTTCGATTTGGTAAGACCCAGGTGGTAAGGAAACAACGTTCCAGTCTGGAGTTCGGTCTTGTTTATTTTTACTCCCATACACCAGGGAATTATTCGGATGCTGACCACTAAATCGTTGTAATCTAATATTAGGCCAACTGTGATATACTCGTAATTTTGCCAGCGCTATCACCTTTGCTGGAATCGCAGCAGGGAAATTCACACTGAATTTAGGATCCTTTGAGGTTATTGAGATCATGGTGGTTTTGACCGGGGTTGTATTTTCCACTATTCGTTGAAGTAGTTCTTGCGATGTTGCCATTATATTCATGTTGTTTTTCTAATTTTGACATCGCGGAATCATAAACACGTACCACCTTCGAGAACTCATCGTCGGATATTGATGTGTCATCGAGGGAGGACGATATCACCGAGGATAATTGCGAGTACGCGGTTGACACAACATGGAATTTAACTGTATAATTCTGTAGTTTATGCTGGCTACATGATGATATTTTGTTGTTATTATTGAAATTATTTCCTCTATTGTTGTCGCCGCTGGTATAAAAATTGGAACAGCTATCGGAGCAACCATTGTCACCGAGGAGAGTACAATACCTTAGACAGAAAAGATAGCAACCTTGGTCATATCAGAAATAATGTGATGTTGACTTGTCTTGAGTGTAACAGACGCAGAGGTGCTAGTTAAGACCACGCGGTGGTAATTGGGTATCCTCGGGTATCACGTGTAATTGTTCCCGTGTAAATCCGCGCTGATGAGCAGTTGAATCTAATCTATAGACTGGTGGTCTACCCGTGGATCTTACTAAGCTAGATATTTTATGTGCGGTGACACTCCAAATAGGATCAGTAGCTCTTTTTTACTACCTTCGAGCTCACCCGGTTCATATAAATATCTCACAGTGACATTGCCGAGTATTGGTTATTTTGAAAAATCATTTTGTGGTTTTTGTAATGGTATATACTTTTTTTTAATCGCGTTGTTAGGTTCATATTAATTGTTCGAGTAATCTCATTATTTAGCGCGGTAATTACACCCGAAAATCTCTTGACCCATTCATGAGATCGTTTATCCTGAATAAATTCCTTCGTGTATTGATATCCAAATAACCACTCAGCAAGTGTCCGATTAAATCGTCCAACAATTGCCTGATCGCAATGTAAGGCATTATGTCCTCGTCTGATGGTGACATATGATGCTTCATTGTTGATAACACTGCGTCCTGAAATTCTTTGCCAGGATCAACTTGTAATAGATTTGGCCACTACAGAGGACCCCGCCGATAAATCCTTTCAAACGCAGAAGCTACTTCAGTTTATGACTTCGTCGCTAGCGATTCTGCTTGTTTGTATCTACTCGCAACATTGACTAGGGTTAGTGCATACTTGTAAACACCATCATGTGGCAGAAATAATATATCAGCCTGATGAACCTCATTAGGGGCGCTGACATCAAAATGTGAGAAGTTAATTTGTTTAGGCGGTGGTAGATAAACCTGTCATATCGCTTGTTTGGATAACCAATCCTTTGCTGTAGTATGTTTCAACTTTGCGGCGCTAAGAGTTTACTGATTGCTGATTTACCCTTCCAGTATCCTCTTGGGGAATAATAAATAGATTGCATGATGTTATTAATTACCAGCACCCAGCATTAATTTACTTAACATCGCTTATTTTATCAACCATGAAGCTAATGTTTCTTTAAAGGATTTATCAGTGATAGAATTCAACGCATGACTCAATTTCACATCTGCGATATGTCTGTGTAGCAGATTACTGCTTTTATAAGCAACATCATGAGCATGACATGCCTTATCAATAGTGTTTATAGGGTTTTCACCGGGTCGGGGATGGCTTTGATCATCGAGTCGGATATCGAGTCTGGTTCCAGGTCCACAATAACTATACCCTGGAAGATGCTTTTCTCCCGGATATTTTGCCCATGGTGTTCCTGGTAATTTTACTAACCTGGCTGCAATATCACCTCCCACTTTTTTAACAAATCTAAAAATGTTTATACTACATCGTTCACACTTGCCAGTGATAGCTTCTCTGTTATGTTTAGTTGTAGTAGGTGTTGGGTCAATTGTTGGTGTACGCGTCCTACATTTCACACAATATGGATCATAATTTATTATAATAACATGAATGTAATTGACTTTTTGGCGACAAAAACACGAGAACCAGTTAAACATCATGCAGCGCTACCAAATTCTATTCGTATGATTATAATCGGACCATCTGGAAGTGGCAAGACACAGTTGTTACTTATTTTAATAACGAGATGGATGAAATGGGATAAATTGTTTTTGGTGACCCCGGGTGTAGACGATCAGCGATGTTACGAGGTGTTAAAGGATTTTAAAGAGAAAGCAACATCTGAAATCGATGAGGATATTAGTCAGTTTATAACCGATATCGAGGAAGCACCGAGTATTGATGTTATTGATGGAAGTATTAGCAATTTAGTTGGATATGATGATGTGATGCTAGACAATCAAAAGAATCCCGCTAGGATATTTTCCATAGGTAGGCATACTGATGTGATATATGTTATTCAGAGATATACACAAATAACAAAAGTGATCAGAGATAACTGCAATATTCTTGTTGTATTTAATGGAGTTGACACACATACGCTACGAAACATTCACCAGACATAGTGCAGACATGGATTATAATCTCTTTAGAAATTTCTTTAGTCACGCACAGTCAATCCCACATGGATTTGTATCCATACATTCGCATGACCCTAGATCAAGATATCGTATCGGACTTGATCAAATATTCGGTTAAAACAATTTGTCTTCTCAACACAATCAGCGCCGGGCCTGTCTCCGTAACAGCCTTTTTTTCTGTCCAAAATAGTTTCGGTTTTAAATAGTTTCGGTTTGTCTGAGATAGTTTCGATCTCCGTAGAGGCCTTTTTTATTTGAAAACTTGGTCTGTTCACCCTTCTTGCTGCTATACAAGATATTCAATATATTGAAGTACTTGTACACAATATTTTAATCATCATAAAATACAGATTTTTTCAACAGTAATGTAAGGCACAATTTTTTTTCTCATTTAATAGAATTAAATGTCAGTAGCATCTCATGCTGTTATTTCTGGTATTTCTTCCATGTGAGGCAGATATTTGGGTCATTCTTTCATTAGGAGGTTGTTTCAGTTTCATATAAATCTGTTCTGCTCTTCCATTGATCTCTTTTCAACATATAGCCTACACATAGTGTCATTGTCTCCACTAATAGTGTTTTCCTCATCAAGTTTCTGAAAAGATAAAATAGTTTATTTGAAAACATTGCAGACACTAGCATGGAAATTTTTTTAATACTATTTGGATCAACCGTTCGCATCTCATACAAGTAGTCCAAACATATACTCGCAATATCTGAATCAATGATCTTCAATAATTTAACATTCCTGATATTATATTTAGAGTAACTACTACAGATATTGCATTATTTGCTTATATTGTTAAAATTAAACACATTTAACATGTTTAATCATAGCAAAGCTACTTAGGTTTTATCTCTAGGAAGTTATAATTTAGTTACGTTTGCTTCTGATTTGAAATGGTTGTTGTTACATAATTGTCCATATTAATATTCCAGGCATATTAATATTCTAGGCATAACTAAATCAATTTCTATTGTACTGATATTATTAATCACAATTGTCAAGCAGAGACTAATGTTTCTAGTTGAATCATGCACTGTCCTGAGTAAAAAGTTCATAATTGAATAGGAGTCATAACAGTATTCATTGAGGTCTATATAGGTGTAAAATGTCTTTCGGCCATGATTCAGTACTCCCTTACATGAGCCTACAAGAGGCTTGATGGATCAAACCCCTGCAGACAACATGGATAAAAACATATTGAATACTCTTAGTACGGTAACATTTCAGTAGTTTGAGCGCATGTCTTATCACCAGAAATATGCATGTTTGATTGATCGACTGACTAGGCTGGGTCAGATGCCATGGTATGTCTCAGGGAAAGGCACCTAACTCCAGCTGCCTCTGCTGAATATAAACCTACCAATTCTTACTTTTACATTATACAATACAACAAATTCGATGAATGACTAAATAAATAAAATACTCGAAAATGTACTAAAATCAGCTACATTTATTAGACTCATAGGAGGTGATATCTAAGATTTGTATATACATTATACATGCATATTATTTTATGCAAATAATATACTATGTTATTTGAAAGCAGACTAAATGAATGTAGATGTGAAATATGTCATGGCTACTTTCTTGCTAAAAATGCAATTCTGGACAAAGTGCATATATTTGATGTTGTCACATGAAAACCAAGGATAATAAACATCGTGACCATCTTTACATGATGAAGTGACCATTTAAGTGGATAAGTTTATCATCTGAATTAAATTAAGTCCCTCTACAAGTTTTGAGGCTTAAAATGCATGCTAGAACTGAAAACTGCCATAAACTGATTAACAGATATTTCTTTATTGCTGTGATGTGCTTATATTGTTACAGCAAGAACTGTAAACATTCCGCACATACCTAGATCTACAAAATGTATTGTTCCACTCCATCTGGTTAATTAATAAATGATGAAAAATTTTAATCAGAAGCAGGTTATTGAAGAATCATATAAAATAACGTAATTGCTAACCGCTACATCTGAAATCAAAATTGGTAGAATTACAATTACAATTATTTACAGGCAGAAAAGATCGAATCCTCAAATACATTGCATTTATTGTAATGTTTATAAATATTTTGTGGTATAACATTTAAGATGCTACATACCTTGGTCCTTTCAGTAAATGATGGGTTTTCCATCTGGATGCTAAGAAAGAATCTGTTTGAATATGTGGGTTTTGTTGATGTTATTGATGATCCAAATGCATCAACATTATCTATCTTAGTCATGTTATCTTCTTGAAAAGTGATGTGTTCCTCTGTAACTGATGTATCAGAAGCATCATGACTTTTTGACCGATCTTCCTGCAGTGAACTTCCCAATTTGTCAATAAGTGATGTACCCAGAACTTCAATACTTTTGGATATATCATCATCCTGTCACACACAATTGTCCATTAACGGGGTTCCTAAAGCATTATGTAGCGTTCTGCAAAGGTTGGGGTCGGGTACTTCCAAAGTATTGATTAAAATATTATGGAAGTTCCACCTGGCTCGTGAATTTAAATTTAAATTAAAGACCAAATAGGTATACGGCTCTGAGCCCCCAGTCATCACTGCCGACGGTTAAATTATATACATATATATATAACACGAAGATGGAATTCAACAATAACAATTTAATGAAGCCTATACATTTAAATGTCACACAATAACTCGTCCTTTAAGTGATAGCCTGTTTCATCTTATGATTTTCAGTGTGAGTTCGATTTTCCACCTGGCCTTTGGTTGTACTCATCTATTTATCCGATCCTCCCACTCCTCCTGGATTCCACCTCTCCCGACTTCTCTCCTCCCTTCACTTTCCTTCCGTTCTTTATCACGACTATTGGGACCACTTTCCCTGGTCTGTTCCCCGAAACTTCTTCTCCAGATTTCCCTCTTTCCTTCTCTTTCTTCCTTCTATAACGGAGACACTGGACCACTCACTAGTCTGTCCCTCGAAGCTTCCTGTGAAAATCACAAGGCGTTAACATAGGGTTTATCACATCTCACCTCACACTAAATCATCAATTAAACATCAGATAAGGCTATTACCTGTAGGACAGGCAAACATCGAAATTCTCACACACTCTTACAGAGAAACAATGGCGTAATAGCACGATATCATACACATATCCATACATCATATCACATAAGTATATCTAATATATATATATATATATATATATATATATATATATATATATATATATATATAATCTCATCGTACTTACAATATTACGACAGACAGACGTATGTCTGTACACTACACTCCCACAAGCGTACACAAATATTCAAATATTCATATTATTAATTTCTTACAGTGAAATCATTTCAAAGATACCATTCAATTTCTATAATTACATGGATAATGTGCTATTGTACTATAAAATAACCACATAGCGAATTATAATAGTATTAATTCTTAGGACGGCTAGCAAGCAATACGATTTTTTACACATAGGAACTCATTCTTCAAAATATACAAACATATCAACATCACAAAATAATTATTCCTACTACGATTTTAGTAATAAGACGTATATATACGATCTACAATTAAATGCAGTCGCAGACAGCAAAGATCGAACAAATAGCTAACTGACCTTTTTAGAAGCTACACTTAGAATTATGTTCCTAAGGTTTTTCCGCCAATTAACGTATGGCCGCACGGAGTTCCAATTCACGGTACGTTCTCTATAACGACTATGGCAACTAACGCTCGATGGCCGGGTTAAAGATATATATTTTAGAATAAATCAGGGTCCCACCACTTCCTCGATTCTGATTGGGTAGCGCTGGGGCCCTATCCACTCGACTTATTCAATCTGGCGGTCCGTCAGCGTATCCAGAAGATAAGGCACGCCCACTCCTTCTGGCAGCTTCTTTGATGTACAAAACATCCTTCCAGCCCAAGGTGCTAATTACACTTCTGACGGGCTTTGGTCAGCTTCCTCTCTTAACTATGGCAAACTTACGTAAGGGATGGTGTTAGCCTGCGGTCATGTGTAACAATAAACAGTGGCTTGTCCGACTTACTGGATAACAGATGGTTCTAATTTAATTTTGGGTCGGGCAACGCCACACATTATTATTATCAGTCTCATAATTGTTCTCCATGGAGTTGCCTAGTTCATCAAAGGCAAAGTCTGTTTCACTGGCCATTTCAGTGTTAAATTACGATACATTCACGGATTTAATTCAAGCAGCTTATAATGCTATCACATTTAATAAAGCCATATGTGAAATTTTACTGCTAGATATTAGCAGTTAAAATTCATAGCATTGGGCATTACATGAACCACATCTAGCATAGCTAATGTTAGTGACTAGACTTTCACCAGTCATAACATTTCTACATTAAATTTACAACTAGAGAGCGATTGGGATCCCATTCAAATATAATTCCCAACTGTCCAGTTCTCAGACCGTAGTTAATTTTACAATTATAGTCCAACAAACCTGTTCCCCCACTGCGTCTTGCTCTGTTAGGCAAAATAACCTCTGCCATTCTCAGTAACTGCTATCAACAGATGTCAACTTTGATCTTTTCACACAAGGTATTTGTCTCTCTGTTTGAAGTAATTATAAAATAACTTTACCAAACCCAAGTTTTCTCCATCATACAAGTGGGGGATATGCTTTCCTTTATTCTTGAAACACCCAATTTCCTTGCATGCACTCTCATTAAAGTATATTTAAAGGTGGTATACTTATTAGAATTAATGTAGACAGAAATGGGTTTGTATGGCCACTGACATCAACCCAAAAAAGTATTGCTAACCTAGATTGCCCTCCTGCTAAGCACATTACCCTGTATAAACAAAAAATAGTAATAACCCTTCTCTCTCTCTCTCTCTCTCTCTCTCTCTCTCTCTCTCTCTCTCTCTCTCTCTCTCTCTCTCTCTCTCTCTCTCTCCTGTTTACATTATTTGCTTGGTCTGATAAGAATTTATAAAGGCCTAATTGATTGTTAACACCTGCTGTGCATCTTACTGTGTTTACCACCATCACCAGCTTGCTAAACAATTATGGGCTCATAATTAGCAAATTCTTCAGTTAGGAGAGTGCATGGATCAGATGTTTACAGTGATAGCTTGGTGTATGCTCTTCATCTTTAATCTGAAATACACTAATCCATTTGCTCCTTCTACAGATATAATTATCTAAATATATTGAAACACCATAGCATCATCTGACCATGATGGCTTAGAAGTGTCTATGTTGTTACTGCTGGAAAACAATTTATTGTATATAGATGACATAATAATAATAATAATAATAATAATAATAATAATAATAATAATAATATCTTATGAACTTTTGTTGGACAAATGCCAATGATGAGTTTATATTTATTTAAGAATAACCTAATCATGTTAAAATGATTGAAGGTGATTGCTAATTTAGGTAAGAATTTTTTTAATCGAAAGGTCAACATTCCAGAAGTTAATTGATGGTATAAGAGCATTTCAAAGACTGCTTTACTATCCTAGTGATCTAAAGAATTTATTAAACACAATAAAATGTATATAATTGATCACTTTTTTGTCATCACACTAAATTAGATATGGAATGGGCATGCTGATATATGGATATAAGGACATAAATTTCCTGAAGGACACAATTTGTTTTCTTCAAATGCACAAGGAAGACTTTTAAGGGCTGAAACTATATGATAAAGGACGATATAAAGAAAGCAACATATGACTTCATGGTAATCTTTTGGAAACTTGTTTTTGTAATAGAATTATATTGTGAAAATGAATGAAAATCTTAGTTTCTGGATGAGATAAAACCTTTCAAAGCTAAAAGACTACATTCCCAAGTAAAATCTTACAGCACTGTGCAATCTGACCAAGTATGTAAGCGAAACTTATAAATAATTATCATATGAATTATTTTAATTTAATATTTGGAAGTGTTCCTTTCCTAGAATGTTTGTCTTATGTTCAATATTTAACTTAATTAAAATGTTTGTAAAATAACTTTTTCCTATTTAACTGCTAGTGGCTATATCATACGTCTATGATGAAGGAGGTCACGGTCAGCATTAATAAGTTAGTGTTAGGACTGGTTGACCTATTGTAAGGATAATTAGGCTGGGTGGGACATCATACTACATGTCTGCTGCATGATGCCCCAGTGCTTAATTTACATCACTAAAAACTGCCACTCGTCAGACATCATAGCGATATTACTGAATTGTTTCTAAAGCTACATTAAAAATCCAAATTACATACGCTCGCACATTTAGCCTTCTTTCTATCATGACAAGGAAGATATCTATTGTTAACCATTCAAAACTGTAAAGGATGTCCCCATATTACCTATTTTTACCAATCATTATTTAGTATCACTGGAGTTTTAACTTGTGTACAAGGAGAGTTAGAAAACCAGTCTGCTTTTGTTTCTACAAATCATCTAAAGGCTTACTCTGGGTTGGAGAGCACATAAAATCCACTTCTTTCATGTTGATCACGTAGTACGAAAACTGGTGTTTGGGTGCAAGGGAAAGTTTATATGATCAAAGTTAATGTTGCATACACCTGCCAAATACATTTTTTAAATAATAAACAATACACTAGTGAGGACGTAAAGGTCCAAAACATAAGAATATCACTCACTTGGCCTGATAAGTCAATGGACGTTCACAGAATAAAAGTTGTTGCACCACACACCCAAATTTTTACATGCATTTTTCATGGTCAAAGGTCTGCTATTTTTGATAGCACATGATGTTCATATTGCAACACCAGCCCTTTCCTTGGGTAATAATTCTGAAAAACATTGTTTACTTAATAGCTAGATACAAGTCAAAATATTTGTCATCCATGCTGTTTCTGAGAAATTCTACTTACCTTGAACCAACATGTATATTGCTATAACTGGCTAGCTATGTTTCCTAGCTGACTATTGTTATTTCATTGGCTACATAATGTGTAGTGAATATATGAGGTGTACATGGCTCTCATCAATTTCAAGAACAATACAAACCTAAAAGACTTAATTAACACATATATTCATATCTTTAATTATAATTAAAATGTCATGCCATAGCCTAAAGTTCAGAAATTTGCCATGTCCACTCTATCTTTAATACCTTGAGGGTGGGGTTGGTAGTTAGGTGAAGTTTATCTATCCATTGGTAAGCCAAAATCAAGAGATGCTTTGCTAAAAACAAAGGAACAGCAATGAAGCAGACTACACAGGCTGCCTCATTTTGATTGCTGTAGATATTTTAGATAAAAAGTTTAAAAGGCAAAGTCAAATGATAAGTGACAAAACAATAGTCACAACAATACTCTTATTAAAGGACAGGGCATTGGTTTTACCATTTTAAAAATATTTATGCAACATATAAGATAGTTCTTTTAATAACATTGACAATTTGTGTTTAAGAAATCACCTGTAGCTTTGTTTACTTCTTCTCTTTCCTCTTTTCTCATTATCTTATTGACAGTATGAACCTTTGTTTTATATGTAACCGTAGAATAACAAATCGAATATTCACTATTGCAGTTTTGGAGAAGAATGTCCCTACAAATACTAGAAGTAATGTACTCAGCAATCTCAAATATCATTAATTTTAAAATAGGGACAGTGGATGAGCTATTGAGAATTGAATCACTGGTATTGGGGAACCCAGTAAATTGAAAGGATGGCAAGAAAAATAAGGAAATAATATATCTATTGCAAGATTTGCAGTGGGATACATATATTAGATCATGTTGGGGTTATGAATGTATCTTCAATTCCTTTGCATCCAATTCAAGGGGAATACTGTTTTTTTTACTGAACAATAACTTTCAGTTTTCCATACACAGAGTAAAGACCGATGTAAATGGCAACAAGATAGTTTTACAATATCTCAGCTCATAATCACAGGCATACACTTATAAACAAAGAATGATATAGTTTCACAGTAAGCAGATGACACCACTCTCACTCACCCTGAATGGCTTTTAGAAGTCCCTTAAGTTATCTCTAGATGTTATCTACTAATATTGTAAATATTCAAGAATGTGTATAAATAGTGAGAAAAAAAAACTAAAGGTGTATTTATATAATCAATGCAGTGAAAAACTCCCTAAACTGTTTTACTTCTTACTTTACCGATATGGCTGATATTTTATGTTTTATATATGTTTATGTTTTCACAGATGCATGTGCATGTGTTCCAGGCTTGATACTTTGAAATTTAAAATTCCTTAATTATTTAGTGTCAAGCCAGACTCTTCACATCATGTTGTATATACTGTATATATTGTACATAACATTAGGTAGATTAGCTCTGCAACTAATTGAGCTACGTTCTCTAAATAAAGTCTGTATTATACAAAATAAAACTGGAAGTACAATAAGGTAATGTGAAGAATATTATTTTAAATTTAAATTGGAATACATCTTATTTTATGTATGGAGGTACATGTATTACACTCTAAAGTGTTAGCTGATATGGTCAGCTTAATTATGAAAGCAGATTTAAAGATTTTTTTAAAATTTATTTGTACAGTTGTCGGTATGGCCATGTTTATTTAATGATTTTGTTGAAGGCAAAATAAACAAATAGCAGTTGTACATACACATCAGTAATTTCAAACGTAATAATGCAGAATATTTTAATGTGCTATTTGTCTCATAGGATATCGGTTTAAAGAGAAAATAGTCATTTAAAAAAGTAACAAAATGCATATATTGACAACAGATTCAACTTGTAATAACAAGCACATGTTGTATCTAGTAATAACATGCATATATGTGTATAGGTCAGAGTATGTGTTTTCATATATGTGTGTGTACTAAATATTGGTACATTTAGAAAATGCTTACAATAAATATATGTTCTTTTTTCCACACCCACTCTATTCCTCTTTTTTTTCACTCTCTGTCCTTGAGAGACTGCTGACATATTTGTCACCATCTTTCTTTTTCTCTCTGTAAAGTAGCCAATATTAAGTTCTGTATTGGGCTTAGAATATAATGCTAAATAGTAGTGTTGACCAATATTCCTTGTAAAGTAACCTGCTTATAACAAATTATTAGCTAGTCAATCAGATAGTTCCCTGACCCACTGTTGCTTATTTTGGGGGAATAATTAAAAAATGTTTCTTTCTACTATGGAAGTGGTGGCATAAAAAATGCTAACATGAAAAAAGTGTGATTTCTCAACTTTAATAATATTCCTTATTTCCCAAATTCTTCTTTAAGAATTGATCGCATTATGCTGCATCACATTTGTGCAAATCAGATTTCACTGATGCATACAACACATGATTAGTACATTGTAATGCAAAAGTTACCTACTATTTATTTGGTTATTTGATCTGATTCACATAAACTTACTTTTACATAAATCATTCTTTACCAGTAATGTTTTCATTGTATTGTCATCCTAATGCATATTTTATTAGGATCCTAATTTTGCTAACATCAATATAACCTAAGCCCAATTTGCAAACATGTCAATTGTTTTTTTTTTACTATGTACTTTAATGTACACAGTCTATGACATAACATTGATAAATATACACACACACACACACATAAACACACACATATATATATATATATATATATATATATATATATATATATATATATATATATATATATATATATATATATATAATTGGGTGGGTGGTGGTAGACAAACATGTAATGTGATTAAATTTCCCATCCCTTTTGATATTAAACTGTGAGATTCTGTGTGGGAAACATTTTGCCCTTATTTAGGGTACCCAATCATAATTACACATGTCTGGATCCATTTTATCTTTCTACTTTGTGCCTATGTCACTGGAAATCATCAATTTGTGACAGTTTGACGAGAAATCCAGTTCATTGTGCTCCTAATAGTCTGTTTATTTGTTTATTAACAAAAATGCTTAATTTTAAACTACTGGTTAACAGCTCTCCCTGACAAGTAATAGTATGGCCATTTGATACAGGCCCATCCAAACAAATTTAATTAATGGTTCTCTGGTCTCAACTAATGTGTTCCAAATAGATCACTATAAATTTGCCTTCTCACAATATATATATATATATATATATATATATATATATATATATATATATATATATATATATATATATATATATTAAAATGATTAGAATATATAACGTACTGATCACTTCCAATACTTTGCTAAACCAGCTCAGTTAGATGCATAAATCACGTTTTAGATTGTAACAAAACAATTATTTTTTACGGGGGGGGGGGGGGCGGGAATTAAGGGTGCTAGGGTCAGCAACAAAAAACATAAATTGTCGACCAAACAGAAATACTGTACACATTTACTTCTTAAGACTAATGTAGTGATTTTTGCTGAGATGTGGCTTAAGCTAAATTATGAAATACAGGAAGGAAAGGTTACACTTAAGTATTAAAAAGCAAGCATTCATACTGTTCTACAGTGTGATTTGAAAATTTCTGACCTTGAATATACATAGACAGAACTTAACAATAGAGGGAAGAAGTTAGTAGCTGCATGAACATAACGATCACTCATATATAACATAGCTGCTAAGGAGCAAGTTGAATTTAGTATAGAGATAGCCCCATCTACTAAACTTAGCCATTTAATTTCATTAGATTTTATCGGACAATTTTATCCTTCCTAAATATAAGAATATTGAAACTTAAACTCAGCTAATGCGTATGGATATAGGAATGGTCTCAAATTTACTTGGCCACATTGAATTCTCAGAAGATTAAATTAAATCAAATACAGTATCACAAAAAGGGTACTCAAACTAACCAAACATTAATACATTGCTGAAACAAAAAGGCAAGAAATTACTAAATATAAACATTAGGTTGTTATCTTAATGATTCCTCATAGTACACACATACTCAATATATTCCTGATAAGGCCAGCAAGTAAGAGAAAGTTTTAATAACAAACCACATTGATTGTCCTTGGAAAAATGTACACAATGATTATATTTTATCAAGTTTTGGCTGAACTGCAGTCTCATTTTGTTGACTTAGGACTTAATGAAAATAATTATTTCTGTATTAACATACATATATAGAAACATATTTAAAGCATAGTAAAAAATATGGTCTTCCTTAGAAGATATGGATATATGAATGTGTGATAGTGCCACTGAATTTCTTGTTTCAGTTTGTCTTTTTCTTTTATTCAAGAATGCTATATGGAGCATACATTCTATGAATTTTTAAATTATCATAAATAAATGATAGCTATTTTAAGTAAATGTATAACCAGGTATGTGTATCTGCCAAAAGTTAGTCACATTGCACCAAGAGAGACAGTCACATTGCAATAAAGAGTTACAGTCACATTGCATCAAGAGTAACAGACACATTGCAGTAAAGAGTGACAGTCACACTGAACCAAGAGCAAAGTCACATTGCACCAAGCGTAACAGTCACATTGCAGTAAAGATTGACAGTAACACTGCATGAAGATAAAAAGTTACATTGCACCAACAATAACAGTCACTTTGCAGTAAAGAGTGAGTCTCATTGCACAAAGAATTAGTCACTTTGCAGTAAAGAGTAAGTCACATTGCACCAAGAGCGAATGTCACACTGCTCGAATAATAACAGTCACTTTGAATGTTTTTTGGCTTAAAATTCTGGTATGATAATAATATCAGACTAGACATGGTTATATATTTAAGTGGTTGTGCCTGACATGCTTGCGTAAAACAAATTCAAGCAATATGTTTCTGACAGCTTTTTATCCTTATCTATTAAACAGCAAGTTCCATTGTTATTTATTGTACACTTTTACACAGGTGTAGGGGAGTAATGCACATGAAATTGTTGATTATGGTTAGATCTTTATTGCCATCGTTTCTAAACAAAGGTTGATTCTAAGCTATAAACTCTGGTACTGCGAAGACCATGTAACTAAGGCAGGTGCATTGAAAATTAACAGGTTGATGTATCATTGGACAACCAGCACCAGCAATTCTGACACAGATAAGAGATACTTGTGATTGACTGTAATTAAGATGAGCTATAGAACAATTGTACTAACAGATGAAATAATTTTCAGCCTAACAACTGCATATCAAGGCTATCTTCACTAACTAATTCCCAAGGGTCAGTGTTGAACAGAGTCAGTGTCTGAACCTTGCTGCCTCTAATGTTAACCTACTCCTTTTGAAATGAGCATCACTCTGTATGTAGAATAAGGAAGGTCAGTTTTCTAATTACAATGAATTGAATAAAGGTATGGTAAATCAGTCAGCTGATAACTTATGCTGGTGTGACAAATTAATCAATGTAACCATGTGTAACGTTACATGAGCCAGAGAATAATCAGCATATCTACCATTGCAAATCTTGTAGAAAAGCAGTCTCTAAATGCAATTGTGAACAAGAATTATAAAGAAGAAAACAAATTCAGATATAAGTTATCTTGACAATAAAATGCTGTTGTAAGTGACAAGACAGGGCATGATATATAACAATTTTCTTATATATGATTTCAAAGTAGGTACTATAATGAGTTGATAAAATTCCAGAGGATAATTTTGTTTTCCTTGTTATTGCAAGTATGTTTTCTTAGAGTCTGCTTCATTAGCTATTATATTGTTGACCCATAGAGACGGATTTTACTAGATGATATTTGTTTCTTGCTTTCACTGGTTTTGTCAGCACTGTTAAAACCAAATACTTTTCCCAATGGTTTGAGCCATCCTGTCAAAGCTTGAATGTTAAGTCTGATTCCGTATTAACTGAGCAACAGCTCGCTTTACTGGGTAAAATTACATACATACATACATGCATGCATGCATGCATGCATGCATGCATGCATACATACATACATACATACATACATACATACATACATACATACATACATACATACATACTGTCTTCACCAAATGTTATTACTTAATTGTGATAGCAAGATAATATTTTCAAAATCTAATTCTGAAAAGTCTACATCCAGTTGACCCTGCACAGTTACAAATAAACAGCTGCAGAATCACATATCAGCAGGTTTCTCTTTGTAACAATTATAGATGGACAGTTATTTGGGGAGTCTAAAAGCAATTATATTTGACATAATTGAAGTTCGTGCTTGCTGATAACAAGGTGATGACCCATACAGCAAACTCTGGTAAGCATGCATCAGAATCTAGAGATATTCAGACCTGGTTACTGACATTGATAATCTGAAATCTGATAGCCTTCATGTCCTCCAGTCCAGTAACTGGGTTTCTCATAAAAGGAAACATATCATTTTGCCTGGACATTTCTTAAACTCAATCCTTAGTGAAGTCACACAGTAGTCTACCAGCATGATATGCTGGATAGATACCATGAGGTGCCAATAAAATAGCAAAATGACAGAGAAAATTAAGTGGGGGATAAAAGACAATCATTTTGTGTCGAAAGATGTTTTCATGACAGAAAAGAAGATACTTCAGATATCTGCAGAATCAGTCAGACAGCATGTACAGGTATTTTTCAATGTTATGATTATGATATTTGACAGACTCGATTTAATATTTTCTTTTAATTTGATATTTATATTTTTAGTTGACTATTTTAATCTTACATAATGTAATTTCCATCAACAAAAATTACATCAAACTGGTTTATGCATAACTAGTAAATTACTTTCTATTAAAGATGGATGAAAATTTTATAATAGATTTTCCAAGTAATATTTATTTTTCATTTTCAAAATAAATTTAGAAAGTAGATGTGATTATCTATATGAATTATGTAAAATGTATTGACTTTAATTGAGCTCCATATTCTTCATTAGCTTAAGAAAGCCTTTATAGATATCAGTAAATATTTTTTCAGGGCATTTTATATGTGAATGTCTGGTCAATTAAAATCATATTTCTTTGCAATTTTATCTTTCTTTTTCTTAAGAAATATCATTGAGACAACCAAGGAAGGAGACAGATGGATGAAACAAATTATCAGAAACAAAAGAAAATGGAATAAACTTGCATGTTAATGTGTGTGTGATTTGGATTTTTAACATAGTCTTAACTATTTGTTGTCATATTGTTATGATGTCTGCAGTGTGGCAGTTTATACTGATGTATAGCACTTGGGCATCATCCCACCAAGTCACATTATCCTGACACAAGACCAGACAGTCCTAACACTAACCACTTAATGCCAAGTGTCTAGTGAGGCAGCTGTTAATATCACTTTTATAAAATCTTTGGTATGGCTTGGCTGGGGTTCGAACACATGACCTCCTGCATCTGAGGCGGGTGCTAACTTGCATGGCAATCACTTCCAAATTAATTATCTGTCAGTATGTCCTTCGTGAATCTGAGCAAGGGTATAAAGATTTTTTGACTTTTGAAATACATACAAATAGACTTTAAAAAGATTGTGTCCATGCCAGTGTTAGTGCTACATTATAATAGTCTTATGACCAATCCAGCCAATTCCAAATTGTTTAACTGGATGTCTTAATTTAGACAAGATCTAGTAGGTATGTTGATGCCCTTAAGACAATATGCATGTTCACTTATCCAGATCTTTTGTTTCTTCAACTTCAGAATAGTATGTACAAATCTTTGTCCCATGAAAAGAGTGTTACCTTAACTATGGGATGACCTCAACAAGAGCAATAGCAGAAACAATAATCATCATCATTATTTGTTTTTTTTTAAAAAAAAACAAACAAATGCAAGCTGAAGAATAAAAAATACATGCAACAAGTTAAGGTATATGCAAATATTACAGGGCAAAATTTTGTTGTATCTGTTTGTATTGTATTTAACTCGGAAGAAGATGGGAAATATAATTTGTAGGTATATAGTTTTCTAAACCTTTGATATATTTAATTATTTCTTTTTGTGGAGCAGCTGACCATGATATATGGGCACAGTTTTATTTACTGTAAATTTTAGCAAATGATTCCTATTAAGTTCAGTATTATCCTTTACCCAAATCTGACCTCACAGTGGCGGATGTTATCAAATCACCATAACAACCCCAATAAAGACCTGTGAGAACCATAAATCTAGGCAAAGTGGTCAACCTATGTGTAACTGACAAAACTCCCTGTTGTCATTAGTGTAAGCTAGTTGTGTATTAGATTTAAGAATTTATTCAAGCTTGTTGTTTTCTCGGAGAACTATTTGTGTGTGTGGGTGGGTGGGTGGGTGGGTGTGTGTATGTGCAAAACATATGATACAAAATGAGGAAGTTAATTAATTATAGGTGATGACAAAATGACAGATGGTTAGCAAGTGCAGTTGATTTAAAATAATTCTTCTTTAATTCATATTTGGAATATACTCAAATGAATAAAATGTGTGCAGGGGAATGAATAAATTATTGTTTGACACCAAATCACCTCTTTTCTCATCATCTATGCATTGTCAAGGTTGTCAACACACCAGAAAACAAACATAAGTGGTTCTGTACTAACCATTTGCACTGCTTGGGTTAGAAATAAATGCAACATAAAATTGAGATTATAGGACCAGAAGTATTTATAAAAAGATCATTTTTTACATATGTTCTTATGTTAATGCACATTCTGCATTAAATGTAAAACCAGATCTGTCTCTGATGAGCGATTTCTAGTTTTTCTCATTATTCTATTACAGGCTTACCATTTACATCAGGGGATTAAAAGTAACAATATATTTGACTTATCATTATCTCATTGACAGTGAATAAAGAAATATCCAATTAGACAATCGAATCCATAAATATTATTTTCCAAAATAATATAAAGAACTGCAAGCAAACGGCTAAAACACGGTATTGGTGCTGATAAAGGAATTTTCATGTTATATGCATGAAATAGAAAAATTAAACAAGATATGAACCAATTGTAAAAATTGGTAAGCCTGGCATATACCTCTCTTACTTTCCTGAAAATTTCAAGAGGTTAGTGTAACGCATTGTTGAGATATGCATGGAAACAAGCTCTAAAAATGGCCATTTTTTAGCGTTATGTAGTCTCACTCGAAAAAAGCTTGAATATAAAATAGAGAATTCTCTAAATATCATACTGAAATTATGCATTTATTGGTCTGGTTTTATGCGGAATTCTATCATGCAAATATTGCTTCTTGAATTAAAGAAATCGGTAAAATATTATGGATTTTATAAGCAAAATACCGTCAGTAGAAGTTTTGTTTCAACACTGAAATTCAAACACTAATCTGTTGTTATATGCCAACATTTTGTACAAAATAACATTCATTATAACTTTTATTGACATCTAGAACTCGACTTTATATTATAATAAGTAGTAAAACCATTTAAATCACATGGCTAGCCAAAATATTCGAATGAGAGCTTGTTCTTTGTCAAACTTTCCAGTTCTAAATTTTGTAGTGTCTGTAACCTTTACAAGTTTATATGGCAATAATTTTGTTGCTTCATTATGGAAAAGTATAAATCCTACAAATTTTCATGTGTATCCATGTGATGTCCATGTTGGCCAAAATTGGTGGTGCTGTATTGTACCATTAAAAAACAGCAACTCAATAAAAAAGTTACAGACACTACACAAACAGGTATAAAAATGAAAGATAAAAGTATTGTTCTACTTGTCATTAAAACATTGTTTTTCTCAATAGAAAGTTCCATCTTATGTGATGTCATGTTGCATCATCTATTTACCTCTGCAGCCAAGAGCAAAAAAGTGATGCAATAACACTCTTGATTGAATATTGCATCATTCTTGCAGCACTGTCTGTTTGAGTAATTTACTACAAGACCATGTAACCTGAATTTCTTATCCTAGAAAAAGCTGCCTAATTACTTTTTCTGTTCTTTACCATGGTACATCCCTAAGACATGGGAAGACGACAAAAGCAAACCTCTGGGAACAACTCTGGTAAGTTTGTATTGAATTGGTAAACCACACTCTTAAATTCTAGTGTCTGTAACCAATATCCCCTTTTTATACTGTCTATGACTTTATCCCTGTTTTTTTTAAAAACTGAAGCCAAATTATGTTTCCTATTACAGTATTGATGTGTAAGGCTAAATTTTGACATGTTGTCTGTCTGCAATTTGTAATATTTTGGTATATTTATAGTTTCTTTCATCTAGATTTCTGATAACAGGCAACATTTTCAGTGATTTGTTATAATATGCAATTGAAACTGAGTATTTTTGCATTCCATATCATTAGACTAGTAAATTCAAACAGAAATATTATGAGAATTTAATGAGCTCAGACTTAGTATTGGATACATTGCTGATATTGTCAAATGGTTACAGACACACCTAGACATGTGAATTGACCCGACTGTTGTTTACATTATTAAGGAAAGTGTGCAATCATTGTAAATGCTAGAACATTGAATAATCATCAGGTTTTATGTTATTTCTTTTTCAATCAGATACTTTTCTTTAAGAATCTACAGGCTATTCCAGTTTGCTTATGTATGAAAGCATATTGCGTAAACATTACAAGTATGTTTTGTAAAGTCTAAATTTAATCCGTATACATAGAGGAACAAAAATGAGAATGAAGTTGTTTGTTTTTAGGAAGCAAAGATAAGCCAGAAAAAGATGAACAGAAGATTAAAGCTAGAAGGGAGAAGATGAGGCTAAAGGTACAAACCTGGAGAAAAAAACAGAGGGAAAATAAGGCGAAACATGAGGAGCTAAAAAGGGTTGATAGAGAAAGAAGAAAAGATGCAAGACTACTAAAAAAACAGCAATCACTTTCCTATTCAAATCTTCAACAAGAATTAAGAAGGAAAAAACGTGAAGAAATGAAAAGGTATCGCCAGAAAAAGAAAGAAAACGCAGCCCTGACATTATCGGTTAATAAGAGTGTTGATTTAAGAAGTCCGAAAACTGCTGAATTAAGTAGAAAGAAGAAAGAAGCTGTGAAAAGAACCCAAGCATGGAGAATGCGTATCAAACTGAATGAAAGTATACAGCAAGAGTGTATTCAGACTGATTGTGAAATAGGAAATACTGGGTCAGCCAGAGATTCACCAATGAATAAAGTGTTACCTAAAAGCTCCACAAATAGTCAATGAAAGGGGTCATTTCAAGTTTAATGCAGCTGAATTGTCTAAGCTCAAGTCAAATCTGGAAAAAAATCATAAGCACTTCTATTTGAAATGACAATATAAAGTCAAGGTTTAATGTGTAGTGTCAGTAACCTTAAGATCAATCACATATGGGTCTGTGTTTGAGTCAGCACCTTAGGTTGAACAATACTTTAGTGACTATGATTTATTGAACATTCATTATACTTCAATATTTTACTCTTACAAACACTATTTAGTATTAAACTTTCAAGTGCTATTTACTACCAGTTCATAATTTTAACACAAGTATTGGACATATGCCTGTTACAATGTGGTTTTATCATTTTATTAACTAATCAACATTCATTTAGTGAATAATTCTAGTCAATGTGTTCATGTTGAATTATTTTTGAAGTGAATTTTATGGAGATATGTATGGTTCTGCAGCTGTATTGAAATGCTATAGTTTTGTAGTGTCTGTAACCAATTTTATGGACAATGTACTTCTGACTCTTATGGAAGTTTGCAATACTTTTGGCCAGTATTAATGATTTTGTTTGTTTAAATATTCTTCTTGGTGTTAGATAAATGCCTAAATAAGATTATTCTGTCTTTTATGTTTGTTATGCAAAAGTTTCATGGTTAGGTTTTTTTCTAAGTGATACCTTTGTCATAGATGTTTTGATTTTGTTATTAAGTTGTTTACCACTTCCAGTTATGTTGTTTACTTTAAATGTTGATATCCTGTTACTGATGTTACAGTGAAAAAAAATAAAGTTTTAAAGTTTTCATGCTGTTTCTCTTGCATGTTATACACCAAGTGTAGTGTCTGTAACTGTTGTTATACCACAGAATTGAAATAATGGTTAAAAAAAATCGCATGCATGTTCAAGCTAAATCTAACTTGATCTGACTAGGGGACACCCTAGGGTATATAATGAGCTTCATTGAAATGTTCTATCAAACATTTCAATTTTTTAAGAGAGTGAGACTACTCTCAGCACCAATACCGTGTTTTAGCCAAAAGTGATTTTGAAACAAAACAGATGTAATGAAGAACACTCAAAGATGCAAAGAAAATGTGAAGTTAGTATTAAAAAAATAGAATAATGTATCGCTCTTTCTCATTTAATGGTGCGTTTCTGCATGATAGTTACTGATAGGCTATACTAATATCCATTTGTCTTCCTGATCAGTTGCATTTGGCAATTCACTGTATGCAGGACACTACTTGAATTTATATTGAATAACTAACTGATCATACAAATCCTTACACAAGTCTAAAGGATCAGTGTCAGTCTCAACTTGATTTGTGAGCTTAATTCCAAATGTATACTAATTATTAATCTTATATGTATGCAAATAAATATTAGTTATTATTTGGCATGATTCTGACTAATGTCGTTAAATTCCACTTTACAATTCAATACAAATCAATAATGCCTAGCATTTATTCCCATGATACTTTTCCTTATGCTGAAGTAAAGTTTACTTTGGTTTACTAACTCATATAGCAGGTCTTTGAGCTTTTTGTCTTTAGCACATTTGTAACAGAAAATAAAATATAAATAAACTTTGAAGTGCATATTTCTCAAGATTAAGGTCTTAATTATTTCATCTTTAATTTTTATGCAGTTGTTTTGTAAATTGGGAGGAGCAAATTAATTTTTTTCTAACTTTGATTGCAGGAAAAGTTTATTGAAAGGATCAGAAGGCACAGACCAAGAGTTAGCAACTGTTGAATACAATCACCAAAAATTTTATCTGGTTATCTTTTCGGATGAAAACACTTTATATTTTGTAAAGAACCACAGCAAAAGTGAAGAAAGAGAAACTTACATATAACATCAGCAAAATGTCAATGAAGCTTTATAGAAGAGACAAACAGATTATAGATACAGCTTATTTAGTGTGTAAATGTTTTGGACATGTCACCAGCGATATAATTTCAATGAAAATCTTAACAAGGAGAGTCTAGAAACTCAAATAAAAAGTTACTTAAAATAAATCTAAATTTCTTAGCACTATGAGACACAACTGCAAATTTGATATTAATCATATTATGACAGATTTAAAGTAAATTGCTGTACAACCTGTGTGATTTATTTTCCTTTTGAGACTGGTTTGATCCTTTCAAGACATCACTGTTTTGAGCAATGTTTAAAAGCTTGTTCAATCTTTAATGCTAAAATGAAATTTACGATATAATCTATATAGGAAGTATTTTGTACTACTTTGTGAATGCAGCATATGCACTTGTTATTGTTCGCTTCTTTAAGAAGACATGATTGTATTATTATAACTATTACGGCTGTTCTATTTAAACGTACATGGTACCCAGGGAATGCATTTTTTTTTAAATCTATGCCAGGGTACTTTGATTTCAACGAGTTCATATTAACATGATAAGAAATTTCTAAATTGCATCTATGGATGAGTACCTCACTTGAAAAGTGCATTCCCTAGGTCACAAGTATGTTTTAATGGAACAGCCTTTACTATATAAAACAATGCTCATTATTCATTTTAAGGTGATACTCTTGTTAGATATCTATCTGTATTGATCATGGAGAGAAGGATTATCATGGTCTTCAAGATGACAAACTTGATGTACAAATGACATCTTTCTTTGTATCCAAATATTATATAAACATAAAATGTATAACTAGTCACATTTAACATTAACACCTCTTGGTATAAGCAAATATTAAATGTTGTGAAATGGTATGTAAATCTATTCAGGAATTACCTTAAATTTAATTACATATGTTATATGTTTGAAAAGGACTGATTCAAAAATTATGTTTTTTTTCTATGTAACAGAAAGGTACTTACATGTGTTTTTATTTGATTTATTTTATTTTTATGGTAACAAATTCGAAGGAAACCTTAGGAGACATATAAAAGGTCAAAAAAAGAGTTGCTTGTTGTTCATTTTACATTCATGCATACACTTAAGTAAAATAGGAAAAAGACGATTTAACAGTAATTGAGTAAAGAATGTTAAGATATAGTTGTAGAAGTTTGTGTAGTTGTTAAACATAATGATAATACAGGCTTATGCAACTGGTTCTAAGATTGCAAGCTGAATTATCTAGACTTCTAAAAAAAAGTAATATTACTACAATGACTTTAATTTACAGTCTTACAGACACATTTAGTAATCTTGTTGCTAGGTCCCATCATGACACTGTACTTTGAGCATGATCCCAGCTTAAGTATCATCTGTGCTAGACTAAGACTACTCCCAGAGTTAGTGCATATTCTGTGCTGATCCCAGCTAATGTAAATCTATGCTCAGTTTATCTCAGCTAGGAGAAAGTATTCAAATTTCAAATTGAATGTATCCTAACAAGGTCTCGAACATCTAGCAAACCCCAACTTGGCAATATACACATGTACTAGGAGCACACAAAATGTCAAATATGTCCTGCAACATTTGAAAATATTTTTCCAATAATCAAGACGAGTATTAATTGCAACATATTTCAAACACACAAATTAACGAATGCTTTTAGTTGGTTTTAAGCTGATCGATCTAGCAAAATGAACAGTTTTTGTAGTCTAATTTTTAGTCGAAAATACTGCTGTTGTAATTTTGGTTTTGTTTATACAGATTATATTCTTATTCTATCTTTTCTGAAGGGTAAATCAATCGTACCTCAAAGTTGAATAAGAGCTGTCATTACTGTTGTCCATCTTGAGTAATCTTATCAATAAAGGTGGACTTCTTTTTATGACCTCTTTTTATGTGTATCATTGTTATGTCATACACAATCTCAACATTATGTATTGATATTACTATAGTAAATTTAAACTGCTGTGTTTGTGGTCTTAGAAGAAAACAAATCGGTGCTGGAAGATAGGGTATTGTTACTACATGGGCTTGGTGGAGAGCTATGTATTATTGTTACTACATCACATTGTGAAGAAAACAAATCAGTGCTGGGAAATAGGGTATTGTTACTACATGGGTTCGGTTTAGAGCTATGTAGTATTGTTACTACATCAAATTTGGAAGAAAACAGATCAGTGCCGAAGATAGGGTATTGTTATTACATGGACTTGGTGGAGAACCATGTAGTATTGTTACTACATCAGATTTTGAAGAAAACAAATCAGTGCTGGAAGATAGGGTATTGTTACTACATGGGATTGGTGGAGAGCTATGTAGCATTGTTACTACATCAGGTTTTAGAGACCACAAAATCATTGCTGCGAAAGAGGGTATTGTCCCTACATGGGTCTGGAGGAGAGCCATGTAGTATTGTTACTACATCAGATTTTGAAGAAAACAAATCAGTGCTAGAAGTATTATTACTATATCTTCTTGGTGGAGAGTAATGTAGTATTGTTACAAAATCACGTTGAACAGATCACAAAATCAGTGCTGGGAAATAGGGTATTGTTACTAATTGAGCTTGGTGAAGAGCTACGTAGTATTGTTACTACATCAGATTTTGAAGAAAACAAATCAGTGATGGGAAATAGGGTACTGTTACTACATGGGTTTGGTTTACAGCTATGTAGTATTGTTACTAAATCAAATTTGGAAGAAAACAAATCAGTGCTAGAAGAAAAGGTATTGTTACTACATGGGCTTGGTGGAGGGCTATGTATTATTGTTACTACATCAGATTTTGAAGAAAACAAATCAGTGCTGGAAGACAGGGCATTGTTACTAGAAGGTCTTAGTGGAGAGCTTTGTAGTATTGTTAATACATCAGGTTTTATAGATCACAAAATCAGTGCGGGGAAATAGGGCATTGTTAATACAGATGTTTAGGAATTAACCATGTTGTATTCTTACTATAGTCAAATTCTCTTAAAAGGGACAAGCAAACAATTCCTTATTTATTCTGACAGCCATTTTGGGTCATGTTCTTCCGAAGAACACTTACAATGACAACAAGTACATCTGAGGATTCTTAAGCCACTGATGTTTCTTGTAAATATCAGCACAGCTAAACTGATCATTTGATCAATACATTTACCACTTATTATGTAAGGTAACAGATGCGATATCTGTCCGTGTGTGAATTGCAACACATGATAAACAGGGAGGTTACTGTCATATGTTAGTTCTTATCTCACCACACTTATCCACACTAAATGACCTAGTACATCAGTGAGTAACACAATAAAAAAGAAATTGACTGGACACCGAAAAAGGTTAATGAAGTGTACTGAGACCAATAATACAAATGGTAAGAGCAAAAAGCAGTTTTTGTAAGAACGAACCAAATTCTTAAAAATTGGAAGAAAAACACAAGATTCTGAAATAAAAATAATTCAAATAATGCAAAGACTGAGGGGAAAAGACAATAGAGAAACTATGACTGGCCGGTAAAAGGCTCACCAACAAATAAGGCAACATTCTCTGAAGAACCATAAACTCACAAATAGTTCAAACGTCCATGGAAAAAAGATATTCCATATGCTAGATATGACTAACTAATCAGACTTGAATCTTATTCTGTTGGGGTTTGTTTAAATTAAATTTTCAGTCAATTTCTAGTTAGAGGAGAAAAAATTTGCTGGGACAGGGGACATTTAATTCCAGGAAAGTTAATAAAGAGCTCATAATGTATTACTGATACTGGCTTTTAACTTTTAATATGCATTGGTACACTAAAAGTATCATAGCAGTGAAATGTATCAATGATTTGCTTCATTCCTAACAACCAAATCCATACTTACACATTTTGTTTTTAATAAAATGAAAACAGAGTCACAAAGTTTCAATCACTGATCTCCAATGGCTCTAAAATAACAGTGTGGACAGGTAAGATTAACATACAATTTAACATCATGGCCCTATCACTGACCATGAAGAAAAGATCCCTAATGCTGGGTCTATCATAGAAACTGAAAACATGAAATATTACCTTCCATCTGAAATAGGAGAGAACTATCTTAACATGTGGAGTGGCTTGAATGAGACAAAAACAGCAGGTACAGCTTGCAAATATGATGAGCAATTTTGACCTATTGAGTCTGTTTTTCTCACAATCATACATTCAAAACTAAAGCCTCATAGATGGAATAGATAATATCCTACTCCTATTAGACACAGATTGTGTCCTTTGTGTGATGTGCTCAAAGATGAATATCACTTTTTATTATTGTGTCCTTTGTATAATGTAATAAGAGAATATCACTTGATGAATTCTGCTTTAATTATGTCCATAGATTGTTACGTTTGTAACTTAATCACTGCAAGTGAAATATCCAATAATATATTGTACAAGACTGTTAATATATATATATATATATATATATATATATATATATATATATATATATATATATATATATATATATATATCCTTAATACACTTAAAATTCCATTTTCTAACATTTGTCATCCTATCGTCTCAAAGTTCTATTTTTGGTGATGATGATTTTGAGGACTTTTAACAATATTGTAGAGAAAACACTATTTTAATATTAAAATTAAAGAGATGTAGCAAATAGATTTTCCAAAATAGCAATATGGTTACCATAATGGATGTCAGAACAACACCTTTCTCATTAATCTACAATTAGACCATAATGTGAATAATACACACAAGGTTTCAAAGTAATCTTCCATGTAATGTAAAGCAAGTAATGATGACAAATTTGTGCTAACTGACATGCAAATAACAAACAACAACCATCCCATAAGCTCTTCTTGCCGCTCATGAGTCAAACTGAGAAAACGTGGTGGTTTGAATTGGCTTGCATTTGCTGTTTTCCAGTTGCATATAAGCAGTCAAAGAGGTAGGGGAATGGAGCTTATTAACACGTTAACGCCTGGTGCAACGTTTAAGGTTCAGGAAGTTGTAGTCTACTACCTAGCTCTGTCAAAGTCATATATGATTTACTAAAGTGGATGGTATTGTAGAAAGGTAGACAGATTTAGCCCTACAATGACACCAAATAATCGATGTTTTAGGTGCACTACAAAAACAGACGAAAAACCAAACTTTTTGGATTCATTTCTTTTCATTACCCACAATTTGAGACTGGTCAGAGTCAAATCAAATAAGGCTTGTGTAAATCAGGAATCAAGGCAAAGAAATAGCTGTCCTGTTCCTGACACTCATAATACTGCAACTTCATGCACTCAAGGAGAATGCTACTATTGACAGAATAAGGTAATAATTTGTGGAATATTAAAACTTCCAGGTGTCACTGACAAACTTAAATACCTGCGGAATTTGATCAATGTGTGTCCCAACTAAAATCACTGGTGGTGGGAGGACTTTACTTGACGACGTATGGGAATTTGCAGAATTCAACGTTTCCTTGTCAGGTGGTGCACATGAATGTATGGAATTCATCCAGACCTGAACTAGGTCTGAAAACAATCAAAATACAACATATCATTGATTCTGTAAACAATGTCAGAATGAAGTACATGTACTTATTGGCAAGGTACTTTTATAACTAATACCCACTTTCAGTCACTGACACAATGTTTTTATTTTAAAAAAAACTAATTTCATAATAAAATATGTGAAGTCTCAAATCGAATTTAGATCAAATGGTCCTTGCAACAATAACTTTTTTTTATTCTTATCCTTCAAAGTCTTTAATTGTAGAATTGACCAAAAATAACTTCCTCAATCAGCTTCACTGGAAATGCATTAAATTCATTAGGCGTTGCATATTTCTTTAGTAGTAAGTCAACTTGATGTTAATTTAATTTTTAGAAGAGTGGAGTATCATAAAATACTGTTGTTGGGTGCAATTGTACCTTACAAATTTCTGAACAAAATATTTTTTTTATAGATCACGAGTTTGAGAGAAAACTTGTTACTCATAGAAGAATGATACTAATGTTAAATCAGCAGCAAAGCTTGAACAAAAATGACACACTTTGTGGTGTACTTAGGTAAAAACAGTACAGAACTCACCCTGAACTTTACACTTCATTGTGCCCTGACTGTCAAAATAGCACTCGTCCTCTACAAGATCACTGACCTCTCTACTGGCATCCGAAACCAGGAGGTATATAGCCCGTCTTGTCAGAAACATTTGGTGTGTCGTGTAAAAGGCATATTGCCCTGCAAAGTCCAAGATTGTCAAATGCGCATGTTTGCTTATATCTTGTTTTGCTTTATTGGGATTTTGTTGCAACAATTTTAACATGGCCCTTAATGGATCCACCTTGTAATTTGCAGTGGCAACATTTTCTCCAGGCTCTGTTCCAGGCTTTGACTGACTGAGTGATGATTCTTTTTGTAGACTAGATGTAGATGAAATATTTTGGCCTACGTTCTGCTGTTGAGAACGGTGATATAGTACTTCTGTAGTCTTGTCATAGACAGCAACATGGTGCAAAGGATTGCCGTCAGTTATCTCCCTTTGATTAGAGCTTGCAACAGATTGCAAATCAACTTCCCTTCCCCCTGTTTGGTAATTCTCATTTAGGACCTTGACAAGGCGCTGCAGTTTATAATCCTGTTCTGAATCTGAAAACATAAGGAACACTGAATACAGCTAAATTCTGTTTTACATCAGCGTATCAAGTTGTAATGAAATTAGAAAGCATAATTCAGTACATATAATATTTTTGTTTACCCACTAAATTTTATGGTGCAACTATGCTCCTCCAGAGTCACTACAAGATCAAGTGCTGCAGTTGAGGAGTAAATACTAGGCTACTCACCACCAAATGTCTTGTCAATACCTCCATGGTAGACACATCACTTAAATGCATTAAGATTTACTTAATATAATTTGTATGTAATATTTGTTATATTTGGCAATTAATTTGTACATGTACTATCAATTCATGAAATATCTATACTGTCTGGCAAATGAGACATTGATTAGGTATTGGTTACTTCCATGTTTTCTGCCCACTGCATACAAATACAAATGATTAATGTATTTGAATCAATGGTCATTGACAAAGATTTTAACCACTATTTGGAATCCTTTTGTAGATTCATTTAACTCATTAACACATCACGTTTATCACTTAAACCTTGGCAAAAGGTAGGACAAGTTTCCGAGCTGGAGTAAATCGTGGGTGAGGACAGAATTAAATAGTGGGTTTGATATGCAAATAATAAAATTAAGTCCAATTATCATTTTTCTGAACATGCGAGGCTGGAATATAGCCAATACAACGTGTCTTTTAGACACAAATCTGTCATCACTAAGTAACTTTGCATGCATAGCGCCCTAAACACTAACTAACTTTGGACTTGTGGGACTTGTAAAGCTGAATGAATGTGGACTTTGAAAGAACATAACTTTGCCAATTTTAAGTTATCTTGCTGTATTTGGTATCAAAACAAAGGTTAGAAGTCAACTTGTATGAATAATTCAACAAAATGTGCATATATATCAAAACTTTTAATATACAGGTGCAAACAGGTAACACAACAAGTAAAATGCACAAGAAATTATTTATTTACCACATTACATGAAAGATAATTTCGAACATTTCGACTAAATCAACAATTTCAAAATATTCCAATGTTTTTCTGGAGCCATAAAACACTTCGGTAGGTCCAATTCTCTCAGAAAACAGAAAACTGAAATAAATCACTTTGGTTCGTTGAGAACAAAAGCACGTGGAGTTCACACTTCGTCTGGTTCAAAACCTTCAAAGTCCTCTGTATCGTCATCACTGTCTGCCAAAAGCACATTCAAATGCATCTCCGGATGTTTTCTCTCATTTTCAATCAACTGTGTTAGGCCACAACAGCTAAATATTTTAATAATTCATAATCTGACACTTCATTCTCATCTTGCGTCGATGTCCGCCATTTTGAATAGAAATTCATCTTTCGGATAACACGCTTAGAATGTGCCTGTGATTTTTCTATATCATTTTGGAGAAATTGACAATAAGATTTAGTATTTACGTGTTGATTTAGTATTTACCTAACATGAATGGAAGGATTAAATCAGGAAAATAGGATCCCAAATCAAATCACCAAAATAATAACCCTCAGAGGCAGGAAACTCAACCAAAACAGTCCATGAAAGGAATCAGATCCAAATTGAAAATATATTTTGACGTTGTAGTTGCCGGGAACGTCCTGCTCGCTTACCACTAGGCAGGATGCCAACTGATTGATTTTGGGAAGGCGGAGAAAGCTACATTACAGGTTATGGGAGTAAATATGACAAGAATAGTGAGTCTACAAAACGCAGGGTACAACAAATATATTTTGTACCCAGTAGGGCTGGAAACCCCGCTGCTAACACCTGGAACCATAACAGTAAAAGGCAAAAAAGTGATTGCTGACCCCCACCCCCACCCCTTCGAGAGACAGATAGGACCTAAATCGGTGGAGGTCCACATCAGTTGCTACCATACCAAGTCGATACAGAAGAATTGATCGACAAAATGTACACCAGACTAGGAATAAGAATCCTCTCGCACAAAATGGTCAACATATGGGGATGGAACCATATAACGTCTGGAACAAAGATAATTAGTGTATCCAAGGAAGACGCCAAAAAATCTCCCCATTCTTCTATTGCATGGGTTTCAAGTTGAGGGCCTGGTACATGCCACAAGTTTGGGAAATATGGGCACGGGTCATGGGACTGTGGTAAAAATCCACGCCAAACAGAGAAAAGACATATGCAAATGTAGCTGCAGTGGTGGAACCATAATAGTAAAAGGGCAAAAAGTGATTGCTGCACACACACACACACCCCTTTCGAGAGACAGATAGGACTTAAATCGGTGGAGGTCCACATCAGTGAGCCACCATACCAACTCGATACAGAAGAACTGAACGACAAAATGTACACCAAACTAGGAATAAGAATCCTCTCGCACAAAATGGCCAACATATGGGGATGGAATCATATAAAGTCTGTAGCAAGGATAATTAGTGTGTCCAAGGAAGACGCAAACAAATCCCCCCATTCTTCTATTGCATGGGTTTCAAGCTCAGGGCCTGGTACATACCCCAAGTGTGGGGAATATGGGCACGGGTTATGATACTGTGAAAACTAATCCACGCTAAACGGAGAACAGACATATGCAAATGTAGCTGCAGGAATGTCCACCCAAAACACAAGAAGAACACCGGAAATAATAGATACACTCATACAAGAAGCGAGGGAGAAAGGAACTAAGGAGCCAGTAAAAAGCCCAGAGGGGCAAGAAAAATGGACAAAGATCTTTACCCCAAACAGAACCGGACAGAAAACACCAATGAAGAAAAGGATTCATTCTCTCATAAGCAATCCCTTTGATATAGTACACATTGAAGAGGACAAAAAATGCTTTATAATATCAGGGAAGGAACCTATATCCCTCATATCCTCCACCCCAATCCCAAAGGGGAAAAGGACCAACAAGATGCGAAAAGCTATAAACCTATCAACATCACTAGAAGAGAAAAGTATGAGTGATATAAGGAAAAATGAAAACAAGGAAACTTTGTCACAATCTCTTGAGGAAGAGAAACCAAAGGAGAAACCAGAGAAGGAAGACACAACAAAATGAACGAAACAGAAACTAACCAAGGGCCGGAAGGGGCAAACATGAAGAGTGTAAAAAAAGGAGGAAGAAACACAAACAATACGTGATACTGCCTCTGAGGACCCCGCTAATATTAATGCTTTTAGGGAGACCCTTTTCACATCACAGGTCACTAGTGATTTTGAGATATCATATAGCACAATTAGGACTGTAAGGGATGACCCAGGATCCCCAGATAAAGGGGTAGATGAGGGAAATATATAATATCCAAACATTAGTCATCTGAAAACTTAAATTACCCAATAATACTGTTTTATAAAGCGGCAACCTGGTGTACAACAAAAATGGAAGGACAAAACTTTCGTAATTTGTCTCTTAATATAAATGGAATAGATAAAGAAAATGCACAAGAAATGACACAAATAGGGGACTATGACTTACTTTTTTTACAGGAAACATACAACGGTTTTACGGATGAACTTAAAGAACAAATTAAAAGAGACATGGACAGTATGATTATAGCTAACAAATATATGGGAAAGGACACTAAGTGAATGGTAGCTACGGTTATCAAAAATAAACAAGGGTGTAAATGGGAAAGGGTAGAAGAAGGGGCGTTTTTATGGGAAGGCTAAGTCACTAAAATGGGAAGGATTAACTTTTTGAATGTGTATATACCAGCTAATAGATACAAGAAATAAGAATTTATAGACGAACTGGCGAAATATCTAGAAAACTACACAATGGGCAATTTGATCATAGGAGAGGAGTTTAATTGGGCAGGAGACTAAATAGACAGAAGAGGAAGAATGACAACGGAGGACATACGGTTTAAGGACAAAATGGAATACATTATGAAATCACGAAATCTAATTGATATATACAGATGGTTAAACATACTAAGGATGGATTACACTTTTGACTACAAAGAAAATAAAGGGAGTAGGATAGACAAATTTTGGGGTACAACATCAGGAACAAATAAATACTTAAGAGCAGGAATATTAGAATACAAAATCTCGGACCATAGTTAATATTTGCAGAGACAGGAAAAAACAAAGCAATTAAATGGGGAAGGGGACAATGGAAATTAAATAATAAAATATTAGAAAATGAAGACTTTCGGAGGGAAATAAAAATGAAAATAGAAAAATTTAAAAATTAAAGGGAATTTGGATATAATACACAGTGGGATAATTTAAAGGGGATTTTGAAAAAAAATAGCAAGCTTTTCATTCAGAATTACAGGCTAAAATTAAAATTTGAAATAGAAGCGCTGGAAAATTATATGAAAACAATAATAATACAAGGCAAAACAAATTAGAGGACAAATTAATAAAACTAAAGAAAGAAGACCAAAAGGGAATGGACATAAAAGCAGGGAAATTTACACAATTATATAAAAATGCAGAAGGGGCTTTACAAAAGGGAGGAATTAAGAAGAGGGGGAGAAAACTTTAGAATAACTAAACATAGGGAGGGAAAGCATGACAGACAAAAGTAAAATGCTTGACTATAAACTCATGTGTACAGGTAAATGGAGCAGAAACAGATAAATTTGATATTAAAAGATCAGAGAGGCAAGGATGCCCACTATCTATGTTTTTATATGTAATATCAATGGAAATACTTAGTATTATAATTATTACGAACCAAGAGATCAAAGGGATCAAAGTTCCAATCATTAAAAAAGAGGTGAAAATGCTACAACATGCAGATGATTGTACTAACTTTATACAAGACAAAAATTCCTATAAAGAACTGATTAAGGAATTTGAACAATTTGGGAATGTTTCGGAATCAAAAATCAAGCCCGACAAAACAGAAATACTACTAATAGGAGACTGGAGAGACAAGAAACCTGGGATATCTCCCCCATTAATTAAAGACAACGTAAAAACCTTAGGTGTAAAGTTTGGAAGAAATGAGGAGAAATGAAACCTCAAGGAAATCAGGTCGAAAATCAACGAAAATATCAAAATCTGGGCGCTAACGCCAATATGACTACTGGAACGGGCTCAAGTTGCAAAAATCTATATGTATGTGCACCTTAACTATAAACTAAAATCATTAGACATTAAAAACGAAACGTTAAAAACTATAGATAACGAAATTATTAAATACTTATGGGGATTTAAAATGCATTACAAAAAAGATAGAAACTTTGTATAGGGACGAGAAAAGGGGAGGCCTAGGTCTCCCCCACCCAAACCTCATTACAAACACCAACATCCTTAACAGATTTAAAGAAATTAAAGCAGAGCCCAAGATAGCTTGGCAGGGACTCTACATATATTATTTTGGTTTCTCAATGAAGCAGAGAAACGACATATACAAAAGTAACAAACTAACGAAAGTAATAGAGGTGCCTAGAAAACTAAGAGCAATAAAAGAACGCTTAAACAAGTATAGGGACGCTAGGGACTTATGGGAAGTCGACACTAAATCAACAAACAAATGGATCGCACTATAAATAAGGACAAAAACATAATAGAACAAGAAAACGTATGTATTAACTGGAATAGGGCGTTGGGAAACTGGGTCAAATTAGGATCACTCAAAATCAAGTCTTCTGTTCAAATACATGCATGATGTGTGGTTTACAGGAGAATTCGCAGTGAGACAGCATATGAACAGAGTGTCGCCTAAATGTCCACTGTGCAAAAACTACGATTTTACAAAAACGTATAATGACTCAATGCGTAATAAATAAACCAGTGAGAGTTGATATAATATTAAAAATTATGGAAACCAAATTGTACAATAGCAGACAAATACTATATTTAGATGGAATTTTTACACTTAAATTACTGTATGAAATAACTGATTTTATAGTTAGGAATATGAAAGCATGTGGCAAAATAATAATAATCGGGAAACACAATAGATAGAAAGAAAATAAAAAAGGGGGAAATACAGGGACCTCAGGAGTAGGAGTACTAGTACGGAAAACATGGAGCTAAATCACATGGCGCTACGCGAAGTTGGCAAGCCCGTGGAAGAACTGAGAATAGAACTCATCTAGAGAAGAAAACCAGCACGGCAACACAATTCACACACTAGATAGGTTTAGCAAGGTTGGGAAAAAATGTGTTTCCCGTAAAAGCATGCTCTCAAAATACAGTCACTAGTGACCTAATAATACTGCTACTCCGTAGAGCTTCTAAAGAACTATACAGAAATCCCGTTTTGAGGGACTATACATAAACATTTTTGGCATAACATAGTTGTAAATAAAAAAGTAAATAAAGGACGAAAAAGTTTTTTGAGACGGGTGAAGTACAAATAAAAAAAAATGTACCGATCCCGCCTCAAACACAGTCGACCTATCAAATAAATAAGGAAATATACAAGTCATGGAACGAGAAAAATACAATCATTAATGCACTAAGTGATCGGTAAACAACCCATGATAAATAAATTTGAAAAAAAGCAACCAACTAATAAACCAAACTTGTACAAAATTCAAAAAGAAAATTTAAATAAACGGATGTATTCAGGTTGTAAATATTACAAGTGCAGACCGTTTAGGGGTCAATGCACTGTTAAACAACTGGGAAATATGATCTTGAAAGAGGCTATCCTAACAAGACACTGTATATATATATATATATATATATATA
Organism: Unio delphinus; assembly: GCA_029339505.1. NCBI lineage: Eukaryota > Metazoa > Mollusca > Bivalvia > Unionida > Unionidae > Unio > Unio delphinus. The sequence goes on from JAQISU010000370.1 coordinate 149,644, forward strand.
TATATATATATATATATATATATATATATATGTATACATATAGCAACATACAAAAAGCACAACACAAAAAGCATATACAGGATGCAAGGAACCCCTAGCCAGGGTTAACTATGGGAATATAAAAGAGATGGGGGACTCAAGTTTGGAATTTAAAACCCAACCTGAGGAAACCACCTCAAAGAAAACAATAAGGACTAAAACCCTATTTTTGTCTATAATCCCGATGGGAAAAATTTAAGGTTAGGTTTAAAATTAAAGAAAACATATAATAAACACAAAACAACACACCAGGGTGAACACACTAACACATAAACACACACTTTGTTTATTTTTTTGAAAATGGGAAGGGGCATCTGTCTAGTCCCCCCCCCCCGCCAAGAATGTGCCTGCTTACCTCGATAATTTCTAGTTCAATTCAACCTTATCTCGCGATATCATCCACGTATAATAGAGATATCCCAACACGTATATAGTCTGGTACGATGACGTTAAATAAGCACACTGCCCCAGACCGGTAAAGCGGTCTACAGGGTAACAGACTTACTTCCATATGACCGGAAAACCGGTCTGTAGTGATGGAAGGGTTAAATAAAATGCCACATTATCATAATTTTGATAATATCAGGATAGAGTTCTTAGCCAATTAAAATATATCACTAAAAAGAAAACATTTTTCAATATGCATATAAATTTCTTATCCCTAGTTAACATCACAAAATGAAAACAACACAACAATACAATCATAAATGTGTAATAAAATTATTTTACACTAAGTAATGATTTTGTTTAAAAAATGCTAATTGTAAATTAGTAGACTGATGGCAGATGCAAGATCATTTAATAGACAACCATTTTGCTCAATGTTCAGTTGACATTGGTAACAGTCCTACTTCCCAAGCTACAGCTACAATAGACCACTATAATGCCTGCTACAGCAGATGTTTTGGCTTATCAGAGTGGTTGACCAAATCTGAGGGCAACATATCTGTCTGTGTTCGAGATACTGGTGTTATACTTGGGCTAGAGATAAAGAAATGCTCACAGGGACCCTGCATATAAATAATTAACAAAAATATTTCTACAGAAAGCAATTTTAAAACGATTTGAAGAAAATGTTAACTTGTTGACAAGTTTCCAAATGTAGTGCTCACAGGAGACACGGTGCATTAATTAAGAAGGATGTGACAAATGATCAAAATCGGGTAAGGAATTTGCTAAGGCCATTCCTGATATGTAGAACAAACTTACACTAGATGTGGACTTAGGCAAAAATATGAAAGAATTGAAAAAGAAGGTACTATCTAAATTTTAAAAAAAACACCTATGGGCATTACAGATAAGATGCAAGCAGCTTGTAGAAAATTCATTTATTGGAATGAAAGTTCTTAGAGATCAAATATATATATATAAATATATATATATATATATATATATATATATATATATATATATATATATATATATATATATACATACATATATATATATATATATATATATATATATATATATATATATATATATATATATATATACATATATATATATATATATATATATATATATATATATATATATATATATATATATCAGAACTGTTGGGAAAAGTGGAAACGGTGATGATAAGAATCTCTCTGAATCAAGAGAGACAAGTCAATCTCATAGGCAAGGACTAAAATGTCAGGACCTGTCCAAAGAAATATTCAGATGGGAAGTTTGTCATCAAATAGTGAATTGGTCTACACATCTTATGATCTAGTGCAAGTTATCAAAGCAGCAACCCCCAAGTTACCAACCTTTATTGTAACAGAGCTGGAAGATGTGGTTCATTTGATTTAAAGAAGTTACCAATTGGCAGTGGTGGACATCGGATGAGTAATTAGATGAATTTATTCGTGCTGCTAGTGAATCTGTGTATGAACAATTGAGTGTGTGTATGTGTGTGACTACCGAGTAAGGAGCAAATAATGGTGTGATACCTATGCTACTTGGCTAATGTATCTCCCCGAAGGGAAGGTCATTTTGAAAAGAACGTTTAGAAAACATGAACATGGGAATGCAATCACACAATACTAAATATATGAGCTAGTAAAAAATTATGCAGTACATACTCACCTGCAACAAAATGCGCTTTAGGTTTTTTTAATTTCTACTTGTTTTTAGAATATAGGTAAGCTCAGGGATTTGAAGGTTGTGCGAGCTCGAGCTCGATAATTTTTTCGAGCTATCGAGCTTAAGTAGTGATGAATATAATGAATGCTAAACAAACGTCGATGCATTGTTGTAGTGTTTCCTTGTAGACATGAAATTGTCTTCTTACATTCATTGCAAGCTGCGAAATTATCATTTTCGAGCTTGTTAAAATAAGTCCAAACAGACGATTTCTTATTTTGTGACATCACTACTGCTTTAGAAATAAAATATAAGTAAAAATTAACAAACAAAGTGCAGATACAATATGAAAAATCGCTGATAACACGTTTATGCTGTTTGAACTGTTCAAAAATCAGTTTAATAGAAATCCCTTGGGCGTCAGTTGTGCGCCTATTGCCCCTCTGGCACTATTCATCGTCAGGCCAAATGCTTGAGAAGTTCTCCGGTTCTCTCGCTTGCAGAAGCTGAAAAACCCCTTCTTCCCGTCCGCCACAATCACAATAGTCAGAATTATTATTCTAGGAGCCCCCAGCGATTACCATTGCAAGGCAACGACAGCCCACTGGTCAACCAAGACTTAGGGAAGCTTATGCCGTGTGAATCTGTAAAACCGCTCATTCCCACAGTCAATTAATCATCGTACGGGTTTATCCGATCCGATAATATAAAAAAGCGGAGAATTTTTCTAGGCGTAAGCTCAAAGCTCGTCGAGCCCTCCAAAATGCTTCAAAGTTATCACGCCTCGAGCTCAAGCCTAGGCTCATCCCAAACTCTACTTGTTTCGTGTTTTATTTTTCTTTTGCACTTATTACAAGCATTATAGCATAATTAGATAAGGAAAAACAGCATGGAAAAGAGGGAAATGGCCATTGTGGGGGAAGTGGGTTGACAGAGGAGCCACCTGCCATCACCACATGCTAGCCCTGGACCCCCCAGTGGACACTAGTAATGCTTTTTGATAGGTTATTCTATATTATGATTTGACTGTCTAACCAGTCCAAACAGAAATACATGGATATAATATATAGCACACATACATATATTACCAACATAAATAGCATACATGGGATACAAATGACCTCTAGGAAAGGTTGACGAAATGAACTAGGGAAGGAATTTCGAGATGAGGTAAAGAAAACCTACTTGGATGATCAACCCTATATAAACACTAAGGATAAAAAATATCAAAGTTTAATTAAAAAAACAGAAAGTTTTTTTTTTTTTAAAAAGTGAGAAAAAAATATATTTTAAAAAACCCACCGAACTACATATCGTGGGAACACAACAACACATGAAAACTTTGTTCCTTATTTTCGAAAAAGTGGAGGTGGCATCTGACTTGTCCCTGCAGCCCCACCCCCCACTCCCCCAAAAAAAACAATTGTGTGAATAATAGAAGTTCCTGACAGAAGATTAGTTCTGTTATTCATGTTTCCAAAGGATCCTACAAGGAGATCTGTATGTGCGATCAAAGAGAGAAGGCTTTTTGCTAACTCAACATACCAGGTTGTGTTAGAGACATTTAGAGCCTGTATGTTTCTTAAAAGACTAAAGAGCAGTGCCATTGTCAGAATCTGATGAGTCCTGTTCATCTTTGTCCCACAAATCTAACATGTAAGGTTGGAGTTTAATTGAATATTCTACTTCGTGAATGTCATCCACATCACTGTCATCACTGACCGTCAACATAACTTAAACGTTCAAGCACAGCTATCTCATATAATGCTTGACTGCATTATCATTGGTATATGGAGAACTCACCTCTTCGAAAACTCACCCTAGGAGAACTCATCAGAAAATATCAGGAGAAGTCGCCCCAGAATTGTTGGATAAGTCGCCCCATATGGTTGGAGAAGTCACCCCAAAACTTGTCATCCATAAAACCTTTTTAATATTTATCTTTCAATTAAATTATTTTAAATATATAAATGTGTAACATAGAACTATATACTGTTATCAACAAAGAAGTTACCACGTGCTGGTTACCGTATATCCAGCTCCTGAAGGTTTCAAAAGAGAAACGGAAACTAAGTCAGACCGGAGCAACAAAAGAAAAACAAGGAAGAATATTTGACTTGTGAGATCTGTTCAAAAACGAAGAACTAACAGTCTGTGCATTGTTGAATAAATTTTCTAGATGATACGCTGCAGTCATCCTGCTTGTGTAATGTCGATAATATATAAATAATTCACTTATAATTGAAAGTCTGTGTTCATATAATCTTGTTACATTTAATAAAACAACACATACCGGAATAAAAAAATATTCAAGAAAAAACAAATCTTACTGTTAACTTTCTGGATTGATACAAATATTATACTAACAGTATTCATGTTACATGTGGTAATTACTCTCAAATTCAGACCAGGCTGATTTGATATAAATTGCTGATTGATTTGACCCAGATATCTGGCTGATTCTCCAAACTTACAAGCTGATTCGGACGATGTGAATTATTATTAAGATTTCTCCAGAATTTAAACGTGTTGTTAAAGATGATTTTCTCATTATGTCCTAGTTCAAATATGTATTTAAGGTAACAAAATCTCGCTAGTATGTGTGATCATGGATTGATACGAATATTATACTAACATTATTCATTAATGTGGTAATTACTCTCAAACTCATACCAGACTGATTCGATACAATATGCTGACTGATTCGGCCCAGATATCTGGCTGATTCTCCAAACTTCCAATCTGATTCAGACCATGCGAAATATTATTCATATTTCTCCAGGATTTAAACGTGACAGTTAAATTTGTTGTTAAAGATAATTTTCTCATTATGTCCCATGTACGTCCAGCAGTTCAAATATGTACTTAAGGTAACAAAATCTCGCTTATAATAATAATATAATAAAATAACGTTAACCTGATTATTTTGCATCAACAATTTAGGAGTGAAAATTTTTTAAAACTTCTCATTCAACATTAAATAGTTTTTTTTTTTGAGAAATAATAAAATTATGAACACTAACAAATAAGAAAAAAATAAACTGCATTTCATGAGTAGGCGTCAATTATACTTTTTATGGAGTTCAAGTATCATTCGTTTTTAGGTTGGTGTACTTTCATATACAAAACTGTACTTTGACACTGAAATAATAGTGACAAGTTAGGACCAGTTTTACAATGTTGTTATAAAAAAGGATATGGGAGAGTGACCTGTCTGTCTGCAAAGCCAACAGAAATATGACCAACAATGTCATTGGCAATGGCTGCATTAGACGTAAGAAACAGAAACTTCACCAAATTAGCAGAAGGGTTAATTAAATAGGAAAGGAGACAGAGAAAATACAAGATTACATGCATATTGAGGTCTGTAGGAAATGCGAATATAATACAAAATGGGAAATTATAGAAACCAGTTTGACACTTTGAAAAGAAATTGCACATCAAAGTTACAAATACTACAATGGATGCCCACCCAGGATACTCCATTAAAAATGGAAACAACTTCAAATAAAAACGAAAGATCAAAACAATGAAATAAGTAGTTATTTTTTTACATGGTTTCCTGGTAAAGACGTGATATAGAGGATGCATACATCACAACAGGATTCCCACCCCCACCCCCAAGAAAAAACAACAACTTTTGGATTTAGATCTTTAGGATATGGTGTGACTAGAAGGTGAATCCAATATTTCCTTGACGTTCCATCTCCAAGAAATTTGTGTTGTCAAACTCTTGAATGACAGCTGACTACTTAATAGCTCTGCTAGTATGGGAAAAAGCACACTCATACAAAACATATTTCTGTACTTTGTGTATTTTCCTATTCAAATGAATGCCCTCATCCATTTTTTTATCCTCCAATGAGATGTCCATTTTTAATGGTGCACAACAGTACTTTAAAAGTTGTGGACACAGAAACCTGGTTGAGGAAGGAAATTCCAGATTTGATGGCAGATATAATCCCTGAGCTCTCCTTTAATAATAAATAATAAAATAATAATAAGAACACTACTACTACTAATGATAATAATAATCATAATAATGACAACAGCAATATAATATTGAAATAATATTATTTGGTCTTTAGTTTAGCCACAGGCTGAGGATTTAACACATTTCTTTGTAGCCAGAATTACAAGTAGATTCTGAAATTGACTCGTCCTGCTCATTCTTAATGAATCCTTGCCACAAAGCAATTGAACACATAACAAGCTTAACAAGCCATTAGACTAGTGAAATTATGAAAACTAATAGACAGACAATTTACTAACCTTGGGCTAGTCGATTACAGCTATGGTCAAGAATGATAACCCAAACACATACACATATACATGAGCATAAAAATGAGCACATACAATTCTTCTAACCTAAATCCCCAGGTAATTCTACAAAGGCTGCCTGGTTAATGTCTTATATAGTGTTAATACAAATACCACTCACCTTGGAGCTATGTTACAAAGCAGGTTAGCACACAACAGAGGTTGACTAAAAGCCAAAAGGTCCATACAGAATGCCAGAAGTGTATATAAACTTGTGCAAGTACATGAAGGAAGTAAAAGCAAATATTAAAAGTACAATAATTATACACAACAACATATACAATGTTCTAACATACCAAATACTTGTAGTAAAAGTTAAATATCAAGACTTAAAAACTCCACCTTGTTGTGTATATGTGAAATTAGTGAATGACGAGGAACAGTTACTTCTTCAAGTACATCTTGAAAATCTGTCATTCTGTGTGTACAATTTCATTCTTTCGACACTGTAACCTTGCCCCTTGATTCTAAACCTTTTAAACCAGAAATTGATACATGTACGTCTGTTCCTTGTCCAAAATGCAAACTACTTACAAAATTTGGTAACATTATATAGTGGAAAACTATGTTATTATAAAGAAGTGAGCTAGAGCTGTATGGATAGAAAACAGTTCAAAGTGATACATTCCACCTTCTGGCTTTTGCATACATACAAAAAGGTACATCATTAATGAGCATGTATGCCCACATACCTTTTGTTCGCCTTGTCCATTCATGGGTCGACAAAGAAACATCACAGCAATTGATATAGACATCTATGCCCTCTGTACTATGTCTCTCGGAAATGTTTACCTCCTCTCCAAGAAGACGTTTGACTAAGGTCGTCTTGCCTACACCCATGTGTCCGACAACCATAATACGTATGTTGTGCACAGTTTCCTTTCCATTTTTTAGGGCCTCTTCAAAAAGTTGGATGGATCTGTCATCCATGTTCAAAATTTCTACTGGAACACCTGTTCATATGATGGATTAGTTATGTATACAGTATATACATGTATATTATCAACAATGATGCAGATTTTTAAAGAAAAATATGCACCTGAAACTTTAGATAGCTAAACCGGAGTGTTCAACTTCAAGCTGCTATTGTTATCTATGTCTGCAACATTAACAAATGTTAACATTAAATTAACATTAACATTGCCAATAAAACTCAGCATACACAATTTATTGGTGTCCAATTCCACCAATGAAAATTAAACCATAACTTTTAAATATCAAATAAGATTATAATAGTACTGTTATATATAATATAGCAGACTCAACAGGTACTAATAAGATTCTGCTCTATACTTACTATGTGTTTCTAAAAGATGGACAGTCACAGGTTTTACAGTGAAGTTTTTACATTTGCAACATGCTGAGAAATGTTTGCATACCTTAATACTACTTTCCTGTACTACAATTATTTTACATGTGGTGATTATGAAAATCCGGCTATATACTGAATTTTGTCAGAGATGTCTATATAGTATATACTTTCTTTAGAACAAATTATGCAATTTTTTTAATTTCTAATTTATGTTTAATGCCTCAGAAGTGAAAATGATAAAACGAGCAAGCAAGTCAAGACCAAAATCAGGAGAATTATAATTTCTTTAAATAATTTGAAGTTTAATCACTTTAAAGTTTAGCTTTAATTATATAATTCATATAATATACAGTATTTTCTTTGAATAATAGCTAGGATTATATCCTCTTTCAGAACCAAACGTTATAGAAATTACACAACTGAAGAGCCAAACCTAAAGATTCATGTTTCTGCCCAAGTTTGGAATTCTTGGTTTGATGTGGTTTTAGAGACCTATAGACTGTACAGGCACCAATAAATGTTCCTGGCCTGCCAAGTTTGAGGTTATACTGCAGTTCAGGCATATTCCATTAGTTTATAGTAAAATGTCAGAATAAGCAATGCATTTTATGGTCCAATTCAATAAGTGCATCTTGCAATTACTTCCCTTAACTTGCTCTCCATTGTCAACAATAAGAAAAGTATAAACTGTCACTTCCTGGGAACAATTCTTACAATGGCTAGGATACTTATAATATATATATATATCCATTTCTTCTGTGTGCTCTGTGAATAGATGGACACACTGGAACACATGGTATACATCCCTTTCTAAAGGGTGTTTGTGGTGGGCAGCAATACAAGTTGCATGATTTCCTGGCAAACAAAATTTACATCATCACAGCATCTCACATTTGCCATTTGGAACATTTAAATCAAAGAAAGTGCTCCGCAGGTCAATAAAAAGAAAAATTATAAAAAAAATTCTTCAAAGAGTGTTCAATAAATACATTTCCTACCAACAAAACAAAAAAAATAAAAACTGATTATCACATTTGGAGTGTTTGAGGGTGGGGGTATTTTTTAGGCATTCCCTATAAGATTAAAGTATCCAGTTGTCAGTCTCAGGGTTTAAACTTGCCTGAAATCAACCAGGTATCTACCCTTCAAATGTAAAAAGATTCATTTAAATTCTTCAAGTATCGTGAATAATTAATTATAACTAAATTTGTCATAGAATGATGGGCAGACATGCAGATCACTGACTGCAACTGAAATATCTCAGAGAAAGTATAGAGATATCAAGAATGACAAGCTAGGTCTGGGTACATCATGTACGGGAAGTCAAATGTTACTTAAAGCTTAAAAGTATGGCTAGTCTCTAATCATTCTGAACTCTGTGTTCCAAACTGATTTACAGTTCGATCTGTTAAAAATTATTGAAATTAGTTTATTTATATATATATATATATATATATATATATATATATATATATATATATATATATATATATATATATATATTACTATTAACTTATGTCATACTATTTTACATTGCATTTTTTATTTATGGTCATATTGTAAACAATATGAACCCTTCTGGCAGCACCCCTATTACTATATATGTGTTGTTTTTGTGTTTTTTATGATGTTTTCTTTACTTTTAAGCCTAACTTTAATATTTTCCCATTGACTTTTTATCTTGTTTATGCTTTTCGTTATTGAAATCGGCAAGGGGGATGTAGATACAGACTATAGTCTCTATGATCTTCTTTCCTTTGAATCATGGTTTTTTTTGTAACCTAAAGCACGCGTGTGACAAACAAAATACATAATTACTTTCAACAACAAACATTTTAATTTTAATAAAAATGTCGGCCGTTAGTTTACAATATTAATTATTTCTATAATCTTTCGCCATATTCATTCATCTAAACCCTACCTCCATTTTCAGACTCGTCTATTTCGGTTTGCAACATCCTTAACGAAAACATGAACAGATCGTAGTAAATATATCGCACATTGTATAACGTATCGTAGAATATCCAAAATGGTATACACTTTTTAAAACTTTACTGTCCAGCTATCTTGTTATCAGATTTGAGTTTTCTTCGTTGATAAATCCACCTTGAAAAATCCTCATAGAACCGCTCAATAGACATGAATATTATCAACACTAAATATGTGGGAATTTCAGACGCTGCCAACCCCTGAACGAGATCCGGTCACGTACATGTCGCGTGCAATGACATGTTGCGTGCAAATATTTATCAATGAAAGCGCCATCTTGTGGGGAGACAAATGTGCATTGCCCTGAGCTGGTGATGATGCGACTTTTGTAGACAAACAGCCATTGTTATTGTCGATACAGATTTATTATTTTTATATGAAAATTATGTAGTGACAACCAAAGTGGAGACAACTTAACATGTATTAATGAATACAAATGTCTATAATGAAATTTGTAATACATTTTAAAATAAAAATAATATTGCATTAATATTATAAATTATCAATATGAACTTGCACGACGACATTGACATTTTCAGACTCCCAGGATATAAAAAAAAATATTTATTCCACTTTTTTTTAAATTTACATGTATTATACATATTTATCTAACAATACAGTTATGACAATAATATTCATATGTCATATTTTGGGGCATAAATATGAATTAGGAAATATAAATATATGAAGTATGTAGTTTTCTTGGTGGTGTGATGTAAAATCAAATAGATTTACCTGGTTGATGTAAAGACTCCATTTTGTAATTAGTTATCACATTGCTTCTAAAGCTTGTGGTGTAAAGTAATCCATGCTGGTCATCATAGAATATTCCATACAGACTTGATGACACTGTGTGTATGGTCACTTGTTGACCGCTGTCTGTCAGCTGATGAATTCTGTTAGAGTACATGTCACACACGTACACACAATCCCTGTCAGCCATTATTGACCCCGGATTTTCTAATTCCTGGTGTTGATACAGAAACTTTTTTCTGCGTGGTTTAAAAATATCATAAGCATAAACACCTTTAGTATTGAAGTCATCAGTCCAACACGAGATGTACACGGTGTTATCTTTGATGGCTGTGCGAGTCCTGATCCCTTTACAGATGTGGTGAGTTGAGTCCAGACGTCCATCTGTAATCGATACAATTCTCCAAGACATCATGCCGTCTTTCTTACCGCTAACAACGAGTTTGTCTGAATTCCATTTTGCCAATGAATGACAAGAATCAAATCCTGTCCTTAAAGTTTTGATCAGTTTTACATCATCTATCGATTTCAAAGATACGATTTCAATCCTACCATCTAACAGACACACAGCGACTTCTGTCTTGCTTGTAAGACAGATATCCGTGGGATCGGACTCCAGTCTGTGTGATATAATCACTTTGCCGTCATGACGATTGTAAACCTTTAGATTCCTCTCATTCTCGTCTACGACTATCAATTTGTCGTCCATTATCACAACGCCATTGTAGTCGGGTTTACGGCCGGCTGTGGATAAAAAAAATGACTTATATTAGGATGCGGAATCCACAAAATACAGACATATATACTTTTAGTAAACAATGACAAACAAACGTAAATCTATATACATCTTTCTGACTTAAATCAATGACATAGTGTCATAAAATATAGACATATATGTTTTTCGTAAACAATGAGAAACAAATGTAAATAGATCTATATACATTTTTCTGACCTAACACAATATTCTACAGTCGTAATTTTACACACCTATATCTATTTCTGACCTAAAACAATGACATTGTGTCATAATATAGACATATATAACTTTAGTAAACGCTGCCATACAAATGTAAATACATCTATATATCTATTTCTGACCTAAAACAATATTATACGATCTTAATTTTATACACCACCAACATTATCGTAATAGTCGTATTATTTGTATCATTATTACTATATTAGCTCCTTCCACAAAATACCTAATAAATGTCACATGAAGTTTTTAAAACAAATTGCGTATTTTTTTATAGCTACATTAAATGACGATGACCTGAATATTTACCAAGTTAAAGATAGGAAACTTTAGCTATGATATGTAAAACGAACTATAAACAATATGTTAGAGTCAAAAGTGATAAACGTTTGTCAGAATAAAGTAAGGCTAAAATATTAGCTGTGATTTCATGTAGGTTTCAAGTACCTCCTGTTAATTACCATCTGTCCTTTTAATTTCTATTAATAAAAGTAATATAAAATAGTATTAAAATATTATTTTCTTCTATGGTATAGATGTTACTTTTGTACTGTTTCGCAACTATTACTGTTACTGTAAACTATGACGTTTAAAAAATAATAAAACTAAATTGCTCAGAAAAAACTAGGGCTATTGGAGTAGCGGTTATTTTACATAAATTTTAAGTAACTCACGAGAATTGCTATACATGATCTGTGGACCAAATATTTATACAAACTATGTTAGATGATAGCCTGATGTCAACCCCCACCCTCCAAAAAACGTACCCCCCGGGTCACATCATAAAATTATTGAGATCACCAACAGCCATAACAGACATTTTCGGCATGGAAAGAGAAATTTACACATAACAGACACTTTCAAGGCATTTAATTCCTACCCCTGTATAACAATTTTGAAACTTTTGAGATTATCACTCTATACCCATATAAACAATTGCTAGCACGAAAAGACAAATTAATTAATGTATGAAACTTATTATCAAGACATGAATTACTTTTAACAAGCATGTTACATATTTCCTGAAATCGGAAGGTGATGATTGTAATTATAGTATTTCAATTATAGTATTTAAGCAAATTTCTTTGTTTTGGGGTTTGGGAAGAAAACTCGAATGAACTTTCTGGACCAAACCTAATAACTTGAAATTATTGAGATCCCAGCCATATAACCATATATACGAAGATACAAATTAATATATGCAATCAATATAGACCCTGAAGTTTATTTCTATCTCTTGTATCAAGCTCGTGAGTTACTCATTGAAAATGATCGATTTTTTCTCCCTATAACTAACTATATACTTCTCATATACTTACCAGGTGAAAATGAAAAAGATAATTAAACATAAAAATACATAATTTAAGTAAACAATAATTAGACACATAATTCAAGTAATTCAAGTAAAATTATTCAGACACATAATTTACGTCAACATTAATTAGACACATAATTAAAGAAAAATAATCAAATCAGATGACACACATGATAAGAATTTAAAAGTAAATTTGTTTTTCTAATTCTGTTAATAAAAAGTTCCTTTTGAAAATATAAATGATTTAAAAAGTTGCATTACAGGGGCAGCACAAACGGGGATGGATTGACTCTCTCGAGTGAAATAGACATTAAACTCTACACAATAAATATTCGGTACGAGCACCAGAAAAATTACTGTTACTGAAAACATCCCTCTCCTTCTAAACTCTATACACATTTTATACTGTGTATAAATTTAATCAGAAGGGGAGAGAATGTTGCAGAGTTTTTCATTTCTCATTTCACTAACGGTAACAAGTATACTTATTGTACCTTATAAATTAAAAAAAATATTTTAAAAAAGTATAAACAATACAGAAATATCATCGTCGAATAGTTTGCATCTGCTATTCAAAACTTCATGTATGCACTACCCTGATTATTTCAATGAAAATCCTTTCTCCGTGTTAACGTCTGCATTTTCCAGTTTATGTCGTCTGCTACTGAATCGAACGGCGGTTTATACATGTTTCTAACACTCATTCGTCTTGGCGTATTAATACAAACCCGCGTTCAGTTGTAACCTCAAGACCCCCTGCTCTACAAAATTAAATAATCAAGAACCAAATTAATAACTTCCGGTTTGTTCGAAGGTGCTCAGTTGGGGTAACCAAATTTTAGTTGACATCCAGTGTCATCGGTTTGAACGTGATGATAAATGCTGTCGAGAAGGGTACAGCCACTCTAAATCTAGTAGATTTGCAAGATAATTATTTATACGGGTATAATATGATACCATTTTACTGTTGGCTAGTGAAAATCTTATGGGTGTTTTTTCCTGTGTTGATCAGCTAGTCGATGGAGATTGTGTGGGTGTAACCTTTTACATGCCAATGTAAGCTTGAGCCATGTCAAGCAGGGGCAGTACAATAATAACCAGTCGTGTACGACTTGCGCATTGATAGTTAATGAATGTGATTATAATAATAAATACCCTTCCATGGCAAGTGGGTCAACCGATAGCGAGATTTCGGAGGTCACCAATGGGGTATGTAAATTTAATTTGGACATTGTCATGAGAGAGAGAGAGAGAGAGAGAGAGAGAGAGAGAGAGAGAGAGAGAGAGAGAGAGAGAGAGAGAGAGAGAGATTAACAGCCCCCTCCTACCAAAGAAATTAAATTTGAAAATATTACAGGATAGATCGAGAATTCCAGAAAGCTGATGTAAAAGTTGAATTAGAATTTGTCAGAGTAACTTCCAATATCGATGACTTGATAAAATTAAATTAACGATGTAGAACATGCAGTTTTAGTGTGAAACTATAAGAGAGCTAGAGAGAAAATAGATATCTGTTTGAGAGCCACATGGAGAGAAAATCATAGATCACATGGAAAAATGCAAGTCTCAGACAACAGAAATAGAAAAACTTTAAAATAGGCTACTGAAATTAACAATGCAAAGCAAAAAGGTGATCGTTATCGTAAGAAGGACCTCCCCAGCGCTTAGAGAATATATTTATTTACAAAGTTATTCGATCTTTCTTTGTGCAATCAATCAATCTAGAGTATGAATACGTTGAAAATATATGCTTTATACTTGACTGATAGACTACCCAGCTAGATACAAGGACCAAATGAATCACAGTGAAATTTGCATATTCTGAGGACAGAGAATAGTGTTGAGAATGACCAACAATTTGGTGAATAGCTATGAGTGGATGCAGATTTACCTTTGACCATACAAAAGTTAGCGACTGTTTGACAGCAGAGTTATATCTTGAGAAACCTATACAATGGGTTCTTTGACCACAAATATGACTATTGAATCTTGAAACTACCACCTAGATCAAATATTATTTTTGGCTTATATGTTTTTTCATCTGGAAATATTCTTAAATGGCAAAACACCACGCATAGGAGTAATCCATACCCTATATTATAGTAGATACTGATTTAGAAATAGTAAATCATACTCTATATTTATGTAGACATAGAATTAGTAGAAGTAAACCATTCTCTTTATGTATGGTAGAAATAGATTTAGTAGAAGTAGACCATACTTCCTATACACAATTACAACCCTTGCCAATGTTGTACTGTGAATGTGTAAGATTGTATTCCAGAGGAGCTTTCTTGTATTGCTAGAATGAAAGCACTTAAAGACGTTTCATTTTACTGACATTAAATTTACCACAACAACATCACATTGAAGGAAATTTAAAGATATGTGTATACTGTATTGGATTAAATTTCAACATATTTTAGCACAGAATAGCACAATCTTAAGACCCACAGCCAAATCCATACTGTTCTATAAGTATCGTAGAGTTCCAGATAACATGTGCTAAATAAAATTGCATTTGCAGCTTTAATCTAAATATAGGAGCATGCTACTTTTTGGTAAACTAATTTTTGATTTTATTCTTGGACTATTCAATATAATTTTTTTCAAAAACAAAGAAATTTGCCTAAATACTATAATTACGATCATCACCTTTCGATTCAGGAAATATGTAACATGCTTGTTAAAAGCAATTCTATTGATAACTTGCAAATTAAATATGATACATAGGCATTAAGGAACTTGTATTGTTAGGCATATTATTGATATATTGAAATAACCCAATTAGATTTTAATTAATATATTGAAATAACTTGATTCGACCTTCATTATCATATTAAAATAACTCAATCACACTTTCATTATTATATTGACATAGCTCGATTTGACTTTCATTATTATACTGAAATCACCCGACAAGACTTTCATGCCGTTTAGGTAAGTTTCATTGGTTACACATTTGTAAACATTTGGGATCTGAAATCATTTGAACCAAACCATGTAAAGAAGAGTAAGCTAAAATCACTTGAAGTAGACAATACAAAATTAGTAGACATGTCTATATTACATAGAGGATAATGTTAGCAATATGCCATTAAAGCAAGGTGTCCCAGTTTTTAAAAACAAGCTTCATAACATTATATTTTGACTCAACACCTGTTTATATTAATTTAACCTTACATTGACTTTAAATTCCCATGTGATTTTCCAAGGTTTGTATATAGTGCTGATTTTTTGTAATATGCTCCACCTTCCCAAGGAATATATTATTGTTGTTGTAGGGTTTGACGTCATTTTTCAGCACATGATTGGCTTTACATGGCGGTCAGTATTACTGGTGGGGGATGAACCTGGGGAAAACCCCCGGAAAGAACCACGACCCACGAAAAGCTGCCGGCAATCTTTCTCACATAACTAAATTAGTGGAATCTTAGACTCGAACCCACACAGACAGAGGTGAGATGGCAGTGATCCATAACATAGAATGCTAAACCACTCGGCCACTCGTGCCCCCGCCCCCCCCCCCAATACAATTGTATCTTTGTTTGCGTTTCCTAAAATCAAACATGGATTGACTTCTTATACCTCCGCGACTGTTTAGACAGATTGCTGTTCCACTGTAGTATGCTTTCCCCTTCACAGGGAATATAACTCTGTGACTGTGTTTTAATAGAGTCATGTTACACTTTAGTATGCATCCCAATCCCCACTTCTCACAGGTAATATAAATGTGACTGTTTGAATACAGCACTGTTACACAGTACAATGCAACCACCACCCCATCACAGGAATAAAACTATGTTTTAATAGTGCACTTTTACACTGTATTATCCGTCCCCCATCACGGGTAATATAACTGCATTATAACTAGCGTTTACATTTTATTTGCCATGTTTATCTATCTTTTGGCACTAGCTGCATATCATTAAGTTGATCCAGTCACAGAATTAGGAAAAAATAAAAACATTTGTTATGCCCGAGAAATATTTGACTGTTTGTGTTGTGCATGCGTGAAGTGCTGTCTGGGGTGAACAGGTGTTTTTCCAGACAAGCGACGGAATCAACATATGTCTCGCCGTAAACTACTTGTGGCTATGGACATCATAATCACAATATGCACGGGCATTTTACCCTGAATATTACTCAATGTCCTATGAATTTTAGCAAGATTAAGATACAAATTCGTGTGACTGTACAAGGGTCAAGAAACATATGTTTATTCCAATTGCTGTTTAAATTGGTATATTTGTATTTACATGAAATTATTTTGAATCTTAGTTGAATTCCAGGAAATTTGTGAATCTTACTGACAGTGCAGAACATTTGAAACTTATGTCAAAACTTGAGATTGTTTGAATATCAAGCCTAGTCTATACGTGAAATTATGTGAATATCTTAATGTGTACTATTATTTGAAACTGAGGTTTCTCGAAGCTGTATATCAGATAGATATAATATTATTAGTTTATTTTCAATGTGTAAATGTTAGTACAGAGTGATTGGATCAATTGTATGTTGAGAGTGTGTGAGAATCATTGTATTTTTACATCATACATTTTTCTTTACTAATCAAGTTAACACATTTTCATCTTTCGCACATTGTGTTTGAGTTATTCATTTAATCCAATACCCACTCGGTTACAATTCTGCGACAGACCCAATGTCTAATTACAAAACGTAAAAACAAGTTTAACACTTGGAGCTACGTTTCCTATATTGTCATTATTTAAGGTTTCCATTTTAAATTTTGCAAATTATTTCAGAAATAAAAATGATTAAACCTTCATCTTGAAATCCATATCACAATAATTCATGCAAAATTATTATCAGTCTGTTTGCAAAGATAAATCTAGCAAAGACAATATGGACTTTTACACTTAAATATCATTTTGTACATGAACTATCTCAGGGAAACGTTTGAATATTATCTACTTTACACAATAGCAATAAAACGTGTAAACCCTCCATTCTTTTTTCGTAGATTTTGTAACTTAAAGCGATTTTTGAGTCTGTTCGTAACAATATGTTCATTGACCATATCGCAAAGGATTTTAAGATAAAATAGTTTGTGTTGTTTATGACAGAACAGTACAAATATGGCACTTCCAATGTGCTAGCGAGCTATTGTCATTAGATAATTATTATATAATCATTTTATTTCCATCCCTAACGCCATTTCTTGTATCAAGTGTTCCCGAGCTGCATGCCTTTTTAAACACATTCCCTTATTAAAGCAGTTAAAACATTCAACTGTGCAATAGTACATTTAGAGTTATTATTTTTCCAATACAAATATTTGATTTAAATTAGTACATAGAAAATTGCATAGCAATGAACACATCGGCCATTTTGTTTACATTAGTTAGTATCCGTGACCGTTGTGAATTAGTAAAGGTCACGATTTCGTTGCGTTCGTACCAGTAATGTAAATATACGACAGGGGACCATTCTGTGTTTAGGTTTCTTCATGACGTCATCGGTATATAGTGACGTATTAGCGTTCGACCTTATTACATCTAAAGGCCTGTGTGTTATTTCCGCAAGAAAAGAATTCATTACTTATTCAACTAACGCAGTTTGACAAATCTTCTATTTATTTTAAGACACCACGGTATGCACCAAACGCGATTTAAGGTTCTAAACTGAGTGCAGCATTTATCAAAGGTGTGATTTTGTCTAGCAGCATTTTACTGTGACTGTTATTCTCAGTACACTCCAAGGCCAAGGTCAGGAGGCTGTCGGGTATAACTTAACAGTGACTGTTTATTCATAAGGTGGATTGTACATTTTAACAAGAACATTTTTTTATTAAAAAAATTATTTGTGGGTATCGAAATAATGGTTGGTATCCATTTAAATAAGTGGCATCATCAACGCCATTTCATCATCATCAAGTTATTTATCAACATAATCGTAACAAGCGGTACGACATATTATCATTGCCACCGAATGATTACTATCATCATCATGGTTGTTATCACAGTCATTTACGATGATCGTTAACAGTGGCGTAGCGTAGGGGGGGGGGGATTCACCCTGGGCGCCGGTGGCTTGGGGCTCCGAATGGGGCCCCAAATCGGCCCAAAGTATCAACATAACTGCGCAACAGGAACAGGCTGTGGCGCAAATTTGGGTGTTTTGCCCTGGTCGCCAAATATCCTCGCTACGCCACTAATCGTTAGTTCTGTTATTTTCGTAATATTGCTGTTGTGATGATGCTAAGGGAGATATTTCCAGTTGTTTTTCTTGCAGATGTTGATGCTGCTGCGGTTAGTCGTATCCTTCCAATCTTTTCTTTTTATTTTTGGGAAAGGAGAGGGCTTTTTCTATTGACTGTGATGGTATGTACTATGCATTTGGAAAGTGTTTTAAGGTATAAATCGTGAACAGACGACATAATTCATACTTTCCATTGCTTAAATATCCAAATATGCGTGAAAAGAAATGTTCCTCTTATTATTTTAAGCTTATTTGTTATTCTCTGGAAAATGATATTATGTAGCGAATTAAAGGTCAGTACACTTTCTGTTTACAAAACCATCGGCACGTATTGCTAAATACATGGTTTGGGTTGACATCAGATATAAGTAAATCAAACCATTGGATGTATTTTGATTGATCTTCGTCTCCACGTCAGCCGCTTGTTACTGAAACCTAAATTCACGAAATAGTTAAAGAAAGGATGGTGCTGGGAGTTCGGGTATGTTATATAAATTCCATATACACATACAGATAGTGGTAATTTAAGCCTTAAAAAAAGAGTAGCTTACACAAACTTTTTTCTCAGACGTATGAAATGTTCTTAGAAGTTATTGTTAATGGATCGAGAAAGATTTTCTTACACTTTAAACTTGCCAAAATTTTTTGCGCAAACTTTCGCTTTATATGTCAAATGTAAGAAAATGGACTAATGTAAGTGGCTACAGAACTCGCTACATCGTACCGTACAAAGCCTGGATACTTCATACACGTTCCAAATAATCCATAACTGGTGATTTTTATGTCGAGTAGACTTTTTCTTCATGCTTTGTTTCTTTTTCAACAAAATGTAAGTTTTCTCTTTTTTGCTTCATATCTTCACCTAAAAACTAGAATCATCTTACTAATTGTTAAATTATATGGTGACGTTGCAAATAATTGGAAAAGATTTTTGTCATTTCCTTGTACTAATACAGTTTCTCTGCCATTTACTTTCATTTACCAATTACATATGCTTGTAATTTGTTTTTTTTTAATAATATCAGTATTTTGATAATATTATCACAAATTGAAACATATTAATGATTCCACAATTTAATTTACAAGTTTTATTTTTCTTACATTCTGCATTATTTTTTATATAAAATATTTTCATTAATAATGACACATCGAACTTTGATGTGCACGCATAATTTAGAAATTATAGGCACGCCGATTAAATTGCTAACATTTGTAACCATACTTGTTTTGTATGCAAAGAGCAAATTGACAGTTCCTTTGAATAAATGTGCTAAATGACCTCATTTTTATTTTGATGTTGAACGGATGGAATCTGGAACCTCTGTGAAGATTGCAATTCCCAAAATACATTCCTCTAAATCTTTGTCGGCACCTAGAGTTCCACGGGATATAAAGTATGGAGTGGAAAGGAAAATGTAGAAAATTGATTGTTCGTTTTATATTTTTGAGTAATACGCGCTATTGTATTTTATTTTTGGTAAGGGCTCTCTGTTTTCACGCGAGGTTTAATCCATAGGTAAATTTAAAAAAGCATTGATGTAAATTCTAGAAATTCTATACTCCGAATAGGCTCGAATCTTAGATCCCTCCTTTGGTAAAGAAAAGACGCGATTTTCTAGAGAACAATTTTTTAAAACGTCATAGAAGTTCCGTCAGTACCAGGGACATTTCTGAATCACACATTTTTCAAAAACAAGACAAAAACAAGTCCATAAATCCATGCCATGTCACATCAACATAGCGACAAGTCAGCATTGACCACTTATTTTTACCAAAAGACTCTAGTACCTAAATATAAAAATAATCATCATTGCATTATGTTGATAATAACGTGAAATACCATGAACATTATCATAATAACAACAAACTATACTGTCAGTTATATTCAAATTTAGCAATTGATACCATGCATTTGCTTGCAAGTTTGGATGGGATAAGAGTTTTGTTAAGATTAGTTGTGTTACAAGAGTGGATGGAATAAGAGTTTGGGCAAGGCTACCTGTGTTGCAACAGTTTGAATAGGATAAAAGTTTGGTCAAGGCCAGTTGTGTTAGAAGAGTTTGGATGGGATAAGAGTTTGGTCAAGACTAGCTGTGTTACACGATTGGAATGGATGAGTCTAGTCAAGGCCAGTTGTGTCACAAGAATGTGGATGGGATAAGTGTTTGGTCAAGGTTAGCGGCTAGCGGTGTTACTAGGTTGGAATGAATAGGAAGGGATCGACTGAGAAACAAATGCAAGACTTCCATCTCGATTTTGATTGAGATACCCTGTTAGCAGCATTGATAGTATTGAAATAAGCAGTGACGACCCCGATATCAAGATTGTTGAGATTGTATTAAGCAGAGACAACCCCGATATCAAGATTGCTAACACTGAAATATGCCGCGTCATCCCTGATGGCAAGATTGCTAAGATTGAAATAAACATAATCCTCCCCGATATCAAGATTGTTAAGATTGAAATAAGCAGCGTTAACCCCGATATCAGGATTGTTAAGATTGAAATAAGCAGCGTTAACCCCGATATCAGGATTGTTAAGATTGAAATAAGCAGCGGTAACCCCGATATCAAGATTGCTAACACTGAAATATGCCGCGTCATCCCTGATGGCAAGATTGCTAAGATTAAAATAAAAATCGTCCTTCCCGATATCGAGATTGTTAAGATTGAAATAAGCAGCGTCAACAGTGATAACAAGATTGTTGAGATGGAAAAAGCAGTCATCCCCGATATCAAGATTGCTTACACTGAAATATGCAGCGTGAACTATAATAACAATATTTTAAAATTGAAATCAACAATCTCAGTTCTGATAGCAAGATTGCTAACTCTGAAATATGCAGCGTCATCCCTGATTCCAAGATTGTTAGGATTGAAAATAACAAGCTCAGTCCTGATAGCAAGATTGTTAACATTGAAATATGCAGCATCATCCATGATAACAAGATTGCTAACACTAGATTATGCAGCGTCAACCCCAATATAAAGATTGCTAACACTGAAATGTACAGCGTCAACTCTGATAACATGATTGTTAAGATTGACATAAACAAAGTCAGTCCTGATAGCAAGTTTGCTAACACTGAAATATGCAACTTTTCTTGAAAAAAGATGGCCGCTATTGCTTAACTGGCTTGATGCATCTCTTCCGTTTTTGTGCTATTTTTCATGAAATCTGTTATTGTTGTCTATTTTCATCTAAAATATTGTGTTTCATCATGCATTGGCTGTTAAGTTCATATGTGTTCGTTCATCTCTTGTGTTGGAAACGAGAATAATTATAATTTTTTTTCAGCTGTTTTTCCACTGTTAAGAAGTTCTTAGTTTTTAATAAAACGACATCACGCGATCGCCAGTCAACCCGCTTATGTTATGATGGACCCGCATTGTTTTAAACGACCACACCGTGTCTCTTTATACAACATTGTGCTCAAGACTAAACGAACCTGTTCTACATTCGTCATTACTTAAATGTAAACGGAAGCGAAAACAAAAATGGTGCTTCAAAGTTGGCCTGGGTAGAACTCGCCCTTACCAGATAAACAATTAACAAAATGGCCGTTAATTTTGATAACATGGTGAAAATACTTAATATTTCGTTAACCGTTGTGTCAACTGTCCCAGAGATACCGTGTCATCTTGTATTATTAAATGCCCAATCAGTCGGTCCACCTGGAAAGCGCACAGAAATGGTTAATTTTATCTAAAACCAGAATATCGAGGTCTTCTTCCTGACAGAAACATGGCTAAAAACATTTGGCGATGAGCCCAAGTGCGCGGATTGACCACCATCCGCGTACTCAATCAAATCGTTCCCTCGCAACGCTCGCGGAGGTGTAATTGCTGTAATCACAAGGAATTCCATGATAAAATGTCTTAAGTACAACACAACCTTCGATTTATGTGGAATAAGGTTTGAACTAGTCCAAAGAACAATCACATTGGAACAATAGTCAGTCCATTTTTCTGTCTTTATCGCCCATCTCCTAGTAGAAGAAAAACAATCTGACTGAATCTCTCTTTTTATAGCAGTTTCTGAATCTTCTGGATTATGGTAATTCAATAAGTGGCAACCTAATTATTCTTGGAGATTTAAACTTTAACTGTTATTCTTCTGCAAACCCATACACGTCAAAATTTCTAGATTACAGTCATGTTTTCAACCTTAAAACAGTCGGTTGGTTAACCAAGGCACCCATTAACTTGGTCAAATTGTAGACTAGACTCTTTATAGACCTGATGATCATATTCTGCAATCCAACCTTGCATCCCACGAGCTTGCATCAAATCACCTCTGCATTATATGCCAGTTCGACGTATCAGTTCCTAACTCTCCACCTGTATTTGATACTAAGAGAAACATCATTACGATAAATAAAACCAAACTAATGCATGACATCCGATAAAACCTAGCAACTTGCTTACCTCATATAGCAGAAGAACTCGATGACTGCCTGCGTTTATTGCTTGAAAAACAGACCCCAGCCACCAAGTGCAGAGTATCAATAAAACAAAAGTGTTCTCCGTGGTATAGCAGTGTGAGGGACGAGCTTCGCACTGCTAAAACATCGCCGTAAAGCAGAGAAGCGTTGGCTTTCCACCAGACTCACTATTCATAAACAAATATATGATGCCGCTAAGAAGAACGTCACAAACATAGTCTATTTAGCCAAATTATTCCACTACAGTATTAAGATCACGGAGAGTGCCAGCTGCAAACGCTCTTCGAGATAACTAACAAACTAATGTCGAGGAACAAATGTGCACCACATCCAACTACCTTCTCTCCAGTGGATCTTCCAGACCTATTTGCAAATTTATTCCGTGACAAAGTACCACCCATTAGATATACGCCTGACATCACAGTTTCAATTGACGCTTCATCATACAGATATGAAATAGAATTTCAGCGGCAATTATTAGGAGCATTTTAACCTGATTATATGGATTGAGTACAGGGCAATCGTAATGAAGAGTGCACCAAGGTCATGTGAACTTGTTCCAGTTCCAACATCACTGCTACTTGAGTGTTTAGACACAATATTGCCTTCACTAACTGATGTTATTAACATCTCTCTCATCCGGGTAATTCCCATTATTTTTCAAAATTGCCATCGTAATGACTCTGCTGAAGAAACCAAAACTTGATCATAAAGATTTAAAGAGATACCGCCCAATTTCTAATCTCCCGTTCAAATAAAAAGTATTAGAAAATGCTGTTCTAACCCAACTCGTATCTCATTTGAATTCAAACAGTCTTTTCAGCAATGCACAGTCTGCATATTACCTTTACCACAGTACTGAAACTACTCTTCTGTACTAACCCATAATTTGTCTGCAGCATTTGACACAATAGACCATGATATATTACTTCACCTTCCCCAGGATGTATTTGACATTCATAATACAGCCTTTCTGTGGTTCAAGTCCTACTTAGTCAACATGACACAAATTGTATCTACAAATAGAATAAACTGCAGCCATTTGATCTATGTTTTGTTCCACAGGGATCTGTTATTGGACCTGTTCACTGCATTATATACACAAAGCTGCTGTCAAGTATCATAGATCATCACCCAGTGTCTCATCAATAGTACGCTTATGACACAAGTATACAAGTCTAGCCACCCAACTGAGGTTGATGCTACCATCTAATTAGCAGTGAGGTGCATATCTGATGTGACATCATCGATGACATGCAACATTCTGCAAATGAATGATGATAAAACTGAGGCCATTCTGATCACAACACAAAGACTTTCTCATTCGTATCCTTTACCTCAAACATTAAATATCAGCAACACCAACATTAAATTCAGTCAGTACGAAACCTCAGTGCTACTCTAGACAGTACTATCATATTGCAAATTGTCATGAACATATGCAAGGCTGCATATCTTGAGCTGAGATACATCCGCTACATTCGCAAATATCATCCGTTTGTGCCACTTAAACACCTGTTTGCTCTGTTTTACTTTCATGAATGGACTATCGTAACTCCGTTATGTCTGGTGCGTCACAATATCTACTTCAGAAACTTCGGAAAGTTTCAAACACAGCTGCCCATATCGTCTTTTGAGTACCACGATAATGGCACGCCTTCCCGCTGCTCTGTACCCTACACTGGCTATCCATTCGATAAAGAATCAAATACAAAATGTGTTCTATGTACTATGTTTCACTGATGGACTCAAGTCCAACATACCTATCCGGCTTCACCCATGTCTATACACCAGCAATATTCTTATTTTCCTCTATTGACGATCGTATACTCATTATTTCTAGTATCAAAACGAAGTCATATGGACAACATTCTTTTGCATACCAGGGACCAGCAATGTGGAACGAATTTCGCGTTGAAAAAGTAGACACAAATACACAGTGATCCCTTTGAAGAGTGCTCTTAAAATCCACATTTTTCGACTGCAAGAGAAAACTTACAGACATAATAATGCTTTGTACCTTAAATATTTCCAGCATTGTTTATGTTTTCCAATTTCATGGTTTTTGTTTTTTGTTTTTCCATGGTCATATCATTATAGATGTTGAAAAGCGCTTAGAGCTTCTAAAGATAAAGCGCTATACAATATTCTTCTTCTTATTATTATTATTTTGTTATTATTATTATTATCAATTATCATTATCATTATCATTATTATTATTATTATTATTATTATTATTATTATCCTTGATAACAAGATTGCTAACATCGAAATAAGCCTCATTAGCATGCAAGCGAAATTACTGCCATTGAAATAAGCAGATTCATCCCTGATAACAAGATTTTTAATATTGAAATAAGCAGCGTCAACCCTGATAGTTGGATTTCTAATAATAAATAGAACAGTGTAAACCCTAATAGTAAGGTTGCTAATAATTAAGAAAAGAAAAACACCAGTGTAAAAACTAATAGCGCGATTGTTACTAAATACAATATGTAGACTTAACCCTGAAAAAAGATTGATAAAATTGAAATAAGCATCGTCAACTCTGATAACAAGATTACTTACATTGAAATAATCAACCTCATCCCTGATTACGAGATTGCATTGCAATAAGCAGTGTAAATCAAGACAACAAAATTGTTAACATTGAAATAAGCGGTGTCACCCATGATATCGAGATTCGACTAAGACAAGCAATGCAAACCATGATATCCAGATTCGATTAAGACAAGCAACGTCAACGCTGATAGCGAGATTCGATTGAGACAAGTAACGTCAATTCTGATATCGAGATTCGATGAAGACAGGCAACGTCAACCCTGATTGCGAGATTCGATTGCGATAAGCAGTTTAAACCTGATTGCAAGATTGTTAATATACAAATAAGCAGCTTCAACTCTCACATCAAGCTGGATAACATTGATAGCCTGATTGTATACAATGAAATAAGTAGCGAGATTGTTAACATTAAAATAAACAGTGTCAATCTTGATAGCGAGACTGCTAACATTGAAATAAACAGCGTTAACTCTGAGACCGAGACTATTAACATTGAAATAAACAACATCAATCCCGAGAGCAAGATTACTTAAATGGTGTGATATGATGGAGGAATGAATTACGTGTTGATGCAGATTAGTAGACATACTTGTATCTGGCTAAATGAACTGTACGATTTCAAGATCTTATAACTTTACAAGATCAAGTTAGAAACGACTCGAGAGGGAAAAGAGAACGTGATTCGTTAACGTAATTCGCAGATATAAAGCATACAATTATATGGAGCGTACATAGTTTATGATAGATAACGCTTTTCTAAAGTATCCTGCATCTCAGTTGAAATATAGTGCACAACGGTACTCCATCTCCATCTCATTTAAATGCTAGAGTGTGCCATGCTATTGCATCTCAGTTAAATGTTAGAGTGTGCCATGCTATCGGATCTCAGTTAAATGCTAGAGTGTGCCATGCTATTGCATCTCAGTTAAATGCTAGAGTGTGCCATGCTATTGCATCTCAGTTAAATGCTCTAATGTACCTTGCATTTACATATCAGCTGGATGCAAGATTGTGCCATTCATTTGCATCTCAGTTAACTGTAATAGTGTACCAGACTAGTGCATATCAGTTAAAAGCTATAATGTACAAGACTAGTGCATCTCAGTTAACTGTAATAATGTACCAGACTAGTGGTTCTCAATTTAATGCTATACTGTACCAGACTAGAGAATCTTAGTTTAAAAGTAGAATGTGTCATTCTATTGCATCTCCGTTAAATGACATAATGTACCATTCTATTGCATCTCAGTTAAATGCTATAATGTACAAGACTAGTGCGTATAAGTTGAATGATATAATGTACCATTCTATTGCATTTCAGTTAAATGCTATAATGTACAAGACTAGTGCGTATAAGTTGAATGATATAATGTACCATTCTATTGCATCTCAGTTGAATGATATTATGTACCAGACTTGTACATCTCAGTTGAATGATGTAATGTACCATTCTATTGCATCTCAGTTGAATGATATTATGTACCAGACTTGTGCATCTCAGTTGAATGATGTAATGTACCATTCTATTGCATCTCAGTTGAATGATATTATGTACCAGACTTGTGCATCTCAGTTGAATGATGTAATGTACCATTATATTGCATGTCAGTTAAATGCCGTAATGTACCAGACTAGTGCATATCAGTTGAATGATAGAGTGTGACATTCTATTGCAGACTGTATATTAAAAACTGCTTTGATATCCATTCTCGACAACTAGAGTTTGAATTGGCTACGATGGCGGACATGCTAGATGTCGAATTGGCACCACGCTCATTTAGGACCAACACGATATTGTAAGATGTCTCCTGGTAGAATGACAATCACAAAATGTTGAAGATAAACATTGTGGTAGTCATGTTATAAGTATGTGGTCTCCTGTATTTGAATCTTGGTGGTCGGTATATTTTGTTGAAGAACACAAGAAGATCCAGTGAAGAACAACTGACCATGCGGAAAGATACTGGCAAGCATTCTCACGTACCAACTTGGGTCAGTCTGAAAATCGAATCCATGCTAACAGAGGTGAGATATGATTTATCTATGCGAACTTCTTAGACCGGTCGACCACCATGGGCCATGTTAAGATAGAGTGTCGATATAACTATTTTTAAGATGGCTACTGTGGTGGTAATTTTTTCTGCAAACGAAACCGTTTTCGTTTAGGATCAGCAAGTCCAGGAACACAGTTAAATGTCTCCTTAACTCAGATTAAGTGGCAGTAAAAAGACATTGTACATCAAATCCGATTTTTTGAAATAAGATATCCCGAATAGACATTATAAGTCTTTAAGTGAAAACCTTGTTAATATGACAATCTTTTCAGGAGGAATATTGATACCATTAGTTTTAAAATGGCAGCTAGTGTGGCCTCATTGAACATCAAATTGTTATATTTTCACTTGAGACCAGCTAGTCATCATAATAAATCTTTCAAATAAAACTATTGTAAGTGGGCTTTTCGTGAATGGGGCAAATTTCTGGCGATCTATCAAGAATACGTTAGTTGAGACCAGATAACCATTAGTTAGATTATGGGGATACGCAAGTGTCATACCGTGTGTCTGCTTAGTATAGTGATATTTCTTAATAGTGACAGTTGTTACTGATTATAACCTGTGTTTATTCAGATGCCAGACTAACTGCTAGAGACACGGTAAAGTTCAATTTACATTGGAAAGTTGTCAAACTTGAGAAACCGCAGACATTCTGTTACTTAAAATGACCATGTCAGACTGACTCAACTTAAGCGGGTCTAGAGGAAAGGGCGGTAAAAGGACATTTGATTCTGATTGGTCACGTTAAACAAGGGGTGTGTTTTCATTGGATTAAATATCGCCTTATAGAATTCAGAAATGAGTCTAAAAACTCTTTCCTGTGAGAGGATAATTGATAAAAGTCATCAGCTAGACTCCGAATGTTATTTGAGATAAATTCATTTGTAAGGAAGTATAGTCCAGGCGAACCGACCCTCCCCCCCCCCAAAAAAAAAAAAACTCTTTGAGTGACGAAAAAAAACAAAAAAGGGAGAAATTAGCATTTTTGGAACGTATTGATATTACGTAAACTGAGACGTATACTGTGGAAAAGAAACGGGAGGGGATTGCAGTGAGACGCATAATCTAGTGGTGAAGTCCGGCATCGTGCTGAAATTATACGTGTTCAGAGGGTAGTAGCGATAATAGCGTTCGCCACTGTGCCAGATATAATGGTGACGTGATAACAAACTTGTGTTAAAGAACGATCAGCTATCCCATAATATTTCTTGCCCATGACCAGCAGAGTTAAAAGCCATATCAACTGCAGCTACCGTCCCGCCGCTAACGTTCCAGAAAGAAAAAAAAGTTATCTCGTGTTCTCACATGTTACCGACTCAAAACTTAGTCCAAATAAACCATTGAATACAGGATTATAAATGTGACACATTTAGTGTTTCAGAACGTGAAGTGACAAAATTGGGAATGGAGTTAAAATTTTGAAAACGGTTTCGGTAGTTGACTAAAACGGAGATTTGGTCAAAACGTCACTACGAAGTAAAACAATAGTCTCGGAAAGTATTGACGAACATTTATATTAACTAAGTAAAAAGGTGCAGAAAATTGTTGGCTTATTTTCAGCACGTGATTTATGTGCACACTCTTTGTGATATCATGATCTAGAATTTAAGATATAATAAACTGTATTAATAAAATCAATACTATGTATTTTTTTTGGGGGGGGGGGAAATTAAACTAAAAATATAGGTTACATGTCATATTATCTGGAATTTGAATCAGTGGCGAGAATGATCAGTTACGTAAAATGTTTTTTTCTAGGTTTCTTTATTTTTGGGTTTTCGTGTATTTGCATTCAACATAAATATTTGATTACAATACCATTCTTTACTTATCTGTACCCTAATCCATAGTTACTAAATTCAGTTACAAGTCTGCCTACATCGTTAGAATTGTAAACTGTGAATTTTAGCGGAATAATTCGATCCTCTAGCAAACTAAACATTAAAGTCTATTTAATTTTAGATTCTTTTTATCTGATGTGTTAAGCATAATATATTATGTAAATGAATGTGGTAAGTGCAATTTTAACTACTTTGTATACCTCGCAATTATACCACTACCACTACTACTACTACTACTACTACTACTACTACTACTACTAATAATAATAATAATAATGATAATGATAATGATGATAATGATGAAAAGTGCAACTTTAGACAACAACACCACCACCATCATCATCATTTCTTTATATCTTACTGCATGCATGCAGATTTTACAAGGATGCTCACTGCTTGTATGGCCTTAATCTTGCATTTAAGCATTCTAATGAATTATTTTGGATTCGTTAATGCCTTCTTTGTTGCTGACTGTTTAATTTGAACATGATAATTTTGTAATTCTTAAACTGGTTCACTTCAGAATAGGTTTATCAAACCTAGAATATATGTCACAAAGCTTTCTTCTCATCCCGTATTTGAAATATCCTATTTATCGTGTGTGTGTGTGTGTGTGTGTGTGTGCAAAACGACTAGATTTCACGTGCACTAAACATAAGTGCACATAGTTTTCGTTTTCTGGTTTGGGGATTAATTAGTAATAATAATCAAAGAGTTAATAACCGTTACTGTAACATGTTTATACCCAAATATTAACTGGTGGTTATTATGGGATGGGGCGTTACCAATAATACAAATATACTGGCACATATTCATTTATATTTTACAAGACATCAATATTCCTGCATACAATGCTGTATGCACAGTTCTAAACCCATGTCACTGACTCTGCACAGTTCTAAACCACATGTCACGAATAGCGTATGCTTAACAAGGCATTTTTAAAATGCACATTCAGAAAGTAAATATTTTAGTCATTTGAACAAATCTGTAGAGATATAATCTTATCACACTTAGAGTGTATATAAGAAGTTACCGATTTTGCTTAATTTGTTATTTATTTAGTCATTTTGAATGTCTTTGATAGTAAGTCAAATACACAGTAATGTTGAAAAATATGTGTTACACAACAAGCTCTTTTACGTCACTAAAAGTTACTTTGAAGATATACCAACACCTTGTACAATGTAATTTTCTATTGTTTTCGGAAACACGGTCTTGTAAAACCGGGCACACAGTAATATTTAAGAAAAATCATACAGCAGTATCTTGGTGGTAGGACACATTATTTTCACTCATGTTTAGAAACATCAGATAACAGAGCATTTTAGAAAGGACACTAATTAGTGCTTGTTTTAAAACATTAGACTACAGTCTTGACACGGCAGACATTATTTTTCACTCATTTTTAGAATCATCAGACAGTACAGTCTTATGAACATGGATTTCAAGTGGATACGGAAAATATGGAGAAAACGTTGGCTCAGTATTTTAACCCAATTTTGGCGGAATCTAGAAAGGGCTTCGATAATAGAACTTTTTTACTTTATATTAGTGCTTTCAGTATTTGAGACATTTTGGACAAGATGAAAAAGGACAACTTTCCAAAAGACGCATTTAATCAGATTGTTACATTCCGTAATTATAGCTAAATAGGAATTGAATCAGATTGTTACATTCCGTAAGTATAGTTAAATAATAATTGAATGATACGTTATATTTTCAAATATAAAACATAATTTGGTTCATTGAATATCTCGTTTCCAAACTCTTAGAAACTTTGCAAATATGATAATCAAAGTGAGATACAGGTACTGTTTGATGTTCTTCATTAACAAATGATGCATTTGCTGTTGTTCTCTATAATTACTGTATCACAGTATAAACATGTTTGTTTTTTTGAACAAGTCATAGTTTGTTATAAGTTTCAATATGAACCTATCATGTAACAATTTAATAGCTAGTTTGGAAAATTAACCCAATTTTAACATTTACATTATGTCTGTTGTATTCCTATAGTGGATTCAGACAGAGACATAATTTCTATTTTTTTCAGCAGAGCGGAACTTGTTGGGCTCGTTAAATGTTCGTATATAGGCTACATAAATTTTACAGTACATGCAAATTACCCACTTCCTCCCGCCGCGCTCCCCAAATGATGTCCCTGGATGGTGAAGACACGTGAGCATATTTGAATTTGTTATGGTAAGTATGAGGTTTATCAAAGTATGAATTTTATCGCAACGATGCCGCGTATACCTGGTCGACACATAGTGTTAAAAATACAACCGCGACAATGATAAACGTGCTGGTGAAATTGTCTCCGCGATAGATATCACTGATGATAAACGGTATTACGGTATTTCATGCAGATAACATTTGCTAGTTTTAGCGCGAGAACATGGACAATAGAAAACGATGCCGCGTGTTTCTGTTCGTAACAACGATAACCGGAAAGGTTTGAATGATTCAAAACACTACCGAAAGCATGGACGAGCTTCAATAAACATTGATCATAACGCACACGCGTGGACCAGCGCGATGACTTTATTTACTCGGAATCCAATTGTAAAACTTTACCCAGACTCGGAAAATATATTTGATGTTATTCACCAAACCAGTGAAAACGATTGCGTGTCTATATGGCTGCTTAAGAGTTCCAATGATGGAAAAATGATAAATTTGTTCTACCCGACAGCGAATTATATCGTAGTCGATCTCTTCCTGAAACGAAGATTTTCATCTGACAAGGTTGACGAATTACTGAGTAATTGTTTTACTATTCCGTCAGTCGCGGATTATTTCGCGCGACAAAGAAATAAATGGAAACCATCACATTCTCAATTTTGCAGCGATGTTTAGTTAAGCTATTGTGAATACGGACATGGTAGTTTGTGGAATACCCGGTATGACCACAAAGACGTCATTTTGGTTGATATGGCCGCGTGTTATCCCCAGAGTATTTGTTTAAAGGAAACGACGAATGCGCCGGTAGTTGTCGTGGTTTAGAAAATCTACACATGAGATGTCCCGAGTGGCGATTAATGAACGTTCACCTGATTATGACCTTTAGAGGGTTTGCCCGTATTGTGTCTTTCAAGTTTGCTATGGATCTAGATCCGATTTGTTATGTCTAATTTGGTGGACATTTTTCAGAAGAGCTGTCATAGTCCTGCTACCATACATATTTGATAGTGTAATGTTAACATCGTAGACAAGCCAGAGAAGCATTTATATCATAGCATGCGCAGACCAACGTTTTATCTAGAATTGCCCAGATACTCTCATTGAAAATATTGTCAATTAAGCTCCTAAAATTGTCAAGATTAAACTCAGCAAAAGTGCCAAAACCGCAAAGGATATTGGTAGAAACATAATCGGTAGTTTACGCGGGGTCGTGGTGTGATTAGTCGTGCTGATACGGCGATGAAAATAATATTATTATTCAAGGAAAACGCATACTTGTCTGACGGAACACGATTAGGTGTTATTGGTTATATCAACGGCGAATCACCGCAATACACGCATCGAATATCTCGGCTGCTAGCTTATGTTTCGATACATTTTTATCGACGCTACACAGATTTCCTCGCACCAGAGTCAAGAGTTACCACAGATTCATCTTATATCGATAAGAAATACTCGGAGTCGTTATGTTAGTTAATCAGCAAGGATGCATTGTGGAGGTCATGGCGAATAGAAGAAGAAGAGCTGAGCAATTACAACCCATCGGATGTTACGATATTGGATTGTTATCAACGCGATCAGATATCAGAAATATATTTTGCGGTGTCCTTGCATGATCCGGCATTCAGGCATAAAACCTTGTATTTGAATGCATCTGGCGGTTGTGGAAGGATAATATGGCTGATCGAATTCATTAAATTTCGCAGCGATGACATGATTGTGCTAACACCAACACAAATATTTGCCAGGGAGATGAGGACCCGATAAGTCAATTCGTGTTTTTCAGATACAACGGTGTTGTATGGACGCCTGACAGGATGAGCAACACATATATCCCCGATTTTTTTTAATTTGAGATGGATACGAACAGTGTTGCTGGCCACATTAAAAATGTTTCTTGATTGACTGTTGTCCTAAGACACAGCTGTGATTATGTGTGGAGATCACGGTCAGCCACCACCGTTTACTATAAAATCCCTACATGATTGGTTTAAACGTTTTGTTGATTATTACGAAGAATAAGAATAAGTGTTGATGTCAAACACAGATCACTTGATGATAAACCGGTAAGTGTCATTATTTCACATGTAGAAGTATGACCCTTGTATTTGACACATTATATCATGGATGTAATTGATTTTCAATAAGAAAACGGGAACCGGTCAAGCATCTTTCAGCGCTACCAAATTCTATCAGAATGATTATAATTGGAACGTTTGGGAATGGTAAGACACAGTTGTTATTTAATTTTGTAATGAGGTTGTTGAA
Organism: Unio delphinus; assembly: GCA_029339505.1. Lineage (NCBI taxonomy): Eukaryota > Metazoa > Mollusca > Bivalvia > Unionida > Unionidae > Unio > Unio delphinus. The sequence goes on from JAQISU010000370.1 coordinate 184,003, forward strand.
ATGGGATACAATGTATGCGATAGCTTCGACTGTAGATGATCAACGGTGTTATGAAGTGCTAAAAGACGTTAATGAAGAACAGTGACGATAATTGAAGACTGTGACGATGTTGTTGAATGTATTACTGATATTGACTGAATTATTCTTTGGTAAGCAATTATTGTTGATCTAGATCCTGACTTTTATTCAGGAATAATTGCAACCACGTACACAGGTTTCATTCTATTTGTAAGATGATTGGTTGTTGTCAAGTTCAAGATCGGACTTGTGAATTAAAACGAAAACACCTTTTTGTTCTTAAAGTAAAATGATTGTTTCTCGTCAGGGTCATGTTAGGAGTACGTGATATAAGCACAATCATTAAACCCCACTCATTACTTTGACATTAATAATTTAATTGGTGGATAATTCTTCTATTACTTTTGGATTAGAATCTTAACACTGTAATTCTTTTTCCATTTTTACAATCTTTTCCCAGGGAAAAATAAACTAATTGTTAAAATTTTACCAAGTTTGTTGTTTTTAGGTTTTCAATGTTATTGTTTCTTAGAGCCTACACACATAACACTTGATTGACAAGTTTTCCTGTATTAATTGTATCATCACTGAAATGCATCATAGTTTTCATAACTAATGCAGAGATTACAATGCATACTAATATCGTAGCTTTATCATTAGATGAAAAAACTGATGATAATAATAATAATCATGAAAATCCGACATAGTCAATGAAGGTCGTTGGTTTTTGTTAAGTTTTCATTGCCAAATGGTATTAAGCTACGCATAGCACCTTCCAATAATGATATTTAATATAAGACACCTAAAACAATAATTAGATAAATAATGTCGTTATCCTGAATATAATTATCAATTGATATAAATTCACACAGTCTGACAACTGTTGTGAATGGCCTTTGCTCTCCCACGTACTCTATGAGTTTATATCGGTAATGAGAAGCTGTGGGCTTAGTGGAAATTTGCTGAAATATTTCATTACTTATATTAGACCTTAAGTAACAAAGCTAATATAACTATGTAATCTAGATTTAGGCTTATTGAAATGTTGACTACTGTATATCATTTTGTGTTTAGTACATTATGAAACACCATGTTTACGTATCGAAGTGTTATAAAGAAAAACACATAGTGGTTGTTATGTATGAATTCTATGTTACATACCTTTCGTTTCTAGCTTTAATGTCCCGTGTTCGACTATACTGCATATAGCCGGTTTTGAACCTGTAGTGGCCATCGTGTCTTTTCAAGGAAATGTGGATACAAACGTGTTGACTCTAAGACGAAGTGAGTTGTCAACCTAAGACAGTGTCGACGTTAAAGCCTGGGCTGCAAAATATAAAATAAACGTGCAGCCGAAATCCATATATATAACTAGTTTTAAAATTAGTAATGATTCACGAAATATCAACTTGTGTGCAAACAATCAATGTCAGATAAATATGTACTTATATAAAATACCCAAATTGTCTTTATAGATCACCACCATCTCATCTCTGTCCGCGTGGCGTCAATGCTTTATATGTCCAATGTTGGTCTATGAGAAAGCTGCCAATAAGCTCCAGTGTGTCAGTAGCTTTTATCGCGGTTTTCCCCGAGCTATTTCGCCACTATTCCGAAAATTCTGACTATTCCGTCACCCGATATACTTGCCACCAGGTGTGTCCTATCTAGCCCTAAGCAATGGCGTTAAACCCAAACCATCAACATCCAAACTAAGTCATCAGTCGTCTGTCGTCCTAAGTGTTATTTGGCAATCATTCTAGAGGGTTTAGTTATAACAGCATGTAATCTGTCTGGGTGCAGAATCTTATATCATTCAGAGGCATGATTAATTTGATTATGGACGATAGTACAAAAATACTTGCGTGTAATTGGCTGAACGTACAAACACGAGAGGTTTTATTTTCAGACTGGTAATGTTAGGGTGTCCCTAACCCTGTTCTTCCTTGTCCCACAACGCCCCCCCCTCCCATCCCATTTTCGTTTCAGAACATTGATGCAACAGAGTTTGTATCAGAGTCAAGACCATCCTGCACTCAATATTTTACTAAAACAGTTGGTAGTTTCCACATATGTCTCGAGCCTAAACTCAAACATGCTATGCATCTGTATCATTACCGAGAAATAAATGCATTCTACAATTAATCTAATTCCAATAGTATTTCATAAACTTAGTAGATATGAATCCCCATAATTGTGAGCACAGGTGATATTAATGTGTTTTTTGTTACAATAATACCAGCATCAAACATTGACTAGACATTAGTACCCCATTGTCAACACAGGTAATATAAATGTGTATTTTACAAATGTAATATTACATAAAGAAGACCGATGCTTACAAAATGTATACAAATACCTCAGAATTTAACCTTGGTGAGTTGACACAGTGTGTTTCTTCTATGCTTGTATGCAAATCCCCATCGCTATAAACAAATCAACCAAACACTACAGATGTTATTCGTATGCAGCAACGTGCTAGGTCCCGAATATTCCGTTACCCGAATAATTTATTACTCTGTTGCAATATTTATACTCTCTCATATGGTTTGTTTAAACAAATGCATGTATTTAATATACAGAAAATGGAATCAACTGGGAAGAATGAATAAAAGTCCATTTATAAAAGCAAACCTCAGTAGTGTGCACACATGCCGTTTAGTTCTTTATTTCACACCAGTAAGCCCATCACTTGAATCTACCTTTTCGTGCTCTCTATTTTGCCAGCGCTTTCCGTTACTGATCACTGACGTGTTACATCTGCGTCGGTTCGAGTCTAATATTCGGCTAATGTAGTTATGTGAGAAAGCTTGCCAATAGCTTCTTGTGGCTCGGTGATTATTTCCGGGTGTTTTCCCGGGTTCTGCATCCATCAGTAATGCTGGCCGACATGTATAGCCAATCGTGTGCTGAAAAATGGCATTAAACCCTAAAACAAACAAGAAATCCAGTACATATCACCAATTACCATATGTGAGGGCTTTGTCCGCTAAATACTTTATACATCAGTACATCACACCAATTCCCATATTTGAGGGTCTTATCCGCAGTATACTTTATACACCAGTACATATCACCAATTCTCATATGTGAGGGCTTTGTCCGTTGCAAATTTATTATTGATCTACGTGAATGTTCAACCATTTAAATCATTCGTGTGAATCCTCCCAGAATGTACACTACTGTGTGTTTTACGGATAGAACAACATCCCACAGCCTTATGTAAGAAAGACACTTAATATTTAGGGCAAATATGACAAAGTGTGAACTTCTTGGTTACGTCTTTTAGACTTGACTAAAACTTAGCACGTCTATAATGATTCTTACATTTAGCATTCAAAATATGTATTGCTAGATATAACACTTTTATAAACTGCATAGAATTTGTGTACATGTACAGTATTTCTGAGTAAGAACTAATGTAGTTCTCTAAAGCTATGAACAAACAAAAACTACATGAAGAAAGATAGGTGTACATTTATTCTCATAAGTTGAATATATATATATAGTTTCTCTTCAGTAAGCCCATATTCAACAGATTGTGTAGGTTTCCAATTACCTTATGAAAAGAAAATGATTATGCTGTTCGAGTTGATTTGTTTTCTTTCCATTTTTTTCTTTCTTCTTTTACACCTATGTTGCGTTTATCATAGCACAACGAAGGAAAATCCAACGAATACACCACACTATTAAACCAGCAATATTGCAAATTTTTGTTTACATTTACATGAAGAGAATTATATTCTGAAAACAATAATAAAGCAGAAGCGTCATGGGGTCTTCCTCTGCAGAGCTCCCTTTGGGTGTTCTGTTCCTCATATCATCCACCTAACTGTGTACGGCTCTCCCTAAGCGGTATTCTGGATCCGCCCCATACACAACAATTTTATCAGCAATATACTTCTATCTACTATTCTAACATGGAATTTGTTAAAATACACATTCGTAAGAAATGCGTTAATTTACGGATCCAGTTACAGGTAAAGATAGCATACATTTAATGCAGATATGTACGCATAGCTTTGATTATCGTTTGTTTTGGTAACGTATACTTGTTATTATTTTACATCTCTATTTTCGATTTTCAATTTTGTAGACACACCCACACCCACACACACGAGACTGTTGGGTGTATCAGTTCAACTAGTGACAATAATATAATGCGTAGACAATATTAACCTATAGGGGGTGAGTAAAATCTGAGTAATGGGAGGACATCATATTTAGACACATAAATACATACGCATTAGAGGGCTTTAATAATAAGACATTTCAATGTTCGTTGGTAAATTGATTTTCTTCACTTTGGTTTGCTTACTTTTTCTGCTGTTGTCGTTATAAATTGGACTATCTTTTAAAGACAGTGACCATTGATTTAATATAGTGTAAGATACAAAACATAAATTCATAAATAAATAAATAAGATAAATATTAATACGTGCACAAGTAGTGTTTGGGAACTAAAAATAAGAAGCATTAACAATAGCTAGACATATCTTCATCCATACCTACCAAATTGCCTGCATGCCTACCTACCTACATACCTACCTACACACACAAACACACACGTACGTACGTACGTGCATACCTACCTACCTACCTACCTACCTACCTACATACATACATACGTACGTATGTACTTACGTACGTACATGCATGCATGCATGCATGCATGCATACGTGAACACAAAATTGAATATAGTAACTGGATAATTGGACTGAAAAGGTGTCTTATTTAGTATGGGGTGTTATTTGAGGGAATGCACGGAAAGTGAATACAATAAAATACAGCTTCCAGATAAGCCTTTCTCTACGACTAGATGCAGACTGCCATATAATACCAAGGGTAGTCTGCCATGTAATATTATTTCTAGGACTACGCGTGGTCTGCTATACACCGTCGTCTCAAACACAACGCATAGTATGCTATATATTACTGTCTCTATGACTACACGTAGATTGTCATACAATATCGTCTCTAACATTACGCGCAGTCTGCCATATATTACTGCTCTAAGACTACACGTATTATGACATGCATTACTGTCTCTATGACGACGCACAGTCTGTCATACATGACTGTCTCGAAGAATGCTCGTAGGCTGCCATTCAATACTTTTTATCTGACTATGCGCAGTCTGCCATACATTATTACCTCGAAGACTACCCGTAGTGTTCCATACATTACTGTCTCTATACCTACGCGTTGTCTGCCATACATTATTATCTCGAAGTCTACTCGTAGGCTGTCATTAGTGCCGGATTTAGACGTAGCGAAACCATAAGTTATGGGAATCTGTATATGCCCTATTTGGTATAAAATAAATTTAAGAGGTCCCTTCAGACTATGAGTTCAGACTGTAAGGCCCTAACCTGTAGCTTGTTTAGCTTATGCCTAAATTTGGCACTGTCATACATTACAGTATTTAAGACTGGTCGTGGTCTGCCATACTTTAATGTCTCTAAGACTACGCGTAGTCAGCCACACAATACTGTATCTAAGACTCCTACGCGTAGTCAGCCACACAATACTGTATCTAAGACTACGCGTAGTCAGCCACACAATACTGTCTCTAAGACTTAACGTAGTCTACCATACATTTCTGTTTATAAAATTGCACGGATATGTTACGATGATGTAATATTAGCACTTACCAGGCACAGTTCTATAGTGTTGTATTCGAACAATAGGTATATTTGGAATAAATGCTTGCAAAACATAACATAAAAACGTGTCTTTTTAAAGGAACGGTTATCCTCAATACTTAAGATCTTACCTTACAAACTGCTCAGCAAGAAAATAAATATATATCGAATTGCGCGAATAGAAAGATTTGCTAGCCAAAATAATGATGAAAGAACATACCCAGAGTTCTTTCTCGCGCTATGCATATAAATAATTGTTGTTTTTAATATGGTTTTGTAGTCATTTCGTTGTCAGCTTGGGACTGTCTCACATCAAATATTTGTCATCTTCTTGACGATAGTCTACATTTTCTTTCTTACTCCACCGCTTTAGGATCGCTATTTAAATGTATATCGTGGAATATGTATGGACATTTTGGATTTCTTTACAATTATCAAATTTAGTTAAATGCAATTAGCATCCGTGTACAAAATAGTATTATGTATTTATTTTGTATACATACATTCAAATATATTTACTATCTATACTCAAGATGGAATATATTACATTATACATGTACATTATGAATATAACATAGGTATGTATACATTGTATATATATTATATATACTATATTATATATATATATATATATATATATATATATATATATATATATATATATATATATGCGTGTGTGTACATGTGTATATAACAATGGTATGTATCACATTACATGTGTGTTACATATATGTACATTTGTATCTAACATTGAAATGTATTATATTATATATGATTTGTTTATAACATTGGTATTTATTACATTATACATGTATATAACATGGGTGTATATTACTTTATGTTCACATTTGGATGTATTTACTTTCTGTATCATTGTCACCATACTTTAACTTGCATTCTCGTCTTTGTTTTATACAGCTCCTGTTAATATCGATTTAATTAATGTTGCATTATTGTATTATGATGTGAGTGTTTTGTATATTTTAGGGTTAAGGCCTTGGATAAAATAGTGGAACCTGTCTACAAGTCATTGCCTTGTGCAATGATAACGACACAGTATCTTACACAGTATCTTTAACAAAAAACTGGTACGAGGGAATGAGTAAAAATACACTCGGGAAATACTAACATAACTTTAAGAAACTAATATGGCAGCGGTGGGTGAGATTAATAATTCGAATGCAAACTGAACTCGCTTCAAACCTGGAATTGAAAATAAGCAATACATTATGTCATGCCTGAGATGTACATGGATCGATGAGTTCATTTCTTTTGTCCTACGTCTAATTGCACAGACAATTTAATTTGATGGATACACTGTTCTCTTCCCCAGTCAATGATTCTTTTGTACTGGTATGCTTGTCTGATAGTTAATGAAGATATTTACCCCGATGATTTACGTCTAAGGCAATTGTGTGCTCTGGGGCCTTAACATCACATTCATATAGAAACGAATCAATTAGGCAACTTAATGGTGTTTAAAAGGGTGTCCTTGGTGAATAACACTCGAGATGTGTCTCTTTTTGTACGAGACAATGTTTTTCTTAATATCATCAACGCGGAAAGCAAACGGAGTGGATTAAGCGATGAATGTAGCTTCGTCCATGCAGAAACCGACTTTGGCTGAGATGATTGGCGGAAATGTCGGAAAAGTGTTCTTCATCCTTTTGTCTGGTGCTTTCGTGTGATGATGCTGCATCTTAAAGCTGGTTTCGAGCTGATTGTGGTACATCAGGGAGATTAGAATATATTACGGTTAGTAAAGCCAGTTTAAAGTAGATCGTCATGAACAAGTGGAAATACATTTGTATTATTGTTAGCAATCTCTTATATATGGCCCAACATACTATCGGTAGATTCCGCAATTTCATCAGAATCCATGAATTATATATAATGGTAAATCAAATCTTAAACAAAACCACCAAAGACTTTTAAGCAAACTCTAGGATATATGTTGACCGTTTGAACTGAATTTCATCTACGGTGATTAATGATACTGGAACACCCTGTGTGTTATAGATCGAAAATAACAGAGATCAGGAACTTGAAAATTATAAATAATATAGATAATATAGGTGAGATAGAACATGCCTTTCGATATTGCATAGTGACTTTACATCAATAAAGTGTTTGTCACAACAATATCAGCTTCTGATAATATAATAATTGCCTTGTTTGTCTAAATGATACCAACGTTATAATACGCCATATTATGGTGAAATAAATTATATTATTAAAGTCACAGCTAAATGTATTAAACTCAGTTAACACATTGTTAAATAGTAACGTGATCTGAATGGAGAAAAAAAATAATTGTATTACTAGCATCCATGAGAAGTGTGGTGGGAGATAGCAGAGATTTTATAAAGAATTATATAATCATGTAATAAATCAATTTACAATTTCTAATAAATATTTGATTCAGTTTTGAGATTTTATAGTGTAAAAGTAATGTCGATTAAGTAAAAACAAAGTCTAATTGATGGTTTTTATATGGATTTAGAAAATGTGACCGAAATTCTTTTCTACTTAGATGTGTGATCAATATATATATGGGGGAAAATGTGAGCATACTACACAATACCCCGCTGTGCTAAAATAGCTAATGTATCAGACACAATGAGATGCATCACTGTGAAAGGAGTACCCGTCTGAAAAGAAGAAAGTAAATGCAAAAGTGCGTAAAAACCGAGGATACAATGATATTTCAAGATATGGATAGATAACCAAACACACTAATCGTTGAATGTCTGCACCAGTCGCAGCATGGAACCATTTAATGTCCTTATTTATGTCCAATAAAATAAGAATTCATCCGAGTCAGTTAAATTAGAGGACGAGTACTCATCCAATTCCATGACCATCCACTATTACTAATATAATTTTATCTTCCATCCACTATTACTAATATAATTTTATCTTCCAGGATTTTCGTTTGACAGAAAGTAAGAACCTAACAATACTTTTTTGATAGTTGCTGTGCAAAAGAAAGAATGCAATATATTAATTAAAGTAAGATGTTCATTTGAGTAGGTCTAGCGATGGCAATAGAAAATGTAAATGATATAAGTTTAGACAGGATGTGTTTCTCCGACACAAGGAAACTACAAATTATACCGAACTTTACCACTAGAATCGCTTGATTTGGTTGATCCCATATGTTATTTTATAATTATGATACAGTTACCGGTATAAGGTGTAGTTGTTCGAATTGTCTACATGGGCAATTGTGAGAATATTGGCATACCTCTATAGTACGTTCACCTAGTGTGACTGAAATTGCATCAGACGTGGTAATTATGGAAATTTAGGTCAAACTATTTAATCAAATTAAACGCATCAATTATACAAGGAAATAAAGGAACGTACAAGTTATTTTAAAAATACATAAAGTGTATAAAGTCTTTTATAAATAACCAGTTTGGGTTTTTCACCTTTTGAGTTAGTCTATGGGAGGACGGTCACAGACAAACAATTATGGACGGATGCGCAACAAAATACCAATATGTTGTTGACCTCCGCAACAAGCTAGATGAGGTTTGTATATTGCATCAGGAAAATCTTTATGACGCCAGGGGGCATCAAGCTAGATATTACAACAAAGGGGCGAAGGAACGTCACTTTGAGGCGAGTGACAATGTGTCGTTGTTGTTGCCGTTAAGGCAAAACAAACTGCAAATCTCATGGAGGAGACAGTTTGTGGTAACGGAGAAAAAGGGTGGACAGAACTAAAATATCCGAGTTGGAGACAAGGACAAGTTGTACCAAGTAAATCTCCTCAAACGTTACCGTGAAAGACAAACGCCAACATTGTTCGTTGTTGCCGCTTGTAACGGAAGAACGTGACAACAACTCAGGAATGGCGGAAGTACTCCCAAGTTGTCCTATGACGAAGGAAGAAACCTACGTCAATGTTTTACTTTACGCTACGTTTACGTCAGATCAACGTAAGGAGGTGGATTCGTGACTCAAAGATTACTCTAGAGACTTGACAGAACGACCTGGCAATACGGAGTTGAAGGAGTTCACCTTGAACTTACTGGATGAGAAACTAGTGAAGTTGAAATGATATCCGCTACCCTATGCGAAATTAGAAACTGTCCGAAAGGAAATTCAAGCTATGATAGACTTAGGAGTTATAGAAAAAGCTGAATCGGCATATAACTCTCCTGTTGTGTTGGCACAGAAGAAAGACGATACACACAGATTTTGCGTCGAAGTTAAACAGGACCAGAGAATTCCACCTAGAACTTTTATCTAACCCTGAGTCTATTTTTGCCGGAGGGACCAACGCAAAATAATTTTCAACAATCGATCTGTCCAAAGGATACTGGCAAATTTCAGTTCTATTTGAAGACAGAGCAAGATTTGCCTTCGCAACTCCAGATAGGACCTAACAGTGGTTAGTCATGCCTTTCGGGGTCCAGAATGCGCCGAGGGTCTTCACCCGTATGATGCGTAAATTACTTGAACCATTAAGGAGGACGGGAGTTTCTAACTTCATGGACGATTTACTCTTAGTGACAGCTACATGGGACGAACATATCATTTTCCTGAAAAATGTTTTAGAGCGACTGCGACAAACTTAACTGACCGCACAAGCAGTGCCATATAGGGTTAAAAAAAAAAACAACTAATCTACATAGGTCATACCCTTAGCGAAGACCCGTTGATCCAAGATAGTTCAAAGGTCGACCAACTAAGGGACGTAGTATGACCGACAATTATGACGGAAGTTCGATCTTTGTTTTGATTGGCAGGGTATTATCGACTATATTTCGCTAACATCAGCGCAATTGCGAGCCCATTGACTGACTTGGCAAAAAGCTCCGACGAAAGTAGTATGGACAGACGCATGTGAACGAGCATTTCAGACATTAAAGGACAGACTGACGTCAGACGCAAGAGTTAAATTGCCTGATCTGACACGAGATTTTGTCTTACGTACGGACTCTTGTGATAGAGGTTTAGGGGCAGTGTTATTGCAAGAGCATGACAAAGGCTTATTCCCAGTTGCGTACAGTAGCATGAAATTGCCAACTGCAGAACGTAATTATTTGGTCTCTGAGAAAGAATGCATGGCTATTGGGATATCTAAATTTCAACGTTACCTCTATGGCTGAAACTTTAGTTTGGAAACAGACCAGCAACTACTCGCCTATTTGGCTCAAGCTAAGTTGACAAATGGACGATTAATGAGATGGTCATTATTTCTGCAACAACACCAAGTTCAAGTACGGTATATTAAAGGCAGCGAGAATGTTGGGGCCGACTAATTACGTGGAATTGGGATTTCTGAGGTGAAGAGGTCACCTGAGGACGTGTAATTGAACCAGATTAGATCTCAAACAATTTGGCTTTAGTAAAATTCCGATTTTACTCTTTAAGGAGGGGTCTATGTGAAAGGGAAAATTTCTGGCGATCTATGAAGAATACATAAGATGAGACCAGAAAACCATTAATTAGATTTATGGAGACACGCGAGTATCATATCGTCATACTGCCGTGTACAAGCTTATTTAGAGTAAGGATGTTGTTTTAATTAGAACCGTTGTTTATTCAGCAGTCAGATGGATTGTTGGAGACAAGGTAAACTTCATTTTCATGGAAAAGTTGTCAAAATTGTGAAACTGCAGAAATTCTGTCACTTAAAACAACCAGGTCAGGATGACCCAACTTTATCGACTCTAAAGAAAAAGCGGCAAAGATATTTGATTCTGATTAGTCAAGTTATATAAGCGGTGTGTTTTGACACGAAATTTCATATTATTTAAGATCGACTTATTGCAATTGAAATCAGTCTGAACATTTTCTGCACGAGGACTACACGAGTAAGATACCCAGTGAAGACTCCGATTGGAATTTGAAAGAAATTCATTCGTTAAAAAGTGTGTTCCAGGGAAGCCGCCAAAACTGGTTGGGTGACGAAACCACAAAGGTATAATGTCACAATTCCATGTAATTTGTTGATGCGATTTATATAATGTTTGCTGAGTATGTAGGTCATTGCATGATGTTATCTAATATATTTGTATAATAATGTGCTTTTGAATTATGCATAGGAAATCTTACATTAATTCTTAGATAAATAAGTTTGACGAATTGTTTAATTTGTTATCGTGTTTGCATAAATACTAGCTTGATTTATGGATAGGAAGTCGTACATCAATTTTTAGATAAGTTCAACGCATTGTTTAATTTGTTGTCGTGTTTCTATAAACACTAGGTTCTATTAATATAGTAGATCACCTTAGTTAATATGATTTACGGGAATCCGTGTGAACTAACCGAATTTAGATTCCACGTATGCTTTAGAGTGAATGTGAAATGACGTAACTGAGTACTTGTGGAAGGTTTAAAACCACTAAGTCTCATGTGAGTTGAATTATTGAGAGATGTTAATGCGTGACATATTTGCCATTCGACTAACTACGGTCATCTGAGGACATGTTGAGTCGATTAATAATCTTATCGGTTTACTACTGATACAAATATCTAATTTCCCAGCCAGAAATGGAAATTCTCACCTGTATCAATTATAACGAGAAATTTAGGGTGTTTATTTATGTCTTTCTTAAACGGAGAATAATAGCTTTTTGGACGTAACCTGAGACGTATTCTGCGGAAAGAAAGAGACTTAAGTGCAGTGAGACGTATATACCTGTGACAAAATTATACCCCGTGCTAAAATTCTAACGTGTTCAGATGATATCCTGAGACGGATGTTAGCAATTAGCATTTTTGAGATCTAAAGTTCTTAACATCAGCAGAAGAAACGGGAAACTGAGGACTATCAGGTTATGAAATCGTACAAGGCATTGATTTTGATTGTTTCACTCGATCCTATGATGAACAAAAGCTATCAATAACAGATCTGTTAGTTCATTTAAATCTAATTGAGTTATATTGTAATTCGGTGGAAGTTTTATTTCTAAGTGCCGAGTATATTCCTAATGAAAGGAAGTTTCACAATTGCTTATGCAATTGAATAAAGTTTTCGTTTATCTTTACGGGGGCTCGTATTTGTTCGTTCAATATATATGCTCAGATCTTTATATCTATTTCCATTTTATAAGTTTCACCACTTATATTTACTCGAACCGTTATATTGAGGGCGGTCATTTCTTGCATAACGAGTACCAAAACTGGGTGGGTTATTGTATTTATTATTATTATATTTATACAACCCCGTGACAGTGGGGAAACAATAAACAACACTCAATCATCACTCACCACCCCCACCTGACAACATGGTTTAGTTTGGAAAGATTAGAATTTATGCTCACAATGATTATTTACTATAATGATTTATGTTTATGATCAAGATGATTATTATTTTACAGATCTTGTTGTGTGCATGTTATGCTGATTTAATATCATTTCTTACTTTTGATGTTTCACGGATTGTAAACTATATCGATCTTTTATGTTCAACAATTATTTAGTAAATGATTTTCTTGCATGTTGAAGGGCATGAATTGTTATAATAATAATGTTATATTTAGTCTTTTGATATAATTTTCATCTAGTTTTTTTTTATTCAGATTATTTCATAGAATCATTAAAAGTTTAGTTTTAACATGATCATGTATTTTTATGTTGGACTTGTGTGTTTCACGGTAGAAATTTTTAAAATAATTTCGTTTATTAACAGTATTTATCGGATAGAAATAATTTCATGTTTATTGTAATCAATAGCTTCAAACTTTTTTTTATACTATCAAGATTACTTACGAGAATGGTTTACTTTTATCTTTCACATCATTAAGTTTGTCTGTATTATATGCTTCCATATTTAGCATGCTTACCTATTACAATGATTTACTTTATGTCAACAAGATGTTTTATTATATTAACTTACTTTTAAGTGTATTATCATTATTTATAAGAATTAATTATGTTTTGTTTGTTGAACACATCTACTAAGATTAACTTTGAGGTTCATTAGGATTTAATTTTATGTTTCTTGGATTACTCATTAAAATATTTTTTCTTCTTCTTTTGAACAGTGCTACATATTTCAATCATTTTCTTTCATTCTCAATGACAATATTTATCAGAATAACTTACATTTTTCTTCATTGGGATTTTAAAAAAATTATTTTCTTTTGTATTTAATATATTTCGTTTTTGTTAGATGGACATAGTCCGATGTTTAACATGATTATTATTCATAATGACTTCCTTTCATGTTTCGTATACATTTTTAAAAGTTGTATTTACATTTATGGTGAACATGTGTTTTACAAAAAATATTTACTTTGATCCTAAACTGTACTGTTTATAAGAATGATTTATATTTCTGGTCATTACCATTACTTATTTCCTTTTTTGGTTTTAGCGATTATCTCTTAGATTTTATATTTAACACGGTTGCGTATATAAACGATGTGATTTTCCGTTTAACATAAACATTTATTTGACTGATTTGCAGTTATTTGTATGATTATTTTTTTGATGATTTGCTTCTATGTAAATATATGTATTTATTATAAATATTTACTTCTAATTTTGGCAGAATTTTTAATTGAAAGTTGTATTGCTGCCTTTACTAATATTATAATAAAAATGATTTCCTGTTTTAGTTAACATGATTATATATTAGTATGATTTGATTTTATGTTCATCAGGATTAGTAATTCGAATTGATTTGCATTAGTTGTCAATATGGTTTTAATTTTAACGGGAACAACTAATATAATTAATTATTTTTATGAATAAGATAGTTATTCATCAGAATAAATTACTTTTGTTTCTCGTTCCTGTTTAATAAAATAATTTTCCTTTAAGTGCTTTGTTAGACAGTATTGATATTTTAGATATTATATGCTTTTACGCTTGGTATAATTGATTATTACAACGATGTACTTTTATGGTTAAGATTATTGTGAATTTTTTTTTTAAAGAATTTGCGTTTATTTTGAACATGATTACTTTTAAGAATCTTCTAATTTCGTCTTCATGATGATTATTTAATAATATGTTTGACATTTGTATTTAGTTGGATTATCTGTTAGAATGATATGCTTTGATGTTGAACGGGAATAATTATTCATATGCTTTGTTCGAGAGTGTCGATACTTTAGTGGCTGGGTTATTGTATGTAACTAACGCCCGAAGCGTGTGAAGTCTTGTTGAGAGTGTCTGCTAGATAGCTATTTATAGAACATACTAATGACCCTTGGATTAGACATTTATCTGAATCGTTGTGATTTGGCCGAATCATTGTTGTTCAGACCCGTGAATAACAACCATGTTTCGTTTCTTGAAATCAATTTTCCTGTACAGTTTCGGCTCCATACAGTGTTCTTTCACAAATGAAATTAAGACTATGAGTAAATGGTAATAATAGACAATCAGTGCGAAGCATTGACAGTGACAGTAACGATGTAGCAGTAGCGGAATTTTCTCCAACCCCACCAGCACATCGTAATTATCAGGGTTGGCGTCTTACATTGTAGGACTGTGAACCCAATTGTTAGTCTTTGAACCCCCATCCTTCTTTCCATATCAATTTTTATACCTATACTTTTAAGACATTTATAATGGGGCGCAATGAAAGCGCTGTGCAACACAGCCCATATGTTATTCTTAGCAGATTGTGAGTTTCCCAGCCTTTTTTTAAAACACCCAGTTGAAGAATGTATGTTTATTATGAATGATACAATTATATGAGCGTCTGTTGTCTAATGTGTGCTGTGCTGTATATATATATATATATATATATATATATATATATATATATATATATATATATATATATATATATATATATATTATTTGTATTGAGTTAAATTTGAATTAGATCACAGTCGAAGACTGACATATAATATCTAGCAATTAAAATGTTTCTTGATCAAATTCAATTATTGAAATGTTGTCACATTCCACTACTGTAGCATAATATCTAGTAAAATCTCTCTCTTTAAATATATATATATATATATATATATATATATATATATATATTTCGTCATAATCAATTACAAACCATCTAGTAATTTGTACAAATGTGTCATTCATTCAAATGACAATAATTAATAATGCGTCCTATTTTTATTAAATCATTTTTGCTAATAATACCTCGTTCCCCTAGTGACAAGGAATGCAGCATGTCCTGAATTACCGATCGTAATCATATTACCCCCATTGACAACGAATGCGACGTGTCATGAATTAACCATCGTAATCACATTACCCCTATTGACAAGGAATGCAGCGTGTAATGAATCATCCATCGTAATCACATTACCCCCAGTGACACGGAAAACAATGTGTCGTAAATTGACCATCGTAATCACATTACCCCCAGTGACACGGTAAGCAATGTGTCCTAAATTGACCATCGTAATCACATTACCCCAGTGACAAGTAATGCAGCCTGTCCTGAATTGACAATGGTAATCAAATTACCCTTATTGAGAAGCAATGCAGCGTATCCTGAATTAACCGTCAAGATCACATCCCCCTAGTGACAAGGAATGCAGCGTTTGTTGAATTGACCATGGCAGTCACATTGCTCCCAGTGACAAGGAATGCATCAGGTGTTTACAGCAGACAGAAAAGAACAGCTACTATGGGTACATGAATTGCGTCTGACGCACATCAACATATCTAAATATTGCAACTTATGCAAACACTTTAATTCCAAAGTCTTCCATTGATCTAACAGTAAATTAAATTTAAAGATACATTTACTTATACAAAAATATAATTTGATTACAAGAGTAATCTCACACACAGAGAGAGAGAGAGAGAGAGAGAGAGAGAGAGAGAGAGAGAGAGAAGGCATACAAAAGTTACAAGTTAGGAGCATAAAATAAATCACACAATCGTATCATTCTTCATGAAACTGGTCTCATATTCAAATTCGGTGGTCTTCTACGGATTTTCCGGTTTCCTACACCACAAAACCCTATCGTGCGTCAAATACTTAGTCATTTAAGTCTACAATATGTCGGACTCTTAAGTAACTGAATACTACAGTGAGTCCAAGTCGACTCATTGAAGACTACAGTATGTCAGACTCTAAGTAACTGAATACTACAGTGAGTCCAACTCGACTCATTGAAGACTACAGTATGTCAAATGTAAGCCATTGAAGCCTACACTACGCCAAAATTTAAATCGCTGAAGACTACGGTTTGTCAAAATCCAAGCCATTGAAAACTAAAGTACGTCTAAATCTAGGTCGTTGAATGTACATGTCTTGAAAATCAATTGACTTAAAATAAATGCAGTTTTAAGGGTGGTTGGGGTGGTTGGGGTGGGTGGGAATTGATGTGATTTGGCACAATGACATACGCGTATACATTTTTTAAAAAATATTTAGAATTACGTATCTCGTTAAGAGTCAATACTAACATAATGGTGCATCCATTAAAAAAAAGGGCTCCTAATCTACGTTGAAGTTGTGTAAACTGTTTTAGAAAAAGTACGAATAGACTTATTATCTATTAAACAAACTTATGCTAAACGCCTAAAATACAATATGACTGATTACATGTTTGGCCTACAGATTCAACTCTTTTCAAGTAAAATACACGTATGTATATAATTACCTATGCACATGTGTTGTAATTTGCATACGGATTTTAATGGATGAATTTTGAATATAAACATCATAATGTATATCAACACAAAACAGGATGTTGTATCATGAAGTCTACTTAGACAGGTTGATTTAATAGATTTACACCATGTATTTTTTTATGTACTTATCTTCTCTTTCTTCTGCAAAATGGCAATTGATCTGTTTGCAATAATGTATGTTTTCGGCTTGAGTAACTGTATTTATGAAATTAATCATGGTTATTTTGTTAGGGTCCTATAATACATTTTACTTGATGTACTGTATATATGAACTCAGTCATGGTTATTTTGTTGGGGCTCTATGATAAATTTTGACTGGATGTACTGTATATATGATATCCGTCACGGTTATTTTGCTGGAGTCTTGAGTTTGAGACTTGACTTGCTGTACTGTATATATGAAATCGGTCATGGCTAGTTTGTTGGGGTCCTGTAAAACATTTTATTTGATGTACTGTATATATGAAATCAGTCATGGTTATTTTGTAAGGGTCCTGTGATAGATTTGATTTAGTATATATATGATTTCAACCATAGTTATTTTATTTGAAGAAATACTGCACATGGACTTCATTTTTAAATGACTTGCAAATAATAATAATAATAATAATAATAATAATAATAATAATAATAATAATAATAATAATAACCTAAATATACGCGCATCCACGACATTATGGAAATTTCTATATAAATTGATGGAAGGCAGCAAATGTATTTGAATCTATATTCCCACGCCCACATTAATGAAAGTCGTCCATGGTATGTACATCAACATCACTGTGATTCCACGGCTTTATGGAAGGTGCCTAAGGTGTGTAAAGCCATATTTCCATGAGGGTTCAGATTAATGAAAGTTAGCCATTGTACGCAATTCCATGTCCCCGTGAATCCCTTGATTAACAAAAGTCGGCCCTTTTGCGCTAATCTTTCTCTCTCTCCCCCCCCCCCTCTCTCTCTCTCTCTCTCTCTCTCTCTCTCTCTCTCTCTCTCTCTCTCTATATATATATATATATATATATATATATATATATATATATAATCTTTGTGTACTCATCCTTCTAATATATGATTCCAAATGCGGTTACTCTCGCTTAATCAGTGTAGGTAAAACGATAATGAACGGGCAGACAGAATTAAATAACACATCGCAATATATCAGTAAAAGTTTGGATAAGAGTGAAACTCAAAATGAACAATAGTTATTTTAGTTCTCATTTGAAACTCAAAGCAAAGAATTTGCGATGATGAACATTGACATATTTTCTATGTAAATGTAGTATGCATCCAGATTTTTGAATTCAAATTTGTGCTGTTGACAACTTCAACATACCAGACAAGTATTTGGATAGCTATTCATGCAGTTAAAATTAAAATATACTTTATATAAAATGAATTGCCTGATTAAGACTATATCTGGTAGTTAACAATTTTAATGTATATTACAAGTTCGTTGCAATATGTATTGTTGTAATCAAAAACTGTAAATGATAAAATAAGCTCTGGCCACCATTCCCTTTGCACGAGTCTAAAAGTGCAACTGATGTAACAAGCTTTTTGCCATCATTATTCCTTTGTCCGAGTCTAAACGTATAACTGATATAACAAGCTCTTGATATCATTATTCCTTTGTACGAGTCTAAAAGTATAACTGATATAACAAGCACTTGCCAGCATTATTCCTTAATCCGAGTCTAAAGGTATAACTGATTTAACAAGTTCTTGCCATCATTCTTCCTTTGTACGAGTTAGAAGTAGCAAGCGCTAATTGAATAGGTAAAGACGTAACAGTCTTACGTTACTTTAACCAAAAAAGCACGTAAAACGTTTGAGTTTGTTTTAAGCCGTGATAAATCTAATTAAGTTTAAGCAGCAGAGAGGGTGAACAGACCAATTAACTTTTAAGCAAAATATTTTAAGCTTCCTTTTACCAAATAGAGCCTTGGATCAGATGGTTATATTTTAAGCAAAATATTCTAAGTCTCCATTTGCCAAACTGAGACTTAACAATTTTAGAGTTCTGTTTGTCAAACGGAGCCTTCCTCAAGGGTAAAAAAAAAAGACGCCATTTAGTTGACGTTCACCTCCTCGGCTGCTAATGCGCTAACTAAATATTTGATCAAGTCCGATACGATATCTTGTCCGAGAGTCTGCTAAATTTATCGTTATAAATCCGTATGGGGCGGTTCTAGCCATACTAAAGAAATTTTTAAATTTATTAAAATCCATATCACCGTCACACCAGTAATTAAAAATATTTTGTAATGTGTATTTTCCAGTACCGTTAAATACGCATACTAAATTGCAATTTTCTCTTATTATACTTGGAATCTGTGCGTATTTTTGAGTAACATATATCACATCTATGTTTTTATGTCTGCCTCTGGAAAATATCATTGCTGGATTTGTTTGTCTTTCCAACATAACATCATCATATACGACTAAATTGTTAATACTTCCATCAATATCATCAATACTAGGTGCCTCTTCGATATCGGTTATAAACTCAATGATATCATCACCGTTAATTTCTCGCGCGGCATCATTAAAATCCTTTAGCACTTCATAACATCGTTGATCGTCTACACTCGGAGCAATCATGTACAATTTATCCCACTTCATCCATCTCGTTATCAAATTAAGTAGCAATTGTGTTTTACCACTTCCAGATGGTCCGATGATAATCGCGCGAATAGAATCTGGTAACATTGCATGATGTTTAATAGGTTTTCGTTGTCGAGTAGCTGAATAATCAATTACATTCATAACTGTTATATATAAATTATGGATCTATATTGTGTGAAGTGTAGGACGCGTACTGGCACAAATGACTTGACGACGATTACAACGAAAAATAATCGATCAGCGCTTTCTGGTAAATGCGTACAATGTAGTACGAAAAAATTTAGATTTACTTCCACGAAACCTTTAAAAAAAAACGAGGAGGTGATATTGCAGCCAAATTGACAAAACTCCCAGGAACACCGTGGGCAAAGTATCCAGGAGAAAAGCACCTTCCAGGATATAGCTACTGTGGACCGGGAACACGATTAGATATCAGACTTGATGATCAAAATCAGCCTCGACCCGGCGAATATCCAATAAACGCTATTGATAAGGCGTGTCATGCTCATGATGTCGCTTATAAAAGCAGCAATCTTCAACACAGACATCTCGCAGATGTAAAATTAATTCATGCGTTAAATGCTATTCCTGATAAATCCTTCAAAGAAAAGTTGGCTTCTTGGTTGGTAAAATCTGCTATGAAGGGTAAATTGATGTTAGGTGCTGGTAATTGAAAATGCTAGCATTTTAATATGGAATCTATTTATTATTCTCCGAGAGGATACTGGAGAGGTTACGCAGCAATCAATAAACTAGCTAGTGCATCAAAGGTGAAAAAAACTACAGCGGCAAACTGGTTATCTAAACAGGCAATATGGCAAATTTATCTACCAGCGCCTAAACAAATTAACTATTCGCATTTTGATGTTACAACACCTAATGAAGTTCATCAAGCTGATATACTATTTCTGCCGCATGACAACGGTTACAAATACGCGTTAACGTTAGTTGATATTGCAAGTCGATACAAAGAAGCAGAACCGTTAAAAACAAAATCATCTACTGAAGTAGCTTCTGCATTTGAAAAAATTTATCGACGAGGTCCTCTGCGCTGGCCAAATCTGTTACAAGTTGATCCTGGCAAGGAATTTCAAGGTGTTGTTACATCTACGATGAATCATCATAATGTCGCCATCAGACGAGGACACACTGCGCTACATCGCGATCAGGCAATTGTTGAACGGTTTAATAAAACCCTTGCTGAGCGGTTATTCGGATATCAATACGCAAAAGAATTCATACAGGATAAACGATCCCGTGAATGGGTCAAGAGATTACCAGCTGTGATTACCGCAATCAATAATGAGATTACTAGAACAATTAATATGAAACCTGTCAACGCTATTAAGAAGGCGTCTATCAAAATGGAAATCCAAGGAATTTCAAAAAAAGAACCAATTCTTGGTAGTAATGTCATTGTAAGGTACTTATATGAACCAGGAGAGCTTGAGGGTGGTAAAAAAAGAGCTACTGATCCTATTTGGAGTGTCACTACGCATAAAATATCCGGCATAACACGATCTACGGGTAGACCTCCAATCTATAGACTGGATTCAACTGCTCCTCAGCGAGGATTTACACGCAAACAATTACAAGTGATTCCCGAGGATACTCAATTGCCACCGCGTGGTCTTAACTAGCACCTAAGGTGCTGTCACCCCGGCGTCTGTTGCACTCAAGACAAGCCAACCTCACATTGTTTCTGACATGACCGAGATTGTTATCTTTTCTATCTACGGTGAATTGGCGAGGATCTTTATCCGACCAATTCCAACTCATTATACAATTACAACTCGCGCAGTGATTGTTCTGTTGTTGCTTTAGTGTCTTAATTAATTCAGCATCAATGTCAAATTCTCTTTTATTTTTTTTATCCTGTTGTTTATAACCAGAGAGTTTTTTTCTGATTATATTATCATCGGTGTGTATATTACTTATTGTATTGTCATTATCATTAACCACAATTCTTCGAAGTTGGTTTATTCGCCGTACTCTGGATACTGCGAGATAAACTAAATTTGACCACTCAATATGATTATCTACTATCCAAAGAGTTGTATCGGATATAGTCAATCCCTGTGAAGAGTGTATTGTTGCTGCATAACCTAACGTCCATGGGGATTTATCAGCACCTAATGCATCTTTAACGACGTTGATATCAACCAGCACAATATCATTTAATACTAAATTCTGCTTTTGTTGTTGTCCAGGAATGTCAACGTCGATATTCTGCTTTCGTGTATCCTTAGGTCTATAACAGAGTGGTACTGGAAGTGTTGCAAATTTTTCTTTATGTAGCGCAAACAACTTCATCTGAAGTGCGTCTCTGACTATTTTTCTACTCGCGATTATTAAATCATTTGGCTTCCACATTTCCCAAAAATCATTCATGGGAGTTTCAGAGATTATTTCACGCGCTATTTCACATTGGATTTTATCCGGTTGTAATCTAATTAGCGCTTTGAATTCTCGTAATTGTTCATCAAGTGATCTATGGTCGGTATTAATCTCTTCATAATAATCTACAAATCCTTTTAGCCATTCATGTGGAGATCCACCAACAAATGGCTGCGGTTGGCCGTGATCCCCGCACATGACGACTTTTGTATTTTTCAATAACAACCATTCAAGAAATATCTGTAATACTGTCAATGATACCGTGCATATTTCATCCCAGATTATTACATCAGGAATGAATTTATCGCCCATTCGATCAGGAGTCCATGTATCGCCTTTCCATCGAAAGAAGCTGTGATAAGTACAGGCTTTTACCCCCCGCGCTATCATCTCTCTGGCGAGTCTGTGAGTTGGTGTTAACACAACCATGTTAGAAACGCTAGCGTTTCTACGGAATAATTCGATTGCACGAGTTGTCTTTCCTGATCCACCACAGCCGTTTAAATAAACTGTCTTGTATCTACAAATCGGATCGGATACAGGCGGTGCAGTAGAAAATTCTGATTGAATCTCTGAGATATTATGGTTACTTTTCAAGTATTTATCATCCATAGCAACATCTGCGGATTTACAATACTCATGTAGTGTTTCTTTTTTAAACCTCCAATTCCCCCACGCTTCCTTAGGATCTGTGAATTTAGCTACATCTGATTTGTATTTTTCATGGATATACATCGAATCAGTAGCTACTCTAACCGCGGTATTAGGAAATCTATTTATCATCGAGAATAGATTAATACAAGAATAGGCTAGCATAGAACTTCTCAAATGTGTGTATTGACAACTTTTTCCATCACAGTAGGTAACAACCGTACCTAGTTTCTTACCATTTCGAAGGACATCATCTACCCAAACATTATTAGTTCCGCTCGCAGATTTGTAAGCTTCCTCATCTAATTCCCCTGATAGAAAAGCATTCTTACGGGTTACAAATTTCCCTTTTTTTATTAAATCAGATATTATGAAATTGTATTCTTCATCGTCTATGATTAATCTCGAAGAATATTTTGCATTGTCAAATCTTCCACCTTGAGTGAATTTACCGATTATTTTTCGTCCGAGATCTTTAGCCTCTCTATTACTACCTTCGAATAACCTCTTAGACCAATCCATAAGTGTTTCACAATCTCCCAATTGTTTTCGTTGTTCGTTAATTATTTTTTCGAGATCGGGTTTTGGTAACCAAACATCTTTCTGAGCGTTATAACAAATAATCGCTTCACTGACAATTAACGATATTAGCATACCACAATCGATCATATACCGCAATAGCACAATTGACATCCACGCTTTTTCATACATATGTCTACCAAGCCAAAGATAACTACACGGATGTAACCCTGTAGCTAATTCGAATGATATCACACGAGCGAACCCGGTTAAATCAAAATTAGAACTGCTAGCAGTTCCAGGCAATGGACCATTAATCGCAACACGAGTCATTTCATGTGTGGGGTGTCCAAATCGTTTAAAATATTCAGAGCATTCTCCATATCCGAGAAAACTTCCAGGATAACACGCGGATATATCAATTGAAATCATACCATCACGTGAGTATTTCGTAT
The DNA here is from genome assembly GCA_029339505.1 of Unio delphinus. Taxonomy (NCBI): domain Eukaryota; kingdom Metazoa; phylum Mollusca; class Bivalvia; order Unionida; family Unionidae; genus Unio; species Unio delphinus. The sequence continues at coordinate 207,906 of JAQISU010000370.1, forward strand.
TCCACAATCCTCCATGACCAAATTCGACGCAACTCAACTTCACATCCTCCAGAAAATCACTTCGTGTTGGACGCCATGAGTTTTTTTCTCTTGCGAAGTGAGCTACCACTGATGGAATAGTAAAACTATCCGTAAGTAGTTTTTCTACAGTAGAAACACTAGTGTTTCCCTCTGAAAATTCTTTAGAATTTTCTAAATACTCATTAGCGATTTTTCTCATTCTAGTATCTAATTCTTCAGTTCGATATAATTCACCATTTGGTTTTACAAACTGATCAAATCCTATTTCCGGATCCTCATTACTCCTGAGTAACCATACTGACACAGGGTCGTCTTTGGTTAACGCGTGAATAGCATCAAATAATTTTTCTTCATAGAAATCATCTGAAAATTCTTTAGGGATATATCGAACAGTTCTTTCTCGTGGAAATATATTTACCGCTGGTGTCCACGCGTGTTTGTTATGATCAATAATTTCAATTGGAGCTCCTCGCGATTGATATTTCGGTTCGTATAATACTTCTCCGGTTATTGTCGCTACCGATATTGGAAATTTTAATAATGCTTCTAATTTAGCTATATCGGAAATCGTTGCCCCGCGTTGTTTCACTGTTAGTTCCCATTCGGTTATTTTTTTTCTTCGTAGATCAGTTAATTTGTTTCCCCGGGATGCATTTGTAAAGTGTTCTATTAACCGTGTTGCTACACAATTAAGTGGCAAATCCACTGATGATGAAAACATCGGAGCTAGTTTTGTAATATTAGGATTATTATTTATTGGATATAACCCATACACAACTGCTGTTACAGGGTAAGATTTCTCATAGTATGGTTTGTCAATTCCAGTTAGAATTCCTGGTTTGGAATCTCTACTCACAATAACAGTTTTTTTATCCTTAAGGATTGGGTCAAATTTATCTCTGATAATCCATTCACCTTCCTCTTCGATAATGAATTTTATTCTAAAAAAATACCTCCGTAGAGATTTCTGGCCAAGGTGTGAAAGTATCTCAGCTGCTCTTATATCATTCATAGTAGCATCAATTACAGGTATATTGACATCTTCATCAATAATTCGAAATGTCGACCACGTATGAGATGCTCCATCACGCTTAAACTCATTAAAACAGTCGCTGATTTTACTCAATATGGTTTTGTCATCTACTAGACTTTTAGGTATATCAGAGATTCTATCGAGATTAAATCTAACATTTTTCCAAGGCTTAATTTTCGATAATCTCTTGAACTCCTTCATATTATAATTAAAACAAGTATTTAAATAAGAAAATTTTATATAATGAATCATTGCAAATGGCTTATGATTGGATCAAAGACTCCGTGTAACAAATCATGCAGAAATGAATTCTGTGGGTATCATATGCAGAGTGTGAGAAATGGTTCGGAGGGACCTCTACCATGCTTGCATTGTGGGGTAGGTGTAAGAGGCAAGTCGCAGTTATGCATTAATTGCGGGGGTAAGCGTTATAGAGAGTTAAAACGTTATTATGACAAGCGAAGAATCAAAAATCCTGACGACGTCAATAGCAAAATCATAAAAACTGCTCAAGATTACTTAGGCAGATTTTCCAATGTTATAATTCAGCCAATTAATGAATTAGACAAATAGATATATTATATATACAAATGAGCCAAGAATTTCAAAGACATCCTGTTATTAAAAATTACGAAGCTTCTCGTGATGGTGTTGTTAGACACAGTAAATATAAGAAATCTGTTGGGTGTGATAATGGTATGGGATATTTGAGGTTTAATGCTGGAGGAAATAAGAAATATCTCAATCATCGTTTCGTCTTCGAAGTGTATAACGGATCAATCAAGGATGGTTTTGTTATTGATCATATTGATGGTATTAGGACTAATAATTCTTTGAATAATTTACGAGCTGTTACACAAAGTGAGAATACTGCATCTGGAAATACTGGTACTTATAAATCAATTGGGAAAAGACCTGTAAGATCGTTTAATACTGAAGATAACACGGAGGGAGTATTTCAATCAATAAACGCAGCTGGTAAGTATTTCGATATTTATCCGTATTCTATTCAATGCGTTGCTGAGAATAAAACCAAGACCGCTTTTTCAAAGCGTTTTAAAAATAAAATTCGGTTTATTTATGTATAATACGGGAGATAACTCCGTTAGGTATAACTCGTGTGACAAATCATCAATGACAGAGTTACGGATTTTAAACATGGAAATATTAATGTTTCTAACATTGATTGGAAAATCTTCGATTTTTCATTGGCTGTTATAATTACATAAATCTGAACAAAACACAATCAATTTTGTCTTTTTTCAAGTATTAACAAAACTGTTTTATAAACACGTCGTATTTAAACATTTTTTTTTAATGTCTGTTTTAAGTATTATATGTGTTTTCAACGTTGTCAGTGATCGCTAATAAACAAACAAATAATTACAATCACTACACCTATTTTATATCAACTCGTCGTAATGAATGTATATATACAAATTCGTCTTTATTATAATTGGGCATTAGCCGAAATTCAAGTGTAAACAAAACCACACCGTCACACGTGGTATGAACGTTATTATTGACATTCAAAACCAAAGTTTCGATTTTGCGGTTTTGTTTACACTTGAATGTAGAATAGCCCGCGTCATCCATTGTCATTGAAATCAATTCATTCATTGTTCACCTATAATCTATTGTTGTGCCGTCGTCATTGTCATTGAAATCAATTCATTCATTGTTCACCTATAATCTATTGTTGTACCGTCGCATTGTCATTGAAATCAATTCATTCATTGTTCACCTATAATCTATTGTTGTACCGTCGCATTGTCATTGAAATCAATTCATTCATTGTTCACCTATAATCTATTGTTGTACCGTCGCATTGTCATTGAAATCAATTCATTCATTGTTCACCTATAATCTATTGTTATGTGTTTGTCGGTTGTAACCGTTGAGCGCTGCTTGATGTATAAAACACCAAGGGGGTTCAAACGGTGAATGTGCCGTCGTCATTCATTATATATAATCATAATCACCTATAATCACATTAAGCTTCTGGGTATACTAAGATGATCAACACCTTAGTGTATCCAGAATTCATTTTGAAAATACTTTGTATTTGAAATACTTTGTATTTTTAATACTTTTAAAGAATTTTCATACTTTGTATTTAAAATACTTTGCATTTAAACAAATATATTTTTATATATATATGAATATTGAAAATCTCAAATTGATTATTATTGAAATCAACAAGTTGAAGGATGAAAATGTAAAATTATGTTCAGGTTTGGATTGTGATCAAATTATGACCAATTTCGAGGATATACAATTTGCAGAACAGACAGGAAAATATGTTCTATCTAAGAAATATTTTTTAATCAAAAATATCCAAAAGCTTATACGTGAGAGTTTAGTAAATACTGAAGATGTTAATGTCTTCGTACCATTATGTAGCATCGTTGAACGTGTACGTAAGCAATTAGGATTAGAATATGAACAAAAGAGACTTATTAATTGTAAAGTGAGACAATTAAAAATGTTAATGGAAAACTCTGAAGGTGATGAGCCCACGTGTAGAGAGCCTCCTTTGTTTGTATAACCGATACGGTATGAGGAAGTAAAATTATGTGTGACTCAGTACAATAACAAGGAAGTATTAAAATGATTTGCATTTTTTAGTTAGTGATTTCTTTCGAAATGATTTGCAATGCAATGCTTTGCAAAGAAATGCTTTGCATTTCTAATTTAACAATAATGATACTCTTTCAATAATGGTAGGAGAATCATTAACAACGAGATTAGCTAGAGAAAAACTTGAAGCTCTTAAGAAAATATTACCCCTTCGTGATAGAATCCGCGAAAAACTTCAACAGCGGCAATTATTTCAGACTGACTTCACAGAGGATACAGAACAACTCTTCAAACCTATTGTTAGTGCAACTGAGGGTGTGAAAACAGCAATCTCTAAACAAGAAAGCACGCAAAAAGAGTCCTTTCTCCCTGTGTTAGAGAAAATAGCAAAACGAACTAAGCAATCAAAAAAATCATTAAAAACACTTCCTGGTGGTTTTGTAGATGCTATAGAACAACGAGAACAAGAACGAAAACAACAACGAGAACTTCAGGAAGAAATTGAACGATTAGGTGATGTTGATATTTCCTCACTAGAAACGCAAGCATTTCCACCTGAAGAGGAAGAAGAAGAACAACAACAAGAAGAAGAAGAACAACAACAAGAAGAAGAAGAACAACAACAAGAAGGCGCAGTTTCCACGAAGAGTCGTGTTGCCTTTATAGACAAACTCAAACCTAAGATTGTATCACAAATACAAGAATTTCAATTTGAAAAACCCAGCGATTACATCACCCTTGGTGAATTTGCTGTCAAGAGTTATAATATAAAAGGGGGAATTCTCAAAGAGGTGTATAAGGATAGTAAAGTATCAAAAGATGACTGGTATGATTGGATATATAAAACGAAGAAGAATATTAAGAGTCTTACTGAGAAGAGGAAGGAAGAAGAGTCGTATATAAACTTTCAGAATGGAATTAAGGAAGAAGTAAAAAAAGCTAAATCAAAACCCGGTTCAGAAATAAAAACACAAGGTGCAACTGGTACAACTAAAAAAACAGGCAGTGGTTTAGTTGGAAATTCTTCGAGTGGAAATACAAGTATTTCTTGCCCTGGTAATATTCTCGGTGATATAGCACGATTAGAAATACTTGTAGGTGGAAAACGAGCCGGGAATAACTCACCAGAAATAATCAATGAAGCAGCTGATATCTGTAGGAGATTATTTCAAGGTGGTATCATGAATATTGCAACATATAGAGATTTCATTGAGGAGTTAGCCGAAAATTCTCATGGTTATCATAGCGATTAGATAATTGGAAATGCTAAAGCATTTGAAAAAACACTAGTGTTTTTGTATAGAAGAATGATCATACACTACAACCATGATAAACCAACTAGTGTCTACGTGGTAAACTCACGATTACCAAAATACCGAGTATACTATGGAGATGGTCTCGGTAATACTATAATGGGATTATTTTCAAGAATGGCTCCAAAAGTGGCTCCATTTGCAAAACAGGCAGCAATGAAAGCAATTGATGTTATCCGAGATAAGGGTATTAACACTGTTGGTGATCTTGCTAGTAAGGCGTTTTCAGCCGCTCGGGATAAACTAACAGCGCTAGTGAAATCACGAAGAAATTTTTCAAAACCTGGAAATGCTAGCATTAGAAACACTAATGTCGGAATGACTTCACTGCCATCTACTGCAGTAATGCCTACACAGGTTAGTAAAATAATAAATAACGCCGTGGATAAAAAACTACAATCATTAATGACTAACGCCCAGGATAATATAACAGCAAATATGATAGCCGGAAGTGGGCTTCCGGGAAGTGGGCTTTCGGGAAGTGGTTTTAAGAAGATTCGCCGGAAACGTTAGAAATATTTATTTGAACAGGATTTCCAATTATGATAGTTATTGTAGAAACATTAGTGTTTCTAATATTTGTGTCAGAATCACTTGTGATTCTATTTATTTGAATAGGATGCTCAGTTGTTATGGTTATTGTAGAAATATTTGTGTCAGAATCACTTGTATCAGAAACATTAATGTCAGAATCACTTGTGATTCTACTTACGTTATCTTCATTATCAGATATTTTCATCATCATTATTAAAATACACCCAACTAAATAATTATTTTCAAAATTCTTTTCAAAATTCTTTAGAATTTTTAATTTTTATATTATAAAATATTTATAATTTGCTAATTTTGTTAGATTTTTTACTTTTTTTACCATTTTTCTAGTGTTTTTACTCATTTTTCTAGTGTTTTTATGCAATTCATCGACAAAATTTCATGAAAATCGAGGATGAAAACCCAAGGAATTCATTTAGAGAAAATCGATTTTGATCAGATTTTTTATCCTGTGAGGCTAAAAATATGTTGTTTCATCGAATTTTAGATGTTTTTTTTATTGATTTTGTATTGTTTTTTGGCTAATCCGTCGACATAATTTCATGAAAATTGATTTTCTCTAAATGAATTCCTTGGGTTTTCAATTCAAAATTCCTTCAGAATTCTTTCAGAATTTTTGATTTAGACCATCGGATATATAATAAAAATGTTCAAACAAAACCCTGATGTTGCATTTGACATGGAAGCCCCAGTGCTTAAAGATACTTCTGTACGTGATTATCAATTTTTTGCTTATCACGCAGTACAACCTGATCTTCGTGGAAGAATTGAACTTCAGGTTCATGATACCAGTAAATACTTTTTACCCGCTGAAGCCTTTATTGAAGTCGAAGGTGAACTCGTGCAAAATATTCCACTTAATACAGTATATGGAGAAAATCTTCAAGTTGGTTTTGTTAATAATGGTATTATGGCATTATTTGAAAGCGCTAGATATCTCATTGATGGAAAAGAAATCGAATCTATTGAGCGTGAAGTTGATGTAGCAACAACAATACTAGGGCTAGCAAGATACTCTGACGATTATACAAGATCAGCGGGTCCATCTATGATGTTCACGAAGGATATTACTGATAATGCTAATGGCGTTCAGTATATAAGAAGAAGACCTCAAAATCGTATTGCTGCTGGTGCTGCTGGTGCTGGCGATTTTGTTGGTCCTGGTGCTGGTCTTGCTGCTGGTATTGAAGATTTAGTTGTAGACGCTAATCCCAATTACAACCTAGGATTTGCAACACGATTAGCAACATTACAAGGAGTTCACAGACATTTTTCATGTGCTATTCCGCTCCATCATATATTTGGATTTTGTAGAAACGTCAGAAAGGTTATTTATGGAGTAAAGCATACTGTAGCACTAGTGAGAAAGGGTAATGATAATAATGCAATCTGGAGCGCTGTTGGCGTTGCCGATGGTAAAGTAATTTTATCAAAACTAACATTATGGATGCCAGTGTTGACTCCATCATTGTCAGTAGAACCGCGGTTGCTATCATTTATGGATCAAGGGGGGAAGAGATTATTAAGCTGGTTGACAACGTCCACAGATACCATGGATTCTAATATTGATGGTACATTTACATGGCATTTGGCAGCACGACAGGGTGTTTCAGCTCCACGGCATATATTTGTTGCTCTACAGGATATTACGAGATTAAACAATCAAGAAAGAAGTCATATGATATTTGATAAACTTGGGTGTAGTGAAGTCTCACTGAAAATAAACGGACAACAAGAACCAGCAGAGGATATACAACTTAACTATGAAAATAACCACATTGCACGAGTTTATCATCGATTGCTATCATTTATGGGACGTGATCAAAATGTAGATACTGGTCTACAAATATCACAATTGGATTTTAAAGGTCTGTATCCGATTTATTACTTTTCCCTAGAACATCTTGACTTGATGAAACAGTCCGTAGTTGATATACACTTCCGAGCTCGTGTACATCCTGGTGTTCACCCTGATCCTCCTCCTCCTGGTGCTGGTGCTGGTGTTGGTGCTGGTGATGCTGTTAATTATAGAGCAGTTGCTGTTATTCTTAGTGATAAATCAATGATACTCGAAGGTGTTGGTGGACGAATGAGACTAGTAGATGCACCAGTGGAAAATCTGTAAGATTTTCTTAATCCAAAATTCTTTAAAAATGACTCGCGATTTAGAATCAATCTATTTTGTATAATGTCGTATAGTAATATCAATGTTACGTTGACACCTGGTCAAATAAAAAAATTACAATCCAAATCAGCTAAGCAATGTGGAACCACAATAACGCTGAAACCTAATCAAATGAATGGCGGAGGGAATAAACTATCGCTGACGAAAACTCAGGTTAATCATTTTAATAAAGCGCTGAAAGAAAAAAAGGGAGTTCAGGTTACTCTTTCTACGAGCGCGATCCGTAATATGGAAAAGACTGGTGGTATATTCCCGTTGTTAGGGTTGATTCCAGGGTTGATTGCCGCAGCAGCCCCAGCGGTAGCGAAGGCAGCAGCGTTAGGAGCTATTGGTACCGCAGCAGGAATGGCGTTGAAAAAGGCAACTGGAAAAGGGTATAAAAAAAAAGGAAAGGGTCTAAGACTACCAGGAACCCCGAGTTCATGGTACAGCGGAAAGGGTCTTCGAATTCCAGGAACGATATAGTTCCTATGTCCAATTTTGATTTAATTGATACCGCTAAAAAATTAAAAATAAAAAATTTCAGAGGGGTTTTTATGAGAGATCAGTTACCGGCACAACCAAATGATGTTGAAACCGGTATTATTAATTTAGATAACAGCTCCGGACCTGGAACACATTGGGTTTGTTACGCAATTGATCCACGTGGGATTATTTATTTTGACTCATATGGATTAGCGCCGCCGAAAGAATTTATGCGTTATATTAAAACCCTTCCAATGAAGACTTGGTATTCTACGTTACCAACACAAACAATGCTTGATCCACCAATATGTGGTAATGAAGTATTAAATGTACTTGATGCTATATCCAAAAGATTTTCGAAACCACCTCATATAGTAGTAAATGAGTATACTAGCGGTAGAAACGCTAGCGGTCATTGGATTGAAAATCCATATGATTAGAAATCCATATGATTAGAAATCCATAGGATTTAAATGATAAAAAGATTTCTATAATAATGATTGATATTTGGGGACGACCTTTATCATCGCTGAAGAAACCTGATAGTGGAGTTGAAACCGTTGATAACAAGGATATTAAAAAACTAATCGAAGATGAAATATCCGAAATATTAAACCTAACAAATGTTGATCCCGGTGAAATAGTTGTATTTCAAGATCGTCAGGGTAAATTGAAAAGTAGTAATATCTCTCTTAATAATATTTTGGTTAAACAACGAGACGCAGCAGAGGATACTATCGCGTTATTTTCTGATGGGGGTAAACTCAAACCAGGTGTACTTGTTTCAACAATTACGGATAAATTAGCAACATATGATAACACAGTGAATTCATTGAAATCGCTTAATGATAAGTATGATGATCATATAATTGTATTTGACCAGTTTAGTGAAACACAAAGAAATACAATTAACAAAATTGACAAACCCATACTAGAATTTTTTGGAAATCCACCGGTGACTGAACCAAAACTCACCGTAATAAAAGATTCTATATTAGAACTAGCAACTCTTCAATCTGAATATGAAAAACACACGAAATTATTTATGACGTTTCGTAAAAACCTCATAGACAAGTTTATTGGGAGCTCATTTGATAAAATTGAAATAACACTTCCCGATATTAAAAAATCCATCGATGAACTTAAAACGACCACTAATAACATCTTAACGGATGCAATAAGAATGATAAGCGTCATTGAAAAGGTAAAAATTCCTCATAATAAATCCACTGTCATCAACGTAGTATACATGATTCAACACGGATCATATACGTGGACACCTACAGATAACATTTTAAACATAACCGCAGCAGTCAAGGGTATTTATCGATTAACAATAGTATCACCGATTAAATCTCAGTTTGAAATATCATCAAGTAGTTCATTTGGAGTCAATAATACAATATCAACGATCATCGACAAGAATACAATTGAACAATTCAAGATAACGAATGAAGATGATAATCTAGCCAAGGCTTCAGTAACGTGGTACGTAGAATTCGTAGCGGATTTAAGTAAAAAGTTAAATTGAAAATGCTAGCGCTTTTAAAATAAAATGACTCCATCATCGAATCAGTATCGCTATGATCAAGTCAGAGAATATCAAACTAAACTCAGTTCTCTCTGTGAAGAATATCAAATAAAAATCAAAAAATACAAACGAAGAATAACCACAGTTGATATCACAGTGTACTCGGTGTCAGGAGTAATCACTGCTGCTGGAATAATACTATCTTCGGTTACAATGATTGCTCCGGTCGTAGTTCCAATTGCTATTTCCGCAGTGGCTACAATTGCTGGTATATTAACCGGGATCACAAAAAAACTATCATCGTGTAGCCAGAGTAAACTACATGATTATTTAATTAAATATCATATTGCATCTACCAGTTACTCACAATTATCCTCATTGATATCATCGTCGTTGGATGACACAACAATATCAGATAGCGAATTTTCAACTATGACTCAATTGTATAGATCAACAATGCTGAAATTAGAGCAGAATAATAATAATAATGTCGTCGCAAGAACTACTTCAACAAATAGTAACAAATACAACACCAGTGAAAACAAGCACGATATCAATAACCTCAACACATCCCGAATTTAGTGTTAATTTTCCAATTCCTGTTCCCGTGAGCGAGATCGCGCTAGCAAAACTACGAGTATATCATAGCTGGCCTAATATCAGATCGGTAGCATTTGGTGGTCAACAACCGAATAATTCCTTGGTATTTGCAAACAAGAATTGTGAAGACGGAACACCAGATTGGCAGGTTGTTTCTATACCAACTGGGTCATATCAAATCGAACAGATCAATGCTGAATTTCAACGAAGAATAAAATCTCTCACTGGAAAAGAATCAAAAATCGCTATAACAGTTCACGAACCAACATTATCATCCGCTATCGAGATAAATACAGAAGGATACGTTGTAGATATTTATCAGAGTTCTATAAGATCCGTGTTAGGATGGCCTGAATTACCACCGGATAACTCGCGAGAAAATTCGAAGGATTTTCCACCCGAACCTAAGAAATCCGATTATGTCACAGACAAGATGAAACCTGATAATCCAATAAAAAGTTATCAAGATTTTTCTCCCAAATTTATAGGATACGACAATAAAAATAATATGATATTTTACACCCACCTAATCAAAGAAAACTTAACAGCGATGAATAATGATTTTTCATTATTGTTAACATCCATCAAATCCGGCTCTCTCACCAAAAACGAGTTTATTAGTGTAGTACAAACAGGTAACAAAATCATCAACGATATGGAAACATTTCATACGCAAATTATTCAACAAGTATTAATGAGTGAAATTTATAAAGAAGTGTTTGCGGTAGAATTCAATATCCCAAAAGAGGATATTCAAACATCTAAAATCCCTGGATATAACCCGGATAAACTAAAGAAACAACTTGACGATGCTATTGATATTGGGTTCAAAAGAATCCACGATAATTGGAAAAAATTAAAGAATTCTACAGAAAATATTCTGAAATACAATAATGATCCAGAAGGCGGCGGTAGACATATTGCTCCGAACAATGTGAATATTTCAACGGTGATTGCGCTCAATTTAGTATGTGACGTTATCGAAGGAAATTATCAAATAAATCTCGAACAATCAAATCAAGCTCAGCAAGGATATATTTTATACTCATTTGCACCAACGGCTCCTCCAGGATTTCTAATTATTGAAGACCCAACTAATCTAGTCTATATGCGATGTCATAATAATTTGTTAACGAGAATTAATTTTAAACTCACTGACCAATCTAATAATCTGATTGATTTACGAGGTGAGGTTTTACAAATTAGTTTATTTGTGAAATCTTAAGGACTTGATCAAATATTTAGTTAGCGCATTAGCAGCCGAGGAGGTGAACGTCAACTAAATGGCGTCTTTTTTTTTTACCCTTGAGGAAGGCTCCGTTTGACAAACAGAACTCTAAAATTGTTAAGTCTCAGTTTGGCAAATGGAGACTTAGAATATTTTGCTTAAAATATAACCATCTGATCCAAGGCTCTATTTGGTAAAAGGAAGCTTAAAATATTTTGCTTAAAAGTTAGTTGGTCTGTTCACCCTCTCTGCTGCTGTTTATAATGATATCACAGATCAGAACAAACAAATCTTGCTTAAAAGTTTTTAACATCCTATTAATTGTGTAATCATGTCCCACAGTTTATTTATTTTAAAATTACTTGTATAACACCAAATTAATCGGTGTTTAAAAGTATAGCAGCACACGACAGGCTATTTTGAAGCACACAAAGGCTTGGTGTAGACATTATTCGAAACGGCACCCTTCTGATAAAGTCCGTCGCCTTCACCAATGAACTTTTATTGATCTTATATTGCTACCTTTTGTCAGAATAAAATTGTATTTCTAAAGCGCAATCCAGGAAGAACACCATAATTGTTGTTGTTGTTTTGGGTTTAACGCCATTTATCAGCGCAAGATAGCCAAGACATGGCGGCCATTTTAATTGGTGGATGAAGAACTTGGGAAAACAACGGTAAGAACCACAGACCCAACGGAAGCTTGTTGTTTCGCAGAAATTTTTAACACATTTAAATAAATTAAGTACATTGCATGCTATTGGTCTAAAGCGTTCGCCTTTATTGATCACTCACACATCTCAATTATGTCCGCGTGATTTCGAGTTCAGCACAACCAACGTATCTTCTGTAAAAGAGAAACGTTCCTTTTAAACGGAAGCAGGCATGAAAAATCAGTACGTCTGTTCTGTTGGAGGGATTTAGTTTAGGATGACCATAAAGGCACATATACAAATGTAACGTGTTACTCTTGGCAAAAGCATTTACTGTTGTCATGACAAAGTTTCGAGCAATGAAATTACAAATAATGTTAACGGTATACGCCTGTAAGTATATTTCATCATTCAATGCATGGAAAACGAATTATATCAGTATACACAGGCAAAACTATTTCACCATCACTGCATACAAATTGAATGTTTACAATAACATAAAGGAATTTTCTCGCTGTCTGGGTGTGTATATATGGCGTGAGTGTTCATAAAAAGAGTAGGATGTAATTGGAGTCATTATACGTCCATTAATACGAGAAGTGGAACTGAACTCCTTGAATAGTTTGCCATTGATGTATTTCTAACAGAAGGGACCCCAGTTCCAATTTTGGTAATTTTACGTCAGGATGGTGCACGATGGGATAAATTACGAACATTCCGAACATTCACTAAAATTAGCGGACGTTAGGTGGCAGGGTCCAGTTTCGTAAATTGGCCCCTGGCAAATTTCTTAACTTAAGGGTATGGTGTGAGTTTTTGAGCTACTATTGTGTAATAATTAAAGATATGGATAAATTTGTGAACTAGGTGTTTCAGGCTTGTGTTGTTCTTGAAATTGATGTCAGACATGTACACTTTCCATAGTTACTCTGCAGTATGTTGATTGTGAAATACCAATAGTCGGCTAGGAAGAAGAGCTAGCCTCCCATAGCAGTAGACACGTGGGTTCAAGGCAAGTAGAATATCTCAAAAACGGCATGGATGACAACTATTATGAATTGCATCAAGCTATTTAGTAGACAATGTTTTTTCAAAATTTTCATCTAGGAAAAAGCCTTGCGTTTGCACCCTGAGCACCACATGCTGTCAAAAATGGCCTTTGGATGTGAAAAATGCATGTATAAACTAGGGGTTGGGGTACATACACATTTTATTCTAAGAACTTCAATAGACTTGTCAGGTCAAGTGTGTGATTTGATTATGTAGCGCTACATAATACCTATCCAGAAATATGTACCTTTTTGACCTCACTCGCATATTATATTTTTAATGAATTTTTATATTAGGCAGGTGCATGCGACATTAAATTTGTACATAAAAACTGGACCCTGCCCCCTTAGTTATCTGCGGTCTCACGAGCATCGGAAGTGTGACGCAGTTGTCAGCAATGCTTTAACTAATCATTGTCAACATAGGGATAAGCTGCAAAGCAATTAAACTAAGTGCAACGCGTTTCTTCTAAATCTAAAAAAAAATGATAGATAAGTCTACTTATCGTTCTTTTCGTTCCATTTTTTAAAACAATAATATTATTATACCATTTCCAATCAAATACATTTTGATTGTGCTAGGACTACGAGATTAGAAATTGGACTACGGATATCACGAGATAGTGTATCTGCTTTTAGATACATCTGGATATCTAGGTAATATTTAGATCTTATTGCCAAGTAACGAATTTAACCTGGAGAGATACCCCACACACACACCTAAAAATGAAATTCCTTTTATCCTTGTCATAAAAAGTGGTGAAAAGAATCAATATAAGACTAATTTTATAAACATGTCATTCAGTTCTTCGAAACCAAACAAAGTAGTAATTTACAGAAAAACCATTTCGTTTTTTGCTGAAAATTTATTCGCAAATAAAACCTAAGATAAATCTAATTGGATCACTCTGGTTATTTATAATTGAAAAAGAAGTCACAAGTGATGCAATATCTACATGCATTCAGAAGCTCTCGGCTAATCCTTATCTTTTAAACAGCCAAGGTGGTCTGACAGCTACTGGCAGTTATCGGAAGGCATTATCTCGTGTTTACATCGAAGGTGCGAATGAGGTCAGTTTCGGAAGTCACCCTGTTGCTATGATGGTTGTCATGTGCCCATAATACCTTTCGTGCATCTCTTATATTGTCAAAATTCATATATCAATATTTTATACTGCTACGTTAGCTTGTTTATTATGATCATAGGTTTTATATTACCACTGTACCAGTATGACATTATAATGTTAGCACGTGATGCTTAAATGAAAATTTCATTCTGACATAGCGATATATTCCAAATGTTACATTTGTGTCGGAAAAAGAATACAACTATCAAATATTTGGACACTTAACACCTATTGCTTGGGTAAGCGACACAACAACAAAATATTAACAACCTCAAGGTCAGATTATATAGCCATTTACTAAGAAACTGGAAAGCTGAGAAATGTACCTACATGAACAAGATTTGACATGCACAGAAATAAACAATATATCTCATCTCATTGAAATTCATTTTTTCCTATGTGAAATAAAAGATGAGTTAATTTGTGCAAACGATTTCACAGATTTGATATATAATTTTGCAATAGTGAAATGTACATTAAGTATGTAAATATATATGATATGTATTAAAATACTTTATTTTTAAATAAATAAATATATATATATATATATATATATATATATATATATATATATATATATATATATATATATATATATATATATATATATATATATATATATATATATATATATTTGTTTACATAAGCAGCAGAAGGGGCGAACCGGACAACATTTTTAGACAAGTTTTCACTGAAATCACGCTTAAAAACAATGAAACCAATGACATCAGGGCCCAAATGTGTGTGTGAATCTGATATCGTTTCATGGATTAGGATCAAAAAAAAAATATGAAAAAATCAATGAAATTAATGAAATCCTCCATCGATTTTTTGGGAAAAAGGGACTACAACGTCGTTGTCACTCACCCCTTCTGCTGCTATGGGTTAATCGAATATTTGATCCAGTCCGATACGATATCGTGTTCGAGGGTCATGTAAATTTATTGTTACAAATCCGTGTGGGGTAGACTGAGCATGACTAAAGAAATTTCTAAATTGATTGAAATCCATATCGGAGCACCATGTCTGCCAAATATTTCGTAGCGTATGTGTATCAACGCCGTTGAATACAGCAAGCATATTACAGTTATCTCTAATCACTTTTGGAATCTGAGTGTAGCGTTGAGTGACATAGATCACGTCCGTGTTTTTATGCCTGCCTCGGGAAAATATTCTAGCAGGATTTTTTTGATTATCTAACATGACATCGTCGTATACAACTAAATTGTTGATACTTCCATCGAGGTCATTCACGGATGGCGCCTCGTCAATATCGGTTATAAATTCAATAACATCCTCGCCGGCAATCTCTGAAGCATTTTCATTAAAATCTTTTAGTACTTCATAGCATCGTTGGTCATCTACGCTAGGGGCAATTAAATACAACTTATCCCACTTCATCCATCTCATTATTAAATTGAGCAACAATTGCGTTTTACCGGATCCAGATGGCCCGATTATAATTGCGCGGATAGAGTTTGGTAGCGCTGCATGATGCTTCACTGGTTCTCTTGTTTTAGTCGCTGAAAAATCAATTATATTCATATCTCTATACATAAATTATGGATCTATATTGCGTGAAGTGTAAGGCGCGTACTGGCACAGATGACTTGACGACGATTACAACTAAAAATAACCGATCAGCGCTTTCTGGTAAATGCGTACAGTGTAGTACAAAGAAATTTAGATTTGTTTCTAAACTCAAGGAACCCAAGGAACCTTTAAAAAAAAACGAGGAGGTGATATCGCTGCCAAATTAGCAAAACTCCCTGGAACCCCATGGGCAAAATACCCTGGAGAAAAGCACCTTCCAGGATATAGCTACTGTGGACCGGGAACAAGACTTGATATCAGACTCAATGATCAAAATCAGCCCCGACCCGGTGAGGAACCAATAAACGCTATTGATAAGGCCTGTCACCTTCATGATGTTGCTTATAAAAGCAGCAATTTGCAACACAGGCATCTAGCAGATGTGAAATTAATTCATGCGTTGAATGCCATTCCTGATAAATCCTTCAAAGAAAAATTGGCTTCCTTTTTGATAAAATCGGCAATGAAAAGCAAATTGATGTTAGGTGCTGGTAATTAATAACAACATGGAATCTATTTATTATTCCCCAAGAGGATACTGGAAGAGTAACGCTGCAATCAGTAAACTCGCTAGCGCCGCAAAAGTGAAAAAAACCACTGCGGCTCATTGGTTATCCAAACAGGCACTATGGCAAATTTATCTACCACCGCCTAAACAAATTCAATTCTCGCATTTTGATGTGACCTTTCCCAATGAAGTTCATCAGGCTGATATATTATTTCTGCCACATGGTCGTGGTTACAAATATGCGTTAACTGTAGTTGATATTGCAAGTCGTTACAAAGAAGCAGAAACGTTAAAAACAAAATCGGCCACTGAAGTGGCTTCTGCATTTGAAAGGATTTATCGAAGGAGTCCTCTGCACTGGCCAAATCTATTACAAGTTGACCCGGGCAAGGAATTTCAGGGTGCAGTGTTATCTACAATGAAATATCACAATGTCGCTATCAGACGAGGGCATACTGCACTGCATCGTGATCAGGCCATTGTAGAACGATTTAATCGGATTCTTGCTGAGCGGTTATTTGGATATCAATATGCAAAAGAATTCATCCAAGAAAAAAGATCCCGTGAATGGGTTAAGAGATTACCAGGTGTAGTTACCGCACTGAATAACGAGATTACTAGAACCATCAACATGAAACCTATCAACGCGATTAAAAAGAAGTCAATACCTGAAAAACCACAAAAAGATTTCAAAGAACCAATTCTTGGTAGTAATGTCATTGTGAGGTACTTATACGAACCAGGAGAGCTTGAAGGGGGTAGAAAAAGGGCTACTGATCCTATTTGGAGCGTCACTACGCATAAGATATCTAGTATAACACGATCTACGGGTAGACCTCCAATCTATAAACTGGATTCAACTGCCCCTCAGCGTGGGTTTACTAGACAACAACTACAGGTAATTCCTGACGATACTCAATTACCACCGCATGGTCTTAACTAGCACCCTTGCGTCTATTACACTCAAGACAAGTCAACATCACATTATTTCTGACATGACCGAGATTGTTATTTTTTCTGTCTACGGTGAATTGGCGAGGATCCTTATCCGAATACTGCCAACGCATTATACAATTGCAACTCGCGCAGTGATTATTCTGTTGTTTCTTCAAAGTGATTATTAATTCAGCATCAATATCAAATTCTCGTTGTTTTTTTTTGTCTTGTTGTTTGTAACCGGAGAGTTTTTTATCAATAATATCATTATCATCGCCAATGATTTCATCATCGCCTGACTCTGTCAGGACAATTCTTCGAAGTTGATTTATTTTTCGTACTCTAGACACTGAAAGATAGACTAAATTCGACCATTCTATGCGATTATCTACCATCCAAACAGTTGTATCCGATATAGTCAATCCCTGTGAAGAGTGTATTGTTGCTGCATAACCTAGCGTCCATGGGGATTTATTAGCACGCAATGCATCTTCAACGACATTGATATCAACCAGCACAATATCATTTAATACGAGAATCTTCTTTTCACGCCCTGACTCTGTCAGGCCTGGAATATCAACTTCAATATTCTGTTTTCGCGTATCCGATGGCCTATAACATAACGGTACTGGAAGTGTTGCAAATTTTTGTTTATGCAATTCAAATAACTTCATCTGAAGTGTGTCCCTGACTATTTTTCTACTTGCAATGATTAAATCATTTGGTCTCCACGCTTCCCAAAACTCATTCATGGGAGTTTCCGAAATTATTTCACGGGCTATTTCACACTGGATTTTATCCGGTTGTAATCTAATTAGTTTCTTCAATTCTTTTAATTCATTATCAAGTGATCTATGATCGGTATCAATTTCTTCATAATAGTCTACAAAACCCTTTAGCCATTCATGGGGGGATGCACCGACAAATGGTGGTGGTTGGCCGTGATCACCGCACATGACGACTTTTGTATTCTTCAATAACAACCACTCAAGAAATATTTTTAAGACATCTTCTGACACTGTGTCTATTTCATCCCAAATGATAATTTCAGGAATAAATTTCTCTCCCATGCGTTCAGGAGTCCATTTATCTCCCTTCCATCTAAAGGAACTATGATAAGTGCAGGCATTTACCCCTCTCTGTATCATTTCTCTTGCAAGTCTGTGAGTCGGTGTTAGTACAATCATGTTTGGATTGGAAACACGAAATAACTCAATTGCCCGGGTTGTTTTTCCTGACCCACCACAGCCGTTTAAATAAACTGTTTTATACAGGCATATTGGATCAGAAATCGGTGGTGCACTAGAAAATTCTGAACACTGATTGCTTTCTAAATAATTATTTTCAATGGTAACATCTGCTGATGGAATATAATCATGAATCATTTCTTTCTTAATTCTCCATGATCCCCATTTCTCGTTGCCAGTAGCCTTAAAATCAGCCATTTTGCTATTTATGTAAAATGAATCAGTAGCAACTCTAACTGCGGTGGTAGGAAATCTATTGATCATTGAAAACAGATTGATAGAAGCATAACCGAGCATAGAAGCTCTTAAGTGTGTGTACTGCGGATGGTATCCATCAGTGTAAGTAACAATTGTACCCAATTTGGTTCCATCGGACAGAAATGCGTCCTTACGATTGACATATAGGCCCTTATTAGTTAAATCCGCCATTACAAAATCGTATTCAGCGTTGTCTATAATCAATCGTGAAGAATATTTCGTATTATCATCTTTGCCACCTTGGGTAAATTTACCGATTATTCTTCGTCCAAGATTTTTTGCTTCATTGTTTCTGATTTCAAATAACTGTTGGGACCAATCCATGATTTGTTGTTCATTAAAATCAGGAAACAGTTTTCGCTCTTCGCTAATTATCTTTTCTAGATCAGGTTGTGGTAACCAGACTGATTTCTGTGCTCGATAGGATATAATTGCTTCACTGACAATTAATGATTTTAACATCTTACAATCAAGCATATACCGTAGTAACACTATTGGCATCCAGTGTTTTTCAGACATGTGTTTACCAATCCAAAGATAACTACACGGATGAAGTCCTTCAGCCATTTCAAATGATACTACACAAGCGAATCCGGTTAAATCAAAATCAGGAAGTGGTCCATTAATAGCAACACGGGTCATTTCGTGTATAGGGTGTCCAAATCGTTTGAAATATTTCTCACACTCTCCATACCCAAGAAAACTTCCTGGATAACACGCAATCATATCAACTGAAATAACGGTATCAGCGGTGTATTTTGTGTTCCATAATCCGCCGTGGCTGTATTCAAGACAGGACAATTTGACATCTGATAAAAACTCACTTCGTGTTGGTTTCCACGCGTTTTTCTTTCTAGCAAAATGTGCTGCAATGGATGGTACTGTGAAACAGTTTGCTAATAATTGATCTTCGATTTCCCCCTCAGAAAACTCACTAGCTAGTTGTTTCATTTGATTCTGCAGTTCTTCAGTACGGTATAATTCTCCGTTAGGCCTTACAAACTGATCAAATCTGCATTCCTCGTCTGAATTACTATGAAATAGCCACGCTGACACAGGATCGTTTTTACTCAAATGGTAAATAGCATCAAATAATTTCTGCTCTGAAAAAAACTCTTCGGTTTGGGATAGATATTTTACGGTTCTATCCCGTGGGAATATTGTTACTGCAGATGACCACGCGTGTTCATTATGATCAATAATTTCAATGGGTTTTCCTTTTTTTGATTGATATTTCGGTTCTTTTAATACTTCACCGGTGATTGTCCTTACCGATATTGGAAATCTCAATGATGTTTCTAATTTGGTTATATCCTGAATTGTTGCTCCATGCTCTTTTACCGTGAACTCCCACTCGGTTATTTTTTTTCGTCTTAGATCAGTTAGTTTATTTCCCCGGGACGCATTTGTGAAGTGTTCTATTATTCGTTCTGCTACACAATTTAGCCCTGTCGAATATTTCATGGGTGCTAGTTTTGAAATATCAGGTTTTTCATTGAGCGGATAGATCCCGTAAACAACTGCTGTGACAGGATAAGATCTTTTGTAGTAGGGTTTATCAATTCCAGTCAAAATTCCCGGTTTTGAATCCTGATTCACGGTGACAGTTTTTTTGCCCCTGAGAATGGGTTCAAATTTATCCCTAATAATCCATTTGTCATCTTCACGGATAATGAATTTGATTCGAAAAATATTTCCTTCTTTCCCAAGACGTGAAATGATCACTGTTGCTTTTTCATCATTCATGGTAGCGTCAACAACACCATCAATTCGAAATGTTGACCAACAATAAGATGCCCCATCACGCTTGAATTCATTAAAACAGTCTCTGATGGGTTTATCAAGAATTTTATTCTTGGGTGTATTAGAAACTATATCAAGATTGAATTGAGCATCCTTCCATGGTGATCTCATGTTTCCGTCTCTTGGACGTTTGTTACGTTTTTTGGGTCTATCGCGATTAAATCTAGGATTGATTTTCAATAATCTCTTAAACTCTTTCATGTTTCCGTCTCTTGGACGTTTGTTACGCTTTTTAGGTCTATCGATATTAAATCTAGGATTGATTTTTAATAATCTCTTAAACTCTTTCATGTTTCCGTCTCTTGGACGTTTGTTACGTTTGTTTCCGACTATTGGACGTTTTTTGGGTCTATCGAGATTAAATCTAGGATTGATTTTTAATAATCTCTTAAACTCTTTCATATTTCCGTCTATTGGACGTTTTTTTGGTCTATCGAGATTAAATCTAGGATTGATTTTCAATAATCTCTTGAACTCTCTATCAGCATTGAATTTAGCATTTTTTGAAGTCAATCTCTTGAACTCCTTCATGCTATACATAAAACAAACATTTAAATGAAAGTTTTATGTATAATGAATCACTGCAAATGGCTCATGATGGGAAATGTAACCCCGTGTAACAAATCATGCAGAAAAAATGAATACTGTAGGTATCATATGCAAAGTTTTCGACGTGGAAGTCTTGGTCCGTTACCCTGTATTCGATGTGGGGTTGGGGTCAAGGGAAGATCACAATTGTGTATTGATTGTGGTGGTAAGCGATATAGGGAATTGAAGCGTTATTATGATAAAAGAATAAAAAATGGACAATCCATCAGAAATTATGACCCTGAAAAAGTCTTTGACCCTGATAACGTCACTGACAAAATCATAAGAAATCCGCAAGACTATATCGAAAGATTTTCCAGTGATGTAATTATTGAACCAAACACTGAATTAGACAAACAATAGAATAGTATATATGAACCAAGAATTCAGACCACATCCAGTGATTACAAAATATGAAGCATCCAGTGATGGTACTATCAGAAACCGTAGACTGAAAAAATCAGTTGGTTTTGTGAATAATCACGGGTACTTGATGTTTACTGTTGGCGGAGGAAAAGAAAAGAAAACTTATCTCAATCATCGTTTCGCATTTGAATGTTTTAATGGATTGATCAAAGATGGTTTTGTTATCGATCACAAGGATTCTAATCCGAAAAACAATTTTTTATCCAATCTGCAAGCTATCACACAGAGTGAGAATTTGAAAAGAGGGGAGACTGGCACTTGCAAAACGGATGGGAAGAGACCTGTGACATCTTTGAATACAACAACTAATGAAGAAATGATTTTTCAATCAATGAATGAAGCCGGTAAGTATTTCAATATTTGTCGATCTTCAGTACGAAGAGTTGCAGAGGGGATTTATCGATCGGCTATTTCAAAAAAGACGGGACAGAAAATTCGATTTAGTTATGTCTAATGCGTCATAATTTCCAATTAGAGATATGTCATTCTTATAGAATAATGAATTCTGAAAACATGAATAGCATCATAGTTGAAATAGCAAAATTGAAAAATCAGGATATCAAACTATCAGATGGATTAAATCCTGATCAAATTGTGTCTGATTTTCAGGATATAGAATACGGAGTTAGCACTAACAAATATATGCTACCCAAGAAGTATGCACTCATCAAAAGAATTCAGAATTCTATTAAAGACTCTCTTTCATTTTCCAGTGACATCAGTGTGTTCGTTCCGTTGTATACTATCGTAGAGGGAATACGAAAAGAATTAGGTAACGAATACGAATTGAAAAAAGAAGTCAACTCTAAAATTAGAAACCTACGAGCATTAATTCAAGAAAATGAACAATTTTGATTGCCCGACCATTGATTGCCTGACCATTTATCATTCCGACCCTCATTTTTTTTAGCCGACCCTCAAAGGAGATGTCAAAAATCGATGGACGATATGTCAGATTGATCAAAAAAAGAATGTTGAAAGTGTGGTATTAATTATTTTTATAAGGATTTCCACACTTTCAACATCAATGGACGAAGGTATTTTATGATGAAATAACACTTCCATGACCGTGTTAAAAATCATCCGACATGTCACTGATGTCAAAAAGGGAGTTGCACGATGGTGTTACGTCGGATTGAAAAATTGTTTTACAATTGAAAAATGGTTTCTGATTTCAAATAATGGTCAATGAAGCATTAACAACCCGATTGGCTCGTGAACGACTGGATGCAATCAGGAGATTTGTACCAATTCGTGACTCTGTAAGAAATAAACTGCAACAACGACAGAGTTTACAAACTGATTTTGCTCTGGGGTCTGAAGAGTTGTTTAAACCAGTAACCACAGCAACGAAAGGGGTAGAGAGTGCTATACTGGGAGATGGTCCCGAGACGGGAAAATCTGTTATTGGTGAACTCGAAAAAATAGCAGCGAAAACTGAACAAACAAAACAAATGGGATCAAAAAGAACAGTAGATGATTTACGCGTGAGATTTAACGAGGAAGGGTTAGCAGCAATTGATAAGACTGATCCAACAGAAATTCCTTCGCTTGTTGTGACGTCTTATGAAAACAGAAAAAATGGTTGAAACCAGAACATCATAAGTTTGTTAAGAATTTCACTCATTGGGCTGATATATTTTATAAAATCAAAACTGGAAAAAGTCAAAAAAAGACAGATAGTGCATCATACATCGAATATATCGATGCGGTGGATCACGTGTATAATCAATACGAAGAGTTTAAACAACCAAAATTGCAAAAGCGGCGACAGCAACCTGCAAAGAAAATATCTTTCTCTCCTAAAAAACTACAACTACCACGTGATGATGATGATGATGATGATGATGATGATGATGATTATTTACAAGAAACGAATTTAGAAAAACTAGATGAAGCAGCTGGTTATAGCGGAAGTGGACTGCAAAATCCAAGGATTGGAAACACTTGTCCTGATAGTGTTATCAATGATATATCACGATTAGATGTTCTTGTAGGAGAGTTCCGAGCTGGAAATAACTCTCCAGAAATAATTAATGAAGCAGCTGATATCTGTAGACGGTTATTTGCCGGCGGTATCATGGATATCAAAACCTATCGAGATTTCATTGACGAGTTAGCAAATGGGTATCATAGTGATTAAATAACAATTGAAAACACTATTGTTTTTATAATAATGATCGTACACTACAATCATGATAAACCAACCCCCGTCTATGTAGTTAATTCACGGTTTCCAGTTTATAAGGCATACTATGGAGATGGCCTCGGCAATACCATTTTAGGATTCTTTTCAAGAATGGCCCCAAAAGTGATGCCGTTAGCTAAACAGTTATCAATGAAAGCCATTGATGTTATTCGTGATAAGGGTATTAGTACTGTTGGAGATCTTGCCGGGAAAGCGTTTTCAACTGCGAAGGATAAAATAACATCATTAGTGGGGCGAAAAAAGAAACCGTTACCGTCTACAGAAGAAATGCCTGCAAGTGTTAGTAAAATTATAAATAACGCAGTAGATGAAAAACTAGCGTCGATGGTAAATCAAGGGGACCAAAGCAATATTGCAAACATGATAGCGGGAAGTGGCTTTAGAAAACTACGACGAAAACGCTAGCGTTTTTCACGATGAAATTCTATGGATTTTCACGCTAGCGTTTTTCACGATGAAAATGGAAAAATCGTTTACGATTTCACTATTTAGACTCTGATAAATAGAATAAAATGTTCAAAAAAATCATCTGATCCAGCATTTGATATAGACGCCCCAGTTGGCAAGGATGATTCTGTACGCGATTATCAATATTACGCCTATCATGCCATAAACTCAAATAGTCGAGCAAGAATTGATCTTCAAGTCCATGATACCAGTAAATACTTTTTACCCTGTGAAGCATTTATTGAAGTAGAAGGAGAAATTGTAACAGCTGCTGATACTACTGCTGTACCAGCACCGTATCCAGCTGGTACTCAAGTCGGTTTTGTCAATAATGGTATTATGGCGCTATTTGAGAGTGCTAGATATCTCATTGATGGAAAAGAAATTGAGTCCATAGATCGTGATGTTGATGTGGCCACAACAATAATCGGGTTAGCGAGATATACTGATGATTATACAAGATCAGCAGGACCTTCTATGATGTTTGCAAAAGATGGTAAGAATACCGCTGGTGGAAATCCATTTGTTGTAAGACGACCAAAAAAACGTGATAACAGTGATTCTGATGTCGAGAATATGATTATAAACAACGATGCTAATTTCAATCTAGGAGCTGCAACACGAAACTCAATGTTGCAAGGAGAGCGTAAATCATTTTCATGCGCGATTCCACTGCATCACATATTTGGATTCTGTAGAAACGTCAGAAAAGTTATCTACGGGGCGAAGCATACAGTATCGCTTGTACGAAAGGGTGATGATAACGACGCAATTTGGAGGATTGCAGCAGATGCTGCAGCCCCCAATGCTGATGCCGGTAGAGTCGATTTAACAAAAATATCATTGTGGATGCCAGTGTTGACTCCAGCAATCACCGCAGAAGGACGATTACTATCATTTATGGACCAAGGAGGAAAATCATTACTAAGTTGGCTAACCGTGAGTACAGATGTGAAACAATCAAATATCAACGGGTTATTCACTTGGAACCTAGCATCAAAACAAGGCGTTTCTGCGCCACGTCATATATTTATTGCGTTACAGGATAACGCACGAGTTGGCAATCAACTCTCCAGTCATATGATATTTGATCAATTAGGTGTGAAAGACGTCTCACTGAGAATAAACGGCCAGCAGGAACCATCCGAGGATATACAACTTAATTACACAGAAAATCATATTGCACGAGTTTATCATCGTCTGTTGTCATTTATGGCACGCGATCAAAATGTGGATACTGGTTTGCAAATATCACAATATGATTTTAAAAATTTGTATCCGATCTATTACTTCTCACTGGAACATCTCGATTTGACAAGACAGTCAGTTGTTGATATACACTTTAGAGCTAATGTGACTCGTCCTGTTGGTGCTGGTGCTATTGCTGATTATAGAGCGGTTGCTGTCATTCTCAGTGATAAATCAATGCTACTCGAAGGTGTTGGTGGAAGAATGAGAGTGGTAGATGCCCCAGTAGAAAATCTTTGAACGATTTTTCATTGAATTAGAATCAATCAATTATATATAATGTCATATAGTGTTATTAGTGTTACGTTAACTCCTGGTCAAATCAAAAAATTGCAATCAGAATCGGCTAAAAAATGTGGAACCACAATCACGTTGAAACCCAACCAAATGACTGGTGGTGCAAATAAATTATCGCTGACAACTCGTCAGGTGAAACATTTCAATGATGCTTTCAAGGATAAAAAAGGGGTTCAGATTACTCTTTCTGCGGCTGCTATTAAAAATATGATGAAAACGGGTGGTATATTTCCATTGTTAGCTGCAATACCAGCATTGATTGCAGCAGCAGCCCCAGCAGTGGCTAAAGCAGCGGCGTTAGGAGCCGCTGGTACTGCAGCAGGAATGGCGTTGGAAAAGGCAGCTGGACAAGGATATAAAAAAAAGAGACGATCCGTTCACGGATTGGGTCTAAGACTACCAGGAACCCCGTATTCGTGGTACAGCGGAAAGGGTCTAAGACTACCAGGAACCCCGTATTCATGGTACAGCGGGAGATCCGTTCACGGATCAGGCCTGAGACTACCAGGAACGATTTATTAATTGAGGAGTCTATGATTCCAATGTCCAATTTTGATTTAATGGATGCTGCTAAAAAACTAGTGATTAAAAATTTCAGAGGTGTTTTTATGAAAGATCAATTACCACATCAACCAAACAAAACTGAAACAGGTATTATTAATCTCGATAACAGCACCGGACTTGGAACTCACTGGGTTGCATACGCTATTGATCCACGTGGGATTGTCTATTTTGATTCATATGGATTAGCCCCACCAAAAGAGTTTATGCGGTATATAAAAACCCTTCCAATGAAGACTTGGTATTCTACGCTACCAACACAACAAATCAATGACCCACCAATATGCGGCAGTGAAGTATTAAATGTCCTTGACGCTATTTCAGCATCTAGAAAACCACCTCATATTGTCGTAAATGACTACACCAGCAATCGCTTTTTAGAGAGAGAAAGAGTTTTACAATAACATGATTGATATTTGGGGGAGATCTTTGAAACCCAAACCCGATGGCACTGCAACCGGTGATATAAAAAAAATAATTGAAGATGAAATCGCTGAGACGTTAAATTTAACAAGTGTTGACCCGAACGAAATAGTTGTATTTCAAGACAAACAGGGTAAATTGAAATCTAGTAATATTTCTCTGGATGATATTTTAGTTAAACAACAAAACGAAATCGAGAACACCGTTGCGTTATTTTCCGATCAGGGTAAATTGAAAACCAGTAATATTTCTCTGGATGATATTTTGGTTAAACAACGAAACGCAATCGAGGATACTATCGCGTTATTTTCCGATCAGGGTAAACTCAAACCAGGCGTACTTTTTTCGACGATTACAGATCGATTTAAAACTCTCAACGATTCTGCGTTAGAACTAGCAACACTTCAATCTAAAACCGAAGAACATATAAAACAGTTTACCGCATTTCGTAGAAATATCATTGATAAATTTATTGGAACTACATTCGATAAAATTGAACTAAAACTCCCTGATATTAAAAAATCCATCGATGAGACGAAAACCTCCATCGAAGACATCAAAGGTGATCTTTCGAGGATGATAACAGCCATTGAAAAAACAAAAATTCCTCATGAGAAAACCAACAACTTAGTATACACAATCCAACACGGATCATTTGAGTGGACACCTACAAACAACACATTAGATATCACTGCAACCGTTAAGGGTATTTATCGATTAACACTAGTAACACCATCGTCTCAATTTAATATTTCATCGTCCAGTTCATCTGGGGTCAATAATACGATTTAAACGATCATCGACAAGAATACAACTGAAAAGTTCACAATCACATCTACTGATAAAAATTTGGTTAGGGTCTCAACAACGTGGTATGTGGAATTCGTAGCGAATTTAAGTAAATCGTAATTGAAAACGCTAGCGTATTTTAAAAAAAATGATTTCATCATCGCAATAGCGCTATGATCAGGTCAGAGAATATCAAACTAGACTCAAAACCTTGTCTGAGGAGTATGAATTGAAAATTAAAAAATATCGCAGGAGAATTACCGCAATTGATGTTACTGTGTATTCAGTGAGTGGTGTAATCACCGGAGCTGGAATTATACTGTCTTCAGTGACAATGATGGCTCCGATAGCTGTTCCAATTTGCATTTCTGCGGCAACAACAATCGCTGGAATTATTTCAATAATCACAAAAAAAATATCATCATGCAGCCAACGGAAACTACAAGACTACATAATTCAATTTCATGTTGTGTCCACTGCATACTCGCAATTATCCTCATTGATATCGTCATCGCTCGATGATACAATTATATCAGAGAGTGAGTTTTCAGCGATGGTAGATATATATGATTCTGCGATGTCAAAATTAGAAGTACAAAAACATGAGTATAATAACAATGACAACACCGATGGAATTACTTCAACAAATAGTGGAGAACACAAACCCAGTACAAACAAGCATGATCTCAATAACCTCAACGAATCCAGAATTCAATGTGAATTTCCCCTCTCCGGTCCCAGTGAAGGAGATAGCGCTAGCAAAATTACGAGTATACCACAGTTGGCCAAATATTAGGTCAAAATCATTTGGTGGTCAACAACCCAATAATTCACTGGTATTTGCAAATAAGAATAAAGACGACGGTACCCCAGACTGGAATGTTGTTTCCATACCAACCGGATCATACCAAATTGAACAAATCAATGATGAATTCGCGCGTAGAATAAAATCGATTACTGGAGTAGAGTCAAAAATAGCTATAACAGTTCATGTGCCGACACTATCATCTGCCATTGAAATAAGCACAGAAGGATACGTCGTAGATATCTATCAGAGTTCTATTAGAACCGTACTAGGATGGCCTGAATTACCACCCGGTGGAAAAACCGTTAAATTACCAGAACCACAAAAAACTGATTATATCACCGACAGGACAAAATCTGATAATCCAATAAAAAGCTATAGATATTATGATAAGTCATATTTTTTCATTAGAGTAGAATATGATGAAAAAATACGACTTATTCATCATCTTGCTAACCGGGATAAAATCACTGAAAATTTCACAGCTTTCAATAACGATATTTCGTTGTTGTTTATATCCCTTAGATCAGGCACTCTCACCCGAGATGAATTTATCAGTGTCGTAGAAACATGTAACAAAATCATCAATGACATGGAAACATTTCATTCACAAATTATTCAAGAGGTATTAGGTGACAGTAGTCCTAAAACAAGAGATTTATTTGCAATAGACTATAAGATCCGCATAAGAGATATTCCAACATTCAAACTACCAGGATATAATCTCTTAGAACTACAAAAATCTCTCGATGATGCCATCGATGAAGGTTTCAAAAAAAGCCATGATACGTGGAAAAAAACACCATCACAACCACAAACAACTATCCTGACCCATAATAATGACCCAGATGGTGGTGGCAGGCATATTGCTCCGTTCAATGTGAATATTTCAACGGTGATTGCGCTCAATTTAGTATGTGATGTGATCGAAGGAAGCTATCAAATAAATTTAGAACGATCAAATCAAGCTCAGCAGGGATATATTTTGTATTCATTTGCACCAACAGCTCCTCCAGGGTTTTTAATAATTGAGTCCCCCGGTGAATCCAGTCTATATGCGATATCATAATAATTCATTAACCAGAATTAATTTCAAACTCACTGACCAGTCTAATAATCTGATTGATTTACAAGAGGAGGTTTTACAAATTAGTCTATTTGTGAAATCGTAGTGATTTTCGTCGTAGTGATTTTCGTCGTAGTGATTTACATGACCCTCGAACACGATATCGTATCGGACTGGATCAAATATTCGGTTAACCCATAGCAGCAGAAGGGGTGAGTGACAACGACGTTGTAGTCCCTTTTTCCCCAAAATCGATGGAGGATTTCATTAATTTCATTGATTTTTTCATATTTTTTTTTTGATCCTAATCCATGAAACGATATCAGATTCACACACACATTTGGGCCCTGATGTCACTGGTTTCATTGTTTTTAAGCGTGATTTCAGTGAAAACTTGTCTAAAAATGTTGTCCGGTTCGCCCCTTCTGCTGCTGCTACATACAAGAAATTATTTTGTCATATGAAACGAACTGCCTCTTAATAAATACATTCGTTTCCCATATGTAAAGTATCTTTAACATATGTAGATAAGTGTTTCTGGATATGTGAAAACATAAACTAATGGTAAATGCCTGCCATGGGAAACTGTTAAGATGAACGAAGCATAAGATACCATTACATTGCAAAAATCTTTTCATGTTGAATAACGAAGTGATTTACTATCAGGTTGCATGGAAATTTAGCCTCCGATCTTTGTCCTGGTTATTTGACCATGCAGGTCAAGACACTGATAGCGTTGATTCGTTTAGGTGTGACGTACGTGTTACAAAGATGAAGTATCCATACGGGTTATTTTAAATTCCAAACAAGTTTCAATGTTAAAAACAAACCTAGCCATTGTGATTAATGTTATCTTGGCCTAACATACCAGGTACGTATATTTGTATGTTAGACACAGATATCCACATGTTATGCGTTTGTTTGTCTATGTCGATGTGGCTGAGAGAGAGAGAGACCACACCCGACACATGCTTTACTATTTTAACAGGTGTCCATTGGCAAAAATCAACATTCATATGTAATGAAAATGGAAACGCTATGCTTCTGTATAAATTATTAATTATCAATTTATAATACTTCTAAGGAGTGACCATTGAACGCAAACTACCTAACAAATCCAAAGTCAGTATCAGCGACGTAATTGGGATGGGTGGGTGGGTGGCAGTTGCATTGCCCCCTCCCCCCTCCATCCGAACGTGGTTGTGGTATAAACTTACTGAAGCCTAATATACAAGCCCTTAAAGTCACCCCCTTTAAGTCCCTCCTGAGAAGTTAAAATGATGTCGCATACATAACCAGAAGGCAAAAGTTGACAGATAAACGTACACATGTCATCTAAAGAATAAAATACGTGCATGGAATCACAAAACATCTTTTTCAAACAAACGTAACGTGCTTATTTTTTCTACGTTATCTTGTATATCATTTAGGCAAAGTTTACGTCATTTCAAAATATTTTGTTTCTATTCGAGATCATTAAATTTTATTTAATTCAATACAATTTCATATATTTATAAGTCAAATCTAGACATTGTTTCGTTGTCGCTACAGGAGTCCGACTGAGGACAAGCTATTCTATCTAGGTAGAGGTGATCTCGCTGGTTATGAGTCTTTTATCTTGGATTATCATTAGTTTCACAGGCGTGTGTACACCTGTCTCTATGACTAAACATTATCTTTATCGTTACCTTTGCAGACCCAAAAGAAGAAGATTTAAGCGCTAACACCCAACCTGTAGTATGAGAAATTCGACTGTTATTTAGTACACTTTATTATTAAGTCGTTTTAGAAGTATTCATCTGTAAATATAAACTAATAATAATAGATGTTAATTGATTATTATGAATGCAATTTACTAATCACAAGTGAAAACATTAATCATAAATTTCAGTTAATTATTATGTAATATAATTTTAATAATAATAATATTACATTTTGGTTGATTCGTACGCAATACAATTTAAATACTACTATTACTACTAATAATAATAATACGTTTCGGTTGATTCGTACGCAATATAGTTTACTAATTTGGTGTTTGCCGGCATATCTGTGTGTGAAAGGATAGTATAGAGACACAACGGTCGCAGTCCCGGCATGCTTTGGGAAATATCCGTAACCACCCCCTTCTGTTCGAGAATTGGTCATGCTAACATTTTAGTCATCAAGACTATTATTTTTCAAAACCTATACGATTTCTTAGTACCAGTCCAGATAATATAACTCAATCTTTCCCGTTCCCAAAAATTTCATACAATTTAAATTTTAAGGTATGCATTGATTGTATACAGAAAGCTGATATTTGCATCATTTATATAAATTCCTTTTAAAAAAAAAGGATTCTCGAAAAAACATCAACATTCGCTTTGATGTTAAATTGCATGTCTCGGTTGTATAGAAACCATAATCTTGTTATTATAAATAAATTACCTACGACAGTGGAGCATTTTTCAAGTACATAGCAACGCGTTATGTTAAATAAAATTTGCCTAATCCAGCCAGACTTTAGTTTTATCAGTGGAGAAAATTAAGTACAAAACATTAAAGTGTTAACCCGGGAGAAGTGTATTTTATTCAGGGTGAATAGCCGTGAGCATGATAAGACAGAGAGGTAGACGGTATTGACAAACATAACTGGTAAATTAGCGTTACAGCAAGAGGCAATGAATGTATAAGTGTCTTCTATACTTTTCACCTGTTTGTAACTCTCTTCTTGTACGCCCAAAACTCGAACAGCCTCATCTACCTACATAACTGCGAGTACTTTTCTTTCCAGGGATTATACGGTTACTACTACTGCTTGAATTACGTTTACTGTTACTAATACTCCTAACATTTTCCACTTCTTCACTGTTGGTACTGCAACTAGTATTACTTTTACATGCACTAGTTTTGCTATATTTAACGACTATATGGACCTAAACTAAGCAGAAAACTAACAAATTTAGTAAAATCAATAACAAAAATTTATTTCCCATAGATGGAAAACAAAAATGTAAACGAACTTACAGTATTGTGAATATACAGTTCTGTTACAAGTAAAAAAGTATAAAGTATTCCAAATGAATTCTAGTGGTGTTCCGGATGGTTTCTAAACTTGGATGTGCTGATTTGATAATAACATGGATTTTTTTACTATAATGATTTATGTTTATGTTCAAGATGGTTTCCTTCAAAGATCTTGTGTTGTGCGTATTTGGCTGATTTATTATTTAAAACGTTCTATTATCATCATTTATAAAAATTCCTTTTTGTGTTTGTTGAACACATCCACTAAGATCATCAATTGTAAGAGTCATTAGAATTTAATTTTATGTATCTTCCATTACTTATTAAAATCTTTATTCTTCTTTTGAATAGGACTTGAATATTTTTTTAATCCTCATTGGCATTATTTATCAGAATCATTTACTTTTGTCTTCATTAGGATTTTAATTTAAAATGATTGTCTTTTGCTTTCAAGATATTATCTGTTAGATTGAGACAGTCATGTGTATAACAGGATTATTATTCATGATGACTTGCTTTAATGTTCGTATACATTTTATAAAGATTGTTTATATTTATATTGAATAAAAGTTTATGAGAATTTTGTACTTTGATCCTAAACTGTATTGTTCATTGGAATGATTTAAATTTCTGTTTCTTACCATTACATATTTCTTTTATTGTTTTAAGGATTATCTCTTAGTATAACGGACGTTATGTGTAACACGTATGCGTGTACAAACGATATAGTTTTCTGCTTAAAATTATCATTTATTTAATTGATCTGCTGTTATTTGCATGATTATTTATTAAAATGATTTGCTTCAATGTAAAAACAATTATTTATTAAAAATACTTATTTCCATTTTTGATACAATTATTAATTGAAAGTTTTATTGCTGTGTTTACTAGGATTACAATAAATATGATTTCGTATTTTGGTTAAAAAGATTATTTATTAGAATGATTTGTTTTTATGTTCATCAGGGTTATTTATTATAATTGATTTTCATTAATTGCTATCTTGATATAAGCTTATTTTTCTATTTTTGTTTATTTCATGATTTGTTTTCATGAAAAAACAGTTATTCAATATAAAGATGTACTTTTGTTTCTTTACCTATTTATTAGAATATTTTACTCTTAGGTTGAACTATATTATTTATTAGAATGATTTGCTTTTAGTTTATCAGGATTATTTAGAAGACAGATATGTGCAGTCATTTGCATATCACACAATTTCGCTGGAGCGCTCGCATTGCTATGTGAAGGCCAAAGTAATTCCATTGTTGTCAAACGATTCTAAGAATAAAATTGACTTATTCATCGTTTTTGTTTGGGAGCATATTTATTGGGTAATGTGCACACTTTTAGTAAATATGAATATATAATTTGCTTTGGTGTCCTTTTGAGGCAAGTCGAGGTTCTTTTGGAATTTTGGAAACACAACACCATCCAACACTTGACCATATCCGGCCCTGTTGATACTGAGCTTCTATTCTGACTCTTAATAAAAATAAGTTTTATCTGTTGGAAAATAATTTAAATTTCAGTACACTATTGAACTCCACAAAAAGTTCATCATCAGCCTATATTGTGCTGAAAATGTCGTTAAACCATAAAAGCAAAACATAAAAACAAAACAAACAGAATTTGTTATAAGCTTATTTTTATTTTTATTTATTTCACAGAATGGGTTATTTTCATGAATAACATCGTTATTGAATATAATGATTTACTTTTTTGGTAAATTTATTAGAATAAGTTACTTTTAGGATGAATTATATTATTTATTAGAATGATTTACTTTTAGACTTATATTAATTATTAGAATGATTTACATTAGGTTGACTTACATGTATATTATTTATTACAAATATTTACTTTTAGGTTGCATTATATTATTTATTAGAATCATTTATTTTTAGGATGAATTATATTATTTATTATAACGATTTATGTTTAGGTTAATTAGGATTATTATACAGGAATAGGTATTTGAACATATTTCCGGTTTATTAGGTTTATCTTCTCAGAATGATTTACTTTAATATTTCGTCAGAGTTTCATCACAAAACGATTAAAATTTGAAATCGTTTGGTAATGTTTTAATTGAATAGTCTACTTTTCTTTAACATTGTTATTTATTAGAATTAATGACCTGTTTTAGCATATGTATTTATTAAAAAAATTTACTTTTATGCCAGACAGGGTCTTTTACTAGAATGTTTACTTTTGTGTTTATTTGGTATATTTTTATCGAACATATTTACTTTACTTTGATCATGATTATTAGAATGACTTAAGGATAAATTTTACATGTATTACGATTCTATGTTTTTAAAATAAAAAACAGTAGGATATAAAAGACAACAATCTTTTTCAAACTTTAACAACTATTTTTATTTTTCCAGACTATAAAGTGAAAATGAACAAGGTAACTTACTATAACTAACAAATTTGAACAAAAAATGATTCTAGCCAAACAGCCTGGTGAGAACATATAATACAATTTGAAACTTAGATGTTGATGCACGAATAACAAAGTTCTCACAATTAAAAGATTATATAGTTCTCTACTTGCATTTAGGTCCCAGTTTGAATTTTCTATAATATAAAAATAAAAACATTATGGATGTGTCACATGTCTATTGCTGAATCACAGAAATATAAGGCCATGTTTGAATTCAGTATAAATTCCATTGAATATATCTACCCAAGAATTGTAAAAGAGCACAATTGTTGTTTTTTTTTATGGTTTAACGCCATTTTTCAGCACAATATATAGGCTATACATGGCGGCCAGTATTAGTGGTGGAGGAAGAAACCGGAAAAACCCCGGAAAGAACCACCGACCCACGAGAAGCTACTGGCAAGCTTTCTCACTTAACTACATTAGCCGAATCTTAGACTCGAACCCACGCAGACAGAGGTGAGATGGCAGTGGTCCGTAACGGACAGCGCTTTAGACCACTCGGCCACTCGGGGCCCCAGCACAGTTGTATTTCAATAACTAAAATTCATTACCGAATGAAGAAAACAAACTTCCAGACTAATCTTGATGTTTACAAACATAAAACCATAACCTATGAAATTCACGTAGGAAAGTCCAAAACCTGACCCAAATAAACATTTACTTATATTAATAATAATTCTGATATTAAGCTCATACACATAGACAATAATGTAGCTATATATTAATTGTTGGACATAAATTAAATTTACAAATTAAGAAAGTCAATCAGGTCAAGCAGAAATGATCTAAGTGTTGGAAAATGTGAAGTCCATATAATGCTATTTAAAAAATTGAAACTAAAAAACAGTTGAATTAAATATGCATAACACTTGATTATATTCATAAGGATAATGTATCCAAATTATCTACTTTATATTTACGCTGATTATTAACCTAGTTTAATGTTACCATGACTATTTGGATGATTTAAATGTTATTTTTATAATGATGCTTAAGAATTATTTATGTTTTAACAGGAATATGTATTCGAATGATTAGCATGTATGTATGACATAATCTACGTTTGCGTTTATTGGATCAGATGCTTTGTTCGAGAGTGTCGATATTTTAGTAGCATTATTTGTTTTTACGTTGGGTATAGTTGTTTGTTACAACTTTATACTTTTATGGCTAAGATTATTGTTTAACTGAATGATTTTTGCGTTTATGTTTCACAGGATTATTTATAAGAAGCTTCTACTTTCATATTGATGACGATTACTTAATGACATGATTCACTTTCATTTTAGCTATATTATTTGTTCGAATTATATGCTTTGATGTTGAACGGGAATATTTATTCAGATGCTTTATTCGAGAGTGTCGATATTTTAGTGGCTAATTTATGTTATGTAATGTTTTCTTTTCATTTATCGTGGTATAAACTTTCACATGCCGAATCACACAGCAGCTAACGCCAGAAGCGGGTGAATTTTTGTTGAAGGCGTTTGCTACATAACAGGAAATTCTCTGTCCGTAATATAATAGTTTCGTCAGAATAAAAACAAATAGATATACCAATGATACCAATCCGCGGCCCGGTCTAATATTTTATCTTAATTGGCACATTTTATTTTATTAGAATTTCAATATTCAAAGCAAAGGATGTGTTGTTTTGTTTCACATATAAATTACGCTTGGATTTGATCTTTATCTCAATCCATTGCGACTTGACGGAATCGTTGTTGTCCACTTAGATAACCAAGTTTCGTTTCTTTAAAATCTATTTTCCAGTACAGTAACAGTTTCGGCTCCATACAGTATCTTTTTACAAATGGAATTAAGACTATGAGTAAATGGTTATAACTGTGGGAGTTAAATAGACAAACAGTGCAAAAACATTGACCGTGAGAGTAACGATGGAGGGTCGGCGTCTTACATTGTAGGACTGTGAGTCAAATTGTAATAATTATAGTTTTGAAATGTCATCCTCCCAATCTCTGTATCCATTTACCTAAAGTTTGAAATCATTTGTAACGGGCCGCAGTGAATGCGCTGTGCAACTTAGCCCCGAACTTATACTTGGCAGATTTGAAGTTTCAAAGCCTTTCTTTAAATCTAGTCGAAGACAGATTTATTGATCGTCAGAAAAATGCAACGGTTTTGTTAATATATTCTGGCAAATTAATTTCTTCAATTTTGAAACTAAAACATAAAGCCACTATTGAACTATTACTGATCTTAGTTATGGCTACCTTTTTCATAATAAAATTGTATTTTAAAGCGTAAACCAGGAACTACAACCTAATGATTGTTTTAGTTGGGATGGGTTTAAAGCCATTTCTAAAGATGGGCAAGTAATGGCGGCCAGTCTAATTGGTGGATGAATAACGTGGGAAAACTCCGGTTAGGACCGCTGACCCACGGGAATCTACTGGTATCACAGATTTTGTTTTACACATACATGAGCACAGGTAAATTGAATAGCATGGATCAGTAAAACAGTATACGATAAAACAAGCATATACATTCTTGCAGAATTATATACAGAAATCTGATACTTACAAAGTTTCAATGAATCCGTTGAAAATAAGCTCATTGAATTAAGCTTTGCTATATATCCTTTAATAACTTGTGCATTCTCTTCAGTATCAAATACTGTCTCACATCTCAGACAAAGCCTTGTAACTAAAAACTAAACGGCGAACCAATGCAAAGAGAATTTCCAACGTGCATAGTAACAAGTTACGTCATAATACATTGACCTCACCCA
This sequence comes from Unio delphinus, assembly GCA_029339505.1. Taxonomy (NCBI): domain Eukaryota; kingdom Metazoa; phylum Mollusca; class Bivalvia; order Unionida; family Unionidae; genus Unio; species Unio delphinus. The sequence continues at coordinate 245,663 of JAQISU010000370.1, forward strand.
GCCAGACTTTATTCTTATCAGTTGAACATTAGTGCAAACAAAGTTTAACGTGAGAGATGTATAATATCGTTCAAGGGGATTATTCTCGTACATTATAAGGCTGATCGGTTGACAGTAGTGACACTCATAAATTATAAATTATTGTTACAGTAAATCTCAATGCTTGCACAAATATCTTCCAAAATCTGTATCTGTCGGCCCATCTCTGAATGCAGACACAGTAGTGGTCTAAAGAGTTCGCCTTTATTGATTACTCACACATCTAAATTCTCTCCGCGTGATTTCGAGTTTCAGCCCAATCAACGTATCTTGTGTAAAATTGAAACGTTTCTTGCAAACGGAAGCACGCATTGAAGATCAGTACGTGTCTTCTCTTGGAGGGATTGAGATCAGTAGCGTAGCGAGGATATTTGGCGCCCTGGGCAAAACACCCAAATCTGCCCGTATTGCGCAGTTATGTACCTTGTTTCCAAAACGAAACATAATCATTATCAGTCATAATATAATTATTAAATTATTACTTTTTTATATAAAAGAATCGTACTTAATTTCGGGTTGCCCGCCGGCCTTCGAAAAATTATCAATCAGGCCCACCGATCAAAACTGTTGGAGACCCCTGTCCTAGACAACTGTAAGTATACAATGATTAAACAAAACGAGAACATTCAATTATAATTTTATATTTGTTGTTTATAAATAACACAAACTACTTGCCTTTATCATGAAGACAAAGAATGAATGTTCGAAGTATTAGTCCGTCTAAATGTTGCTAAACCGTGAACAGGTGTCAACAGCAGAACTAAATAACATTCACTAGCAGACTGATGCCTAACAAGTTCCACGTGACAGAGCTGATGAGCAGTTGATATTATGTTTTACTAGCATACGGCCTGTAGTGTACGGTCAAGGAGGTCTAGGCCTGTACCACGGACTGTATATGAAATCGTTTAACCTGTAGACCGCCCGCACGACTGTAATTCAGACAACAGTTGTACAGCAGACGTTGGCCAAAACAACATTGTTTGTATTATGTTACTTAAAATAAGTGTACTTTTCAAGTTTCACTAATGGGTTCAATACATAATCCAATAAATCCATTGTTGATACTTTGGGCCGGTTTGGGCGCCCATTTGATGCCCCCTATCCACCGGCGCCCCACCTGCCTCCACCCCCCACCCCCACCCCCGCCATCGCTTACCCACTGATTGAGATTAGGATGGCCATAAAGGCACATATTAAAAAGGTAACGTGTTACTTTTGCAAAACCGTTGACTGTTATCATGAATAAGTTTCGTGTAATAAAATTACAAATAATGTTAACAACTGTACGTATGTTTCATCATCAATGCTTTGAAAACTAATTATATCAGTATACACAGATACGTATATTTCACCATCGCTGCATTGAAAATGAACGATTCCAATAACATAAAGGAACTCTCGCTGTCTGGGTGTATATATGGAGTGAGCGTTCATAAAACGAGTATGTTGTAATAAGCGAGTTCACAATAGTATACTGTGTGCCGCCATATTTGTTTTGACGTCACGAGTCAAAGGTCAAAGGGACCCAAGCTTTACACCCTCATTCAAAACGCCATTTAACGACAAGAGGGAATAATGTCTTTAAACGATGAGAGTTTGTCTTTTGACAGTATAGAAACATGGAAAGTCGATAGCTTGAAGGTATTTTTGTAGAAAAGGGGACTTTGGACAGTGGGGACAAAAAAGGAATATTAGGTGCTAGAGTATTTGCAGCCAGTGAACAAAAGCTACCCTTAGTACCAACTCAGGAAGAAGTTGACAGACACAAACGACAAGAGTACAACTCACATTTGATGACAGAAGATGGGTATTTACCTGACCCTATGCTGCTGAAACCAAATGAGTGAGAAAGATGGAATGACAATGTGGCCTCCCATCATGTATTGGGACATTGCAAACATTCTCAAGCTTACGGGACAGCCAGATGAACTGTCAAATCGACTTATGGGCGATTACAAGGAAGGAAAGGCATATAGTTATTACACGTCAAGTTGGCTCCAGGAATTATTTTATCACCTAATACAGCATATCTCATTATACTGTTTTCTTGCTGCTTTCTGCAAGCCATCTCAACATCTAAATTCAGAGCCACACAAGGTTTGGATATGTGCAGAGATAAAATCGGGTGCTGTCAGAAGTGCTTACTGTACATGTTTTGCTGGGTGAGTAGAACTGAATTTATACTTCTTTATCAAACCTTTTTGTTTTCTTTGCTGTTGTCACAGAGAGAGAGAGAGAGAGAGAGAGAGAGAGAGAGAGAGAGAGAGAGAGAGAGAGAGAGAGAGAGATGAATGTAGATGTTACAGTATGAAATATAGAGGTTTTCAATGCTGCCATATTAAAACAGAGTATCAGTGAATATTTATGCTGCCTACCATTCATACATGTAGGCATATGATGCAATCTACTCGATAGCAAGAGAACACATTTTGCATGGCAGAACAACTATTTTCCTCCAAAATATAGTGCAGGGGAAGTTGTGAATAATGTTATAATTTGTATAATATTTGATTTACATTTTCATAAACATTTTTTTCAGATTTGGTCGGACTTGTAATCATGTGGCCGCTCATCTCTTCAAGATAGATGCTGCTTGGAAGTCGGGGCTCACAAATCTAGCATGCACATCTGTGGAATCAAACTGGGACAAGCCAAAGACAAAATTTGCAATGATCCAACCAATCCGAGTCAAGGACATGAAGATAAGGAAACCACATTTCAGAAAGCAAAATAAAATTCAAAAAGAAAAACTGCAGTAATTTGCCATTCAAAAGCTTTGCACAGAGAATAATATCTTAAACAAGACATGTGTAAATTAATATTTTTTGTAAGTACAAATGTTTTTGTCTACTCATTCAAAGCTTTTGCTAGCTCCTTATTATCGCAAAGAGAACAATGAAGTTATGCTAACATGAAAGCTTTTGACTCTCATTTCTGAAAATGCTACCTTAAACTGTTTATTATGGAATTAACAGGAAGTGCCTTTCATCTTTTTTGCAGGTGAGTCTGATGTACACATCAACCAATCTGAGCGACAGCTGTTCAGTCCTACAGCGAGTAGAGCAAACACGAGTGACACTTTGAAGTATTTCACTTCAGTACTTCAACAAGCAGTGGTCATTATTCAGTTTCAAGATCAAACATGTCAGATCCCAGTAAGTGATATGAAACTTTGTCATTATCTTCCAAATCTCTGCCAGAGTTTTTGGGAAAAACAAGAGATTTGAAAAATCTAATTGAACAAATTGAAAAATTGACTTGCAATCAAAGTTTGAGCCAGGAATGGAAAAAGCAGCGGAAGGGACGAATTACATCATCAAATTTTCACAGAGTGGTATCAAATGTCAACATGATGGACCATGGTAAACCTGTAAGCAAATCTCTGCTTGAAGAGATTTTTGGTGGAAAAGATCACATTAATTGTATACCTGTCATCAAGTGGGGTCATGAGAAGGAAGCGGTGGCTAAAGAAATTATCTTCGATAGTTGAGGAGAGATGGGCATCGCAATGTTATCTCACGAGATACTGGCCTTCTACTTGATGCTGATGCTGATGAGCCATTTCTGGGTACCAGCCCTGATTTGTTGTTACAGTGCGACTGTTGTGGTGTTGGAGCACTGGAAGTCAAGTGTCCATGGTCCATAGTTTCTCAGATCCAAGGGTTGTGAGACCCTCTTATGTGGATGATGGTGGACTTATAGGAATCATGCATACTACATGCAGATTCAAGAAGTTATGGCTGCTATAAGTGGTAGAAAATGGTGTAATGTTTATGTGTACACCACAAAAGGTCACTACCAGGAAAGAGTTCCATTTGATCCAGAGTTTTGGAAAGGTGTGAAACCAGCAAAGTTGGTGCATTTCTTCACAAAACATGTTGTACCCAGGCTGCTGTGTAATGCAACTATATGCAGTGAGAAGAAGACACCACCATGTTTACAAAAAACCAGTGATGTATCCAAAGATCCCATGGTCCACAACCTTAATGCAAAGGCAACTGAAGTGTTGCGAACAATGAGGAAACGAGAGAAATGCATTAAAACAATGCATAATAATGTAATTTGCGGGCTGTGTGATTCAGTTTTCAAGGAACCCGAGGATATTGGGACTGATGATGATAACAGTATTTGTTGTGATTATTGTAAAACATGGTTCCATTGGAAGTGCCTGCATATCACCCACAAAAGCAAAGAAGTTGAACTTGACAAATGGTGTTGTGAAAGATGCTTAGTAAAGACATAAGTTTTTGTTGCATACGACTATGAACTTTGGCATGTGAAATCCTTATTTGATAGTTATTTAAGCATGAAAAATATCTACAAATAAAACAAAGAATGCATTAGTTTACACAGTTTATTTAAGTATATAAGTAACAACAATGCAGATGTATATCACTAAAAGATAGCTTACATGGTACCATTATATTGCTACTCATATGAATAATGAGTTGAACATTAATGACAGTACATGTATTTCAATGTTGCTATACTGGTGACATATATTTTTATTTATCATGGATGTATACCTTTAAAATTCCTAAAAATGTCATTCCTTCTCTTTTTCACTGTGCATATTCTATAGTAGGGCTCCTATTGACTTCTATTGTCTTTTGTAAATAGTTGAACAAAAATTTCATTTATCAAGATTGAAGTCAAGACAGGAAAATACTCATCAAGTCTATTACCCTTCTTGTACTATGGTAAACAAAAACAAATCAAATTTTATTTTACTTAGTTTTGATAATAGTGACAGTGAATATGTTACATCAGAGAACATAAGGTAACTGTGGTGATATTTCTGCATTCATTCAGAACTGACTAATGGTGGAAGCAAATTACATAATGCAGCAATTACATTGATAATGTCATCAATAATTAGTAGCAGTGTAATTGGAAGAGTTTCCTTCAATATTTTGAACATTTTAAGTCGGTTGATAGCTCGTTTCACATGAATCCTAAGATTTGCAACTTTTTGGGTTATTTTAACATCACGTGAGGCCGTTTGCTCCTTACCCCGTGCACCAGGTGGAATGGCAAGGCGAGCATGGCGTAGCAATAGTTCTTCTTGAATTGGGAATGCTCTATCTGCCATAACTATGTCATATGGATTTATCTAATTTGGAAAGCCTGACTCGACAACAATTTGCTTATCTGATGCCCTCCCGCCCCATGTTTCATATATGTAACTTGTCGTACATAATGGAGTTATTCCAACAAGAAATTTTACAGTCTTGTGCTTTTTATAATCAGACCATGTCACTGCCTGTATATACAGATCTCTGAGATGCTCAATAAATATCTCTGTACAATCTATGATGACCCTTGTATTTGCATATTTATTTTTGAATGCCTTTGGAATATTACGCATAACCACTTCCTTTGGGGGAAACTGGACCAAACCTCTCAATTTATCTGACAGGAATTTGACCCAGGTATTAATAATCTGAGAGCATAATCCCTCAGATATGCTGAATCTATCTGCTAAAACTTCACTTGTGAGTCCTAAGCGAAGTTTCATTAAAACAAGGACAAGTTCATCCTTTGCTGAAAGAATTCGCTTATTGTCTCTCCTCTGTTTACTGAGGGAAGTTATACGTCCTTTGTTAACAGACTGTGATGTCTTCTTTCCCTTCCAGTATCGCACATTTTCAGCATCAGAAGAAAGAAATTCATATAGCGCATAAAAAGTAGTTTTGTCATGAATTCCAGTGTAAAATCTGATTTTTTCTATCATTCTGTAAGTACATGTACTCCAACTGAACCACGTAATTTCTGGTTATTTTGTCTTAGTTTTTGTGTCAAGGAATTGATTATTTTATCTTTCATTCTACAGTTATCATAATTCTGTACTGAATAACTGTGATCAAACTGCTGTGTGTTTTCATGATACTCAGTCTGAACACAGATATATGAGATCACTTTCATGTCAATCTGCACTACTACATCCCTGTGAGTGTGGATATCAGAGGAACTTCCATGATTCTGGCACATACTAATGTTCTCTGTATTATCAAAATCTACTCCAGATTGAACTTTGGATATTTTCCATTTGTGCAATGGCTGAGGTTCCAATTTTGGCTCAATTTTACACAATACTCTCCATGCAGATTTTGATTTTATAAGTAAATTCGGACCTGGGTTTTCTTGAGTGCATCCGTGCAAGAAATGCTTCTTACACACCATATCCTCTTTGGAGTCCATGTCTTTTTACTTGCTGGTAATGTCCTACTGATGTTTGAGATCCGTTTTTTCCTCTTTTCAGAATATTTCATCTCCGTTGGGAATGGATACAGTTTAATACGGAATATACATTCATAAAACATCCTTTTTTGCTCGTGAAGTTTGCAGTACTCATTATGCCAGTTCTTTATATGCTTTTTTAAATGCTGCATCCTATAACTGCATATCTTTGACTGCTTGGCATGCTGCTTTCTGTAAATAAAATGAAAAATGAATATTCCCAGAAATTCATAACAAGAACATGAAAAAATCATATGCTGGTGTTGACATTGCAAGACTATATTTATTAAGATACGTCAATATATATATATATATATATATATATATATATATATATATATATATATATATATATATATATATATATATATATATATATATATATATGATAGGCGGGCACAAGTCGACTTTATATATTACAAACTCGAAAACAGAGTACTCTCCTGTCACTGCCGAAAAATTTTAATTATAACTATAAGTTATAGCTTGTTTACTTGTCAGAAGTTTAAGCTTGCATCGTCAGAGAATTTTTTCAGCAAATAATATGTTAACTTTTATCTAATCAAAGAGTAAAACATACTTAACGAAGTCACCTGATTGAAGTGCTGCTCATTGCGGTGCTAAATCTCTGTGATATGGGTCCTTTTAACCTTTGACCCGGAAACAGCTGTGAAAATCCTGTGCATGCAAAGTAACGTTCCATGAACTCGCTTATTGGAGGCATTATACATACATTGCTAGGAGAAGGAGCACTAAACTCCCTGATAAGTCGGAAATGACAGATCGATCCGCCACGAAGATCTGAACGATGAGTGAAGTAGCGTTAAAAATTGATTAAGGTTGTGTCAGATGAAGGCTAGAGAAAGAGCCAATAACAGACTCACACATGCTTTAACTGATACCTGGCCGAATTTTCAAGCATTTATCATAGGCCGGTAACAAGTAAATCTGTCTTCTTGAATAGTTTACGTTATGTAATTCGAACAGAAGAAACCCCAGTTCCAACGAAACGTGTCCCGTAAGTTCGATGATAGTTTGGTAAATTTACATCAGCGTTGATGCACGATGGGAAATATTTCGAAGTTTCGAAACATTCACTAAAATTAGCAGACGATAGTTATGCCTTGGTCTCATGAGCACCGGAAGTGTGATGCAGTTGTCAGCAATGCTTTAAGTGATTATTGTCACCATAGGGATAAGATGCAAAGCAATTAAACTAAGTGCAATGCGTTTTTTTTCCCTGACTCTACCGAAATGATAGATAAGTCTACTAATCTTTCTTTTAATTCCATTAATTTTTACAAAATAGTAATATCACATTTCCAATCAAATACATTATGATAGTGCTAGGACTACGAGACTAGGACTAGGAATACTGATATCACGAAAATGTGTATCTATTTTTTAGATACATCTGGCTAGCAAGGTAATATTTTCCAATGCCAGATCTTATTGCCAAGTAACGAATCACCTCAAGGGATCACCGCAATGCCACCCCCAACCCCAGTATAGTATGCTTCTTTCTTACTTTGTCATGAAAAATGCTAAAAATAATCAATATAAAGCCCATTCTATAAAGATACATTATATGGCATTCAACATTCCTTATGTGAATTTTGATTAATCATTTTTTCTAATTTATTTATCGGCCAAAAAGTGCCATAGCAATCGACGGTGTTGTCATCAGTTTATCAAGGTTTGAATTAAATTGTGTGCTTCGCTTAAAAACCCTTTGATGTATCATCATCATATTTGGTTGTTTTAGGGTTTAACGCCATTTTTCAGCACACAATAGGCTATAAATGGCTTCCAGTATTATTGGTGGAGGAAAAACCTCGGAAAACCCCCGGAAAGAACCTCCGACCCACGAGTAGCTACTGGCAAGCTTTCTCACATAACTACATTAGCCGAATCTTAGACTCGAACCCACGCAGACAGAGGTAAGATGGCAGTGATCCTTAACGGAGAGAGCTTTACACCGCTAGGCCACTCGGGGGCCCCCGTCATTATTAACCAAGTCCCATTTGTTGTTCAAGAAGTGGGATGCTTTCACTATATATTATCTCTTTCAGTTTTTGAGACAGTGGTTGGGGATGGAATGGCAGTGATATTGTGATTTATATGTGAGAATTAGCATTTATATGTTTTTGCAGTAATTATAGGTGAGAATTACCATCAATCGTACTTAGATGAGTTCGATATTGTTGGCTTGCTCACTGTCTACATCATACCATTCTACTGAATGGCAATCATTTATAAATCACTACGGTTGAAATGTTAATGCACACAACTACTATGATATTAAAAAAATGTCACGATTGTTATTGTATCTGCCGTAGTAAAATAAAGCATTTTTTACTTGAATTGTTTAAAATTATTACATCTTTGGCACGTGACCAGGTGTTCATGCATTTAAATCTGGTGTTCTAGTGGAAGCGTTCCAGGACATAAACACCGATGTGCATCGCATACAGTTTGAACACTTAAGTAAGTGAAAGGCTTTTTTTCAGACCTGCTATGTCCTCCATTTGAAAACCTTATTTAAACAAAAATGACCAGTGTGTAAGTTTTATTCACAGTGTACAGCGAAGTTCTTGTCATCTGTTTTGCTGATAAATAGGTCAGGGCTGAAAGGAGTGTTGTCATAGCTACCGTAATTGTAAGGACGTATTTAAAATATATCGACTTTCGTGTGTATCTGTGTACAAGTGTCGAAGATAAGAGATAGAGACAGAAACATAACTGATTTATTTTTGTATTAATCGAAGAAGGTAAATTCTTCAGTTACTAATAAAGGTTTCATGCATATGCTCAACTATGCCGTAACATTATTATGATGACGATGAAGTGGAGGAGGAGATACAAATTTCAACGATAATGAGGATGAATGCTTGGGTTATGGTATGCCTAAGTGCATGGACGATATTTTGTAATAATACAAGCTCTGCAGGTCCAGACCTATTAGTTTAGTGATATCTTGCCTAAATGTGCTAATAATGGCCTCAATTCGATCATTTGTGTCACCATGATAACTTCTCTTCTTGTATTGCGTATTTATATTTTTAATAATTAATTACTGAAAAGCATCTTATAAACTCCAACATATAACAAAATAAGATGACGTTCAGATGGTCGTATTACAGATCTTACTTAAATGAATTTGTGCCTTATAGAATATTATAGAATAATCAAAACTTTACTGAGCTGTCACCGGATTGTCTTTTATTTTGTACACTTTATTATTAATTCGTTTTAGAAGTATTCATCCGTAAATTTAAAGTGTAATAATAAATTTAGTTCTTTCTTATTCACACAGTTTGCTAATCGAAAGGGAAAACATTAATAATACATTTCATTTGATTCTTATGCAATTCAATTTGTTAATTAAAGATAATAATAATAACAACACTACTACTACTACTATTGCTACTACTACTACTACTACTACTACTACTACTAATAATAATAATAATAATAATAATAATAATAATACGAATAATAGATTTATTTTGATTCGTGCGCAATATAATTTAAATAATAATAATAATAATAATAATAATAATAATAATAATAATAATAAATTTCGGTTGATTCGTATGCAATACAGTTTACTATTTTGGTGATTACCCGTATATCAGCATATGATAGGATTGTAGAGAGACACAACGGTGGCAGGCTCGGCATAGTTTGGGAGGTATCCGTAACAACGCTCTTATGTTAGAGAATTCGTCATGCTAACATTTGAGTCATCAAAATTATTATATTTCAAAACTTCTATGCCTTCTTAATACAAATCCAGATAATATAATTCAATCTTTCCCGTCTCCAAAATTTCATGCAATTTAATAAATGATTCTCGAAAGAAGAAAAAAAAACAGCATTCTCTTTGATGTTAAACTGCATATCTCATTTTCACAGAAACCATTTTATTTTTGTTATAAACAAATTACCCACGACAGTGGATAATTTTTCATGTACATAGCAACGCGTTATGTTATAAAAAAATTGGCTTAGAACAGCCAAACTTTAGTCTTATTAGTGGAAGTAATTAAGTGCAAAACACTAAAACCCGGAAGATATTTATTTTATTCAGGTGGATTAGCCGTGAGCATGATAGGACAGACAGGTAGACAGTATTGACAAACATAACTGATAAATTAGTGTGAATGCATAAATGTTTTTCATACTTTGCACCTGTTTGTAACTCTCTGCTTGTACGCCCAAAACTCGAATATCCTCATCTACCTACATAACTGCAAGAACATTTTCTTCAAAGGATTATACGGTTACTATTTGAATTACTTTTACTATTACTACTACTACTACTATTTTCCTCATCTTCACTGCCGTTGTTGTTGATAATGCCACTATTATTACTTCTACATGTACTAGTTTTGATGTATTTAACGGCAATATTGACCTAAACTAAGCAAATGAGAGAGAGAGAGAGAGAGAGAGAGAGAGAGAGAGAGAGAGAGAGAGAGAGAAGTAACAAGTGTAGTAAATTCAAAAAATAATTTATTTCCCGTAGATGCAAAGTGAAATGAAATACAACTTACAGTATTGTGAATATAATTCCAAAATTTCATAACGGTTCTGTCACAAGTTCAAAAGTATAAAGTATTCCAAATGATATCCAGTGGTGTTCCGGATTATTTCCAAACTTGGATGTGCTTATTTAATAATAGCCTGGAATAGTGTTGACATACTTACTGGCATGGTGTAAGACGGTGCTATAATTAAAAAAATCTCTATATGAGTTCACAGTAATCCTAAAATATTGATTTAGCTCGTAGGTATTAATGGACTATATAATTCCAATGAGGTGATTCAATATAACAATCCTCTCACATACATGTACATGACTGATTCTATTTCAGATGTTAAAAAAGGAATAACTAATTCTGATGTGAACAACCTTAAAATGAAAACGTACGACACAATAACAGACCCAATATGGTGGTCAAAGAGTTATCTCCATTACATTCTAGATTGTAAACAAGGTCGTTTCTTTCACTTAAATTTCAGTAAAAATCATGTTTTTGCTTACCTATAAGTAATTATCTTAAAACACAATATAAATTATAGAGAAAAGGTAGTTAAATTATATGTTGTTTTAAACATTTCCCTAACAATTATTACTTATAAAAAAAACAACACAAAATACATATTGAATATATAAGTAATATTATTATTGTCTTCATATATATATATATATATATATATATATATATATATATATATATATATATATATATATATATTGTTGCTACTAGTTATATTTCCTTTCGGTTTTGTTTCTGATGATAACCTCTACTACTACTACTACTAACGAGATTAATATTTGGGGTATTATTTTGTGTGTTGTTACTATTACTAACTGTCTTTTACTGCTACAACTGCTGCTGCCGAAACATGTTGTGTTACTTCTTCTATTGATATGTGTTGTTGATGAATATCAGTGATTCAATAAATAGATAACAAATAAGATGATAATACACAATGGTCAACGAGGACCGATCACAGTAAGAGTGATAAACTCTCGATTACCGACGTATGATGATGAATTTGAATTATAGTGCTGTATCGCCCACTAGGGGCATGTAACACTGTTTTAAGTTTCCAGCAAAGCTGGATATTTAATTTCTCCTGTGGGTGAGGAATGGTGCCGCTTCTCCCAGGCATTTATGTACTCAAGGAGTACTATTAAATATGGTCGTCAGGTCGGGGTTGCTAGTTATTAAGTAACCATCGATCTGATTGAAGGACCCTGGGTGAGTGGGAATAGACCCAACACACACTCAACCCTAACAACCAATTATGTGTGTTAATGGTGTGCAATGGCAGAAGTGGAGGTATTGGAAATTAGTTTCACATCTCCGCCATTTTGGAGTTATCCGAGTTTTGGCAATAAAAGAGAAATACCATTATTCCAAGGATGTCGTACAGCCCCGCAACATCGTGATTCCGTGCCTAATTCAAATCTGGTCCAGTTGTTAGTAATGGACAGGAAAACACCAACAATGTGCGAGCCACCCATGCAATTAAATCAAATCAATGAAGTCGCAAAATTTGTACAGCTATCTTAACCTTCCAACATGTCTAGTACAAAGTGTACATGTATGAAGTCCCCAACAAGATTGAATACCAAAATGTACATGCGACACAAATAATTATAATAACTTGTTGGTAAAAATAGCTTGCCAATTTTGAACGGTGTGCAAAACAAATGACCACGTCCGGTCACGTGAATTAGATCGTTCGTAGAGGGCTCTCGTACCAAATGAGGACCTCGTTAACCAGGCAATGAAATCAATCGGATTCTTTTCTGTGCTGCTTTTACTTGTCTGTTTGAGTAGCCCCTAATGTCACGCTGCCATCTTGTTATAATGGTGTCCCAGCATATGGTTGTTCCCTCGGACCAGCCATCATTTTCCTTTGTCCTGGGTTCGTTTCTCTCCTAATGTGTTTATCCGATTTTGGTCCAGCGTTGATGTCCCTTTATCCAAACTTTTCTCCCCCCCCCCCAACTGGATGAACTCTGTACTGTTTTGAGTTAATATAATCTACAGCCCCATCAGCCCCAGCCCTTATAGTTGAGTTGGGGGTTTATATATCTAAAGTTAAATAGCATTTAATTGCAGCCTTGTTCTGCGGGGCCTTAAATTCTTGGGCTTTTAGACCACCTCATACTGTCCAAATTGGGACCATAATATCGGGACAGAATTTTATGATAGTCTGGTATCAGACCATGTACTTATATTTAATTTTTGGCTTTCTGACTTTAGAACTTGATAGGTATTTGGTAATTATTATTTACTGTCAATGAGGCTGTATTGAGAGGAAAGTTAGAGAAAGTAATAGCAGTGAGGGTAGGTTCCTATACTTACTTTATGGGCGGTTTTAAAAAAAAATAAACAAATTTTTTTTTTTATTTGTGCCTTCTACATGGTGTTTTTTTATTCCCTAATTGTCTTAATTATCTATTCGCTATGGTTTGTGTACCCCTATTACTTTATCTTTCATCTGCTTTGTTGACTTGTTATTATTTCCGGAGTGATTTGATTACTCAAAGGGCTTTGAGTAATTTTTCCAGGTTCCTTAGTTTGTTTCTAGGGTTACTCGCGTCTTTAGTTTTCGGTTTGGTTGCTCAGTGTATGAGCCTTGGTGATCTCATGCCCATCGTAGTGTATATAGGTTCCAAGGACGGTTAAGATCCATCTGTTTTTCCTGATAACGCTTCCATTCCTTAACGAGGCTTTATTTTTGGTTGCCTACCCCGGGACTACTCTAGTAATAGTTTCTATGTAATCGTTTTGTACGGTCGGTTTTTAAATTTGCCTGCAGTGGCTGATGTTAAAAATATCACCAACGTTTAGACTTATGTAATGCTTAGTTTATCACTCCTTCTTAGAAGTATGTAATGCTGTTCTGGTTCATCAGGCCCTATATTTTGTTTTTAGGGTTACTCGCATCTTTAATTTCCGGTTTGGTACTCAGTATATGAGCCTTGATCATCTCATGCCCACCGTAGTGTATGTGGGTTCCAAGGATGGTTGAGATCTACCTACTCATTCCTGGTGGTTCTTCCATCCCTTAAAGAGGCTTTCATTTTTGATGATTACTTTTGGTTTGAGCTAGTACTAAGTTTTATCCTTTGTTTTTTTCTTCTTTTTTTTTTCCTCTTCTCTTCTCGCTATTATGTTCTTTATTTTCCTATTTTCTAAATTTTCTTTAGTAGCTTTGTTGTTTTTAAAAAATCAATTCTATTTTTGAATGTTGTTTGGGGGTTGATATTTGTTAATTGAATTAGTTTTGTGTATGTATACGGGACGGTTATGATTTGTTGTTCGTATCTGAACTTGTTTTCTTCCTTCTTGGTTATTCTAAAATCATTAAAGATATGGTGTAAGTCTTCTGGGGTGTTACAATTGTAGCAATTTATGTTTTGTGGGAAGGGTCTTATGTATTTTCCGAAGCTGTTTGCCAGTTTAGTTTTACCTAAGAGAATTCGATTTATTATTGTTTGTTCATAGCCTGTGCACCTAGGTGGTTTTCTATTTCTATTTACTTCCTTGATGATATTATATAATTTTCTCCTTTTGCGATTTTGATTCCAATCTGTTTGCCATTTATTTGTTAATTAATGTGTTTATTAGGCTGAATAGTTCATGTTGACTATATTCGGGTGGCATATAATTTGGTTTATTGAGTGTTTCTTTAGCTATCTGGTCTGCTAAGTCATTTCCTTGGATATTGATGTGTGATGGAATCCACGTGTGTTCTATGCCTAATTTGTTTATATTTATTTGTTTCATTATTGCGTTGGTTTGTTTTAGGAAATTCTCTCTTGATTTAGTGGTGTTATTTTGGATTGAGGTTATGACACTAAGAAAATCACTTATTATAACTGTCATGTTTTTGTTTTTTGTTTTTTGTTTTTTTTCAATCCATTTTAGTGCTTCTAAGATGGCTCAGAATTCAATTGTGTATCTGGAGCAGTAGTCAGAATACGACGTATACAGCATTTTACGTTAAGGGATTCGGTGATGTATAGAAGGTTTATTTAGAAGGATATCCCCAGAAAACAATACCGATTGCTAAGTAATTAGGCATGAAAGCTATCGATGTTGTTCGTGATAAAGGAATTGGTCCTATTGGTAATGTTGCAGTTAAATCGTTTTCAGTAATTAAGTATAGACTAGCACGATTGTAAAAAGATAACCAGATGAGATTTTAGGATTCACAACAGAACACTTTGATGATGTTATAAATACAATGTTTAATAACGAATTACTTGAATGAGCAATTAATTACAAATATGTGCGTGCATATATAATCCAGATATTGGATGAATTAACATATGAAAGCATAAATTTAGAAATGAAAAATACAACTAAATTACTTTACGTATGAAATCATAAATTTAGAAATGTAAAATACAAATAAATTACTTTACAAAATAAAGACAAGGGGTTAATGATTAACTGCGGTTTAACAATAATAAATATGTACATAGTTTATTCAGCTAGCACACAATGTAGAAGTTTACTCATGCAGTAAAATTAATTCACTCAGGAACATTATGCAAACAAATAATGGACAGATATCAAACTTATCTTTACAGCCCCCTCCAAAAAAATGCAATGGGTTTTACAAACCCCAACATTAGCCCACGGCTATAAGGTTACATGTAAGGAGAATAAACTCAGTTATCCGCACATTTTATTTTTTTTTTTGGGGGGGGGATGGGCACCAGACAGATGCCCCTCCCCATCGAAAAAACTAAAAAAAGGTGTGTTATGTGTAGGTGTGTTCACCCTGATGTGTTGTTTTGTTTTTTTAACGACAAATTTCTTTACTTTTAAACCTAACCTTATTTTTCCCATCGGGATTATATCATAATAGGAGGAGTTTTTAGGTCCTAATGTTTTCTATAAGCAGGTTTCTTCCAGATTGGGTTTTATATCCCATCCTGGTTTCACCTTGTCTTTATATTTAAAGTTAATCATGGCTAGGGGTTTCCTACATCCTGTGTATGCTATTTGTGTTGTGCTATTTGTATGTTGCTATATATATATATACGTATATATACAGTGTTTCTTGTTAGGATAGCCTTTTTCTATATTAAATTTCCCAGTTGTATAATAATTAGACCTTCATAAAAAACGGTTTTCATTTGTTTAATGATTAGTATTTATAAATATTTAATATTTTAGTTCCTTTCGAATTTGTTACAAAAAATGGTGTCTTAAGTTTGGTATTTAGTATGGGCTGTTACCCATCCTTATTGTTTTAATGCTAGCAATTATCCTGTTCCATGCTTTGTCTTCTTCCTTATTTATCCATTAGGTCTACTTAGATCGAAAATGGATCCGTACATTTTTTTTATTTTATTTGTACCTCACCATTCTCGATCTTTTTTTCGTCCTCTCTTTATTTATCTTATTTATTCTATTCCGTTTTGAAACCATTTGTTTATTTCCCCTCTAAAACGGACTTTCGGTATAGTTCATCAGCAGCAGAGAGGAAAAACAGACTTTCTCTAATTGGGGTATATTTTAAGCAAAATATTCTAAGGCTCCATTTGCCAAACTGAGACTTAACAATTTTAGAGTTCTGTTTGTCAAACGGAGCCTTCCTCAAGGGTAAAAAAAAAAGACGCCATTTAGTTGACGTTCACCTCCTCGGCTGCTAATGCGCTAACTAAATATTTGATCAAGTCCTTAAGATTTCACAAACAAACTAATTTGTAAAACCTCACCTCGTAAATCAATCAGATTATTAGATTGGTCAGTGAGTTTGAAATTAATTCTCGTTAACAAATTATTATGACATCGCATATAGACTAGATTAGTTGGGTCTTCAATAATTAGAAATCCTGGAGGAGCCGTTGGTGCAAATGAGTATAAAATATATCCTTGCTGAGCTTGATTTGATTGTTCGAGATTTATTTGATAATTTCCTTCGATAACATCACATACTAAATTGAGCGCAATCACCGTTGAAATATTCACATTGTTCGGAGCAATATGTCTACCGCCACCTTCTGGATCATTATTATATTTCAGAATATTTGCTGTAGAATTCTTCAATTTTTTCCAATTATCGTGGATTCTTTTGAACCCAATATCAATAGCATCGTTAAGTTGTTTCTTTAGTTTATCCGGGTTATATCCAGGGATTTTAGATGTTTGAATATCCTCTTTTGGGATATTGAATTCTACCGCAAACACTTCTTTATAAATTTCATTCATTAATACTTCTTGAATAATTTTCGTATGAAATGTTTCCATATCGTTGATGATTTTGTTACCTGTTTGTACTACACTAATAAACTCGTTTTGGGTGAGAGAGCTGGATTTGATGGATATTAACAATAATGAAAAATCATTATTCATCTTTGTTAAGTTTTCTTTGATTAGGTGGGTGTAAAATATCATATTATTTTTATTGTCGTATCCTATAAATTTGGGAGAAAAATCTTGATAACTTTTTATTGGATTATCAGGTTTCATCTTGTCTGTGATATAATCGGATTTCTTAGGTTCGGGTGGAAAATCCTTCGAATTTTCTCGCGAGTTATCCGGTGGTAATTCAGGCCATCCTAACACTGATCTTATAGAACTCTGATAAATATCTACAACGTATCCTTCTGTATTTATCTCGATAGCGGATGATAATGTTGGTTCGTGAACTGTTATAGCGATTTTTGATTCTTTTCCAGTGAGAGATTTTATTCTTCGTTGAAATTCAGCATTGATCTGTTCGATTTGATATGACCCAGTTGGTATAGAAACAACCTGCCAATCTGGTGTTCCGTCTTCACGATTCTTGTTTGCAAATACCAAGGAATTATTCGGTTGTTGACCACCAAATGCTACCGATCTGATATTAGGCCAGCTATGATATACTCGTAGTTTTGCTAGCGCGATCTCGCTCACGGGAACAGGAATTGGAAAATTAACACTAAATTCGGGATGTGTTGAGGTTATTGATATCGTGCTTGTTTTCACTGGTGTTGTATTTGTTACTATTTGTTGAAGTAGTTCTTGCGACGACATTATTATTATTATTCTGCTCTAATTTCAGCATTGTTGATCTATACAATTGAGTCATAGTTGAAAATTCGCTATCTGATATTGTTGTGTCATCCAACGACGATGATATCAATGAGGATAATTGTGAGTAACTGGTAGATGCAATATGATATTTAATTAAATAATCATGTAGTTTACTCTGGCTACACGATGATAGTTTTTTTGTGATCCCGGTTAATATACCAGCAATTGTAGCCACTGCGGAAATAGCAATTGGAACTACGACCGGAGCAATCATTGTAACCGAAGATAGTATTATTCCAGCAGCAGTGATTACTCCTGACACCGAGTACACTGTGATATCAACTGTGGTTATTCTTCGTTTGTATTTTTTGATTTTTATTTGATATTCTTCACAGAGAGAACTGAGTTTAGTTTGATATTCTCTGACTTGATCATAGCGATACTGATTCGATGATGGAGTCATTTTATTTTAAAAGCGCTAGCATTTTCAATTTAACTTTTTACTTAAATCCGCTACGAATTCTACGTACCACGTTACTGAAGCCTTGGCTAGATTATCATCTGCATTCGTTATCTTGAATTGTTCAATTGTATTCTTGTCGATGATCGTTGATATCGTATTATTGTTAACTTCAGATGAACTCGACGATGATATATTAAATTTAATCGGTGATACTATTGTTAATCGATAAATACCCTTTACGGTTGCGGTTATGTCTAAAATATTGTTTTTAGGTGTCCACGTATATGATCCGTGTTGAATCGTGTATACTACGTTGTTGACGATAGATTTATCATGAGGAATTTTTACTTTTTCAATAATGTTTATCATCTTCGTTGCATCATCCTTTACTGCGTTGTTGAATGTTTTAAGTTCATCGATGGATTTTTTAATATCGGGAAGTGTTATTTCAATTTTATCAAATGAGCTCCCAATAAACTTGTCTATGAGGTTTTTACGAAACGTCATAAATAATTTCGTGTGTTTTTCATATTCAGATTGAAGAGTTGCTAGTTCTAATATAGAATCTTTTATTACGGTGAGTTTTGGTTCAGTCACCGGTGGATTTCCAAAAAATTCTAGTATGGGTTTGTCAATTTTGTTAATTGTATTTCTTTGTGTTTCACTAAACTGGTCAAATACAACTATATGATCATCATACTTATCATTAAGCGATTTCAATGAATTCACCGTGTTATCATATGTTGCTAATTTATCCGTAATTGTTGAAACAAGTACACCTGGTTTGAGTTTACCCCCATCAGAAAATAACGCGATAGTATCCTCTGCTGCGTCTCGTTGTTTAACCAAAATATTATTAAGAGAGATATTACTACTTTTCAATTTACCCTGACGATCTTGAAATACAACTATTTCACCGGGATCAACATTTGTTAGGTTTAATATTTCGGATATTTCATCTTCGATTAGTTTTTTAATATCCTTGTTATCAACGGTTTCAACTCCACTATCAGGTTTCTTCAGCGATGATAAAGGTCGTCCCCAAATATCAATCATTATTATAGAAATCTTTTTATTATTCAAATCCTATGGATTTTCTACCGCTAGTATACTCATTTACTACTATATGAGGTGGTTTCGAAAATCTTTTGGATATAGCATCAAGTACATTTAATACTTCATTACCACATATTGGTGGATCAAGCATTGTTTGTGTTGGTAACGTAGAATACCAAGTCTTCATTGGAAGGGTTTTAATATAACGCATAAATTCTTTCGGCGGCGCTAATCCATATGAGTCAAAATAAATAATCCCACGTGGATCAATTGCGTAACAAACCCAATGTGTTCCAGGTCCGGAGCTGTTATCTAAATTAATAATACCGGTTTCAACATCATTTGGTTGTGCCGGTAACTGATCTCTCATAAAAACCCCTCTGAAATTTTTTATTTTTAATTTTTTAGCGGTATCAATTAAATCAAAATTGGACATAGGAATCGCAGATTCCCGAACTATATCGTTCCTGGAATTCGAAGACCCTTTCCGCTGTACCATGAACTCGGGGTTCCTGGTAGTCTTAGACCCTTTCCTTTTTTTTTATACCCCTTTCCAGTTGCCTTTTTCAACGCCATTCCTGCTGCGGTACCAATAGCTCCTAATGCTGCTGCCTTCGCTACCGCTGGGGCTGCTGCGGCAATCAACCCTGGAATCAACCCTAACAACGGGAATATACCACCAGTCTTTTCCATATTTTTAATCGCGCTCGTAGAAAGAGTAACCTGAACTCCCTTTTTTTCTTTCAGCGCTTTATTAAAATGATTAACCTGAGTTTTCGTCAGCGATAGTTTATTCCCTCCGCCATTCATTTGATTAGGTTTCAGCGTTATTGTGGTTCCACATTGCTTAGCTGATTTGGATTGTAATTTTTTTATTTGACCAGGTGTCAACGTAACATTGATATTACTATACGACATTATACAAAACAGGTTGATTCTAAATCGCGAGTCATTTTTAAAGAATTTTGGATTAAGAAAATCTTACAGATTTTCCACTGGTGCATCTACTAGTCTCATTCGTCCACCAACACCTTCGAGTATCATTGATTTATCACTAAGAATAACAGCAACTGCTCTATAATTAACATCATTACCAGCAGTAGCCCCAGGAGGAGCAGGATCAGGGTGAATACCAGGATGTACACGAGCTCGGAAGTGTATATCAACTACGGACTGTTTCATCAAGTCAAGATGTTCTAGGGAAAAGTAATAAATCGGATACAGACCTTTAAAATCCAATTGTGATATTTGTAGACCAGTATCTACATTTTGATCACGTCCCATAAATGATAGCAATCGATGATAAACTCGTGCAATGTGGTTATTTTCATAGTTAAGTTGTATATCCTCTGCTGGTTCTTGTTGTCCGTTTATTTTCAGCGAGACTTCACTACACCTAAGTTTATCAAATATCATATGACTTCTTTCTTGATTGTTTAATCTCGTAATATCCTGTAGAGCAACAAATATATGCCGTGGAGCTGAAACACCCTGTCGTGCTGCCAAATGCCATGTAAATGTACCATCAATATTAGAATCCATGGTATCTGTGGACGTTGTCAACCAGCTTAATAATCTCTTCCCCCCTTGATCCATAAATGATAGCAACCGCGGTTCTACTGACAATGATGGAGTCAACACTGGCATCCATAATGTTAGTTTTGATAAAATTACTTTACCATCGGCAACGCCAACAGCGCTCCAGATTGCATTATTATCATTACCCTTTCTCACTAGTGCTACAGTATGCTTTACTCCATAAATAACCTTTCTGACGTTTCTACAAAATCCAAATATATGATGGAGCGGAATAGCACATGAAAAATGTCTGTGAACTCCTTGTAATGTTGCTAATCGTGTTGCAAATCCTAGGTTGTAATTGGGATTAGCGTCTACAACTAAATCTTCAATACCAGCAGCAAGACCAGCACCAGGACCAACAAAATCGCCAGCACCAGCAGCACCAGCAGCAATACGATTTTGAGGTCTTCTTCTTATATACTGAACGCCATTAGCATTATCAGTAATATCCTTCGTGAACATCATAGATGGACCCGCTGATCTTGTATAATCGTCAGAGTATCTTGCTAGCCCTAGTATTGTTGTTGCTACATCAACTTCACGCTCAATAGATTCGATTTCTTTTCCATCAATGAGATATCTAGCGCTTTCAAATAATGCCATAATACCATTATTAACAAAACCAACTTGAAGATTTTCTCCATATACTGTATTAAGTGGAACATTTTGTACGAGTTCACCTTCGACTTCAATAAAGGCTTCAGCGGGTAAAAAGTATTTACTGGTATCATGAACCTGAAGTTCAATTCTTCCACGAAGATCAGGTTGTACTGCGTGATAAGCAAAAAATTGATAATCACGTACAGAAGTATCTTTAAGTACTGGGGCTTCCATGTCAAATGCAACATCAGGGTTTTGTTTGAACATTTTTTATTATATATCCGATGGTCTAAATCAAAAATTCTGAAGGAATTTTGAAGGAATTTTGAATTGAAAACCCAAGGAATTCATTTAGAGAAAATCGATTTTCATGAAATTATGTCGACGGATTAGCCAAAAAACAATACAAAATCAATAAAAAAAACATCGAAAATTCGATGAAACAACATAATTTTAGCCTCACATGATAAAAAATCTGATCAAAATCGATTTTCTCTAAATGAATTCCTGGGGTTTTTATCCTCGATTTTCATGAAATTTTGTCGACGGATTGCATAAAAACACTAGAAAAATGAGTAAAAACACTAGAAAAATGGTAAAAAAAGTAAAAAATCTAACAAAATTAGCAAATTATAAATATTTTATAATATAAAAATAAATATTTAGTTGGGTGTATTTTAATAATGATGATGAAAATATCTGATAATGAAGATAACGTTAGTAGAATCACAAGTGATTCTGACACAAGTGATTCTGACATTAATGTTTCTGATACAAGTGATTCTGACATAAATATTTATACAATAACCATAACAACTGAGCATCCTATTCAAATAAATAGAATCACAAGTGATTCTGACACTAGTGTTTCTACAATAACTATCATAATTGGAAATCCTGTTCAAATAAATATTTCTAACGTTTCCGGCGAATCTTCTTAAAACCACTTCCCGGAAGCCCACTTCCGGCTATCATATTTGCTGTTATATTATCCTGGGCGTTAGTCATTAACGACTGTAGTTTTTTATCCACGGCGTTATTTATTATTTTACTAACCTGTGTAGGCATTACTGCAGTAGATGGTAGTGAAGTTATTTTAGAAACACTAGCGTTAGAAATGCTAGCATTTCTGGGGTTTGTTGAAAATCTTCGTGATTTCACTAACGCTGTTAGTTTATCCCGAGCGGCTGAAAATGCCTTACTAGCAAGATCACCAACAGTGTTAATACCCTTATCTCGGATAACATCAATTGCTTTCATTGCTGCCTGTTTTGCAAACGGAGCCACTTTTGGAGCCATTCTTGAAAATAATCCCATTATAGTATTACCGAGACCATCTCCATAGTATACTCGGTATTTTGGTAATCGTGAGTTTACCACGTAGACGTTAGTTGGTTTATCATGGTTGTAGTGTATGATCATTCTCTATATAGAAGTATTATACTTCTAACACTAGTGTTTTTCCAAATGCTAGTGTTTCCAAATACTAAAGCATTTCCAAATTGATATTTATCTAATCGCTATGATAACCGTAGAAATTCGAAGAATTTTCGGCTAACTCCTCAATGAAATCTCTATATGTTGCAATATCCATGATACCACCTTGAAATAACCTCCTACAGATATCAGCTGCTTCATTGATTATTTCTGGTGAGTTATTCCCGGCTCGTTTTCCTCCTACGAGTACTTCTAATCGTGCTATATCACCAAGAATATTACCAGGGCAAGAAATACTTGTATTTCCACTCGAAGAGTTTCCAACACTAGAGTTTCCAACACTAGAGTTTCCAACACTAGAGTGAAAATCCATAGGTGAATATCCCTTTCCGGTTTTTTTCTTAGTTTTTTCTTCTCTTTTTCTTTGTTGTTCTTGTTGCTTTTCTTCTTCTTCTTGTTGTTGTATGTCATAATCTTCAATTCCTCTCATAAACATTTTATACTCTAGTTTTTCCTTTTTTAAACGATCAATACTTTGATTCACTTTAAACAACCAATCAACCCAGTCAGGTCGTGATATTTTACTCTTTTTATACTCCTCCTTCAAAAAACGTTCTCTTGAATAATAGCTTTGGACAGCAAAATCACCAAAGGCGATATAATCGTTGGGTTTCATTAATTGAAATTTTTTTATTTCTATTATACCCGTCGGAGTGAATTTGTCTATAAAGGAAACACCACGAGAAGTGGAAACTGCACCTTCTTGTTCTTCTTCTTCTTCTTCTTGTTCTTGCTGTCGTTGTAGTTCTTCTTGTTCTTGCTGTCGTTGTAGTTCTTCTCGTTCTTGCTGTCGTTGTAGTTCCATCTCCCCTGCGATTTCACCTGGAAGTATTTGTACAGCTTGTTTCGTTTGTTTAGTTCGTTTTGCTATTTTCTCCAACACAGGGAGAAGAGGCTTCTCTGTTCTAGGACCTTCTTTAGGGACATCTCCGTATATCGCCCGTTCAGTTGCTGTTTTCACATCTGTAGTTGCCTTGACAACCGGTTTGAAGAGTTGTTCTGTATCCTCTGTGAAGTCGGTGGCCATTGATTGCCGTTGTTGAAGTTTTTCACGGATTCTATCACGAAGGGGTAATATTTTCTTAAGAGCTTCAAGTCTTTCTTTAGTGTTCCGTGTAGTTAATGATTGTCCTATCATTATTAAAAGAGTATCACTAATTTTCAAATGCAAAGCATTTCATTGCAAATCATTTCATTGCAAATCATTTCGAAAGAAATCACTAACTAAAAAATGTAAATCATTTTAATACTTCCTTGTTGTTATACACATAATTTTACTTCCTCATACCGTACTGGTTATACAAACAAAGGAGGCTCTCTACGCGTGGGCTCATCACCTTCAGAGTTTTCCATTAACATTTTTAATTGTCTCACTTTACAATTAATAAGTCTCTTTTGTTCATATTCTAATCCTAATTGCTTACGTACACGTTCAACGATGCTACATAATGGTACGAATATATTAACATCTTCAGTATTTACTAAACTCTCACGTATAAGCTTTTGGATATTTTTGATTAAAAAATATTTCTTAGATAGAACATATTTTCCTGTCTGTTCTGCAAATTGTATATCCTCGAAATTGGTCATAATTTGATCACAATCCAAACCTGAACATAATTTTACATTTTCATCCTTCAACTTGTTGATTTCAATAATAATCAATTTGAGATTTTCAATATTCATATATATATAAAAATATATTTGTTTAAATGCAAAGTATTTTAAATACAAAGTATGAAAATTCTTTAAAAGTATTTTCAAAATGAATTCTGGATACACTAAGGTGTTGATCATCTTAGTATACCCAGAAGCTTAATGCGATTATAGGTGATTATGATTATATATAATGAATGACGACTGCACATTTACCGTTTGAACCCCCTTGGTGTTTTATACATCAAGCAGCGCTCAACGGTTACAACCGACAAACACATAACAATAGATTATAGGTGAACAATGAATGAATTGATTTCAATGACAATGACGACGGTACAACAATAGATTATAGGTGAACAATGAATGAATTGATTTCAATGACAATGACGACGGTACAACAATAGATTATAGGTGAACAATGAATGAATTGATTTCAATGACAATGGATGACGCGGGCTATTCTACATTCAAGTGTAAACAAAACCGCAAAATCGAAACTTTGGTTTTGAATGTCAATAATAACGTTCATACCACGTGTGACGGTGTGGTTTTGTTTACACTTGAATTTCGGCTAATGCCCAATTATAATAAAGACGAATTTGTATATATACACTCATTACGACGAGGTGATATAAAATAGGTGTAGTGATTGTAATTATTTGTTTGTTTATTAGCGATCACTGACAACGTTGAAAACACGCATAATACTTGAAACAGACATTAAAAAAAATGTTTAAATACGACGTGTTTATAAAACAGTTCTGTTAATACTTGAAAAAAGACAAAATTGATTGTGTTTTGTTCGGATTTATTTAATTATAACAGCCAATGAAAAATCGAAGATTTTCCAATGCTAGTATTTCCGTGTTTAAGATCCGTAACTCTGTCATTGGTGGAAATCCTATGGATTTCACACGCGTTATACCTAACGGAGTTATCTCCCGTATTATATGTAAGATTTCAGATTATACAGTTACGTAAGTAAATTGAATTTTATTATTAAAGCGTTTTGAAAAAGCGGTTTTAGTTTTATTCTCTGCCACTTTTTGTACCGAGGGTGGGCAAATATCGAAATACTTACCAGCTGAAGTAATAGACGGAAATATTTTTTCCTTGTTGTCAGTGATCGCTTTTACTGGTCTAGCATTTTTCGAGTATTTCCCAGTTCTTCCTCGTTTTGTGTTTTCACATTGAGAAATAGCTTGAAGGTTGTTCAATTTGTTATTCTTAGTATCGGAATCAATATGATCAATAACAAGGTCATCATTGATCAATCCGTTAAATACTTCATAGACGAAACGATGATTGAGATATTTCTTATTTCCCCCAAACCTCAAATATCCCATACCATTATCACACCCAACAGATTTCTTATTTTTATTGTGTCTAACAACACCATCACTAGAAGCTTCGTAATTTTTAATAACAGGATGTCTTTGAAATTCTTGGCTCATTTGTATATATAATATATCTATTTGTCTAATTCGTTAATTGGCTGAATTATAACATTGGAAAATCTTTTTATATAATCAGCCGTAGTTTTTATGATTTTGCTATTGACGTCGTCAGGATTTTTGATTCTTCGCTTGTCATAATAACGTTTTAACTCTCTATAACGCTTACCCCCGCAATTAATGCATAACTGCGACTTGCCTCTTACACCTACCCCACAATGCAAGCATGGTAGAGGTCCCTCCGAACCATTTCTCACACTCTGCATATGATACCCACAGAATTCATTTCTGCATGATTTGTTACACGGAGTCTTTGATCCAATCATAAGCCATTTGCAATGATTCATTATATAAAATTTTCTTATTTAAATACTTGTTTTAATTATAATATGAAGGAGTTCAAGAGATTATCGAAAATTAAGCCTTGGAAAAATGTTAGATTTAATCTCGATAGAATCTCTGATATACCTAAAAGTCTAGTAGATGATAAACCACTATTGAGTAAAATCAGCGACTGTTTTAATGAGTTTAAGCGTGATGGAGCATCTCATACGTGGTCGACATTTCGAATTATTGATGAAAATGTCAATATACCTGTAATTGATGCTACTATGAATGATATAAGAGCAGCTGAGATACTTTCACACCTTGGCCAGAAATCTCTACGGAGGTATTTTTTTAGAATAAAATTCATTATCGAAGAGGAAGGTGAATGGATTATCAGAGATAAATTTGACCCAATCCTTAAGGATAAAAAAACTGTTATTGTGAGTAGAGATTCCAAACCAGGAATTCTAACTGGAATTGACAAACCATACTATGAGAAATCTTACCCTGTAACAGCAGTTGTGTATGGGTTATATCCAATAAATAATAATCCTAATATTACAAAACTAGCTCCAATGTTTTCATCATCAGTGGCTTTGCCACTTAATTGTGTAGCAACACGGTTAATAGAACACTTTACAAATGCATCCCGGAGAAACAAATTAACTGATCTACGAAGAAAAAAAATAACCGAATGGGAACTAACAGTGAATCAACATGGAGCAACGATTTCCGATATAGCTAAATTAGAAGCATTATTAAAATTTCCAATATCGGTAGCGACAATAACCGGAGAAGTATTATACGAACCGAAATATCAATCGCGAGGAGCTCCAATTGAAATTATTGATCATAAAAAACACGCGTGGACACCCGCGGTAAATATATTTCCACGAGAAAGAACTATTCGATATATCCCTAAAGAATTTTCAGATGATTTCTATGAAGAAAAATTATTTGATGCTATTCACGCGTTAACCAAAGACGACCCTGTGTCAGTATGGTTACTCAGGAGTAATGAGGATCCGGAAATAGGATTTGATCAGTTTGTAAAACCAAATGGTGAATTATATCGAACTGAAGAATTAGATACTAGAATGAGAAAAATCGCTAATGAGTACTTAGAAAATTCTAAAGAATTTTCTGTAGAAAAACTACTTACGGATAGTTTTACTATTCCATCAGTGGTAGCTCACTTCGCAAGAGAAAAAAACTCATGGCGTCCAACACGAAGTGATTTTCTGGAGGACGTGAAGTTGAGTTGCGTCGAATTTGGTCATGGAGGATTGTGGAATACGAAATACTCACGTGATGGTATGATTTCAATTGATATATCCGCGTGTTATCCTGGAAGTTTTCTCGGATATGGAGAATGCTCTGAGTACTTCAAACGATTTGGACATCCCACACATGAAATGACTCGTGTTGCGATTAATGGTCCATTGCCTGGAACTGCTAGCAGTTCTAATTTTGATTTAACCGGGTTCGCTCGTGTGATATCATTCGAATTAGCTACAGGGTTACATCCGTGTAGTTATCTTTGGCTTGGTAGACATATGTATGAAAAAGCGTGGATGCCAATTGTGCTATTGCGGTATATGATCGATTGTGGTATGCTAATATCGTTAATTGTCAGTGAAGCGATTATTTGTTATAACGCTCAGAAAGATGTTTGGTTACCAAAACCCGATCTAGAAAAAATAATTAACGAACAACGAAAACAATTAGGAGATGGAAATTCGAAGAATTTCAGCGAGGAACAAATCATAGATTGGTCTAAGAAATTATTCGAAGGTAGTAATAGAGAGGCTAAAGATCTCGGACGAAAAATAATCGGTAAATTCACTCAAGGTGGAAGATTTGATAATGCAAAATACTCTTCTAGATTAATCATAGACGATGAAGAATACAATTTCATAATATCTGATTTAATAAAAAAAGGGAAATTTGTAACCCGTAAGAACGCTTTTCTATCAGGGGAATTAGATGAGGAAGCTTACAAATCTGCGAGCGGAACTAATAATGTTTGGGTAGATGATGTCCTTCGAAATGGTAAGAAACTAGGTACGGTTGTTACCTACTGTGATGGAAAAAGTTGTCAATACACACATTTGAGAAGTTCTATGCTAGCCTATTCTTGTATTAATCTATTCTCGATGATAAATAGATTTCCTAATACCGCGGTTAGAGTAGCTACTGATTCGATGTATATCCATGAAAAATACAAATCAGATGTAGCTAAATTCACAGATCCTAAGGAAGCGTGGGGGAATTGGAGGTTTAAAAAAGAAACACTACATGAGTATTGTAAATCCGCAGACGTTGCTATGGATGATAAATACTTGAA
The DNA here is from genome assembly GCA_029339505.1 of Unio delphinus. Lineage (NCBI taxonomy): Eukaryota > Metazoa > Mollusca > Bivalvia > Unionida > Unionidae > Unio > Unio delphinus. The sequence goes on from JAQISU010000370.1 coordinate 274,493, forward strand.
AAGTAACCATAATATCTCAGAGATTCAATCAGAATTTTCTACTGCACCGCCTGTATCCGATCCGATTTGTAGATACAAGACAGTTTATTTAAACGGCTGTGGTGGATCAGGAAAGACAACTCGTGCAATCGAATTATTTCGTAGAAACGCTAGCGTTTCTAACATGATTGTGTTAACACCAACTCATAGACTCGCCAGAGAGATGATAGCGCGGGGGGTAAAAGCCTGTACTTATCACAGCTTCTTTCGATGGAAAGGCGATACATGGACTCCTGATCGAATGGGTGATAAATTCATTCCTGATGTAATAATCATTGATGAAGTATGTACTATATCGTTGACAATATTACAGACATTTCTATCATGGTTGTTGACAAAAAACACAAAAGTCGTCATGTGCGGGGATCACGGCCAACCGCAGCCATTTGTTGGTGGATCTCCACATGAATGGCTAAAAGGATTTGTAGATTATTATGAAGAGATTAATACCGACCATAGATCACTTGATGAACAATTACGAGAATTCAAAGCGCTAATTAGATTACAACCGGATAAAATCCAATGTGAAATAGCGCGTGAAATAATCTCTGAAACTCCCATGAATGATTTTTGGGAAATGTGGAAGCCAAATGATTTAATAATCGCGAGTAGAAAAATAGTCAGAGACGCACTTCAGATGAAGTTGTTTGCGCTACATAAAGAAAAATTTGCAACACTTCCAGTACCACTCTGTTATAGACCTAAGGATACACGAAAGCAGAATATCGACGTTGACATTCCTGGACAACAACAAAAGCAGAATTTAGTATTAAATGATATTGTGCTGGTTGATATCAGCGTCGTTAAAGATGCATTAGGTGCTGATAAATCCCCATGGACGTTAGGTTATGCAGCAACAATACACTCTTCACAGGGATTGACTATATCCGATACAACTCTTTGGATAGTAGATAATCATATTGAGTGGTCAAATTTAGTTTATCTCGCAGTATCCAGAGTACGGCGAATAAACCAACTTCGAAGAATTGTTGTTGACGATAATGACAATACAATAAGTAATATACACACCGATGATAATATAATCAGAAAAAAACTCTCTGGTTATAAACAACAGGATACAAAAAATAAAAGAGAATTTGACATTGATGCTGAATTAATTAAGACACTAAAGCAACAACAGAACAATCACTGCGCGAGTTGTAATTGTATAATGAGTTGGAATTGGTCGGATAAAGATCCTCGCCAATTCACCGTAGATAGAAAAGATAACAATCTCGGTCATGTCAGAAACAATGTGAGGTTGACTTGTCTTGAGTGCAACAGACGCCGGGGTGACAGCACCTTAGGTGCTAATTAAGACCACGCGGTGGTAATTGAGTATCCTCAGGAATCACTTGTAATTGTTCGCGTGTAAATCCTCGCTGAGGAGCAGTTGAATCCAGTCTATAGATTGAAGGTCTACCCGTAGATCGTGTTATGCCGGATATTTTATGCGTAGTGACACTCCAAATAGGATCAGTAGCTCTTTTTTTACCACCCTCAAGCTCTCCTGGTTCGTATAAGTACCTTACAATGACATTACTACCAAGAATTGGTTCTTTGAAATCTTTTTGTGAAATTCCTTGAATTTCCATTTTGATAGACGCCTTCTTAATAGCGTTGACAGGTTTCATATTAATTGTTCTAGTAATCTCATTATTGATTGCGGTAATCACAGCTGGTAATCTCTTGACCCATTCACGGGATCGTTTATCCTGGATGAATTCTTTTGCGTATTGATATCCGAATAACCGCTCAGCAAGGGTTTTATTAAACCGTTCAACAATTGCCTGATCGCGATGTAGCGCAGTGTGTCCTCGTCTGATGGCGACATTATGATGTTTCATCGTAGATGTAACAACACCTTGAAATTCCTTGCCAGGATCAACTTGTAACAGATTTGGCCAGCGCAGAGGACCTCGTCGATAAATTTTTTCAAATGCAGAAGCTACTTCAGTAGATGATTTTGTTTTTAACGGTTCTGCTTCTTTATATCGACTTGCAATATCAACTAACGTTAACGCGTATTTGTAACCGTTGTCATGCGGCAGAAATAGTATATCAGCTTGATGAACTTCATTAGGTGTTGTAACATCAAAATGCGAATAGTTAATTTGTTTAGGCGCTGGTAGATAAATTTGCCATATTGCCTGTTTAGATAACCAGTTTGCCGCTGTAGTTTTTTTCACCTTTGATGCACTAGCTAGTTTATTGATTGCTGCGTAACCTCTCCAGTATCCTCTCGGAGAATAATAAATAGATTCCATATTAAAATGCTAGCATTTTCAATTACCAGCACCTAACATCAATTTACCCTTCATAGCAGATTTTACCAACCAAGAAGCCAATTTTTCTTTGAAGGATTTATCAGGAATAGCATTTAACGCATGAATTAATTTTACATCTGCGAGATGTCTATGTTGAAGATTGCTGCTTTTATAAGCGACATCATGAACATGACACGCCTTATCAATAGCGTTTATTGGATACTCGCCGGGTCGGGGTAAATTTTGATCATCAAGTCTGATATCTAATCGTGTTCCCGGTCCACAGTAGCTATATCCTGGAAGGTGCTTTTCTCCTGGATACTTTGCCCACGGTGTTCCTGGGAGTTTTGTCAATTTGGCTGCAATATCACCTCCTCGTTTTTTTTTAAAGGTTTCGTGGAAGTAAATCTAAATTTCTTTGTACTACATTGTACGCATTTACCAGAAAGCGCTGATCGATTATTTTTCGTTGTAATCGTCGTCAAGTCATTTGTGCCAGTACGCGTCCTACACTTCACACAATATAGATCCATAATTTATATATAACAGTTATGAATGTAATTGATTATTCAGCTACTCGACAACGAAACACTATTAAACATCATGCAATGTTACCAAATTCTATTCGCGCGATTATCATCGGACCATCTGGAAGTGGTAAAACACAATTGCTACTTAATTTGATAACGAGATGGATGAAGTGGGATAAATTGTACATGATTGCTCCGAGTGTAGACGATCAACGATGTTATGAAGTATTAAAGGATTTTAACGAAGCCGCGCAAGAAATTAACGGTGATGGTGTTATTGAGTTTATAACCGATATCGAAGAAGCACCGAACATTGATGATATTGATGGAAGTATTAACAATTTAGTCGTATATGATGATATTATGTTAGATAATCAAAAGAATCCTGCTAGAATATTTTCCCAGGGGCGTCACAAAAACACCGATGTGATATATATCACTCAACGTTACACTCAAATACCAAAAGTGATCAGAGATAACTGCAATATGCTGTGTGTATTTAACGGAGTTGATACTCATACTCTTAGAAATATTTGGCAAACTTGGTGCAGTGGTGATATGGATCATAATCGATTTAGAAATTTCTTTAGCCACGCTCAGACAATCCCACACGGATTTGTGACGATAAATTTATCAGACCCTCGGACAAGATATCGTATCGGACTTGATCAAATATTTAGTTAGTAAAAATCGAAGATTTTCATAGCAGCCGAGGAGGTGAACGTCAACTAAATGGCGTCTTTTTTTTTTACCCTTGAGGAAGGCTCCGTTTGACAAACAGAGTTCTAAAATTGTTAAGTCTCAGTTTGGCAAATGGAGACTTAGAATATTTTGCTTAAAATATACCCCAATTAGAGAAAGTCTGTTTTTCCTCTCTGCTGCTTCATCAGTAGAGGTCACCGGTGACTGATATGAGAGCATGCTTAGTGAAGACTATATGTGCAACAGGTGACTATTTCAGTAAACTATCTAGCGTGTTTTACCTGTTTTGTTCTGCTTGATTTATCTAGGTGAGTATTTCTTAGCTCTTTCACGGGCCTTCCCACATCGCGTAGCGCCATGTGGTATAGCCCTGTGTTCTCCTTGCTAGTACTTCTCCTCAGTACCCTGTTCCCCTTCTGTCTAAAGTTTTTTTTCTATAATAATCACCTGAACGCATGCTCTCATATTCCTAACTATATAATCTGATATATCGTTTAGTAGTTGAATATTGTAGTTCCCATCAAAATATAATAATTGATTACTATTGTATAGCTGTATTTTCTTAATTTTCCCAATGATTTCCATTCTTTCTGGTTTATTTTTCTCACAGTTTGTCATTGTGTGAATTTTTGTAAAGAATAAGTTTTTACACAGTGGACATTTTGGCAATACTCTGACCATATGCCGTCGCACTGCGAAGTCTCCTGTCAACCACGCATCATGCATGTATTTGAACAGGATACTTTTCATTTTTAGCGATTTAAGTCTGACCCAGTTTCCCCAGGCCCTATCCCAATTTACGGTTATGTGTTTCTGTTCTATATTATTTTTTTCCGTATTTATCGTGCAATCTGATAAACATTTGTATGTTGATTTTGTGTCGATTTCCCATAGTTCCCTAGCATCCGTATATTTAAATAACATTTCTTTTATTGATCTTAATTTTCTTGGCACCTCTATAAACTTTATTAGTTTCTTGTTTCTGTATATGTCTGTTCTCTGCTTCATAGAGAACCCAAAATAAAAGATATAGAGACCATGCCAAGCTATTTTTGGCTCTGCTTTAATTTCCTTAAACCTGTTTAAAATGTTGGTGTATTTAATTAGGGTTAGATGGGGGAGGCCTAGGTCACCCCTCTTTTCCTCCCTATATAGTGTTTCTTTGTTTATGTAATGCATTTTAAATCCACTCAGATATTTAATAATTTTGTTATCTATGTTTTTAAGCGTTGCATTATGAATGTCTATTGATTGTAGTTTAAAATTAAGGTGCACATACATATAGTTGTGTGCTACCTGTGCCCGTTCCAATAGGCATAATGGTGTTAGTGCCCAGATTTTTATATTTTCTTGAATTTTCTCCCTGATTTCTTTGAAGTTTTGTTTATCCTCATTTTCCCCAAAATGTACCCCTAACGTTTTAACTCTGTCTTTAATTTAGGTAGGAGAGAGCCCATGTCGCTTTCCTCTCCAGTCTCCTATGAAAAGTATCTCTGTTTTGTCGGGGTTTATTTTAGAACCCGACACCTTACCAAATTTGTTGAATTCCTTTATCAATTCATCATAGGAATTTCTATCTTGTATGAAGTTCGTGTAATCATCCGCATATTGTAACATTTTCGCTTCCTCTTTAATATTTGGAACTTTAATTCCCTTAATATCTTGGTTTTTGTAATCTTAATGCTAAGTATTTCTATTGCTATTACGTAAAATAGCATAGATAATGGGCATCCTTGCCTCACTGATCTTTTAATTTCAAATTTTCCCGTTTTAGTTCCATTTACCTGTACACACGAGTTTATGTTTTTATACAGGATTTTAGTCCAATTTATGAAATTTTTTACAAAATCTAAATTTCTCTAGTGGCTTGTATAGATAGTTTTGTTCAATTCTGTCAAAAGCTTTTTCTTGGCCTATTAGTACCATAGCACTATTTTTACCATTGGTATATAAATATTCTATTATAGTTTTAATGTTTAATATGTTATTTTGTATTTCCCGCCCTTTCGACCCACTAGTTTGATTTATGTTAATAATTTTGTCAAGACACATTTTAACTCTTTCTGCTAATATTTTACTTATCATTTTATAGTCTATGTTAAGGAGGGAGATGAGCCTCCAATTATTTAGGTCTTCCCTATCTCCTTTCCCTTTGTATATTAGTGATATAATCCCTTACTTCATTGTGTTAGACTTGTCTGATTTCCCTAGTGCGATATTATTCTATAACCATTATAGTATTGGCGACAGTTCCCCGTAAAATGTTTGATAGAATTCTGCGGTGATTCCATCTCTCCATGCGATTTATTCTTTGCTAATTTCCCTATTGTCTCTATAATCTCGTCTTGCGAGATAAACTCCTCACATTTGTTTCTATGTTTCTGAGGTTATGGTCTCGCAATTTGTCTCTCGTAGGTATGTTTCTATATCTTCGTCTTCTATGTTCTGTAAAGTATATAGGTTCTTGTAGTAGCTCTGTATATGGTTAAGTATTTTAGTTTTGTTTGTCGCTGATTCCCTACCTATTTTAAGTGATTCTAATGTCTTCCCTGCCCCCTTCTTAACTCCTCCTTTCTATATAACCATTCTGCATTTTTGTATAATTGCGTAAATTTCCCGTCCTTAATCTCCTTTCCCTTTTCTAATTCTTTTTTTAAGTTTTTAAGTTTTTCTTCTAGTTTTATTTTTGTATGCCCTGTATTGTAATTGTTGTTATGTGGTTAAATATCTAATTTAATTTTTTTAACCCTCATTTTGGAATGATAGATTGCTGCTTTTTAAAAAATCACCTTTAATGATTTCCAAAATTCCCTTGAATTATAAAGTTTTCTGTTTCTTTTCTTATTCCCCTCCCCAATGTTTCATTTTCCAAAATTGTATTATTCAGTTTCCATTGTCCCCTCCCCCATCTTTTCCTTTAATTTTTCCCTATTTCTACAAAAATTAATTTATAGTCCGAAATTTTATACTCTAATATTCTTGCTTTAATGTATTTATTTGTCCCCAATTTAGATCCCCACAATTTATCAATCCTATTACCCCTATCCCACTAATATTTGAACGTGTATTCTAACCTTATTATGTTTAACTGTCTGTATATATCAATCATATTTTGTGATTTCATAATATAGTCCATTTGTTTCTTAAAAACTTTGTCCGTTTTGGATAGTCCGCCTTACCTGTCAATGTCATCCCCTACCCAATTAAAATCTCCCCCTATAATCAAATTACTTGAAGTATATTTTTCCAAGTATTTACCTAGCTCTTCTATGAATTGTTTTCTTTTATACATTTTGGCTGGTACATAAACACTAATAAGATGGTCCCCTCCCACTTTTATATGTATTAATCTAAACTTGAAAAAAACTCACTTCTTCTACCCTTTCCCATTTACACCCTCGCCTATTTTTGTTATAAAAGTTGCTACACCCCCACCCCTTGTATTCTTTCCCGTTGAGTTATTGGTTATTATAATACAGTCCATTGCACGTTCCAGTTGTTCTCTAATGTCGTCCGTTAGGTTATTATGCGTGGGTTCAAGTCTCAGATTCGGCTAATGTGGTTATGTTAGAAAGTTTCCTAGTAGCTTCTCGTGGGTCGGTGGTTCTTTCCCGGGGTTTTCTGGCTTCTTCCTCCACCATTAATACTGACAGCCATGTATTGCCTATTATATGCCAAAAAATGGCATTAAACCATACAAAAACAAAAATTATGCGTCACTTGTATAAACAGTATGTCAAAGTCTCCTATCTGTGTCAATTTATTTACTTTCTCCTTATCTAACCCATATATGTTAATAGACAGCAAACGGAAGTTTTGTTCCTCCATTTGTACTTCTCTACCAGATAGCCGCTTCAGTACTAGTGGTTATTGGGTTTTATGTGACTAATGTATGTATTAATTTCCTATTTCTTCCCCCTTTTGGGGGGATCCTGGGTCATCCTTCTCTGACTTCACTTTAGTATCTAATACTTCAAAGTCACTGGTGACCTGTGAAGTGTATAATGTGTCTATGAATCTATTTTCATTTGCCGTATCATCAGGGGCTGTCTCATTAGTTGTGTCTACGTTGCTTTCCATTATCGGGCTTCCCTCTTCTTTTCTACTTTTATTTCCCTCGGGTGTTTCCTGGGTTTTTGATGGCACTTTCTTCTGTCTTCCCTCGTCTAGAGACCGAGATAATACCTCCGTTTTTATAACCCTCTGGTTCTGATTTTCTTTCCTCCATAGATGATGAGAAATTAATAGCCTTCCTTTTTTGGTCCCACTCTTGTTCTTTTGTATTGGTGTAGACGTTGTAATAGGCACCATATCATCTGAGATATTGAAGGATTCTGCAGTTTCCTCATTCGTTAAAACCTCAATGGGTTATTTTGGTGAATTGAGGTATTACTCTTTTTGGCGTTTTGCTCCGTTTTATTGGATGTTAAGATGTCCACCCATTTCTCAAATTTTTCCGGAGTTTTGTTGCTTGCTCTTCCTTCTTCCTCCTTACGTGTCTAGCCAATTCTCCTACCATACCTATTACATCATTCTGGTTTTGGGCTGTCATTCCTGCGGTTACGTTTGCATATGTTCTACAACTCGTTTGTTCTTGATTTTCTTTACAGTTCCATGGCCCGTGCCCTACCTCACCACATTTGGGGCATTTTCTTTCCTGCTCGCAATTTCTATACCATGTTCTTAATTTGAACCCCATACAGAATAAGAAGGGTGGTGTTTTCCTTGCGTCTTCTTTTGCACTCTTTATTATTCTAGCCCCTACTTGAAAAGGTAGGCCATGGATGTGTACTTCTACCGGCTTTGGGCCTATCTCCCTCTCAAAAGGGGGCGCCACGTGGACGTGGGCTGTTTTTCCTTTCACCATAAAAGATCCACATACCAATAAGGGCTCAGACTGATTAACTGGGTACAGCATGTACTTTTGTGTCCTGCATTTTGCAGAGCCGCTATTTTTGACATTGCCTGTAGGGCCGCTAGTACCTCAACCTGGCGTGGTGCTATATCATCGCCCCCAAAATCTAGTAATTGGCATCCTTTTTTATGGTATGCTAGTAGCATATGGTCTTCTACTACTACCTCGAAGTAGACGTGTAGCCTCGATCTGCTTCCTTTTAGGGATTCTGTTGGATACGCTGTTAGCCCCTGAGGATTAGCTAAAGGTGATTTTGGGTTGGGCCCTGTCTCCCCTATCTCAAGTTGGTCCCCCCCCCCATCACTTTGAGTTATTCCCTTCATCTTGACTTTGAATTTAGCGGGGTATATAACTGGATATACAAAGACCCACAAAAAAAACAATAACCTAATGTCAAATATCTAGAGGTGAGTGCAACCCAATGAAACTTAATACAATATTCAAAGTTCAGTGAAACATTTAATCTAAACAAAAGTGAGTGATACTCAAGTGAATACAATTTGAATAAAGCAAATATGAAAAATGACACCTTCTTACACAAAGAGAAAATAATCCTTCAGTACAATCCTTGTGATTCGGACAGAAACGAATAAATAGACTTCTCAACTACAAGTACTAGAATAACGCGTTTACATTTAAAGAGAACATATCAATGTTAGTCATTTATTTCCGTTATTTCAACTTCACGGCTGCTGCAGTTCAGTGTCACAGCGGCTACAGCCTATTCATTTTGTTGGCTTTTCAGCGTGTACTACTCCGATCTCGATCACTCCGAAAACGTCTAACGCTCGGATCATACTGGTTAATCTAACCACTCCAGACACTCTGGATAATATATACATTTTGGACAGTTATACACATCTCTACACAGACCGGGAACTTCGAACATTTGGAAACATATTCAATACCGTCTACTATACATGACACGGGCATAAAAACGTAATATCGTTATGCACGTTAAGTTATACAGCTTACATTAGCAGCACAATAATTACAACAAAAAAATAAGTTCAGAAGTGAACCTAACCCTGCTCAGTACAAATCCTACCGTACTTAACATTTCTTAAAAATGAAGTTTTATATTACTAATATAAATCGTCTGCTAAGTCGCAAACAAGAGTATAAATATGTTCATTATATCAAAGCTACATAGCAAACAGACAAATCTAGTCGTGGTAGTACACTAGTTATATTTATATACAATATATTAAGAAAATTGCATACCTTGATAGCTCAATCTGTGCAAGTCCTTATGATAGACTCTCTCACTGACAAGACGTTCCCTAATCTTTACCAATGGTGAGGTATTTGTTCTTAGATATCGTCTGTGCACTGGAAGCATTCAGTTCTTCCCATCAAAAGCGCTTCACCGCCCCATTAGCCTAGTGATTAGAGCGTCCGCCGCGGAAGTCGGAGGTCATGGGTTTGATTCCAAGCCGAGTCATAGCAAAGATTTACAAATGTGGTACTAACATATGCCTCGCGTGGCTCGGAATTAAGAGGTTAGTGTTAGGACTGGTCGGCCTCGTCTCAGGATAATATGACTCGGTTGGACATCATGCAACATGTCTGCGGCGTGATGCCCCAGTTCTGGATATCACCATAAACTGCCTCACTGTAGACATCGTAACCAGACGACTGAAAAAATTATTAAAGCTACGTTTAAATCCTAATCAAACTAAAAAGCAATTCGCACGTTCGGCATAGGATGGACCGAGCTCACTATTTCACCATGCAACTTAATATACATTAATAACCCTCGGGTATCGTTGTACACAAAAACTAAACTCGAGGACGTGTAGTTAATAAATAAAAGGGTTTTAAAATTTTGTGACAACGAGTAATACGACGGAAACCTCAACCAGTAAAATTACAAATCACTGTTGGTGAGTAGTAATTGAAGCCAAAAATAAAAAAGCTGAGTTGGCTGGTGCAGCGGAATGAAATATAACCGGAAATTTAATAGCGGGAAGTGGTCTTCATTTTAGACGATAACACTTATAATAAAATGTTTAAACGTATATCGCATCCAGCGTTTGACATGGATGTAACAGTAATTGTCTGTTATTTTCAAATTTAAAAATAAAGAAGATGAAACTTCCGATGTGATTATTGTTGCTATTTCAGCTGGTATTTATCATATCGAACAAATAAATAATGAACTTAAGCACATAATCAAATATCTTACTGGAAAAGAATCTAAAATAGCTATTACTGTTCACGACCCAACATCATCAGCTGTGATATAAATACATTTGCATGATTACGTCGTTGATATATATTCATCATCGGTCAGATCAGGGTTAGGATGGCCTGATACAGCACCAGAATATCATGAACCACCAGAACTAATGAGTGTACAAAGGACAAGAAATAAATCATAATGACTCGCCATCCTCGAAAAAAAAATACATGACTGGAAGGATATTACTGCGTCTTATGGTACATAACTTCCTCCGATAGGTTTCGGCATGTATGATGTTGATCATAGTGAAGAGTATATTAGGTTTTTATCGATGAAAATGAACTTAAAAGATATTCCAACCCGATTTAATCCGACCACAAATAATCAATTAAGAAACTGCGACATTTCTTTTCTAGTATCACACGTTATTACAATGGCGATACACTCCAGCAAATTATTGAACCAATACAACATTTGAATCAACTTGTATCAGAAGTTTATTTTCTTGATCAATATGTTTTTGAAGGTATGACCAAAAGTAAGATCTATGTAGTAGGAACACCACTAAACGATTTGTTTCTCGATCATTTTAAAATAACTAAAGAACAGTTAATATCCTTTGTAATACCAGGATTTACCACCGACAAAAAATCACTCAATGATCTCATTAATGAAAACGTTTATAAAATACTTGAGTCATGGAAGAATAATAGCACCACCCGTGAGTATTCTCATACATAACAATGATCCATACGGACCTACGGATGGAGTCGTAATTTGCACCTGGAATTCCAAATATAACATAAACTATTGTAGTTAATCTTGTATGTGATGCAACAGATGGACGCTATCAAGTAAATCCACCCAGGACCTGCAAGGATATATTCTGTATACATTTACACGTTCAATAAATCGTGGACATTTGATTATTAAAGAACATATTATGGTTGATACCTATTGAGCTATAAAAAAATCAACATCAAAGTCTTGCAATGATATTGTACAAAAACTCTTGCAAATACAGACCTTAGTGTAAGAAAAGTGAACTCTCATCATAAGGTCTCACAGAATATAACTATTACGGCACAGCCCAAACGTTCTTATTATATGATTTTGAGAGCAAAAGATACAGTTCAAAATCTCAATAATTAAGTCGGCTTTGCAGTCAGACCTACCACTAGATTAGAGATTCGTACAAGTTTGGATGGCTAATAAGTGACCATACATACCCGTGACCACTACAATGAAATATAATCAACATATTGAATCTATCTTGTATCTTTAGAGTGTACATAAACCGTCATCTTTTATAGGTTTTTAACCTCATTTTGTCTGTGTGCTCGGAAACCGAAATGTTGTTCTTAATCTACGCGCGCTTGCAAATCTGATATGCTGCTAATTAAAATATGAATTCCAATTTGAATGCCCTAAAATAAGTTACAGTCTATCAATGGTTAGAAGTCTGCACCTGATATCTTTCATCTCGTATCATGGACGTGTCCTGGCGATACAAACATATCTCGTCAAGCTCTAAAATAGTATAAAATACCTTATACATAAGACAGTATGTATATGTCGCACAGCTGCGAAGTATATTTATATATGATCATGCACATCTACGAGTATGTTCATATCAAAGTAATACATCTCATTAGGCATAGAGTGGTAATGATCATTGACATGGTGTGTGTTGTTTTTCAATAGTGGAATGATAAGAATATCTTACCTTGGTTGGTATGGATCTTGGATCTTTCATGGAATCATTTGAATAGAGTCCATCTATTCCTATGAGTAACCTTTTCCAAAATACGAAGGTCTCATACTCTGAAATCATGTTCAGTACAGCAATGAACTTGCAATGTTTAACTTTTTAATGGTCTACTTCAATATATATATATATATATATATATATATATATATATATATATATATATATATATATATATATATATATATATATATAAGAACAAACCTATATTCTATCAGTTCCATGCGCTATAAATAATTAATTTATTCATGATTTTAAGTCTTTCATCTCTTGTTAAAAGGTAATTTTGCATAATGCTTTACACAAGACAGAATTTGGAGTTTACGTTCAATGGACGTCTGTGAAGTTATTCGTTTTGAACGACAATCAAAAGAGTGTGATACAAGCCCTTAGAATGAACGTTAGTTGTTGTATGGAGTTATGGTCCTTGGTAAGTTATATAGTGGCGTGTTTGAGATTAGTATACAAAAATCAAAATTAAAATATAAACAGGTTTTAAATGCAAGGACAAAGAATTCTAAAGACTGAAAAGTATACAGAAATGTTGTAGTCTTTTATTTAGACCTAATATCACGAAGTAAGCTAAGTGCGGTAGACTTTATTAGCGGTTTACATTGTAATAAAAGAAGTGTGGCACCAATGACGTCATGATAAGAAATGTTTCATTACTAATACAGGCTGAGACTCGACTGTATTTTCTTCCCGGCGTATTCGTGCTCTATTTCTAATCACTAATCTTGGATGCTTTTCATCCTGGATTAGGCGCTTACGTTTACTAAATCTAATGACCAGAGAACCCTGACACTATTTGCTAAATTGTGCAAATTGCCGGTCTGCTTTCAAATATGTAAAACTAATTAAAATCACATCACATACAAACTTTTCAAAATCCGCTCCACCAAATGTGAACAAATTTGACTTAAAAATATCACAGAATGAATCTTCGGAGTTTACACTAAAGATGCTGAAACACTGTTATGCCGCTATTATACATCTGAAAAGCACTGCTACTAAAAATAGAAGAAAAAACCGTTTCAGCTTCTTTTGGGTTGGGTGACGTCATTGGTGACGTTGTCTCGCTATCTCTATGTTGTTAATTTGTATATATAATCATTAGATGAGTCTATGTGCTCGTTTCACTTATAACGATTTTACTAATATTCATTGTGTGTGGTCATTGAACGGGTCAATTATCATTTCAAATACCACGTTTTCACTAATACAAATTGTGTGGTCATTGCATGAGAATACTTATTTCCTTATAGTACATCTATTACATTCTATGAATGTACCTGTCATAACTTAATAATAATAATAATAATAATAATAATAATAATAATAATAATAATAATAATAATAATAATAATAATATAAATGAAATGAAATTAAGTCATCACCTAATGCACATATTTCTCTTCAAAATATCAATCAATCGAAAATCCACCGTTAATACTGGCCGCCATGTATAGCCTATATTTGTGCTGCAAAATGGCGTTAAAACCATAACAAACAAACACACTGAAATCGAAAATTTCAAGGGACACAACTCTGTTTTGTACTGGAAATCATAGTTACTCTCATTTGCAAGAATTTCAAGTACTAAAGTCGTCAACGTCTTAAGACTATTCCTCTATCAATCATACTGGCCGTCATGAATAGCATCTCTTACGCTGATAAAGGCGTTGAATTTAGAACTGCAACACATACTCGTATGAAGGAATGATGACCAAGTATTACGTAAGTCGCAAAGATATAAAAGTTGGTAATATTTTTAACATCTGCCACTGCAGGCATGTATAAAATCCGACCGTATACGACAATACTCGAAATGTCAAATCCTATGTCAAGCTTATATCTTCACTACCCTGACGTATTTCCGTGTTTCAAGAAGATTGCTGAATATTCGATTGATGGATTTTTGTTTGAAAACATTTTGCAATGTGAATGAATGTGCAAAGTATGCATACAGAATTCTAACTATACCATACTTTTGGTCCATTTTATTGCGTAAGATGCTATATACAAAGTGACAGTAATGTATGGGGTTATACAAGTTTAATACGAGAAGAGACAGCGAAAACAGAAACCGTCAACATAAGTTTAAGTAAATCATGGCGGCTCTCAGTTGCTAATGCGCATATATATGATTAAATTTGTCTGAATGAATATATCTAATCACAATTCAGAATAATGATATAAATGTAAAGAAAATTACAAAGAATGTAATAATTTATGAAGTGAAAAAAGGTATAAATAGTAGTATTTTAAGGCCGACATAAACTACCCTACAGCGTATTTTGCGGTGGACCATAGAGGTACCAAATATACGCCATACTATACGACGAAGACGCATTCGAATCAGATAAATAGGTACGAAACTACACAACGAAGGTACAGGCAAATCAGATAACTAAACACGATACTACACGATAAAGGTACAGTCAAATGAGATAACTAGACACAATGATACACGATGAAGGTGCAGTATAATCAGATAGCTATGTACGATAATACACGACGAAGGTGCAGTATAATCAGATAACTATGTACGATACTACACGATGAAGGTGCAGTATAATCAGATAACTATGTACGATAATACACGATGAAGGTGCAGTATAATCAGATAACTATGTACGATACTACACGATGAAGGTGCAGTATAATCAGATAACTATGTACGATAATACACGACGAAGGTGCAGTATAATCAGATAACTATGTACGATACTACACGATGAAGGTGCAGTATAAGCGGATAGCTATGTACGATAATAGACGATGAAGGTGCAGTCAAATCATATTACTAGATATGTTACTATAACGAAGGTGCAGTGCAATCAAATAAATATAGCAATGGTCGTACAGTAGTTACCATGCACACATTACAAACCTCCGAATGCTCAAGTACTATATATAAAAAAAACATTACCACACAACTCCGTTTGTTTTCTACCTCCATCCCGATAGACTTTAAAAACGAAATGTATCCGAATATAAAAAGTACACAAAACTTGGTCATTTGATTGACTGATAGACAATTTGTAACCTGATTGTCACCTTGGGGTCACAAAGATACTTGACTTACTGGCGGTTGTATAAGGATTTTACAAATGGGTTAATGTTCTACCCAGAAGATGCAACACCCTCTTAAACAATAAGGTGGATTTTCGCAGGCATTGAGGTATAATTTGAGGTTTTCATTTGTAACAAGCAATATATAGATAATGTTGGCATATATCTATGCTCCTTTTATGTAATAAGGCTGGCATTTATTTGGATACTGTACTTGTGGAAAGTGTACATGATATAATCACGTAAAACAAACTGGATGATCCCATGTGCCTGACAAATTAACCAGAATTAACAGAGAACACGAATTTTGCTGAAGTAGGCAATAGCAGCTTCTGAAAGTGCAATGAACGATTTACTAAACATCGGCAAAGTAAAAAAATGTTATCACCTGTTATTTACCTCTGAAGTTCAGGACGTTAACATGGCCATGCGGAGCTAGCAGTAATATATAAATGAGCCCAAGCTGTATAATCTACAACCTAAATCAATAATATATCAAAATAAAGGGAAATAAAAAAAAATTATAACAACTTCTAAGATATACTTAGTCTTAATTATATCTCCTGTATAACCAGTGAAGATATCCTGGGAAATACATTTTTTCTTTATAATTCTATGCCAAATACGATTGTGTGTGTGTGTGTGTGTGTGTGTGTGTGTGTGTGTGTGTGTGTGTGTGTGTGTCCTTTGTATTTATTCATTAACTGTGTTAAACATGAGTAATAAAGAATAGTCGCTCTATACATCGGCATCCAGAATAAAATGTCACAGTTAATTATCTCAAATGTCTTCCCATGTACGAGTGATAGCAACAATAGTAAGTCTGTGTTTCTGTGTGAATGTGCATGTGTGTTATTTGGATTTTTAACGTAGATTTAACAATTATGCAGCCCTATTCCTATGATGTCTACAGTGTGACAGTTTATAGTGTTGTCTATCACTTGGGTATCATGCCGCATACACGTAGCATGATGACCCACCCAGTCACATTATCCTGAGACCAGGTCGACTAGTCGTAACACCAACTTTGTAATGCTGAGGGCCTAGCGAGATATTTGTATAAGTCTTTGGTACGACACTGCCGGGATTATAATCAGTGAATCACCCATGCCACCAGGACGCTCTAGCCAGTAGACCACCAGGAATGAGCAGGTAGATCTTAACCGTCCTTGGAATCCACATACACTAGGGTGGGCATGAGATCACCAAGGCTCATACACTGAGCAACCAAACCGAAAGATAAAGACGCGAGTAACCCTAGACACAAACTAGGGAACCTGGAAAATTTACTCAAATCCCTTTGGGTAATCAAAATCACTCCGGAAATAATAACAAGTCAACAAAGTTGATGAAAGATAAAGTAATAGGGGTACACAAACCACAACGAATAGAAAATGAAGACAATTAGGGAATACAATACACCATGTAAAAGGGGAAAAAAAATAAAAAAAAAATATTAATAAAAAAGTTTATTATTAAAAAAACAGCCCATACAATTAGTATAGGAACCTACCCTCACTGCTATTACCTTCTCTAACTTTCCTCTAAATACAGCCTCATTGACAGTAAATAATAATTACCAAATACCTATCAAGTTCTAAGGTCAGAAAGCCAAAAATTAAATGTAAGTAGATGGTCTGATACCAGACTATCATAAACTTCTGCCCCGATATTATGGTCCCAATTTAGACAGTATGAGGTAGTCTAAAAGCTCAAGAATAACAGGCCCCGCAGAACAAGGCTGCAATTAAATCTTATCTAACTTAGGCATATAGACCCCCAACTTAACTATTAGGCTGGAGCGTATGGGGCTGAAGATTATATTAACTCAAAACAGAACAGAGTTCATCCAATGTAGGGGTGAAAAAAGTTTTGGATAAAGGGACATCAACGCTGGACCAAAACCGGAAAATACATCAGGAGAGAAAAAATGTCAAAGAACACAGGACAAAGGAAAATTACGGCTGGTCCGAGGGAACAACCATATGTTGGGACTCAATGAGAACATGATGGCAGCCTAACATTATGGGCTACTCAAACAGACAATTAAAAGGAACACAGAAGAGAATCCGATTGCTTTCATAGCCTGGTTAACAGGGTCCTCATTTGGTACGAGAACCCTTTTCAAACAATCTATTTAACGAAACCTTACTTGATCATATTTTTTGCACACCTTTCAAAATTAACAATTTATTTTTACCAAACAGTGACTATACTTATCTATATCGCATAGACATCTTTGTATTCAATCTTGTTAGGGACTTAATACATGTACACTTTGTACTAGAAATATTGGAAAGTTAAGATAGTTATACAAATTTTACTTCATTGATTTGATTTAATTGCATAGGTAGCTCAGACATTATTTGTATTTTCCTTCCATTATTAATAACTGGACCAGATTTGAATGAAGCACGAAGTTGCGGGTTGTACGACATCCTTGGACGTAATGGTACCTCTCTTTTATTGCCACAACTTGGATAGCTCCAATATCGCAGAGATGTGAAATTAATTTCCAATACCTCCACTTGTGCCATTGCACACCATCAACACACATAACTGGCTGTTAGGGTTAAGTGTTGGGTCTATTCCCACTCACCCAGGGTCCTCCATTCATGTTGATGGTTACTTAATAGCATCCCAGACCTGACGACCAAAGTAAATAGTACTCTTTGAGTACATAAATGCCTGGGAGAAGCGGCACCATTCCTCAACCCCAGGGGAAGTTAAATATTCAACTTAGCTGGAACTTAAAGCAGTGATACATGCCCCTTGTGGGCGATAAACTACTATAATTCAAATTCATCATCAACCTGAGTGGGAAACACTTACACTAAACAATACGTTACAATTTTAATAAATAATGCCACAAACATCAAACGTCACGATGTAGCTAAAGCAACGTCTCTGGTTGCCGTTGTAACTTTGTATGTGTCATTCACAGCAGCAAACAGGCATATATTGTAAGCTTTGATAAACGATGTTGATTTTATTGAACGTCACGTCTGTTTTCGAATAGTGCACCAGTCTGCCAGGAGAGAATTAGGTATGTTTTATTAAGTTCGTTTAAATACTGCAACTGTTCTGCACGAGAAACGTTATAGATATATTAACGTATCGTAATAGGGGTTGTATGTTAAAGGCAGGCATACCGTCATATATCAAAACCTAATGAAATAATTTCATGAATATGTCTTATTTGAAATATTGTAGATTTGTATATTAATAAAATTATGTGATAAGATAGTCCATTATATGTTTGTACGAATTGAGTGATTACCATATTTCTCCTTATGTGCTCACACAGAAACACCATATACCCAGGTATGTCGACCCATGAATCATAAGCAAAACAGACCTAATTTTCCTTAGAGAACGTCTCTGTGACCAGGTCATTGAATAATAAAACATATGTCAGATATAAGATTTAGTTTTAGATATTGTGCTAATGAAATGACACGGATTAATTAATTGTTTAAGCGACTGGCCTTAGCTTAAGAAAATACCTGTTAGATATCGGCCGTAGCTTAATGAATTTCGTTAAGAGATAGGTCATAGCTTAATAGAATACCGTTAAGAGATAGGCCATAGCTTAATGATTACCGTTAAGAGAGAGGCCATAGCTTAATTAATACCGTTATGAGATAGGCCATAGCTTAATGAATACCGTTAAGAAATAGGCCATAGCTTAATGAATACCGTTAAGAGATAGGCCATAGCTTAATGAATACCGTTAAGAGATAGGCCATAGCTTAATGAATTCCGTTAAGAGATAGGCCATAGCTTAATGAATACCGTTAAGAGATAGGCCATAGCTTAATGAATTCCGTTAAGAGATAGGCCATAGCTTAATAGAATAACGGTCAAAGCCAGTCCGTAGTTTAAGATGCAATCTGTCAGAGATAATGTCGATATTTCCTTATTTCTAATGAATATACATAATCATGCTTAATCAATCACTGCAAGCGCGAGTCAGTTTTTCTCGCAGTTGTGACACAATATAAATAATGATAGGACTAGAACAAAAAATCAAAAGCCAAACAGCATGAAATTAGAAAACGTAAAACATGCTGAAAATATAGCTAGGAAATCTTATTAGATCTTTATGTTTGTTCTTGCAGTCAAAAAGGTGCGTTTTAATAGCACTCTTAAAAGTGATCACTGTATCTTTGTCTATTTTCAATGGGCAATTCGTTTGTCGTTGCTGAGCCCTGGTATAACGTTGTCCATACGACTTTATTTTCATATAGAGAATAATTAGTATTATCAGAAGCGAAGCGTAATTATATTACTGGTGTGTACACATGGGTGAGGCCAGATAGATATGTTGGACTAGAGTACGTCAGTGAAACGAAGGACAGAGAGCAAATATTGTGTGTGATTCTGGTTCGAATAGATAGCCAGTGTAGGGTACAGAGAAGCTAGGAGGTGAGCACTGATCGTGGTACTCTAAGCATGATCCGAGCAGCTGTATTTTGAATTTTTGAAGTTTCTGGAGTAGATATTGAGATGAACCAGACAGATTATTTACAATAGTCCAGTCTTGAAAGCACTAATGATCACGCAAACGTTTTAGTGGCATCAACGGAACAATAGAGCCGATGTTACTCAGCACAAGATATGCAGCCTTGCATATGTTCATGACATGTTGGTACAGCGTGTGAGTACTCTCCAGAGTAATACCAAGGTTTCGTACTGACTGAATTGAATGTTGATGATGCTAATATTTACAGTTTGAGGTAAAGGATATGAATGAGAAAGTGTTTGTGTTGTGATCCGAATGGCCTCTGTTTTATCATCATTCATCTGCATCTTGTTACGCGTTATCCATGATTTCACATCAGAAATACACATATCTACTCCTTGGATGGTCAACGTAAGTTGATTGGCTAGATTTGTATAGTTGGGTGTCATCAGCGTACAGCTTGTGAGACACTGGATGATAATAATAATAATAATAATAATAATAATAATAATAATAATAATAATAATAATACTAATAATAATGAGGACTTTGTATAGCGCCTAATCTTACGAAGCTTTAAGCGCTTTACACCATCAGTAATGATATGACTACACTACAGAACAACAAATGACAAAAACAAATAAATTGGAAAACATAAAAACATGCTGAAAACATGTAAGATACAAAACATGATTAGGTCGCTAAGTTTGTCCCTGCAGTCGAAACAGGCGAGTCTTAAGAGCACTCTTAAAAGGGACCACAGGTGTCTTTGTGTCTAATTTCAATGGGCAATTCGTTCCACGTCGCCGGGCCCTGGTGTGCAAACGAACGTTGTCTATATAACTTTGTTTTCACTTTGGGAATAATGAGTATACGATTATCAGAAGAACATAACTACATTAGCCGAATCTTAGACTCGAACCCACGCAGACAGAGGTGAGAGAGTGTGGTCAGCATTTAAATCCGAATTTAATTTAATATGTTCGATCTAGGAACTTAGTAATTGCTCTAACATCGTGCTGTAAAGTTATAAAACAGAGACTAGTGGAAAATCTATCTTACACTATAAACGATAATATAGGCTAACACTTGGGCAAGAGGAAAAAGAGTGATTGCAAAATCAATGTCATTTGACTATTGAACTGTATTAAACTGTTATTCATTTTAATTTCTCCTTTTTGGGTACTAAATAATTTAACTGTGGGGGCAAGCAGACACCAGGATATTCAACAGAAGACACAACAGTTGGTACAGACAGCAAATACCATAGGTCTTCGAGTCAACATAGGGAAGACAAAAGTCTTCAGGAAGAATACTAGAGTGGGCAACCCAATCACCATCAACGACCAGCCTCTGCAAGAACTAGACGATTTCACTTACCTGGGTAGTAAGGTCGCCACGGATGGAGATAGCACAAGGGAAGTCGTCACAAGAATCGGCAAGGCCAACCAGACCTTCGTAATGCTGAAGCCCATATGGAGGACAAGAAACCTCAGTGTCCACACGAAGATCCGTATCTTCAAGAGCAACGTGTTGAGCGTCCTTTTGTACGGCTCAGAGTGTTGGAAGTCCACTGCGAACATAGAACACAAGCTCGAAGTGTTTCAAACCAAATGCCTGCGACGCATCATGAGGATCTTCTGGCCAAACACGATCTCAAATGAGGAACTTCGGCACAGAGCGGGTGTAAGCACCATCTCTGAGATAATTTCAACTCGGCGATGGAGATGGCTCAGCCATGTCTGCAGAATGCCTCCTGACTCACTACCAAGGGTGGCACTGAGATGGACCCCACAGGGGAAAAGGAACCGTGGTAGACCCAAAGAGACCTGGCGACGAACAGTGGAGAGAGACCTTAAGACCAGAGGCCTCACCTATCAGACCGCCCCTGCAATAGCTGCCGACAGACGGAAATGGTGCTCCCTTGCTGTTGCCTCAAGCACCAGACGGCGCAGAGAGGATTGATTGATTGATTGCTGATGGGGCTCGGATCCTTACCTCTCTCTATCACTAATTTCACTTCCTACAAATTCGAGCCTGTGCGGGACTTGTATAGTAATTTAAATAACATATTTGGGGCACCCCACCCCAACCATAATAATACACCTACCACAGTGTCGGTATACCAGTCCGACACACCACACAGACGTGTGTAAAGCATGACGTAACATTACATTTTGTTAGCTCTATTATTTGATGGATTATAGCATGTCATGAAAGATGAAACATTTACAGCTCAAGGAGTTTGACCTTTTAAAATGGCAAGGTCGTCGATGTCGATGTTCTATGAAACGATCATTTTCAACAAAGGATGTCGACCCGTACGACCATTTGTTTCGATTGATTCAACGAAACATCTATACCTCCGAAATTTTTATATATCCTTACACGATAAGATCAACAAAAATGAATATTACTAATCAGTGCCTGATGTGACGTCACACCTTACTATCAGAATACACGGAGATCTACATGACTATATAGAAACATACCTTATTGGTGTGGGACATCTTAATGTCTTATTTTCCAGGTTATTTAGTTTCTAGATACACAAAATATATGTTTAATTTACCAATACAAGCTCATGATACTAATTTAACGACAACAGGACCTGATGTAGAATTTTAACTGTTGATTGATTAGGACACTTATGACTTCTGAACGTGACTCCATACCTACACAGACAATATAAACATATAAACTGTGAATCAGAAGATATGTACCTGACTTTAGCCCTTGGATTATTTATCAATCCGGGACCTTAGACGCACAGCATAACATAAAAAAGATAAACTAACTAATAACTAACAATAATCGCATGGTCCTTTCCTGACCCATTAGGGAACGTATCTATAGCAGAGTTTGCTTTCTACTGGGTAAGGGAGTTGTAGTAAACTTGGAGAAAACCGTGGAGTGAACTATATAGACTTCAGTGTTGTGATGCTTTATGTTCCGTGATGATATCTGAATATGGCAACAATCCTTACTATTATTTACGATTACTCAGAAATAGCCAGTCTCCGATATTTTCCATACAGTCAATAGTTATTATTATTATTATTATTATTATTATTATTATTATTATTATTATTATTGTATGTCATTGATGATGGTGTTGATTTTGGTACATATAATCTAACGTACTGCGAAGGAAGGTGTGAGTCAAGATATCAGGTATCATCGATAACTTTGACAGGCTATGACAGTGAGTGAGTCAATTTTTCAGGTATCATAGATAACTTTGACAGGCTATGACAGTGAGTGAGTCAATAATTCAGGTAGGAATCATTAAGGTTTGACAGAATATAACGGGGGAATTAACATGTCAGATATGGATCATTAACGTGTGACAGATTATTACAAATAGTGAGTTCATATATCAGGTATGGATCATTACATATGACCCTTTTGCTGTCATTGAGATTTATTTTATTACTTTGTAATTTCGGTGGTATGTCGTTATTGAATGTTGTTTGAGTATGATGCCGTGTTTTTCTGTGGTTGTTAATGGGGTGTGTTTGTACTTGCTGTTGAATCGGGTGCATCAGTCTGTATTTGATCGTTCATTTAAAATTAAGACGAAGTTTTCCAGTTTTCATTAAAAGTAAATAACGTCGTTGCCACATTTTTAAAAAGCTATTCGAGTAATCCGATGAATAAAGTCTACAGATTACAGTTGCAATTCGAGTATTCTGATGAAAAAAGTATACAGATTAAAGTCGCTATTCGAGTATTCTGATGAAAAAAGTCCACAGATTACAGTCGCAATTTGAGTATTCTGATGAAAAAAGTCTACAGATTACAGTCGCAATTCGAGTATTCTGATGAAAAAAGTCCACAGATTACAGTCGCAATTCGAGTATTCTGATGAAAAAGTATACAGATTACAGTCGCAATTCGAGTATTCTGATGAAAAACGTCTACAGATTACAGTCGCAACTCGAGTATTCTGATGAAAAAAGTCCACAGATTACAGTCGCAATTTGAGTATTCTGATGAAAAAAGTCTACAGATTACAGTCGCAATTCGAGTATTCTGATGAATAAAGTCTACAGATTAAAGTCGCAATTCGAGTATTCTGATGAAAAAAAGTCTACAGATTACAGTCGCAATTCGAGTATTCTGATGAATAAAGTCTACAGATTACAGTGGCAATTCGAGTATTCTGATGAATAAAGTCTACAGATTACAGTGGCAATTCGAGTACTAGTATTCTGATGAAAAAAGTCTACAGATTACAGTGGCGATTCGAGTACTAGTATTCTGTTGAATAAAGTCTACAGATTGCAGTCACAATTCGAGTATTCGGATGACAAAAGTCTACAGATTACAGTCACAATTCGAGTATTCTGATGAAAAAAGTCTACAGATTACAGTCGCAATTCGAGTATTCTGATGAAAAAAATCTACAGATTACAGTCACAATTCGAGTATTCTGATGAAAAATGTCTACATATTACAGTCACAATTCGAGTATTCGTATGACAAAAGTCTACAGATTACAGTCGCAATTCGAGTATTCTGATGAAAAAAGTCTACAGATTACAGTCGCAATTCGAGTATTCTGATGAAAAAAGTCTACAGATTACAGTCGCAATTCGAGTATTCTGATGAAAAAAGTCTACAGATTACAGTCGCAATTCGAGTATTCTGATGAAAAAAGTCTACAGATTACAGTCGCAATGTGTGGTTCACTGATCTCGATCTAACGTTTCTTAAGAAAACGATTCGCAACAAGTGATTGAAATTAGACAACATAGCCAATAGTATTTGCAAGTCAGCGTATCTGCATGTTATAGGTCTTAAAATATGCTGTCGACAAACGTGATGTTGCTACATGTCATGTTGCGATGAAACTCAGCAGTACATTTGGTTTAGATAACAAAACAGGTGTGAATGCTAGAGCCTTCACAATCCGTTAATACTTCTCATAATAAAACTACTAAAGGGTGATAGATATCGCTTCTTGAAAGTTAAGCATCTTTTAGAATGCCCACGCAAAGTCGGTGAAGGGTGGCTTCTTACAATGTAATTGGTGATAGCCGAAGACAAAGCTTTCCAGTAATGCTGGCTGAAATCAGGAAGTAAATATGGATGCTAGTGTGTTCGTAAAGGTCCTCATATCCAGACACATGAAGATCTATTTCTGATATATCTGTTCTCGATGAAGCAGCAGAGGTCATTAGACACAATGTATTCTACATTGTTGTATTATCGTCTGAACCAGCATTACATTTATTATCGATTTTGAATCCTCTATAGTTTTGAAAACTGATTTTCAAGCAGAGAGCATGCGCCTTTACAAGACCGAGCAGATCTGTAAACATTGTTCAATAAGACCGCGTTTACACAAGCCCAAGGATTCCAGCTCTGATGTTGTATTAAAAGATATAGGTGCTAGAGAATTTAATGCAATAATTTATCTATTATGGGATGGACATTGTGCGGAATGATTCGATTGATGAATTGTTTCAAGTATCGCCCATGTTACAGGTAAAGTGGTTTTTTGCCGGTAAGGAAATATGTTATGCACGAGACAACTTTCAGGAGGTATGGCAATCATACGATTTTCAGCATCTAGTATATGAAGATTTGATCACGTTGGTCACAGACAACAGTTGGAACGTAGAATCGGAAGAAACCGTTTGTGATGCGGTACTACACTGGTTGAAACTTGACGAGGAGAGAAGAAAACATAAAGTAAGACACATCTTTCCGCATCTTGATCAAATTAATCTTTTTGTTTATTCTGGACCATCTTGATATTAATCAAGCGATCTCGTCGGACAAAATGTGCAACGTAATCATCAAAGATGCATTAAGATATCACGCTTTGCCTGATCAGAGACAAACATTCGAAACCCCGCCAGCACTCATCAGATACACGTCTGACCTGAAGTTGATGCTGGTTTTGATTGGCAAACGAACACTGTACAACGATTAAGAGGTCACATACAGATTTCAGGACAAGAAATGGTACAGCCTTTGTTCAGTTTCATTTGAACTTGGTTATCAATTTACTACATGCCCTTATGATAACGATATTCTGATTTCTGGTGGATCGACCAGAAAAAAGACTCTGATAAAGTTATCATCCAAAATGTACAAATGGAAGGAAGACTCTCCAATGATAGAAGGGCGCTGTCGACACGCCATGGTAGCTTTGGGGAAAAATGTTTTTTTTTTCTTGGCGATTACAACTTGGGAGTGCTCAAGATCATTGAAGAATATGATCTTTGTACAGACTGGTGGGAAAAAGTGGGTAAACTAATGTATGAAGTTGATGCTATTCGGCTTCCGTTTGTGGTGACAACATGTTTGTTTTGGTGGTGTTCTTAGGTTCACGGAGGAATCCGCATGTATACAGTGCTTTGACCAAAGCACCAGGATATGCACCATCATAGGAAACCTGTTATCTCCATGTAAATTTCTTAAAGCGCTAACTTAACTAAAAAACGACCTATGTTGTTTGTCCAAAGGGAAAAGTATGCGTTTACAAGCCAAATGGCGATGATTGAAGGTTTCTTTAGAAGAAACTCTGGCTTGTGTCAAGATAATGGTGGTCTATACATCCTTGGAGGTGAACGTTTGCAAGAGGATGATGAGAATTCAGACAGTGATAAGAACCTGTCAATCCAATAGAAACTCAGTTCTACAACGCAACTAAATCAAACTTACCGGTTACACTTCCAACATACCCTGAGGTATGTGGCAGCTTCTGAATTCAGTTCCGATACAGGTATCCTCTAACAAAATTTTCAGAGATGACGACCTGGCACTAGAATTACACAGGGGGCTGATTTTCTTACTCGTTCGCATTAACTATGTATGTCCGGCCACTGGTTAGGATTCCATTCCTCTTGCAAGATTACGTTTGCTTTGCATTAAAAATAGCCACTGAAAGAGTGAGACGGGGTTGCTGTGAGGTGGACAAAGAAGGATAAAAAGGAAACTATCGACAGCGAACAGACAACCACTGTTACATGCATCGGAACAAGGAACAAACCTCAGGGCAACATATTTGCAATGATATCTCATCGGCGCTTGGAAAATTAGCCTTCAACACAAATTATTAAAATATGCATAGGAAACTTAAAAAATAAATTGCAACCACAAATGTTTATTTTGTTTGGCATCCTAGCTTGCACTTGGTGTCGATCCTTTTATCTCTCTCTCTCTCTCTCTCTCTCTCTCTCTCTCTCTCTCTCTCTCTCTCTCTATATATATATATATATATATATATATATATATATATATATAGAGAGAGAGAGAGAGAGAGAGAGAGAGAGAGAGAGAGAGAGAGAGAATGTTAATAGAAGAACATTCGAGCTGGGGAATATATAACGAAAGACAATGAGAACAGCCACAAAAGGATGGATCAATGTATCACAAATAGGGAATGAAAGAAGAAAGATGGACGGACAGAACGAAAACAGTATAGAGAATGGACAATAGGTTGCAGCAGCTGGTCACATTTTGGAACGTTATTCAAAATATTTTTAGAAAATGCAAAGATAATTGATCTAACTTTCTTTCGATTTTTTTCTTAAAAGAAAATAGAGCAATCATTTTCAATACACCACCACCTAGGCATTCTGCAACGAAAATAGTTTATCATTGGCAAAACCTGAATAGTGTACAGATATATACTTTAAAGACCATTGCTAAATAATGAAGCGCAAAGCTTAATATGCTTCATAGTATCATACATTCAATGTCTGCATTGAATATGATCATTTCCGTAGACTTCAAGACCATCTATTTGTTGAATATCATGGTTTCCTCAGACTTGAGGTCTATCTCGTTGATTTAATTGGATCGTTTAAACAGAATAAAAGCCTATCCCATTGTTTGAATATGTTTTTTCTAAGACTTCAAGTCTCTCTCATTCATTGAACATAGTGATTTGCGAAATGTAAAAGCCTATATTATGATCCTTTGATGTTCTCATACACATATTTTTTGGTAATAGTATTTACGAAGTCGTTCTTGAATATTGTTGATGTGTTGAAACATATTGTTAAGTGATAACTCTTATGATACTTTGACCCTTGGAAAATTTTTCTAATTTGAATGTTTTGCCATTTAACAAAATCTTTTATTTTTAGATAGTGTGCTTTGAGGGGGGACATTAATTTGATTTTCCGTTGTTGATGGACTTTTTTTCGAACAGGAAAGTTATCGTTTATCTTAGAATAATGCTTTTATTTTCAACTAATAATGTATACAATAATAGTGCTAGAAAACGTCAAGTGTCGGGTGGAGGGTTCTGAAACGTTTAAAAGGTTCTGACTTTCCTCTAAAGGACGCCAAAACAGTTGTCTGTATTTTTTTACTCAGAGCGTGCTTACTATCCAAGAAAGATGTGCAAGAATAAAACGATGGTCAAATTTCAAGTGAAGTGACTAGTGACTTGATGTTTGTAGTGTGTTATTTTTAGTATCGGGTTGAGTTTATGGAAACCCACTTACCGGATCTTGTATTTAATAAGTTTATATCTTCTACAAATCCGAACAAGACATTTATTTTACTGTTATTTTGGGACAGAAAAAAAATCACATAATCATCCCTCCCTCCCCTCCCCACCCCTTGATTAGAAAATGGTTGGTCCCTACCTTTCATACCGCCATTCCATAAAAAAAGTTATTTTGGCCACCTTTAGTGCAAATGTTTTCAGGATTCGTCAGTTAGAGGAACAACAATCACCAGAAATATTCTTTTCCGGGAATTAGTAACATTACATGTATATATTAATGTGTGGGGTTTGTAGTGTAGGGGGATTGGTATAGTGACAGTTTACATAAAAGTAGGTGCAAGTTATTCGCCTAATGGTCACGTGGTAAATTGGATAGAGTTCGGCTAACCTTGGATGATCAACAAATTTGTTAATATCTATCAAAGGAAATCTTTATTTGGATTTAATTAAGCTATAAGAATCAAACGTTAAATATACAGTGTATATACATTTATTGCATGCACCATGCATATTTTTTTAATAACGATGCCCCCCCCCCCCCCCCCGCCCCGCCTTTATTATAGGTGCAGATACACTTAACTATGCATTAGGGTTGTGACGTATATATGTCGAACTCACATATGAACGTGTGGATGGAGAGAAATTGTAAATAAGGTGGAACTTCACGTTACAGAATAAGCAAGGAGTTTAGCAGGAATATTTAAATGATAGCCCAAGGAAAGTAAAAATAGCCGAAATTCCAAAGACAAACCTACAGAAACTTTCAAAATTTTTGCTCAGAGATACTTTATATTACATTATATATTTATTGACAGGACGAGAGTCAAACCATATGTATCCGCGAAATTTCAACAATTTTGTTAAAAAAAAGTTTAATTAAAATTGTAGATTTTCACAATACATTTCTCTTCATCACTGGAACTGTTCAGTTTAATACATATATTTACACTTGGCAATCGTTATTAGCAACGTTTATATTAGCAACGTTTATATTAGCAACGTCTTTTTATTCATTAAAATAAAACAAATCTATCTGATAACTGGATTTAGCAAAGATGGTTAAAAGTATATAATACTGTATTATAGATCGTTCAGTGTTTTTCGCATTTCAAAGTGTTTCTCTATGACGTCATTGAGGCACGGATAAGCGTAATTTGTTTTAGTGAATTTGCACCCTTGAAGATCATTTTAAGTACTTAATATACACTGTTAACAATTTGATTAAATTTAATTTGTTGAAAATAAAATGAGTGCAACAGGTTCTTAATACTGCAACTGTGTGTATTGAGCCATTGGAAAGTTCTGATTTGTGTATGGAAGAAAAACATCCAAGTGAATAATGATTTGCGATTGTATCAAATTTGATAACAATATTGGTGAAAATGTTATTGATATTAATATTTTGTATCAAATATAGTTTAAATACATGAAGCTTTCATCTCAGATATTTTCATTGCGCACTTTCAGTCAACCCGGTTATCAAAAATATCATAGATTGTTTCACTGCTCATAAGTCAAACTATATAGATATATAAGCTATCATGTAAAGAACTTTTAGTAAATTCCTGCACATTAATTTTGGCCAGTAGAGAGTCAATCCCTTTTAAAGCCCCGAGATTTCAGTGATGTAAAACAAGCCCCATCTGCACTCCAGATGGAAGAGACGCGGTGGTGCAGCTACTGGCGTACCAAACTCGCGACACGAATGTCTGGGTTAGAATCTTATCTTTGGATCATTTAGGGTAGGCTAGTGACTGTCCTGCTTCAATGCGCATTACTCCAAGATCCGCATCAATAAACAACCTACCTGTGTTACTGAGCCTTACAAAACTCAATGAATCCCATTGAAAAAACCCTTGCTTTTGAAGATAAATTGAAAGAAACAAAAACCTCCTTGTGGCGATACGTTTCTTTTTTTTATATAGTTGTATATACTGGAACTGTTCTTGCAACATCAGACAATCGCCAGCCAGTTACTTTACAAAGTCTCCATTGTTAACATATAGTTAAATTAACAATATCGAAATATATGTTAAACTTGTTTTATTATCTCTTTGGATTCATTGCAAAATCTTAACAGTTGCAATCGGCTAATGCTCAGGTCTCACACAAACGTGATTTACTCATTTCAACTTCAATCAATTCAAAGTTGATCTGTAGTCACCCATTCATAAATGGAAAATTGTATATAATGATTGTAAGTATTATATTATTTGGCACATTCTGTCTAATGGACACAATATGGGAATGCAAAGTCAACAAACACATTTCGGGAAAGGGTATCTCTTCATATACTACAAATCGCAGAGATGACTTGGTACACTGTCGCTTAACATTTACGACTAACCAGGGCCGGTGCAAGGCATTTTGGCGCCCTAGGCGAGATCAGATATCTGGCGCCCCCTTCCACTCACGCCCTCCCCCACCCTCCTATCATGAAATAAACCCTTAGGCGCCCTAGGCGATTGCCTAGTTCGCCTAGCGGAAGCGCCGGCCCTGTATACAATTCGTTTCATTTAGCGGGAAAACTGTATTATTATTCGATCCATTTATTACTAAAGGCGGCAATTTTTTACTATTTTTATTTTTTACGTAGCTCTTTGTGCCGCCCCCAGAAATTTGCCGCCCTAGGCGGCCGCCTAGTTCGCCTAGTGGTTAAACCGGGCCTGCGACTAACATTTACGACTCCCGTATTCGATTCGTTCATATCCCTTGAAGTGTTTACATCTGTAGGACACACGTACATGATCCATGTATATTCTTTAAGAGTGAATATTTTATTCGACATATGTTTGATCTATGTATACCTCCTGAATATTGAACAACTACACAAAACACGTATCTAATCCGTTCATATATCTAGAAGTGAGAACTCATGTTAGTCTGTGATCTTTGTGCCGCTTAAAAATATTTTGATACCATATTTTTTTCAGAGATGCAGAAGGCCTCAAACACAGATATTGTAAAAAACGATATGAGCGCTAGAGTATTTAATGCGATACTTAATTTCATTTCCTATGGAATGGTCATTGTGCGGGCTGATTTGGTTTGTAAATTGTTTCAAGTATCGTCCATGTTTCAGCTAATCTGTGTTCAAGACTTGTGCGTGCCTTTCATGTTACCCTTCCACTATGCCTTAAGGTATATGGATGATTCCGTATCCAGTTCCGAAGCAGGTACACCTATAACAAGAATTTTCAGAGATCATGAACTGGACCTAGAAGTTCAACAAGGGAAATAACTCTCATAATCTCCCTCACCAAACCTTTATGTAGGCCACCGGAGTTTTCTTACAGTTGACACATAGCATTACAGAACCTGATATACACACCACGCCACATTTCATCTTTATTTATTTCCAGACGATGTAGATATATCATTCATATGATTACGATGCCGACATTAATTATTAGAGTTAGACGATGAAGTTGCGCGACAATATTGAACTTCTACTATTACTACAACTACTTCTACAACTACTCGTACAACTTTTAAAAATATAACTACAACTACCACGATTACTACTATTGCGATTATCACTGCTGAGACCAAAACTAATATTATCATAAAACCGTATAAGGTACATATTGGTAAAAATCACATCAATATCATCTCAGTTTTCTATGTGGAAATATTTGAAACAAATCTTACCTTTTGAATGTTTTTGGAATACATGTTTTCCAGTCCAGATGAAAAGTTTCCTATCTCGAATTCCATATTAATATCTTTAATACATCAAACTAATTTCAAAAATGTCGCCGCGCTTAACCAACTGAATACATTATAGTATTTCGAAGTGTGTCTATTATATACTGAAATTCCTGCAACTCCAGTCCTAATATAGACATTTAATGTCTATTAACAGAGTTTAAACACTGTATAATATTTTAGTATCCAATTAAAACATGACAAAGAATACAATAGATGGTGTACATTCCAGTTTTCTTAGTGGTTTCTACAATCTCCTAAACTTTAAACATTTAAATTAGCCTATGTCCATGTATTCATTCATTCATTCATTCATTCATTCATTCATTCATTCATTCATTCATTGCTAACATATTTATTTTTCTTAGTAAAATTTCATATAACTTAAGGGCATGCAGTTAGTATATATGCATACTTTGTCACTTTGAAGTTTACGAATTTGTAGAGAGGGTAGGGAAGAAGGTTCCACATCCAGTTTCATGCAAAACATCAGCAACAAGATTGATAATCGTTGTGCTTTTCTGGTGTTATCTTATGGCGATCAGTATTCCATTTAAACAATGTGGTTTCTTTGTACATATTTTATTTCACAATAATTCACACATAGTATATAGTCAAGAACTGTTATACAATATCTGTTTTTCGTCACTGACTTTTTCTTTAATCTTACTCCCACATTTAAAGACATTTAACCCCAAAACACAAATAGCAGGGTATATGTCTTATATTGTGGGACTACAGAAGTATCAACATTAAATTAACACAGTCAAAATAAAACTTATGAGTCCCTCTCTACAGTATGATTTCATTACCGAAACATATCACGAACATATACAAGACTGCATATCTGGAGCTGAAACGCATCGGCTCCATTTGCCAGTTTCCTTTGAATTATTCTAGGGTACAAAGAACTGAACACACATCCACTGCTCTGTAACGCTCACTGGCTACCTTCCTGTTCTATCCAGAATCAAAGACAAGATGGGTTTGCAATTCTCCATTTCTTCGACTGACTCCAATACAATAACCTGTGTGTGTGTGTGTGTGTGTGTGTGTGTGTGTGTGTGTGTGTGGGATAGATTTAGATTGTTACGTATCTTGAACAAATATATAGTCATATCACAACGACATCTACATTGTGGCAGTTTATGTCTAGCATTGGGGCATCATGCCACAAACGCGTAGCATCATGTCCCACCCGGTAAAATTATCATGAACCCGGATCAACTACTCTTAAAACCAACCTTTTACTGTTAATCGCCGACCAAGGCAGCTGATATAACCGATTTATGTCTTTAGTATGACTCGACCCGGGTTTGAACCGTCGACCTTCCGCCTCCGTGACTGAAGTTCTAGACACTTAGGACACCTAAGCAGTCTAATTTTGTGTTTTGTTTAGAAATTAAAGCTAGTCTCTGATATTCTCCGATTAAGTATTGAAACTTATTATTATTATTATTATTATTATTATTATTATTATTATTATTATTACTGTTGGTGTAGTAGGGAGTAACGCAAATTTTAGTACAAGATTGGTTATACATGGTGACCAGTATAAATCGTGGAGGAAGAACCCCGGAACGGTGAGAAATTTAGACCACTCTGTCATTCGCTCCCACCCTATGTTGGAATGTAGTGGTGGCGGTGATAATGTTTCTGCTAATGACGATGATGATAATGATGTTGGCAGTTGTAATACTAAGAATAATATTGATGGCTGTAGCAGTGATTGCTGTTTTTACCTGGTTTAGTTTCTTATTTTGCCGAAGTTATTCTCACTGTTATCTTTTCTTGTTGAATTGATATTAATATACATTTACGGTGAATTTCTTATTTTATTGCTTATTCTTTGTGTCATAGGCATAAATAAGAACTACTGATAACTGTGTTACGTATTAATTAAAATATTAGTGATACAAATCCTAAAATTAATCATTAAGAACCAAACCCACGAATAAAATTGAGTCAAATGTCTTCCCAAGTACGAGTTACAGAAGGAACAGTACCGGTAACAAGTAAACATTACGTAAAGATGGACGTAAATAACGTAATTAACATCCAACGTCATGACGTTGCTAACGGCAACGTTCCCAGTTACAGTTGTCATTTCCTACGAGTCAGTCACAAAAAACAGACGTGGCTCATCAACTCGGATAATCTTTAGCTGATTTTATTGAACATACTTCGAACATGGATACCGTTTTAGTTTTTAATATTTCAACAGGCTGCCGGGAAAGAATTATGTGTAACAAAGCTCGTTTCCATTCTACTGACAATGTGAGAAACAAAAACTGTCATAGACATACTAGCTTACTATAATAGGAGGGTATGTGGAAGTAACGACTTAACTTTGTTGTTGTTGCAGGGTTTAATGTAACTTTTCAGCACAACATAGGCTATGCATGGCGGCCATTATAAATAGTGGAGTAAAAACTCGCGAAAACTCCGAAAAGAACCACCTAGCCACCAGAAGCTACTGGCAAGCGTTATCACATACCAACATTGGCCGAACCCAAGACTGGAACACAGGCAGACAGAGGTGAGAAGGAAGTAATCTGTAACGACGAGTTCTTTACAATACTGAGCCTCTGGGGGCCCCGACATAACTTTGGCGAAGGTATGTATCTATGTATGGTGTGTAAATGACACGACAGCAAATTAATGGTTATACAGTTATAATTCACAGTTAAGTTAAAAGAATATATTTCTAATATATAATAATATAATATAATAATAGTACATTAATAATAATAATAATAATAATAATAATAATAATAATAATAATAATATATAAATATGTAAACGGAGTGCTAATTTACAGTTAAGTTAAACAAGCAAAGATTCAGAATTGCAGGAGAACTTTAGCAAGGTAGATCCTTCCAAATGTATGTAAATATGTAAAAGCAGTGATACATACTACTACTACTACTACTACTACTACTACTACTAATAACAATAATAATAAGAAGAAGAAGAAGAAGAAGAAGAAGAATAACAATAATAATAATATACTAATAAAAATGAGAGAGAGAGAGAAAGAGAGAAAGAGGGGAAGATAGAGAGAGAGAGAGAGAGAGAGAGAGAGAGAGAGAGAGAGAGAGAGAGAGAGAGAGAGAGAGAGGGGAAGAGAGGGAGAGGGATAAAGAGAGGGTTAAAGAGAGAGAGAGAGAGAGACAGAGAGAGACAGAGAGAGAGAGAGAGAGAGATGTTCCTTCGACATATGCGTCAAGGATAATATTGAATTGATAAGAAACATACTATGATCCTTCTGTGATTAAATATGTAGCGGTTTTTTTTAAAGTATGGACCGAAATATATTGGACAATGAGAAGTTTGGGAATTCAATGTATTATAATAAGTCAAGGTTGTTTTCTTACATCACTTTTTTGTGATAATAATATAAAGCAAATTAGCCAATAGGCAGCAATATGAAAGGTACATTATAATGATTATTAAAACCAATTTTGTGACGAAATTAAAACGTGTGCAGTCATATTTAAAATGGCCCTGTTTCTAAAACTAGATGCATCCCCATGGCATGTGTGGCGCCATTTCACTCATGGTCATAGTGTGATTCTATGGAAATGGGGATCTATTTAATTCAAAGACGGGCTTAAATGCTTCAAATCATTGTCGAATAATAGATAAAGTAATGTTTTGCAGACAACAATAAAATTAAACATCAAGGTTTTGAGGTTATTATCTATTTGGAGCATGACCATATTCGTTCCTTAGGTGTTATTAATTAAAGATTAGTCACGTACAATTAAATCGCTTGAACAAAACAAATTTTCTCAAGTTGTTCATTTACTCGGCCTGTTTTCCATAATTTTATATATTTAAGGTTATTACAAACATATTTTAAAGTGTGATATTGTTATTTGTAATGATGTGGTTACAGATAGGTAAATCTTTCAAGTCATACATGTATATATAAGAAACAATTCGCATTATGATGTTTCGTTTAACTGAAGAGCTGTTCTAGAATACAAATATTAACTATTTAGGAAATCTCTTGTCTTCATAATTTTGCATTAAGGATATATTTCCCAAACATGATAA
The DNA here is from genome assembly GCA_029339505.1 of Unio delphinus. Classification (NCBI taxonomy): domain Eukaryota; kingdom Metazoa; phylum Mollusca; class Bivalvia; order Unionida; family Unionidae; genus Unio; species Unio delphinus. The sequence goes on from JAQISU010000370.1 coordinate 310,685, forward strand.
TAGTAAAAGGATTTCTACATTTGTATTGGGTCATATCATAGTTATTCATCTACGATTAATGTTCTTTGATGAAACATGCTGTCACATTATAGGCTAAGCTGCAGAGATGGAAGTTGTAAATGACACAGCCAAATTTAGTTTCATTTCGTCTCTTTCCTCCATGCTTAGTGTAGTATTGGAAAAGATCACCATACATAGAAAGGCAAACATATCAGACACACTGGTGTCTGTCCAGTTTGTATCACCGATTTCAGAATCCGCACATTGTTTAGTTGCAAATTTATTTGTTTCAGTTACGTTTTTTAAAAAGATTCCAACTGGAAAATGTAAATTAATAATGTATGTTCTAGAGCTGTTTAATGCATATTATGTGATGGTCCTGACTGCTAAGTAAATGGACTTGTGTCATTGTCTGGCACTTATGCAAACCAATTTGGCTAATCATCATCAGTGTATGATGATATGATTTCAGAACCGTCTTCAATAATGTCATCATTGTTAATAAAATCTGGTATTCCGTACGAGCTGAATCCAGAAAGGTCGTTTTCGCTTCTGGACAAATCACTGTTACTACAGTAATGAATAGACGCGGACAGAATCGCCATGACGAAATCAAGGAATTCCCTTCGCAAATACAAAAGTTCGCTTCCGGTATCGCATGTGATACGATTTGATTGCAACTTTGGTATTGATATGAATTTGAAAATGTGCAACACGTATTGTTTTGTATTTTTATTTTATATGTCCCACAAGTATAGCGGATTTCATGTTTTAAACACATTAAAGCTCCGTTTTACATAAGGATGTATGGATAGAGACATCCTGCCGTATTTGCCGTGCATTATAAAAAAAAAATGATTTGTAGCATAAAGAAAATACCGGCAGTATAAAATGATTTTATTAATGTAAACTTCGGCATCATATTTGGAAACCTTTACACTAATAAGTAACTTCCATATGTAAATGCGGATTGCCTTGGCAAACCCCTCTACGTATAAAATGTCAGTTAAATTTAGATTCACAGTCTAAACACGTCATTAAGACCGGATGTTGTAAAAATGATTTATTAGTTTTGAACTTTGTTTGGTTACAATGTGGTGAATCATGATTGAACTGGAAGATATTACCTTTCCATAGTATACACTGTGTAAAGCGGGGGTGGGGTGGGGAGGGCAAACGTTAAAGCGTTGTATTGCTTCATTCGGAAATACATGCTATCTGGTTATAAAACCACCAAACGCATCTTTCATATTACAACATAATTTCGTTACAGATAGGTAGTATTGTTATTGCCCTTTCTTTAAATTTATTTTTTTGTTTTTTTTTTATCTTTATATTATGATCATAAAGTATACAATCCACTGACAAATGTACGAGTGACACAAAGAACGGTAACTCTAAGCATCAGCATGAAGAACAAAATACACGGCTAATTTTGAAGTGTTTTCCCAAGTACGGATAAAGGAAAGAACGGTACCGGTAAACATAAAAACGTAATAAGCATCAAACGTCACGACGTTGCCAAAGGTGACATGCCCTGTCGCCGTTGACATTTTCTTTGTGTAATTCACAGATAACAGACGTACCGTTTCACAGCTATGATACATTTTGAAAATTTTATTGACAATCCAGATACAATTCTAGTATTGGATATTGCACATGGCTCCCGGGAAAAAAATGTATATGTTTAATGAAGTTTAATTGAATTTCTACCGAAAATAATGAGAATGAGAAATGTCATAGCTATAATCTCACATTGAAATAGGAGGGGGAAGGTATGACGAGACAACATTGGGAAAGGTATGTATCTAGGTACATGGTACACATGACACGTCAGCACAATACTGGCTATGCAGTGCCAATCGAAATATGAATTAAAGTAGATAATGACTGAGGGTAAAGCTATATCTGAAATATATAAAATACAAGATGTACAAGTAAAAATTCACATTAAAGTTAGGGTGTTTGTAAGTTAAATATTGAAGACATACATTTAACCATTAAGTTATCAGGAAAGACTTATAATAGATCAGTCTCTCTCTCGTGCGTGCGCTTCTCTCTTCCTCTTTTATACCTTCCTCATCTCTCAGCACTTGTCCATCTTTCTCATTCTTTTACAAGCGACCTCCTCCCTTACGTCTCACTTATATTATATATTTTATTTTTTCTTTCTAGCTCGCTGTCCTTTCTCTAAAACGATTATCTCTTGTCTGTTTCTTTGGCACCTCTCTTGCTGTCGTTCCTCTAGCCAGTCTCTCAAGTCTCACATCCCTGTCCCTCTCGCTTATCTTTACTGTGTCTCTCTCATCACTATTTCGCGTCTCTCCCATTGCTATTTATCTCCCTTTTCTCTAGTTTTTCTGCTTCGATCTATTTCTTGCGTCTCTCACTATTTTCAGCTTTAATTTTGTTGCGTCTCTGTCTCTCGTTGTTTTCTTCTGGCGACTCTCTTTCGTTCTCTCTTTTGTTTATTTCTCCCTCACGTACCCATCTCTGCCCGCCCCCGCCACCCCCCCCCCCCTCTCTCTCTCTCTCTCTCTCTCTCTCTCTCATTTGTCCATATCTCTCTCACTCATGTTAATGTCACGTGTTTCTCAAAATTGTCGCCTTTCTGGAGAACCTCTTTTGTTCTCTCTCTCCCTCTCTCTCTCTCTCTCTCTCTCTCTCTCTCTCTCTCTCTCTCTCTCTCTCATTTGTCCATATCTCTCTCACTCATGTTAATGTCTCGTGTCTCTCAAAACTGTTGCCTTTCTGGAGAACCTCTTTCGTCCTCTCACTCACTCACCCTCTCTCTCTCTCTCTCTCTCTCTCTCTCTCTCTCTCTCTCTCTCTCTCTCTCTCGTACATATCTCTCCGATTCGTGCTAATGTCTTGTCTCTCAACACTGACTCCTTTCTTGGGAATCTCTGTTGGCCTGTCTATGTCTTTCTCTGTCTCTCTCACGAATCAATGATGTTTTCTATTTATATTCGTTCGATTCTCTTTCTTGTCGTATCGCAACTCTTGTCAAGTATCTGCTTTGAAATGTCTATGTATCCTTTTGAGCTCTCCTCGCTCACATCTACCTGTTTTTATTTCCCTTATCTCTCTCGTTTGGCTTTCAACTCTTTAGTCTCTGAACATATCAAGTGTCTCTCTTCTCTCTCGTCCCTCGTGTCTGTCTGACTTGTGCGCCTTTGCCTTGAGTCTCTCTCTCTCTCTCTCTCTCTCTCTCTCTCTCTCTCTCTCTCGACTCTTTTGTATTACTGTCTGGCTTTCAATTAACTTACTATTCGCTTTTGTCCTTTGCTCTCTCTGTCTCTCTGTCTCTCTCTGTCTCTCATGTATTGGCTATAACCTCTATCTCGTATCTCTCTCTTGCTCTCTATTTGTTTTTCTCTCTAGCTGACATTTTCGTTTCACTTGCACTCTGTTATCTCGCCCGATTTGTCTGTCTGTGGATTTTATTCTTAATGATAATAATATAATGATTATTATTATTTAAAAAATCCACAAAAAAATGCAATAATATTCATACCTTTAATAAAAGATATCACAGCGGTGAAACGGTAAGTCTGTTTACTGTGAATTGCACAAAGAAAATGACAACAGCGGTAGTGCATGTCACCTTTGGTAACATCGTGATGTTTGATGCTTATGACGTTTTTATGTTTCCTTTACGTTCTATCTTTTATCCGTACTTGGGAAAACACGTCACAATTAGCCGTGTATTTTGAACTCCATAATGATGCGAGTTACCGTTCTTTGTGTCATCGCACATTTATAAAACGTTAGCTTATATTTCGGAAAGAAGCAATGAAACGCTTTAACTACTGCAGCCCCCATTTAACACAGTGAATACGATGAAAGGGTAATTCTTTCTATCCATTGTTAATTCACCGCATAGTAACAAAACGCAGGTCAAAATCATCTTTACTAACATCCGGTATGTGAATGTCTCTTGTCTATATCTTTGGTATCTATCTTGATTGTTGTTCCTTTAGTCGGTCCCTCGAATATCTCACTCACGTATCACTGCTCTGTGTCTTTCTGGCAGTTCTTCCATATGTATCTCTTGTCTTAATATTGCAACTCTCTCTGTCTCTGTCTCTCTCCCTCTCTCGCTGTCTCTATAGTCTCCTTCTTTCATGTCTCTTGCCTCTCACATATATTCCCTCTCGTCCGTTTGCGTCTGTCTCTTTAATATTTTCTCGCACCGGTCTTTCTCATCATTCTTGACCCTTTGGCTCTATCACTCTAATCTGTGACTTTTCTGTCTCTTGCAAACATGCACACACCCTTCTCTGGTGTCTTGTTTTACCTCATATCTCTGTTCTATGTCTCCCGCTCATCCGTTTCTCATTCGCTCGAACACGTTCTTCTCGTTAATCTCTCACATTTCGTTTCTCACTTGCATCTCTGACATAGTCTCATTCCTGTCGATTTCTGCAATCTCTAGCGTCCCAATCTTACGTCTTCCGATAGCCCCCTCCACTAACCCCCCAACTCTCTCTCTCTCTCTCTCTCTCTCTCTCTCTCTCTCTCTCTCTCTCTCTCTCTCTCTCTGAGGTTTCCCAATCCCTTGCATTCTATCGTCTCTTTCACTGTTGTAAGCTCTAGTCTGTCACTCGCTCGCTCTCATCACTACCTCTCTCTCTCTCTCTCCCTCTAGTTTCTCTCTATCTGTCTCTCTCTCTCTCTCTCTCTCTCTCTCTCTCTCTCTCTCTCTCTTATCTCTTTCTCTTCTTGTTTTTGTCTAATCTTTTGCTCTCTCGACCCACTCGCGCTCCAACGAATCCCACTGTCTTTTTCGATTCTTCGTATTTCACTCGCTCATGCCTTTTTATTCACCTGCTCGTCTCTCTCTCTCTCTCTCTCTCTCTCTCTCTCTCTCTCTCTCTCTCTCTCTCCTGTTTCTCTCTCGTCTTTGTATAGTTTCTCATATGTCGATGCTATCTGATCTCTCACTCTCTCTCTCGTGAATATCGTGACACTTTCTTGTATGTCTGTCTGCCTCGGTCATCACTGACTGTCTTTCGATTTACTCTAGTCTTTCTCTCTTGATCTATTCCTTATGTCTATCACTATGGCCTAGTTTCATTTCTAACGCCTCTCTCTCTCTCTCTCTCTCTCTCTCTCTCTCTCTCTCTCTCTCTCTCTCTCTCGTACGCCTTTCTTCCGTTCTCTCTTTCTTCTATCTTCTCCCGCGTCTCTATATAATCTCTCTTTCGTCTCTAACTCTTTTATGCATATCTGTCTATTTCAAGTCTTTGTCTCGTGCGTCTCGACATTGTCGTCTTTCTGAAGAACTTGTTTCGTTGTCCCATCTCCCAGTCTCACTTGCTTCGCATTTGCCCTCTCTCTCTCTCTCTCTCTCTCTCTCTCTCTCTCTCTCTCTCTCTCTCTCTCTCTGGTATTTACTGATCTTGCTTTCTCTCGTCATTTCCACTGTTATATTTTATAGTCTCTGTCACTCGCTCTCTCCAATCTCTGTCTCTCTCTCGCACTAGTCTGCCTGTCTGTCTCTGTATTTTTGTGTTTTCTCTCACTCGCTCTCTTTTCTCTCTCCTATCTCATATATATATATATATATATATATATATATATATATATATATATATATATATATATATATATATATATATATATATATATATATATATATATATATTGTAACCTCAAGAGGTCTGGAAAATTATTCCGGGGTTTGAGCTATCATTTTCAGACCTGAAGCTACAAGGGTTCGTCTGACTCTAGCATTAGAGATAAAACATCAATATAGAAAGATTAAAAAAATTCAGGACATATTTATTCAATCATTTCTCATTTGTTAAAAAATTACATCCTTTTTACCAGATTACATATTCAAATTGTATGTAATGAAATATATCAGTAAATAGAACCAAGGTGGACATATCTCTATTATCTAAAAACACGTCATAAATTACTAAAACCAACCCTGGGTGTTAAAATTATTTAGTGGGCATTTTATATTCTTTTAAATTTATAAGATCTGAATTTCAGAATCCTACTTTGGGTTCTGAAATTCGGGTGTAGAAATTTCGTCTGCTTACGAGAACTTGTTTTTTAAAATCTGAGTTCCAAATTACGTTTCTAAATTTCATACAATAAATCTTTTCTCTTTAAACAATTAGCTCTCTCATTTTCTCTCTTGATTTACTAATCCTTATTCTAGCTATCAAGCTTCACCAGTCCTTGTTCTACCTGTCTTCTGCCTTTTTCTTTCTACTCCTATCTGCCCTAACTAGTGTTGTGCCGATTATCGATTATAATCGATCATCAGTTGGTTGAGCAAACCAAAAAGATAATCAATTGTGAAGCTCCAAAATCGATTATCTGTAAAGGGAGACTGCCTTTTAGGTGTATGCAAAGCACAAAGGTTAGTAAAACTCCCAGCCACTAAAGTTGACCTGAAAGTTATTAATCCCTTCACAACTACAAATAAAAAAACCTTACGATTCATAATTAGGAACATATAGTCATTATTACATGGTCAAGTTGTTAAATTGTTCAGTTAATAAATTTAAACATTTTGTTGATTTATATCAGTTAAATCGCAACATCTTTTGTAGTATTTATAAACAATGACAAACAAGAAAATCATGTCCTTCTATGCTTTAAGTTATAGACACATCACATATAAAGGAAAGAATTTCGGGAGATTGTAGCAGTATTTCAGTTACATATGACTGATCAGCCATAAAAAGTTGCGTTCATTTAACAAAGTTGTAGAACAAAATTAACACATAATTTTAGTAATACACGATGTAATATTATTGTCAGATTAAAGTATACATGTCATTAAAAGAGATTACTCCTGTACATTTCTAAACATATTGAACTCTTGATCAAAGATACAACTGTGTAACAAAAATTAAAATTTGCTCATAGTAACCGATTATAATCAATGATCAGTTGGTTAAGGGGAACCAATTATCGATTATGAATTTCTGACCAGGGTGGGGGGTGGGGTGTTGATCCTCGTTACTCTCCCCAGCACAAGCTGGTTCAAGTTGATTGAGGAACACCGTCTGTTAGCCAATAGTGTCTTACTATGGTGTAGTGTTTACCTTGTCCACCCATGCGTGTATTACGTAGTGTATATATTATTGTATATATTTTTATTTATAGCTTTTTAAATAATAATTTTGATGACGGTTAATCTTTGTTTTGTTCATCAAATATAATTAAGTCTTGTTAACCCACTAAGGAATTCAGGCTGATAATACTCTCTATCACAAGTCAGAGCTAACTTGTGACATATATTCCTCACTGGAGCTGGTGAGAATATTGATTTCTTTACAATCTGATTCCTGAACTTAAGATCGTACTCTCGTCCCTTAGAACTATTAAGTTCCAGGGCAAATTTCCTTTCCTTTCCTAATATATATTAAATATTTATTATTTCCCAGTTGACTTTGCCAAAGTCGTTTGTCCATTGTGTATGTATTTTGTATTTTTTTTTTATTCTGTTTGTTGTACAGTGTTATCTAAGATCATATTCTTTTGAGTTGTAGAACTATATAAAAATTTTGTGAAATTTTGAAGATTTGTTTATAAATAGAGAAAACAAAATTAAAATTAAATTACTTTTAAACGATCAAATGGTGCAATTTATTGAAATAGTTTATGTATTAGTGTTATCTAATAATTTCAATTATATGCTGTGGCATATCCAAAATTATATGTCTAGTAGCGTTGTGTTTTAACGTTGTTCATTAAGGTCGTCCAGTTCCATTGCAGTTGTTTCCCTTTAATAAGTTAGTCTAACTTAGACTGTTTTTTTTTTTTTTGAGTAACACAATACTCAGTTGGTCAAAATAAGTTATAAAAGTAATTATATTTGTCAAATCCAAGCCAAATTGTTATAAAATTAGTTGTTGAGATAAATTTGGAATTAGTTTAAAGTAAACTAATGAGTGATTTCCATATAGCTTATTGATTTTTAAATGTGTTAGTATAAAGGACGAGGTGAGAGAAAGAAGAAGGAATGAAAGGTAAAGTTCTCCACAGTTCTATATTTATACGACAGAGGGCAGCATAAGTGCTGTGTATATTAGGGAGGTACATAGTTCAGTATCAGTTTACGATTGTACAAGATGCATCTTTTATTAGTTGGACACAGTGTAATTGCAAGACTTAGTTCTGATCGCTTTCTTTTAGGTTCTTGTAGGATACCTACTGGTTTTTCTTTGTCTTATTATGGAATTCCTCGAGCCAGGATCAACAGTTTCTTGGATGGTTTTTTGCCTGGACCTTTTCCAGACATTATTTTTCTTCAAGTTGGGGATAATGAAGTTGGATACTTATCTCCCCCTGAAATTTTGGATAATCTAAAGAGGTTGATTCAAGTTTATTTACACCTGGGCGTAAACCATATCCTTGTGGGAGCTTTCTTACCAAGGGAGCGTCCCCGGTGTTGACCCTCGTTACTCTCCCCAGCACAAGCTGGTTCAAGTTGATTGAGGGACACCGTCTCTATGCCAAAAGTGTCTTACGATGGTGTAATGTTTTCCTTGTCCATCCCATGAGTGTATTAAGTAATGTATATATTATTGTATATATTTTTATTAGATATTTTATTAAATTTTTTTTGACGGTTAATCTTTGCTCTGTTCACCAAATAATAATAAGTCTCATTAACCCACTAAGAGAATCAGACTGATAATACTTTCTATCACAAGTCAGAGTTGACCTATGACATATATTCTCCACTGGTGCTGTGATGAATATTGATTTCTTTACAATCTGATTCCCGAACTTAGGATCGTACTCTCATCCCTTAGAACTATTAAGTTCCAGGGCCGATTTCCTTTCCTTTTCTTAATAAAATGAAATATTTATTATTTCCCAGTTGACTTTGCCAGAGTCATTTGTCCATTGTGTATGCCTTTTGTGTTTTTAGTCTGTTGTACTATGTTGTTGTATGGACGGCACTATCTAAATCATATCTTTTGAGTTGAAATTCTAAATAAATATTTTTGTGAAATTTTTAATCTTTATTTTGTTTTTTATTTGTTTTATATAAAAAAAAGAAAAGAAAATTAATAGTTAGAATTAACTTTAGGTCCAATGGTGTAATTTATTTAAATAATTTATGTTTATTTGTTCTCTATTTTTTCTTTTTATATGCAGTGGCATAGCCAAAATTGTTATGTCTAGAAGCGTTGTTTTATCGTTGTTCAATTAGGTCGTCCAGTTCTCGCAGTTGTTTCCCTTTAATCACTTAGTCTAGATAAGACTGTTTTTTGGAGTAACACATTACTCACTTTGTAATTAGAATATATAAGTAATTATTTTCTTTTCCAGATTTTGGAAATTTAGTTATTGACGTGAATTTTCAATTAGTTTATAGTAAACTAATGAGTGATTTTCTTGTTCATTGTGTGGATATAATTAAAATAGTGATAGAGAAAAAAAGGAATAAAAAGTAAAGTTCTCCACAACTCCACATCTACTCTGTAGGTGGCAACATAAGTTTTGCATATATTAGTGGTGTTTAGCATTCAGTCTTAGTTGACAACGTCCCGGATGTTGACCCTCGTTTCTCTCCCCAGCACAAGCTGGTTCAAGTTGATTGAGGGACACCGTCTCTATGCCAAAAGTGTCTTACGATGGTGTAATGTTTTCCTTGTCCATCCCATGAGTGTATTAAGTAATGTATATATTATTGTATATACTTTTATTAGATATTTATTTTAAAAATTTTCTGACGGTTAATCTTTGCTCTGTTCACCAAATAATAATAAGTCTCATTAACCCACTAAGAGAATCAGACTGATATTACTTTCTATCACAAGTCAGAGTTTACCTATGACATATATTCTCTACTTGTGCTGTGATGAATATTGATTTCTTTACAATCTGATTCCCGAACTTAGGATCGTACTCTCATCTCTTAGAACTATTAAGTTCCAGGGCCGATTTCCTTTCCTTTTCTTAATAAAATGAAATATTTATTATTTCCCAGTTGACTTTGCCAGAGTCATTTGTCCATTGTGTATGCCTTTTGTGTTTTTAGTCTGTTTGTTGTACTATGTTGTTGTATGGACGGCACTATCTAAATCATATCTTTTGAGTTGAAATTCTAAATAAATATTTTTGTGAAATTTTTAATCTTTATTTTGTTTTTTATTTGTTTTATATAAAAAAAGAAAAGAAAATTAATAGTTAGAATTAACTTTAGGTCCAATGGTGTAATTTATTTAAATAATTTATGTTTATTTGTTCTCTATTTTTTCTTTTTATATGCAGTGGCATAGCCAAAATTGTTATGTCTAGAAGCGTTGTTTTATCGTTGTTCAATTAGGTCGTCCAGTTCTCGCAGTTGTTTCCCTTTAATCACTTAGTCTAGATAAGACTGTTTTTTGGAGTAACACATTACTCACTTTGTAATTAGAATATATAAGTAATTATTTTCTTTTCCAGATTTTGGAAATTTAGTTATTGACGTGAATTTTCAATTAGTTTATAGTAAACTAATGAGTGATTTTCTTGTTCATTGTGTGGATATAATTAAAATAGTGATAGAGAAAAAAAGGAATAAAAAGTAAAGTTCTCCACAACTCCACATCTACTCTGTAGGTGGCAACATAAGTTTTGCATATATTAGTGGTGTTTAGCATTCAGTCTTAGTTGACAACGTCCCGGATGTTGACCCTCGTTTCTCTCCCCAGCACAAGCTGGTTCAAGTTGATTGAGGGACACCGTCTCTATGCCAAAAGTGTCTTACGATGGTGTAATGTTTTCCTTGTCCATCCCATGAGTGTATTAAGTAATGTATATATTATTGTATATACTTTTATTAGATATTTATTTTAAAAATTTTCTGACGGTTAATCTTTGCTCTGTTCACCAAATAATAATAAGTCTCATTAACCCACTAAGAGAATCAGACTGATATTACTTTCTATCACAAGTCAGAGTTGACCTATGACATATATTCTCTACTTGTGCTGTGATGAATATTGATTTCTTTACAATCTGATTCCCGAACTTAGGATCGTACTCTCATCTCTTAGAACTATTAAGTTCCAGGGCCGATTTCCTTTCCTTTTCTTAATAAAATGAAATATTTATTATTTCCTAGTTGACTTTGCCAGAGTCATTTGTCCATTGTGTATGCCTTTTGTGTTTTTAGTCTGTTTGTTGTAATATGTTGTTGTATGGACAGCACTATCTAAATCATATATTTTGAGTTGAAATTCTAAATAAATATTTTTGTGAAATTTTGAATCTTTATTTTATTTTTTTAATTTTTTTTTTTGTATAAAAAAGAAAATAAAATTAATATTTGGAATTAACTTTAAGTCCAATGGTGTAGTTTATTTAAATAATTTATCTTTATGTGTTCTCTATTATTTCTTTTTATATGCAGTGGCATAGCCAAATTTGTTATGTCTAGAAGCGTTTTGTTTTATCGTTCAATTAGGTCGTCCAGTTCTCACTGTTGTTTCCCTTTGATCACTTAGTCTAGATAAGACTGTTTTTTGGAGTAACACATTACTCACTTTGTAATTAGAATATATAAGTAATTATTATTTTTTTCTCAATATTTTGGAAATTTAGTTATTGACGTGAATTTTGAATTAGTTTATAGTAAATTAATGAGTGATTTTCTTGTTCATTGTGTGGATATAATTAAAATAGTGATAGAGAGAAGAAGGAATAAAAAGTAAAGTTCTCCACAACTCCACATCTACTCTGTAGGTGGCAGCATAAGTTTTGCATATATTAGTGGTGTTTAGCATTCAGTCTCAGTTGACAACATGCATCTCTTGTTTGTTGGTCATAGTATTATTGCCAGATTAAGTTCTGATCGTTTTCTTTTGGGTTCATGTCGGATACCCTCTGGATTAACTGTATCATATTACGGAATTCCTGGAGCTTAGATGGATTTTTGCCTGGCCCTTTCCCAGACGCCATTTGTATTCAAATAGGGGAGAATGAGGTCGGATATTTATCCCCTTCTGAGCTTATAGAGAATCTCAAGAGATTGGTTCAAGTTTATATCCATCGAGGTATAAATCATGTTCTTATTGGAGCCTTCTTGTCCAGGACTTACCATTGGACAATATATCGATTCATTACCAATGAAATTTCTCAGTATGTCAGAACTGTTCACGGTGTTCACCTTAGTTGGAGGGGAAGGCGATGGTTAGTTCAAAAAGTGTTTTTAATTTTCTCAACAGACTATTTTAGTATTTTTCTTTCTAATCTGTCGAAGTTGTTGTTAATTTTTACAGTTCATAGTAGTTTCTGTTTATAGTAGATCACGTGATTTTACTACTACTTCAGTCACGTGGTATTTTGTCGATCCAGGCATGTTAGTATCATGTATAGGTCAAATCACTTTATAGAATTGGGTTAAACTGTAAAACTCCTAATTATTCAATACAAGTATTTGTGGAGTTTGGATAGAAAGAAGAAATAGAACATTGTCATTTGCGTTTGAAATATTATTTACTTTTATTCTGGGATATCAATTCTTATAATTTATCAAATTCAGAAAGTACCACATCTGGTGTTATACAACTAGCCAATTGGCTATCCAGTGTCTTTTGTAGCCCACTGCCCATAACAAGTAATATCAAATTATTAATATTATATATTTTCTAGAACTTTATTCCTTTTCCTTATTATTTGTGTTATATAATTTACAACATCTTGATAAAGTTTTTTATCATTAATGTTGTTAGTATATAGCAAGTCATTGTTTTCAAATCTACCATTTATACTTTTTATTTTATTTATAATTTTCTCTCTTTCATTCTTAAACACATTACATTGTAGTATTAAATGGAATTTACTATCTTGGAAGTTGTTACATAATGTACATTTTAAAATTTTAGGGATTAGTTTTCTTTTAAAAGCAATTTCACTTGTCCACCAAATATCATGTAGGTAGTTAAAAATTGAATTAGATTTACAAAAAGTTTTTATTTGAGACCACTTTCTCCAAATGATTGTCCAATTCAAATTAGGTATTTTTATTTCAATCTTATGTTTAGGTAACATAAGTTTTTTGAGTATATCATATATTTCTAACTTTTTGGATGATTTCCATATTAATTGTGAGTATTTATATCTCTTTAGATTTGTAATCTGTCTTTTTAGGATTGTTGGAGGATTTAAAGTTTTTAAAATTCTATTATTGTAGTATATCTTTTTGTTATATGGTAAAGACAAGCCAAACCAGTAAATGTAAACACCCTGCCATGGATATTGTGGTGGATTATCAAGTGTCATTAATCTATATAAATAGTTAGAGGATTGTTTTAATCTTAAGTTTGGAAGATTTATTCCTCCCATTTCTTTATTGTACTGTAAGGAGGTTTTAGATATTTTATGTACCTTTGACCACAGAAAATTATAAATTGATTGTTCAATTTTTTTAATATGGTATATGTCAAAATCTATTATGTCAAATTCATGCCAAATTGAATTAAAAAGATAGTTTTTAGTGATATGAGCTTTTCCCATGAAGCTATAGGCCCTCAGCTTCCATGTGTCTTTATGAGTTTGAATTTTATTAAGAATTTGCTGTAGATTTTTCATTTTGTTATTTTTCCCTAAATATACTCCTAAAACTTTTATTTGTTCTTTAATTTTTTCTTTAGGAAATGTTAAATATTTTTCTTTTGTCCAACTTTCAATCATAAAAATCTCTGTTTTTTCTTGATTTAGTTCAGATCCTGAAGCATTACTGAACTTTTTAAATTGTTTAATTAAGTTTTCATAAGAGTTATTAGTAGTAATAAAATTTGTTAAGTCATCTGCATGTAAGAAAGTTTTTGTTGGTTTCGTTATATTTGGAAGTGAAATTCCTTTTATCAAATCATCATTCTGGATAGAAACATTAAGTGTTTCTATTCCAATCACATATAGTAGCATTGATATTGGGCATCCCTGTCTTACTGATCTTGTAATAGGGAAAGTGTTTGTTTGTGCCCCATTAATTTGTATTTTAGACTTAACTTGGTTATACAATATTTTTATCCATTTGATAAAATTTGGGCCAAATCCATTTTTTTCAAGAGTTTTAATTATAAAGTTTATTTCAATCTTATCAAATGCTTTTTCCTGATCAAATTGTATTAAAGCACCGCCTAATTTGTTGGTTGCCATATATTCAATTATGGTCTTAATAGAAAGAATATTGTCAGATATTTGCCTTCCTAGTGCTCCACAGGTTTGGTTGTTCATAGTTATTTCACCTAGTGTGTTTTTCAGTCTATTTGCCAAAATAGTACTTAATATTTTGTAGTCTATGTTGAGAAGAGACACCGGTCTCCAATTTTTTAAATCGGTAGTTTCTCCTTTTTTCTTGTATATGAGTGTTATCAAGCCTGTTCTCATTGAGTTACTCATTATTTCACAGTGAAATATATAGTTATATAAGTTTTGTAGAAGTGGTAAAAGTTGAATTTTAAATTTCTTGTAAAATTCTGTAGTTAGTCCATCTAATCCAGGTGCTTTATTTTTAGAAAGGTTATCAATTGCTTTTTCTATCTCTAATAATCCTATCGAGTTATCACATATTTCTTTGTCTTCTTCTGTAATAGTGGATAGAGTTACATTTTCTAAATATTTATCTATCTTATATTCGGATATATGCTTGCTTTGGTATAGTTTTGTGTAAAATTCTTTAATATTATCTATAATTTCTTTTTTATCTTCAGTAATTTGGTCATTTATTTTTAATTTAGTAATTAATTTCTCATTTCCTTTTTTTAATTCCTCTCTTCTATAAATATCTTTTCCTATATCATATATATCATGGTAAAAACCAGCTCTTTGTTTTTCTCCTTTATTTTTATATTTTTTTAGAATATCTAAAATTTCTTTACTTTTTGATTTCTGATCTTCAGTGGTATTCTCATTTTCTATAATTCTTTTACATTCTTTTTCCAAGATTTGGTTGTTTTTACTTTGAAGTCTTGAATATTTTTGACAAATTGTTTTAAATTTTTCTTTTAATTCATCCCATGATTTTAGGTTCTCAAAATAAAAAGATTCTATTTCATTTTTAATTTCAAATTGTAGTTCCTGGAGTTTCAGTACACTAGAATTCAATTTCCAATATCCTTTTCCCCATTTCTTAAAATATTGAGTTTTATATTCTAAATAGATTGTTTTATGATCTGCAAATAGTTGATCCAAAATTTCACATTTTATTACATTATCTTTATTTCTTTGTGATACATAAAAGTGATCTATTCTTGACTTAAAAGGTGTATTTTTCAGTTCAAAAGTATATTTTATGTCATTTTTGTGTAATTTTCTAAAAGCATCTAAAATGTTGTTAGTTTTAATAAATTGATTTAATATCAAAGCTTGTTGGTTTCTAATTTTTAGAGTTGATCTGTCTATTTTTTCAATACATGCATTAAAATCGCCAGAAATCACTATGTCTTCTTGAGCATACATGGATACGTGGCTATTTAGTTTGTCATAAAAAATTATTTTTGAATTTCGCACTTGATGGAGCATAAATATTTATCAAGTTTGTGTTATCCAGTAGAATGTGTATCAATCTACCTTTTAAGTTATTGGGAGTTGGTATTAATTTCCAGTTTTTTTGTAATGTTACAAGGTATCTCCATTAGCCCTAACCCTATCTGGTACCGATTTGGAGCAGCGGTGCTCCTTATATACAAGTTTGGCACGTGTAAACATTCTGGTAAACAAAGCATGGATTGCAATCGATCGGCCAATCCATATCGACCATGCTGGCGGGACATGACGTCACGACAGAAGTACACACAACTCCGTGTTTGAATTTTCCTAATTTAACTTAATGTACGACAATATAATCAGTCATGACAAATCTATCGGAATATTTTATTCTCATCTTCGAATGTCTATGCAGGTACTTTAATATTAAAATCTTGTATTGTTGTACAAAGTACGCGAATGGGTAACGAGCATATCGCTGTACGAGGGGACTTCTCAAAATGGCTACGCTCGACCACAACAACGTGCAGTCGCTAGAATCAGCTGATCGAAAGATACATGAAATAACGGCATAGCACTATCCCCATCTTCAAAGAATTGGTCCCCAATTCAGCGATTACAAGAAAGCAAAGTTTTTTGGAAATACGGTAAGTTAAGCTCGAAATGCACGTTACCAACATGTTAATTTTGCAAACAAATACGAGATTTTCGTTCAATATTAATTCAATCTGGTTTTGACTCTACTATTGTTTTATATTTACATTACATTACACAAGGCTAAACTGCTTAACATTAACAGTTCGTGCCTTGTGCATGACAATAATCTCTCTCTCTCTCTCTCTCTCTCTCTCTCTCTCTCTCTCTCTCTCTCTCTAATTTTACATGACATATCCAGCAACAATGATTTCAGATGTAATAAGTTAAAAGTACAGCATATTATCACTTATATCAATGATATGAAATATATGTATGTACATATTTAGAGACACTATTTTTGTTTATAATGAAATTATTCAATATTTTCTTAACATATATTATTGATACAATATTTCATGATTACCTACATGAAAGAATTTAAATACACATATACACAATAAATATTGTCATCTGTAATGACAATAATATAACTTAATAAATAAGAGTTCTATTTAAAGTAACACTTATATCAGAAGTTCATAGTTCTTGAATCACTTGTATCCACTTGAAGTTGCATAATCCCTGAATCCATTGCTGTCCTTCCGAAAAGTTATGACTGTCACATTTAGAATATTGATCCCAGGAAGAAGAATTTCTTGATGAATATCCACACTAGACAGTTCAGAAAGCACTCCAAAACAGGAACCAGTTTTCATATTTTCAACATCAGTTTCATAAACAGTTTCAGTTTCAAGCATCTGATTCATTATCATTATAATATCTGTTTTCATGTTATCATTTTCAAAGCAATATTCACTTCATTGGAAACATTATACATCACTCATTAATTCACAATCAGTATCAACTACTTTTCTCCATATATGTTTTCAGAACCTTACACTCCATGACTGCATAAGGATCTGATGAGATTCCAATCTGCTTGATTCTTACTGGGGCATGAGCATGCAGAAAGTAATATGACTAACCAGACACTTAAAATAAATATTATTCATGTAAGTACTATATTTCCAACTATTTAAAATATTACTAACGTTCATTGGAAATGTGTATTAAGATAACTATAACTGTTCAAAGTTCCCATTTTAAACAAATATTATACCAACTAAAAAAATATTTAACAAAAAATATGTTTCATTGTTCATGGTACCTATAGAGAATAAGAGTATATTATCTTAAGTTTTCTAATCTTTTCTCCACCAACTGGACAAGTCCCTTAATGTTATAAAATCTTGCCTCTAATAGTATCTCAAATAAGTCTTGAGTCCCTTTTGGGAGTAGACGTATTGGAAATTCTGTTGCATCTCTCATATAGTTTAATATTACCCTAAAATGAGTTGGATCTCTATCAAAAAAATATTGGATTCTGATTTCCTCCCTTCCTAGTGTCTATATCTGCTAATCTTGTATTTTCTATTTTGTTCAGAGTTGTTCTTGTTGTTAAAAATATTGTTCCCCCCACATTTAGGTTCATCAGATCAGATTTGTTATTATTCTCTAAAACCACTGGTAAACCATTGAAGTATATTTGCACCTTCATATTAATTTGTTATGGTGGACCACTTTCAGCTTTTGTTTAGTCCCTCTTTTTATTCTATACAATACAGCATTAACTTTATTCAGGATTTGATATGGACCTTTCCATGGTCATTGTAAGTTTTGACTTAACCCAATTTTTCTGATTGGATTGAATAACAAACAGCATCACCTTTTTTATATTTATTAAAATTTATTTTTGTGTCATAGTTTCTTTTCATACATTTGCTAGACAAAAAATTCATTCTTTTTCTTGCAAACTCGTGTACATTTTTAATCTTATATTCCAGATTATCTGCATACTCTGTTCTGTATCTTTGTTCATTATCAGTCTCATTTATTTCAGGTTTTCCAAGTACCATGTGAATGGGAAGAACTATTTCTCTACCAAATGTCATCATGCTGGGAGTTATTCCAGTTGATTCATGTCCAGATGATCTGTACGCCATCATGACCAAAGGTAAGATTTCATCCCAATTATCTTGATGTGAGGACACAAATGCTGAAAGCATGTTGTAAATAGTTCTGTTAGCTCTCTCTATCATGCCATCACTTTGAGGTCTGGCAATAGAAGTTCGTGTTTTCTCAATTCCTAATATTATACAGATCTCTTTGAAAAGTTCTGATTATAAGATTTTTCCTTGATCTGTATGAATAAGAAGGGGAATTCCAAATATTGTGATAAAATTATCAATCAGTTCTTTTGCTGTGGTTTTAGCATCAATCTTTTCTACAGGGTATGCCTCGGTCCATTTGGTAAAATAGTCACCTATGACCATTATTTATTTATTTCCCTGTTTGGTCCTGGGAAGTGGACCAATAAAATTAATAGCCACCCTTTCCATAGGAGCACCTACATTGCATTGTAGGTTTTCATGGGTGCTTTTGGTTTTCTAAGGGAAGATTTTCTACTGGCATACACATCACATTTCTTGCACCAATTTTCAACATCTTTATTCAGCCCATACCAAAAGAATCTCTGTCACACTTTCTGCAGAGTCTTTGCAACTCCTAAGTGTGCAGCTGTGACACTGTTATGTAATTGTGTAAGGTTACAGCTTTTTAAGCTTTCTGGGACAACAATTTGCATGGTGACTGTCATTCCATCATCACTTTCCCATTTCCTATTCAGGATATCATTTTCTATTACAAAGGAATCAACCTGTTTGCAGTAGTATTTTATTTCAGGACAGTAATGTGAAATATCTGACCATTCATATTTCTTTTTACTTGTCACCATCCCCTTCACCACTTTCAGAACTGTATCATCATTTTGTAAATTGGGTAATTTGGACATATCCAAGTTGTCCATGTCATCTTTTGATTGATAATTACTATTTGTCTCTGTACTAATGCAACTGTCAGGAGATGGTAGTCTCTGTACTAATGCTACTGTGAGGAGATGGGAGTCTCTGTACTAATGCTACTGTGAGAAGATGGGAGTTTCTTCCTAACCTCTTTTGAAACATAACAGAGTTTATCATTTACACCCTCCATGTGATTACAGTTTTCTCTCAATACACTGGTTTTTCACCATGTGGAATCTCTGACAGATTTCTCACTAAAGTATAGTAATTAAAAGAGTATCTAAATACCACAGTAACACATAGTCAGAATGAAGCAAATAATATATTGGTTCTATGGGGAATAGGCATAGTAAAAACATTGTGATGAGTGATATAAAAATATCACTTTTATATAACTCTATATTGGTCTCTTTGTTCTTTAAATTTACATGGGATGGAATAGACACAGAACCTATTTGATTTGGTAGCTTAGAAATACAAGCAACCAGTTCTTTATCTGATTCTCTTTCAGCATGATTTTCAACTCGTTCACAATAGGTACAGTTCATTTCTACACATGGACGCCTTGATAAAGCATCTGCATTAGAGTGCAGTCTGCCAGCTCTATGTATAATCTCAAAATCAAAGGTAGCCAGAAAAGTCAACCACCTAGCTAACTGACCTTCTACCATTTTGAAATTTATCAGCCATTACAGACTGCCATGATCAGTCCTCACTGTGAACTTCTTTCCATAGAGATAGTGATGAAAATGTTTGACTGCATTTACCACTGCAAGAAGTTCACAACTTGTGACACAATATTTTCTTTCAGTTTTTGAGAAACATTTACTAAAGTAGCCAATTACTTTTTCTTTTCCATTTTGGATTTGGGAGAGTACTGCTCCATTGACCAACATATGAGGCATCACAATCTAAAATAAGTACATCATTTTCAGTAGGGAATGCCAAGATTGGTGCATTGATCAGTGCATGTTTTATGTCCTTGAAGGACTGTTCACATTTCTCAGTCCATACATATTTTCTACCCTTTTCAGACAATTCATGTATTGGTTTGGCCAAAGTTGCAAACTGATAGACATATGATCTGTAATAACTTTCCCAAGAAATGAAGCTTCTAGCTTCTTTTACATTTTTAGGGGTTGGCCAGTCTCTAACTGCTGCTATTTTATCTGTACTTGTGCCTACACCTTTATTCACTTATAGTATGACCTAAAAATGTGACCTATTTTTGAAACAAATTGCATTTCTTCGGATTCAATTTCAAAATTGGCATTTTTCAGTCTTTGAAAAACTGTTTCCAAATTAGTGAAGTGTTCTTCAAAGGTTTTTGAATAGCAGATGATATCATTAAGATACAAAATGACCATATTCCACAAGAGACCTGAAAATGTCATCTGGACAAGACGAGTAAAAGTTGCAGGTGCATTGCAGAGACCAAATGCTAATCTTCGCCATTGCCATTGTTCCCCTCCTGGTATGGAGAATGCAGTTTTATGTCGATCTTATTCATAAATTTCTACTTGTCAATAACCTGATTTCATATCCAGACAAGACCACCATTTTGATCCTGCTAAAGCATCTAAACTATCATCTATTCTAGACAATGGTTGAGAATCATTGACAGTAACATCATTCAATCCTCGAAAATCACAACAGAACCTTGCAGAACCATCAGATTTGGTCACCATTAGTATTGAAGCATTCCAAGGGCTTTGTGGACATTTTTCTATTATTCCATCTTCTGCCATCTTTTTAATTTCGTTTTTGCATCTCTTGTATCAATTTGATGTTTTATCAAGGTTGAATGACCTATATCACTTGATGAGGCAGTAAAGATACTCTGTTTTATCAAAAATTGTTTTAACTGTTCCGTTTGTTCTTTATCCAGATTTTTTTGATGATCTTATAAACATTTATGTTAAATGTTCTGGTAATTGTTGAACACTACCCCCTTTTTGATTTATTGTACCAGCAGGTGTACTGTTTACAACTTGTACTGGTTGCAATTCTGCAGTAACAGAATTTTTATACAGTTGAACTGGTTTTTCTCCTAAATTTTCTATTCTGAGAGGAACGTATCCATTTTTAGGATGTACTAAAACTTTTGCTACTAGTAGACCAGTTTTCTCCACAAATTTTGAGAATGGTTCAGTTCAGCCCATTGTGTCCTTATCATACAGGTCAGTTGGTCTGCCATTTACAATTACTTCAGATTCAGGCAATATCACAACATTTTCAGTTAAAGCGATTCTATAGCAGTTTTATTTTCATCTGATTTCATATAGCATGGTACTTTTTCTCCTTTTACATTCAAATAACCTTTACCAATAATAGGGTCACACAGGTGCTTCTTTAAGAAATCAATACCAAGTATGCCTTCTTGTTGTATGTCTGCTAACAATACTTCATGTGTGAAAGTATGAGTCCCTAAGTTCTGAAACCATTTTCCAGTGTAATCTCTTTGGCAAACATTTCTTCTAACGTTATCCTTCCTTTCTACTTGTTTCCTATTCCAGTTTTTGTACTCATTTTTTTCTGTTTCTGACTGCAATTTTTCTACTTTATCAGACAATTGTTCAAGCCTTTGTACAATTTTATCTAGCTTGCCTTCATTAGGTACAGTTTCTATTTCAGACAGAGAGTTCACATTTTTCTGTCTCTGTTTATCAGCTAGTTTGTGAGCTTCCATTTTAACAGCTATGGTTTCAGCCTCATTTAGTATATAAGGACCACATTATCTTAGTCTTAGTCTTGTTTCTGAGTCTAGCAAGGCATCAATAAAATAATCTAGGGCTAAAATTTCAATAATTTCACCAGTTGCATCAGGATATGCCTGTATGGTCAGTTTCTTGATGTTTTGTGCCAATTCAGAAATTGATTCTCCTTTTTCTGGAACTCTAGATTTAAGTTGAGTTCTGTATATTTCAGCTTTATTTAGAGTACCAAATCTGGATTTTAACACTTTTACCAGATCGTAGTAATCTTTCCTTTGCTCTGGTTCAATTTCATTAAGCAAGGTGCGAGCAGTTCCAGTGAGACTGCTAGCTAAATATTGAATGA
Organism: Unio delphinus; assembly: GCA_029339505.1. Lineage (NCBI taxonomy): Eukaryota > Metazoa > Mollusca > Bivalvia > Unionida > Unionidae > Unio > Unio delphinus. Next base: position 332,698 of record JAQISU010000370.1, read on the forward strand.
TAATCCAAGTCATTAAGTTCTGCAATAATATTGAATTGAGTTAAATATTCATCTATGTCAGTCTGACAATCATATAGCTGAGGTTTCATTCTAGATTGTTTATTGTTTCCAATTTTCTCATGAGCATGTGTGTGTTCTCTACTACTTCTGATTTCACTGTTTCTTTGAAAGCTGGGGTTTTCTATTTGTCTGTTCTGAAATTTTCATTTCTATTTTCAATCAAATGTAACTTTTTCTGTAGATTTAGTAACTTTTTCTGTAGATTTTGCAATTTTGATTCAAAATGTTCAAATGTAGATTTCATGTGATCTGCTAGGTTGAGCACTGTATCTTTAACTTCTGTAGCTAAACTTGTCATTTGTTTTTCTAAATTACTCTCCAGTTTACCATAGGAACTTGAATCCCTTGATCTTATTCCATTATTGTTATCATCAATTTCACTTGTCACATTTTCATTTTCATTTCCTGCTTCAGATCTCATATTCATATCTTCCAAATGTGATCATTTTCCTCCATTTTTAAACTATTTGTATATATTTGTTCTACTGTATTGCTGGAGTCAGATTTTTATTTAATTTATTTTGTTTTCTTTTTACAGGAAGATCAACTCTACCAGATTTTCAAGAAGATAAGATTTTATTAATAAAATTTAAGAACTGTGCTATGGTGTTTTTTGTTTTTTTGTTGTTGTTGTTGTAATTAGATCATTTTGATCCCACTTCTGACACCAAATCTGTAAGTTCAAGAGGTCTGGAAAATTATTCCAGGGTTTGAGCTATCATTTTCAGACCCTGATCTCTTGCATCTCTCAATCTCTTTCGCTTCTCTCTCTCTCTCTCTCTCTCTCTCTCTCTCTCTCTCTCTCTCTCTCTCTCTCTCGTGTTCACGCCCACGTGTGAGAGTTACATTCTATGTGATATCAACACTAAAAAAAAAAAACATTGTTTCAAAGCTGGCCGGCGTGGAACAAGAAGTCCTGTTGTCTCACTTTCACCCTCTTGGGTTAAGCATTCTAAAAATTCGGCCTTTATTTTAGATAACATTGTGCAAATCCCCATTAAATCGTCAATCTTTGTGTGAACTATCCCAGACATACCAATGCGTATCGCATTTGATCAACGCCCAATCAGTAGGACCGCTGTAATAGCGCACATTAAAAAGTAATTTTATCAATGATCAGAATATGGACGTCTTCATCCTGACAGAAACATGGCTAAAAACATCAGGTAATGAGACCATGTGTGCAGATCTAACATCCACCAGTTATTTCGTCAAGTCGTACCCCACCACACTCGCAGAGGGTTGAATTGCTGTCATCACAAAGAAATCCATGAGACGGTGTCTGACACAGAACAGACTTCAATTTCCGTCACACATCGTTTGAACTTGTCCAAACAACACCCACACTTGAACAAAGATAGGTCCATTTTCTTCTGCCTCTACCGTCCACCTACTAGTAGAAGAAACAATATGACTGAATCTCGCTTGTTGGTTTCTCTCAATATCTGCACCAAAAACTTCCAGAAACAGATGCTTGGATCATCCCTACAGTACCACGATCAGGCTACACCTTCCCGCTGTTATCTACCCTATAGTGACTATCCAGAATCAAACACAAAATTTGTTTTCTGTGCTACGTTTCACTGACAGACTCCAGTCTAACATACATATCCGGCCTCACCCATGTGTGCACACCAGCAAGATACCTACGCACCTCTTCTGGCAATGTATACGCATTATTTCCATTATAAAAACAAACTTTAGAAAGTCATATGGACAATGTTCGTTTGCACACCAGGCCCCAGTATAATGGAACAAATTGGGACTCACCATCAGCCTGGAACATTCATTTTTCAGCGTACACAACATTACCATTGCCCCTTCCATTAAAATCGACGGTGTCACCTTGGAAGAAGTCAACAACTTCTTCTACCAGGGGTCAACCATCAGCAACACATCCAAGATTGATAAGGAGCTAGATAGAAAGCTTGGAAAGGCAAACACCATCATGACATGACTAAAGAAGAGGGTGTGGGAAAACATCGAGCTGACAAAGTACACCAAGGTCCAAGTTTATCAAGCATGCGTTCACAGCAACCTTCATTATGGCAGTGAGACCTGGAGTACCTACATGAGGGAACCGCTCCGGTGGCTTAGTGGTTAGGGCTTCTGCCAAGGAATGGGGAGGTCGTGGATTCAATCCCCGGCCGAGTCCTACCAAAGACCCACAAAAATGGTAGTAACAGCTGCCTCGCTTGGCGACCAGCACTAAGAGGTTAGTGTTAGGACTAATTGGCCTGGTGTCAGGATGTTGTGACTGGGTGGGACATTACAGATGTAAAGATGATGACTGAATATACCTAGCAGTATTACTCTAGTTTGAGTCCTACTTCTCCAGTCAAATTAAAATTCAAACGTTTTACAATTTTCATTTCTTTGTTTTATTTTCTTTTGCAAAATATTTTCTTCTTTTATATTGAAAATTAAATGAAACAAATACATCTCTGAATTGATGCATCTTTGAGTTTCAGATATAAAAACATCAAGATGTATAATGCACTTTTATCCTATAAGAGCAGTGTAGTTTCCTGATAGTTGTTCACTTTTTTCATAATCTCTCACTGAATGCAGAAATAAGTGGTAGAAACGGCGCCCATATGGAATGTTATCGCAAATGGAAAAATTACTAAATTTATCGGTAGTAGAAAATTCAACTGATAGTCCTGGATAAATATATTGAATGGCATCTCTCATTGATAAATGACCAAAAACGTAGAGAATTCAACTAATATTAATGCTCTGCAACCATATAGAATGGTATCTCTCATGGATAAATGACCAAAAATTAGAAAATCCACCTGATATTAGTGCAGTGTAACCATATGGAATGGGGATTTAACATAGATTAATTACCAAAAGATAGTAGCAAATCTAACTGACATTAATGCATTGTAACCATATGGAATGGGGATCTATCATGGATTAATTACCAGAAGATAGTAGCAAATCTAACTGACATTAATGCATTGTAACCATATGGAATGGGGATCTATCATGGATTAATTACGAGAAGATAGTAGCAAATCTAACTGACATTAATGCATTGTAACCATATGGAATGGGGATCTAACATAGATTAATTACCAGAAGATAGTAGCAAATCTAACTGACATTAATGCGTTGTAACCATATGGAATGGGGATCTATCATGGATTAATTACCAGAAGATGTTACCAGAAGATAGTAGAAAATTTAACTGACATTGGTGCTGTGTAACCATATACAATGGAACCGCTCATTCTCAATACAATTGTAAGAACTATAACATGGAGTAGTGCTATATGCTTACCAGATAATTTTATTTTCATTCTGTATCAGTCCATAATGAATGTGACTGACAAATATAAAGATGTGAAAGAAAAATTCAAATACATAGTGAAATTGTGGAGTGGAAATAATGTTTTCAACAGATAGTCACCACAATGTTTATTAGACAGAATACAATATGAGTGGTTCCAGTGTCATAATAAAGAAATAAATGGATTGGTTGGTGAGAATAAGATTTTATAAACACGCTTATCTCACGCGCTTTATCAAAAGTGAATTATGATTCACTGTATTCTCTTTTGAGAAATAATTCTCAGTATCATTCAACAACTCAATGATTTATGACAGTTTGATACACATATACTATCTTTGTATAATTAAATTAAATGTAAAACAAATAAAGAAAATACTTGAGATTGTACACGTAACAAAGAATTGGAGACATATCGACAACAGATTCAGGACCATAACATAAACTCACTTGGCCTTGTGATACAAACATAATTAAAATCTATCATAAAAATATACACAAAGTCTGCTTAAGAAAAATACCTGAAGTTTATTATATATAAATATAATATGTTCTATTATGCAACCACTTCCACTATTATGTAAATGTACATAATAATCTCTTAGACAAATATACATATTTTCTACTAATATACAGACAGCCGATTATACAAATCTCTCTCTCTCTCTCTCTCTCTCTCTCTCTCTCTCTCTCTCTCTCTCTCTCTCTCTCTCTCTCTCTCTCTATATATATATATATATATATATATATATATATAGTCTATTCAACCTTATAATATTTTACAAATAAACATAAAGTCTGTTATACAAATACACTTGTAGTCTATCATACAAATGTAACTACTTGTATACAAATAAACAAGGGAGATAATCAATATTGGACAAGATTATGTGGAGTGGAGCCATTAAGACAGTATGGTGTCATTATATACATCTTGCTGGCAACTCCACCATTGGACTAAACCCACACTGCTGAGAGAGGGTCCTAATGATTTGACACCATATTAGTCTGATGAAGCATGCATTCTGGGGAAATCACTACAGCCTCATTTCAGAGAACTGACACAACACTGAAAGCAGTAGTAAACAGTTATAGCTTGAACTTGATTGGCACAGAGAATGGGCATGAGGGGAGAGTTTATCTCATTTTAATGGACATCTTCTGTCATTTCCTAGACAAATAAGGTGTTGTACTACATATCACAACAGATCAATGAGTGATTGTTGAATAGAGGCTATACTAGACAAGTGGATTGAAATCTCTACACCTGATACAAGACAATGATGAATAAAAAGAAGAAAAAGACAATGATGAATAAAAAGAAGAAAAAAGACAATGATGAATAAAAAGAAGAAACCGGCCCTAAGATTAGGAAGATGGATTGTCATGGACATGACAACTGGATCGTCTGAAGACCTTCAGCTGATCAATGACACGCATAAAACTGCCGTGATCATGTTGAGTTAAGCCTTTACAATAACATTGCAAATATCCAAGAAACATGCCTCACATTGACTGGATCACTTATGTAGAAATACTACACCTTCTTCTAGCAAAGAAAAAGCACAGATGACTCAGAAAATAGGACTTGCAGTGAACAACACACTCTTGGGGATGATAAACCTACACACAAGTGGTTCAGACAGAATTCTGGTATTGCACTCATTACTGAGTGTCTCATACACAATGTAAGTATGCATGACCCAACATGTTACTTGTCCACCAGTTGTCCACCATCAATAGAATCCCAAAACATGGACACCTGTAGAGATCATGCCATGACTTTATATAAGGCATACACCACACAAATAATGTGGGAGTAGAGCAAAAATGAGGGAAGGAGGAAACGATCATAGTTCAATATTTACATAACACTCTAATATTCATCTCTTTTTCTTCCTGTTTCATTCTGTAAGATTCCTACTGAAATTAAATGTTTTAAAAACATATGTTGCCTCTTGTTGTATAAGCATTATTCATTGTTTCTCAACTTAATTATTTTCTTATCTGTGTATGAATATCATTATGTACTGATCTGACAGCTCACAGGTACATGTACTGTGTTTTGGATCAATATGTTCCGAAATAAGATGTTTCAATAACACATGCTCTAAAAACACACTAACACATGCTCTGCAACTTTACAAGCAATCAAAGCTGTCAGAAGCAATATTTAACACACTGCAAAATGATTTGTCAATAACTAATTACTACAACTATGACATAATATCCAGAAACAGAAAACGTCAAAAGTATGTTCAATGGGATAAAAAAAGCAAGAGGTTCTATTCATACATGACAGCCCCTTCTAAAATCAATTACAATGATGACTATAAATCACGAGAAGCAAATGGAGTGTTGAATAGAACATTACTCCAAGCTGTACTTGCAGGAAAATATACAGCCCTCAATGCCAGCTTACATAAATTTGCAAAAATCGATGATGAACAAACTGTTGATGAATTCTGCAAGACCACAGACAGCATAGACTCCAGAGAATGGAAACATCTAGTGGAAAAGTTGGCAGACCAGAAGCCATAAAGTTTTAGAAATCTATCTGACTCGAATACCTCCACGAGTGTCCTTACTAGGCTGGATAGAGGGCAAAATAATGAAAATATTTGAATGACACTAATATTATCTCTCTCTACAAACAACAAGGGCAACATTACTGATTGAAATAACCCAGCTACGCAACACAGGCTTTCAAACTTGTTCGCATAAACATACTGTCTAAGGAGCTAGAACAGATTGGATGTCCCAATGCTCTTCAGCATGATCTAGTCATTCCATAAAAACACAAGAGTGAGAGGCTTTTGAAAGATGTAGTGGAGTCAATCAGGGATGCGTTCTTGCCCCTACCTTGTTCTAAATATTCTTTTCTTTCCTGCTAAAACATGCCTTTTGCTCATCAACCAATGGACTAAACTATCAGACAAGGTCAGAAGGAAAACTCTCCAACCTTACACATCTCAAAGGCAAAAGCAAGATCCACAAAGTTCTCATCTATGACCTACTCTTTGCTGATGATGTGGTAATGACAAACCACACAACAGTGTATCCCCAACCTGTTTTTATCAATTTTCAAATGCCTGCCTGACTTCAAAATTGCCATCAACTTTAAGAAGATGATAATAAAGGGTCAAAGTGTTGAAGACTCACCTTCCATCAATAACAACAACCATGAAATTCAGTCTGTCAGCAAATTAAAAACATTGCATCTACCATGAATGACAACCACTACACCACTACTTTCAGGCAAAACGCAACATCTGCATTGGAACGGTCATTTTAGCAATGTATGAAAGCAAGAAAAAACGCAGTTAAACAGGTTAATGTCCACAAGGTTGATCATACCAGTGTTTCAATGAAGTGTGTCACATAAATCCTAAGGATTTTTGGACACTGATGTGGACAGCTGAGAAGAACATGAACAGGACTGAATTTGCTAAAGGTATGAGAGTGAGAACAGCTGCAATTTGCAAACAAAGAAACCAGCAGAAAGAAAATGATGAATTATATGTGGCATAAGAGTGGAAAAGACACCGACTATAAGTGCCACAGTGCAACGCTTTGCCAAATTTCTGACAGACTACCTCGGAGAACAGATCCATACTCTTCTGAAAGTGAAGGATGCCAATATGATTATGCAAAACACCGAAGTAGGTTTTACAAATATGACAACACAAATAGCACACATAAAAGGTTATTCTGGTTTGGGAAAATAAGAAATTTTACAGTCAATTATGTTTCTCTGAAAATACTAATCCAATCACATTGATATTATGAAAGTACTTTCACTACCTCCAGAATGCAGCTTTCCCATTGGATTCAAAAGTCTATAGGTGTATGGAGAAAGAGAACCAACGTTTACAAATTACCTCCCCTTACATAGCTATGTAACACTTATTGTAGAAGATATGAACAGTTGTAACTTGAGCGTTATCTGAGACAGGATAATCACACTGTGTGGACAGTTACGGGCAACTTGCGAAAATGTGATTGGTAAGTATTGTTAGAGAAAGAATTTACTATAAAATTTTGTTGCTCCAATTACCCTACCCAGTCATATTAAGATTGGTAAAATGTGTAAATTAGCTGAGCAGAAGAGAGCCAACTGAATGAACAAGATGAAAGAACGTGTGGAAACCTAATATACCAGAATCAAGGGCAATATTCAAAAGAGATTGTCACTAATGAGTGAGTCTCTCCATTCCGGACACTTGTTGTTACCAGACAGACTACTTCAGAGCACAGCTCCATACTCTTCTAGAACTGTGGGGTGCTAATATGATTATACAGATAAATCTAAAATCGATTATTCATGTCCGCCAAAATGAATACCAATTAAAGAATTATTGTAGTGTGGATAAATAAGACATTGTATAGTAAATTATGTTTTCCCCATTCATCATATTAATTAGGGAATTACTTTTACTACCTCCAGATTCAAGCTCTCCCATAGACATGAAGTCTTTCTATACATTAAAAGGGAAGTAACTCTTACAGATTATCTCCCTCTTTTTTGTATTTCAAATACTGTCCGAGACGGGATGTTTGTATTACAGTGTGTTTGTGTGTTTTTTTATTATTTTTAATGTTGCTTTAAGAATTTTTCAGTCATATTGCTATAGTGGTATGCAGTGTAGAAGTTTATAGTGATGTCTAGCACTGGGTCATCATGATGTAGACATGTAGTATGTAGTATGATATTCCACCCAATGAGATTATCCTGACAACAGGCTAGCCAGTTCGAATACTAACCTCATAATGCTGAGCATTTAGAGTGGCAGCTGTTAGTAAAATTTTTATAATTCACTGGTATGACTTGACTCAGGAGTGGTGTAGTCTGATGACTATCTTGGCAGCCATCAAGGGAAATATTATATTCAACTCCGTGGATTGTGATGCTAAGTAATGCAGATGGGAATAGGAAAAAAGGGGAATGGACATGCGACAATATATTTAACGATACAAAAAGAGCTTAAAAGCATGACTCCATAGAAATAGCTTATTTATTTTGTGAGTCAAAATGCTCATCATACATGAATGTATATATTTCTGTGAGAAATCTGAATATATTGAGAGCACTCTCATTGGATGACTCCCTTTAGATAGGGTGGTAATGCTTGTTGGGTTATGTCTTTTTTCCCTGCTTTTAGTGGGAAGAAAAGTCTTTGGTATCCATACCAGATTTAATTCATGCTCCTTTTATGCTCTGCGTATTTACTTATAAAAGATTATTGTTAACAAAACTTCTTTATGATATCATCCTCAATTCTAGATTCCAATCAAATTTCAAAATATGAATGTATATTAGATATCTTTAATCAGAAATAGTCAAAGGATAAAGAAAACAGTTAACTCATCAAATTTCAAGGCTAGAAAGAAATGGTAATTATATATATATATATATATATATATATATATATATATATATATATATATATATATATATATACCAAAAAGCAACAAAATACCATAATAAGTATTTTTGCTATAGTTTCTGTAACATTTCATTGTAATTATTTCATAGAAGGCAAAGTGACAAAAAACTTGTGTTAACTGACAATTGGAAAAAGATACCCAACACTACACTGCTGATGAAGACTGTCTCATTCGCTGTTCTGTTATATAAATGTTTACATTCTTTTAAAGTTTGATCACACCCTCTTAAATTCAAGTCGGGATACACATCTCGCTTTGTTGCTTGAGGCCTCTTCTGAGATTTTCTGGCTGCCTAGTTCCCTGAAAGCCATCAATGTGTCATCTATCACATGGCCATCATAATTACCATGTTCACCTAAATGTGATTACAGCAGGAGTCATTCATCAACAAAGTGACATCACAAAATCCATGTTATGCTACTACAGCAGTTTTAACAAATACGTTTAGTGGCTTTTGAACCTCATTAATATAGAATATTCAGAAATTTACAACTAATAAAAATGTTAAATCTACATTCATTCCTTGATATTTTAGAAACAAATTATAAATAAAGTTAAAGTACCACCATTGTACCGATTGAAAAACAGTAACTATCTCCATAGTCAACACTAAAATTGTGTGCAATATTTCAACTTAAACATCCAACTTACACATGACAACCTGTGAGTGCCCGTTATTCTAATCGGACCGACACATCATTTCTCTCAATTCTCTGTGGCCTTAAACAGCCTATATGGACTATTGACCGAGAAACAGAATTACCGAGAGCCAGTGACCCAGTGACCTGGATCTCTACCTGCGACTGGAGTGTGGGAAGCCTCACCTTCCCTCAACCGGTAATCAATTTTCTTTTGTTTTTCAACAATCTCACACATTCATGATTTGATCATTTTCACTCCCTTTCTACCCTTGTTTAGAATTTACTTCTTTTCTTATGATTATCACTCTGATTTTCATTATTTAACTAACGAAGCTAACAAAATTCACATTCCCGCTCGCAATTGTATCCTCACTTATTCTCCACTCGCCTTCAACACCCTTCTCCACAACACACCTACCACACATTCTCCTCACATCACATCCCCCCTCGCACACCCCCATTAACACACCACAACCTTAACAATGGCTAACAAAACTAACCTAGAACTAGTTACTGAAAAACATTTCAGAACCACCATTGAAGACCAGGAAGATGGCAGGATTATTACTGCCCACAGGGGTCAATTTACACAGGGCATTGACCTCTCCAATGTCTCGGCTAATCTAAGACCAAACACCCCCACTCTGTTAGCCCTACTGCTAGCCAGAGGTGTAAATGCGACCGACATTGAAACTTTGTGTTACAAGGGTAGGGGGGTTTACCTACTCTACCCGAGAGAGAAAGGCTTCCTCCTACCCATGGGAACCCTCACTCTTGGTAATGTTACAGCCGAAATTACAAATGCCCACCCCCATGATTCGAAAGATAGAAAAAAAAACCCATTGACATTATTATAACGCAATTTCCAACAGAGATACCTACCGCCACATTTGCGGAAGGCTTTGAGCAACGACTCCAGATCAGAGTGTTAAACGTCAGGAGAGAAACCTTCAAAACCTCCCCTAGTACTAATACTGGGAGACTAGTCGTCAAAATTGATTCAAGGGATGCGAAAGCAGTCCCAGAATACTTCAAAGTTTTTGGTTTTAGAATCCGCACCTGGTATTATGGCTGTATATCAGCCAGACCATGTGGTATCTGTAATATAGTTGGTCATGAAAGATGGACCGGCCCGCAGCAAACGGCCCGCGAATCCGCTTCTGACCCCCTACCACAAGTAAACCTAAATAAGGACCGGAGGCCAGGAACCAATCAAAAGAGCAAACCTGAAGGAGATGGCACGAAAACCAAGCCAACAGACTCCTACTCGAAAGTTGCAAAAGGTGTCAAGAGAAACCTGTTCACCACAGAAATGCCCACCATGTCCAAAATACTACCCACCGGTACAAATATTTTTACTACCCACTGGTACAAATATTTTTGAAACCCTACAGGACGAAAGTGAAAGCAACGAATTGCCCGATCTAAATCCACGGGAACCAACTCTGACATCAGAGAAGGAAGTAGCATCAACCACCAACAATGGAACCAACAAACAGAAAAAAAAACCAAAGAAACAGAGACGGCAAAAGTAAACTGAATTAACTAACAGCGCCAGTGGCAAAAAAGAAAACGCCCAAGAACCCAAACAGGGTAAGGGCCCAACGAAAGAAAAGAACGGCCCCTGTGCACAGACCCTAACAGATCCAACAGACAACGACACCGAACCAGCACAAACTGAGACTACACAACCACCACAAGTGATTGATGAACAATCCAGTGATGAGAAAGATACGGAAGCAATGGAATTCCAGTCAAAACTAACCCCAACCCCCCAGACAAACTAGGCGAAACCCGAAACGAAAAGTGATGGTCTCACCACAAAACACAGAAAAAAAGAAAGCAACACCACCCCAAGACACTGACTTTTCCAACCCTTTGAATCCATCTGAAAATGATATCACAGGATCCCCTACCACACTTGACGATGAAACCATACCGGACACCCCTTTAACAGCCCTCTTTAGACAACGTCTTACAGAGAGCCACAACGCACAGCAGGAAATAGACCACGAAAACTCTCCGCTGGATCTATCTCCAAAACACAACTGACCCGTTCAAACCATACTAACCAACATACTATTACAGATACCACAAAACAAGAATGTAAAAAGCTTTAATCCAAAATGACGGATACTCCCAATATTAAACTAGCCTCCATTAACATAGGAGGAATTTCCCTAACCAAAACCCCGGAACTACTAACTCTTATCAAAGAATTCGATATTATAGCCATTCAAGAAGTACACACCCTCCACAAAAAGGCCTTCACCCTAATTGAAGATAAACTGGATGCCCTATTCATACATGATGTCAATCCATCTGAACCCTTCTCAGGGGTAGGACTAATAATAATCAACAAAACCATACAAAACAATTGGAAACTATACAAAACACCAGAAAACTTGAAAGGAAGACTACTACACATTGAAGTTAATAAGACCAATATACTTAACATCTATGCTCCAGCACAACGCAAACACCAACCAAATTACTATAAAGGCCTTAGTGCTTATACCTCTAACTTCCATCATGAAGGCCTAATCCTCTGTGGGGACTTCAACGCATGTATTGAAGCAATTGACAGATCCAACCTGATGAAATACCCCAAACAAGCAGCGATCCTAAACGCTCTGATTGACAGTCATAGCTTAATAGATGCCTACCGCCATCTGAGACCCCATGACATAAAATATACGTACCAACGTCATGACACTATAACATCTAGAATAGATCACTTTTATGTTCTAAAGAAAAACCGTCATAACATTATCGGCTGTGACATTACTGAAAAGAAAATAAGGGACCATAAGCTAATAACCCTAGAATATCAAACCTTCAAGCCCATTAAATGGGGAAGAAGCTACTGGAAGCTAAACAACAGTATACTAGACATAAAAGAACTTAATCCTGAAATAAAAAATGAACTGAAAAGCTTTAACCTACAGGACCAAAAATCATGGGATAGCCTGAAAATCAAACTTCGAAATATATGCCAAAAATATGCCCGAATTCAAAGTCGACACAATTTAATAATAGAAACTGAATGTAAGCGACTGCTGGAAACAAAGGATATTTCTAATGAACAAAAAGAAAAAACTGGAAAAGTTTTAACAAACCTCCAACAACACAAAACTAACGGCGCAAAGCTTAGATCTGGTTTACATCACAATATCTACAATCTAGGAAAAGACATTTACAAAAAAGAAGAATGTAGGAAAGGGAATGAGAAAACACTAACCAGACTCACGAAGGGTGACACTAATTGAGGACAAAACTGAAATCCTCGCCTACATCAAAGACTTCTACAGGCAATTATATAAAAGCCGACACATACCTAACAAAACAATACAAGCATTACTAGATAAGATAGCCCTCCCAACTATTACAAGTGAAAATAAAGAACTATGTGACCGCGCCATACAGGCAAAAGAAATCGGTCAAGCCATTAATAAATTAAACAAAGGCAAAGCACCAGGACTAGACTGCCTCACTGCCGAATTCTACAAACAATTTCGTGAACCATTAATCCCTAAATTACAACAACTCTACCAACATGTCCTAGATACAGGAATAATGACAAATACAATGCGAACGGGAATAATTACCCTACTATACAAAAACAAAGGTGCAACCACTGATTTAAAGAACTGGAGGCCAATCTCTCTACTAAATATTGACTACAAAATACTAAGTAGTATCTTAGCGGCCAGACTCTCCATGACCCTTGAAGACATAATACAAAAAAAAATAACCATGCGGTGAGAAAAACAGACATATCTTGGATAACTTACTATCCATCAAAACCATTATAGACTACATGGAAAACAACCAACAACATGGTGCACTTGTAACACTTGACCAAGAGAAAGCCTTTGATAAAATTGAGATCAACTTTATAACAGAAACCCTTAAAAGGAATGGCTTTGGCTCCACTTTCATTAAATGGATCAAGGTATTATATACCCAAATCCAATCCAAAATTCAAGTAAACGGAAAACAAACAACTCCCTTCGCTATCACTAGATCAGTGTGACAGGGATGCCCAATCTCTATGCTGCTCTATGTAATAGGAATTGAAACACTTAATAGAGCAATACAAACTGACAACCGCATAATAGGAATTAAAATCCCCAACATGCAAGAACCAATTAAAACCTTTCTCCATGCCGACGATGTAACACACTTCATAACATCAGATGACTCCTACCATATCCTACTTAACCAATACAGACACTTCAGCCAAGCCTCAGGATCCGACTTGAACCCAGAAAAAACTGAAGTCTTACTAATTGGGAACTGGAAAACCTACAAATATTTATCAATCCCAAAACATAAAATCAAAAACCAGGTAAAAATCCTAGGTATATTCCTAGGAAAAAATAGCACACGTAGAAATATTAAACAAATACTTGAAAAAATTGCAAACCATAAAACATTTGGAATTCCAGAAATCTTCACTTTACGGAAAAAATACAAAGAGCCAAAACATACCTATTTAACAGTATATGGTACGAATTCAATGTCATTGACCTTGGTCTGCTTCATATACAACAACTAGAAACTCCAATCTATAACTTTCTTTGGAACAAAATCACAAAATTACGCAAAACAACCCTACAACATGATAAGAACAAAGGAGGCATGAACCTTCCAAATCTACAACTTAAACAAGAAACTAACCACATCAGTAGATTAAACTCCCTAAACACCCCTATACAAAACCCATGGCAGGCCATTTATATCTACTGGTTTGGTCTGTCCTTACCACAAAATAAAAATATCTACCACAACAACAAACTAACAAAAAGACTAAGCCCTCCCAGCATCATGTGGAGACATATAAAAACAATTAAAACTTACAAAAATATAGCCCAAGTTTGGCAACAATATGAACCTAGTGCAATCTATGCTACCATAAAGGAACATAAACTTCCAAAACACATTGTAGAACTAAGAAAACCACACCTAAACTGGAGCCAAATTTGGTTAAACTGGTCAAAACTTCCAGCTGATAAATCTAACCCAATGTACCACTATCTACATGATGTCTGGTGGACAGGCGAACTAGCCTATACCAGGAAAATAATCAAAAGCATACCTAAATGCCTCCTATGCAAAAAATCCATTGATAGCAAACAGCATCTAATATTAGAATGTAAATCCTTTCACACTCAACGAAAGAGAATTATAGAAGCAATTAAGGACCAATGCCATAAAAAACAGACTAATTTCGAAATAGAATCGATATTATAAACCAATAATATTGACAACTAAGCACTCTATAACACCCTAGTACTATATATCACCCAAATAATTACAGCAAGATACAAACAATCAAGACTAACAAAAAGCCAGCAATAATACACCTACATTATTCACCCATCCCCACACCCTCCCCCACACCCAACACACAAATACACGAAAACTACACACCACACACACCCCTCGCATACAACACACAAATGATTAAACACATCCCATATCCCAATAATATATATTCCTGTAAATTTCCTTAATTACCCACACGCCGCACAACACTACCATACCACACGCTAAACCCCCTACATCAGTGACCTGATACGCCGCTACGCAATATAACTATCAGATAATGACCCCGCCTGCGGCAAATCACCACGTGCCATTCCTTATGAATGAACGTACACCACTAGTTCTCACGCCTGCGAGCAACCACGTGACTGGCTTACCTATACACTCCACTATGAGACGACTGACGTGGCATTCTCAGTACAAATACAATAAGCGTAACTAAAGTAACCCAAATAGCCAAATAGCCACTATCTCTCTCTCACTACATATTACCTCCTTACGAATGAACAAAACTCACTCACTATCATGTCTGCGAGAAATTACAATGACAAACAACACGGAACACGAATATACAAATTGTATAACTTTATGATTAAAATGACATATCTACCCTAAAATGAAGTCAAATAATAAAATATCATTTTCCCTTAATTAACCTATAAGTATTATAAAATAATAAACCTCTTTTGTCCATTTCATACAGATCTTAAATTTATGTAGCAGACATTATTTGATTTACACAACAATGGCCACACAGGCATACCAACAGTACATATTAACCGTAAAAAAAAAAAAAAAAAAAAAAGAGAAATATATACATAACAAGAAAGTCACCATATCAATGCCGCAACAACTGGCGCAGCGCTGCTATTAATTTTCGCAAGAACCACCTTCTTCCCGTCTCACCCAAATTAACACCTTCGGAACTGAAGTATGAAATACGAAATCCCCGGTTCCTTACAAAGCACATTCCAGGCACGGACTGCAAAAACCGCCTCACCAGTCATTTACAAACCTTACTCGAATCTGGTATTGCCACTGAGAAAACCCCTGGGGCCGCACACGTGGGAGAAACTCCCCCACCGGTACATACCGCACCCCTAAGGCACGATACCATAAGCACAATCCAATTATCTCGTCTGCGAGCTGACTTGGACTTTTCCGAAAGATCTCATTCTCGCCCAGCTGTATAAACACAGCATCTGGCATACCTCCCGGGAGCCCCAGTCCCAAAAAAGATGTCACCCACGCATCACACAAGCAGTAGCACCCCAGTACTAAATCCCGGGGCAACAGCGGAAAAACGCTCCCGGCAAACTGAACGATGATGCTATGACCAACCAATAAGAGATACATTTTCAATTGACGGTCACAAGAGACCTGTCCGAACTAATATATCCTCACACCAACACATACATCAGCACGTCTCCTAACTAATTGTCATAGACTAATTGCAATATCCCTCCAAAACAATACAAACACAGATAAAATAAATCAGACATACGAACAATGACGCCAGCCCCTCACTATCCCAATAAAAGCGCAACATCTACAAACTAGTATCATACAAAATAATCAGGAAAACACAAACAAACCCCCCCCCCCCCAACACGCTTCCCCCTAACACAAACACACCAACACATACAAAAACAAAAAAAACATTACCCCCTCATTATCATTAAAACAGAAACAACAAAACAGAAACGGGAGGAGAAAAGACGAGTGGATAATAATACACCCCCCCCTCTCTCAATGTGCTATCCCTTACATCAAAATTCTAAAAAGGGCCTAGCGACCCATACAAACTACCCCCTCCACTGAATAATAGCCCGCAAAGGACTATTCTAAATTTATACCGATAACCCACTAGAAATACCTCTTTGGCACTGCAACCAAAACCTGACCTCGTCCCCAACTTAAAAACATACCACACTTCACTAAAGTAGCAACCCTAATGCCACAGCATTTAAAATTATTCGACACAAGTACCACATAAAAAATTATATAAATAAAACGCACCATTGTTTTTTTTCTATACATACTTCTTTTGGATATAACTACATTAATTCAAAAACTAAAAGATTCAATATACACACTAAAGACTAGATAAGGACTCAACTCAAAATATGGTATAGATAGTGCTGTCCATACAACAATGCCCTACAACACACCAACTAAAAACATGGCATACAAACATAAATGGACATAAGGCTCTAGCAAAGCCAACTGGGATTCTCTAATATCTACTTATTCTTCCAAAAGGAGCAGAAATTGGCCCTGGAACCTATAGTTCCTAAGGGAAAAGAGTATGATCCTATGTTTAAGGAACTAGACTGAAAGGAACTCACCCCTCTCTATCGCACGAAAAGAGATCTTGAAAGTACTGTCAGCCTAATCTCCTGTATGGGTAACGAAACTATGATTCTTTGACAAACAAAGCAAAGATTAACCGTCATCCAAATTATATAAAAAAATATACTACATAAAAAAACACTTTCAACCGCAATCATGGGTGGACAGGGAAACACTACACCCTCATACACATATTCGCAATAGGCGGTGCTCCTCAACGGATTCAAACCAGCTTTATGCTGGGGAGAATCACGAGGATTAACAGCACACATGACAACCATATCCATAGTCAATGCTATTAACTGTTTTGTGTTTCTGCTTACACATGCAAGCAATAATTCATCTAACTCCAAAAGTCAACACTATAATTTGTGTTTCTGCTTACACATACCAATGACAACTATATCCATAGACAACAATACAATTGTTTTCTGTTTCTGCTTACACATACAACTGACAACTATATCCATAGACGACACAGTAACTATTTTTGTTTCTGCTTACACATACCAATGACAACTATATCCATAGACAACAATACAATTGTTTTCTGTTTCTGCTTACACATATAACTGACAACTATATCCATAGACGACAGAGTAACTATTTTTGTTTCTGCTTACACATACAAATGACAACTTACATAACAGTCAAGACAATAACTGTTTTGTGTTCCTTTTTACAAATCTAAATGACAACGAACTCCACTGGCATAAGTATAACTATTTTGTGTTCCTTTTTACAAATCTAAATGACGGCTAACTCCACAGTTAACAGTATAACTGTTTTGTGTTCTTTTTTCAAATCTAAATGATGACTAACTCCAAAGTTAACAGTGTAACTGTTTTGTGTTTCTTTTTACAAATCTAAATGACCATAAATTGAAACTAACTGTTTTATGTTTCTGCTTACACTTCAAATGACAACTCATATAACCACATAATGTACTTCTCAATTCTAGATGCTGGGTCTGAATTATGCACACATCCAGTTGTAACTCTTGGAATGGAATTGTGTATCATGCTGGGTCCTAATCATGGCAACCTACAGTGATGACCCTTGGCATGGTGCTAGATATAAACTATGGCCACACATGCAGTAGTGACATTTGGTATGAAATCATGTATTCCGATGACATTTCTATCGGTGCACTGGATCCAGCCAAGCATTCTTCTTCCACAAGGGTAGTAACTTCTGACATGTCAAATCTGAAAGAAAAAAGCATACAGTTCTTGCTATAGTTGAAATTTTTTTAAACAATTCTCATTAACTGCACGAATTTAGTAACATAAAAGGAGCATGTATCTTTAATATCACCAAAGCAGATGCATCTGGCTACAATGTAATTTATATGTGTGTAATTAAAACAATATTTTATATGATGTATGGAAAGATGGGTTTTGTATCTAGTTTTCCATGCTTATGTCAATAAATTCTGTATATATATGTATGTACATGTGTGTGTGCATGTGTTTGTGATCCGTCACCGCAATATTACTTATCTGGTTCCAAAATTCAAAATAAAAATTAAACTGCACAAAAGCTTAAGTAACATAAACCCATCCAAAAATTTATGTATGAATAAAAACAATGAAAAATATATAAGGTAAAGATGTTAAAATTATAAAAATGGTATATCAAGGAAAATATGAAGCATAAGCATGTAAAATCTTTGAAACATCAAGTAAACATCTCTAATATTAATCATATTCCTTCACATATTTAAAAGATTTCTCTGTAAAGTGGAAGATTATGTACTTTGGTTGAGGTTCACCCTTTAGGCGGTATATGTGAGTCATGTATGTGTGTCCAATATACAATTAAAACAATATCACAATAGCATTAAGTGGTCAGAGCAACTACCTCAGATGTCGGAAGTCACAGTTTCAAACCCAGTCTGAGTCATACCAAAGATGTATACAATTCATACTAGCAATAGCCTCGCTTGGTGATCAGCACTAAGAGGTTATTGCTAGGACAGGTCATCCTGGTGTTGGGATCATGTGACTGGGTAAGACATGATGCTACATGTGTGGTGTGCAGCATGATGCCCTAGTGCTAGACATCACTTTAAACTACCAAACTGCAGACATCATAATGATATGACTGAAATATTGTTAAAGCTATGGTAAAAGTCCAAATCAGACCCAAATATGGACCAAGTTAAAAAAGATGGTAACTATATGTTGTCTTTAAACAAAATTATATCATATGTTGTCTGTGGTATACTTACGTGTATCTCTTTACTATGCTTCACGATCTTCTCTTGTAATTAACAGGCTTCGTAGACAGAGATCACCTGTCTCCTTTGCTTCTCTAACTGTGCCCTAAATATCTGTCTACCAAGTGCTTGTTCAATGTCATCAAGCACGTCATCAATTTTGGTCCAGTAATCATCAAAGTTCTGTTGGCTAATCGTTCCATCCATGGAATGACTGATCTTATTCCTATATATACGAATTCGCTCCACACTAGCTCCTAGACATCTGTCCCTGAATGGTTGTTCTATAGGATCGATTCCCCAATCCATCAATGAAGCAGAAACTGTGCTAACATGTCTGATCAGAATATACAACAAAGATATGTCAAATTGGTCCACACTCGCAACATACCGACCAAAGGGATCTGGGAAGACCACCTGACACTGATCGGGAAGAAGAAGAGCATTCTGCCATTGTCCTCGTCTGGTCTGTGTTTTTTTGGTCAAGTCGGCTTTGTTGGCCCGAATTGCCTGGTATATATTTGTGTGTGGTTCGGGAACATGGGTGAGGAGGATTTCTCTTAAGGCCTTTGTACAAACAGTCACAAGAGCAACGTATAGACGAGCGTGATTCATGTGTTCTGGCATTATCAGTGCATCAGAATCATGTCCCTAAAGAAGAAGGAAAGCTAATATTACTACAACATCCCTTTTATCAATGACTAAGAAGGTTATACCATTATCACATCAATAACAGGTGTACAAAATATTTTCATTAGTAATATTTAATGAAATATATAAACTAAGGACTAAGGATAAAATAACCCAAATTCTCAATTTAACACAAACTGAATTTGGTAAAACAAGAAGGTCTGGGCTAGCATGTTGACCTAACAATTATAGCATTATAGTAAAACGTATGAACGCCAATGCATGGACAAATAGTCGAGCTGGCATTTCAAGCAAAGTTTCCAGGCTTCATAACAATTTTTGCAAGGAAAACTGATCAAGACCATCTTGGAAATATAAAAAGATTACAATATTTTAAATAAAGCCTGAGCACAAATATCTATGAACATCAAGATCAAAGGGGTAAACAAACACAGAGTAATTTGCAAATATTAGTGATGTAACCTCTGACCTGACTGTAAGGTACATATGTCTCCAGGATTATCAAGCTATTGTCAGAAAAGTTAAGTCCTGAACTGTTGTCAAATATGCACACTTTACAGTCATATATGGTCATTCATACAGACTCAAATCTAAGGTGGAAACCTTGTTAAATTTAAGTGTCCTAGTTCTGATTGTAGGTCAAAAACATTTTCATAATTAATAAACACGTCAATAAACATGCATCTAACTGTTAGTGTTACAATGAAAATCCATTCCAATATATTTCAAGATTTCTATTAAGATGAGTACTTATTAAAATCTTTGTCATTTTGTTTTTTCTTAAATTATGGATAATTTTTGAATGGAATGCAGAATCACTGGGAAGAAACAAAAGCAGATGGGAATAGGTCATAATGCATACTAAATATTCATTCATCATACATACAAAATTATCTTTAAAACTACATGTACATTATTTGCCATTGAACAACATGTTAACATGACCATTGAGTCTCCAGTAGCCCTTGCAAACATTGATTGATTATCATGCAGAAATAAATTCAGACAAAAGCGATCCTACAAATAAAATATTACTAATGTGACTGAGCAGTAAACGTTTAAAGGCAAACAATGACATAAAACAAGCAACCAATGTGACAAGGCATTAAGGGCAAAACATGGGCATCAAGAAATTCATTCTGTAATATACAACCAAGGTAACATGGAATTTTAAAAAAATGGCACTGAGCATTTCTTTCTGTGATATACAAATATCATTTCAGAAAGAGTAGCAATCACAATATTTTCAAGATGTCCATCATACCAACCTAACACGAAGCACCATGCTAGCAAAATGTGATGTTTAAAAGCACTAGTTTTATTTTGGACTGACTTGATATTATACAATGTAATTTAGTGAAAACTCCATGCTAAAATGACAATATAATTAGGAATAGAAGTGATAACAATATGCCTGCCATGATGGACATATTGGATATCTGATTATGTTTTCATTTCCGACTAAAAAGACTTCATAGCTAGTTAGTTTGGTGAAAACCCAATCTAAATATGATATATATTATGAGTAGTACAGACAAAAAGGTTATCAAAGTGTCTTTAATAGTGACCAGGTTGGCTCTCCATTTGCACAATTTTCTTTAGGACTTACTAACAGTATATATGAATTAGATAACATGATAAATTTAATTTAATTTCAGATTGTTGACTAGAGGAATTTCTGTATTTAAGTCATATTTGATATTATTCACTGCCGAAGATTCTGACTTGCGTAACTTGGGAGAATATTTACCTCATCATTCAGTTACAGTCTTATTTTACCCCTACACCTTGAAATGAATTTACTCCCTCAAAATCTTCCTTATTACCCTACTTATGAAATAATTTCTGTAGCTCATTTTTCTCATTAGCAAACAATGGAATGCTTGACAAGTACTCGTAACCTGATCACATCATAACTTTTGTCATTTAATTAGGAACAGAGACAGCTTATTAGCTAGTGTGATTGTTTACTCCAAACACAATATTGCATGTCATTTAATCAGTTCATACAGAAATAAGCACCAATTATTTATGCAGTTTTTTTCTTTAATTTAATTACACTGACTTACTGAATGACAGTCACAGTGAGTCACTTGTGAAGATCTGGTTTGTGTAAATGCAATACTTTAAGACTGTTAATAAAGCATATCATCATTAATATGATTGGTATGTTTTGACTGCTTAAAAATTAATTGTTGTTGTTGTTGTAGAGTTTAACGCCATTTTTCAGCACAATATAGGCTCTATATGATGACAAGTATAAATGGTGGAGGAAGAATCTGGAAAAGCCTGGAAAGAAACAACGATCCACAAGAAGCTACTGGCAAGCTTACTCACATGCCATCACTGGCCACATCTGAGACTCGAATCCATGGTGAGCACTTTAGACCACTTGGCCACTAGGGGCCCCGTTTTAATTTAGTAGCTTATCCCAAAATGTAGTCAAGGAGTAATGAAAATATACGTACATGGAGCAATGATCAATAACCACTGGTAGGTGTGATACATGATGTAAATGTGACATAATATGGGCTAGAAGCAAGAGTTATGTAAAGAGGTATATACAGTGACTAGAGCACGGAAATAAAAACTTGTCCTTTTTTTACAACAGATAAAAATAACATTTGATACAATATCAAATTCAAACTGAATCACTACAGGAATACATTTATGACTATAGACACATTTCCCATATACTTTGGTATGTACGCCCAACTATTACTATGTGCACAATTGTCACATGTCATTATGTGATGATGTATATTATTGCAATTTTTCTTGGGAACCATTCTCCTATAATGTTTAGTGGTGGGGTATAGGGATCATATCTACTGACCAATTAACTTATATACCAATCTATACAACGTTACGGAGAACAAAATCTATGGAGAAGGCAAATTAAAATATTATTCTCCTCAAAAACCAACTCACTTCATCTGAAAGCCATGGCTGAACAGCTGCCTGCAACTCATATTGCAAGTTCTGGACCAGGTAGGAGATAATATTGTCGAGATTCAGTGTAATGAACCTTCTAACTCTGCTGCACAGCTTTGCATCGGGGGTCTTGACTTCATCAACCACCATCCTTGTTATTCTTGCAAATACAACATGGTTCTTAATGTAGACTGTTAATCTGTGGAAAAGGTCTAAGTCGAAAACACAACAGCCACAAAAAATTAGATTTTCTGTTGTCTCCTTCTTCTTGGCAACTGGCCAGCGAGCTACACAGGCAGCAATAAGCCTGTGAAAGATGGGAGTTGGCAAATACTTCCCTGAAAATATGCAGCACATGTCTGGTGTTCTCACCATGCAGGGATCTTCTTCAGGGGAGATAACTTCTTTTGGAGATTCTTGACGAAGCATGCAAGGTGTAAGGAAGTAGTTCTCCACCTGAAAGTATTAAATATACATGCATATTGAGCAAGACCTTTAGTTTCAGGATGATTTATACAAAGGTTGTTCAACTACTTTCAGACAATGAATTCTTGGAGAAAATTGAGAAATCATTTATATTTTCTTTTCTTTTTTTTCATGAGAGTCAAATTTAACATTGGATGAGCATCATTTGTATATTTGTGCTGATTTAAAGCCCTTTACATATGACAGGATAATTATTTTTTCCAATGTGCAATCAGATCTTTACAGCTGATTGTCAATTTGACTGTCAGATATGGTTTTAAATCAAGTTTAATAAAAGTCAAGGTTTCAAGAAAGCAGCCAGATTCTACAAGTAAACCATTTGGAAACACAGCACTAGATCACAAGACAGTTAAATGCACCTCTTAGAAGATAACGAATAAATCTAAAATGCTTGGAAGCACATTTACAATCCTCAAATAATCTTCCACGTTAAAAGAACACTGTACTACACAAAGCGTTATTTTCTTAATCATCTGCCATGCCTGCAGCAAACATTTTATGTATTCAATACTACAACAGAATTCCTAGGGAGAATTAAAAAAAACACACTTCAGAGATATCCAAAATAAAGAGGCCCAAAGATAGAACCACTTGAACGAATCTGACCACAACATAAGTTCTGTTCAATATCAGATAATATAAACACTCTGATCAGATACAGGTCTCTCTAGTGGCAACATTAATCAGAAAAGTAAGGAATTGTGTAGTATGCTGCAATTACATACTCTACATCCAACAGCGATCAATACATCCTTTTAAAATTTAGTTCAGGCAATTTGTTATTTTTAAAATAATTTATACTTTCCAGATGTAGTCAAGTGCTGTCGATTTATGTTTGAGAATAAGTAACAGACAGATTTGTATACATTTAGCAATACTGGCCATAACCGATGTCAGTTTGGCATGATTTAGAAAATCTGAATTATCATCATGCTGTGATCAGTTTGGTATCTTTTGTAAAATATGAATTTTCATCATGCCATGATCAATTTGGCATCATTTGTAAAATCTTAATTATCATCACATGCCATGATCAGTTTGGCATCATTCGTAAAATCTGAATTTTCATCATCCCATGATCAGTTTGGGATTCTTTGTAAAATCTGAATTATCAGTATGCCATGAACAGTTTAGCATCATTTGGAAAATCTGAATTATAATCATGCAAGGATCAATAAGTTATTTTTTTTAAAATCTGAATTATCATCACATGCCAGGATCAATTAGGCGTCATTTGTAAAATCTGAACTAGATCATGCCAGGACAAGTTAGGCATCATTTGTAAAATCTTTATTATCACTGTTCTTTAATCAGTTTGACATCATTTGTAAAATTTAAATTACCATCATGATTTTATCAATTAGGCATCATTTGTAAAAATCTGAATTAAATTAACATCATGCCATAATCAATTAGAAATCATTTGTAAAATCTGAATTATAATCATGCAATATGTTGTTAAATGTGAATAAAGTCTATTAAGTAATGATTTAGAATATGCTGTTCAAGTTCTTTTACTTTTACAAACAGGGTTTGTTTCTTTCCATGACATCAGAATTCAGACGTTGAAAGCAGATTTGCATCTTTTTTGATACACAGACTGTTTAGGTTTTATGTAATGCTATATAATACAGAATCAAATTATTCAGTACACAGACTGTATAGGTTTTATGTAATGCTATATAATGCAGAATCAAATTAATTAGTACAGAGACTGTCTAAGTGTTATGTAATGTTATATTATACAGAATATAATATTCAACATACAGACTGTCTAAGTTTTACGTAATGCTAAATAATATAAAATAAATTACTCAGTACAAAGAACGTCTAGGTTTCATGTAGACATGATTTTGACCTTTACAAAAAAACTGAAAATGCGAAAGGTGGGTTTGGGGATACTCTCCCAATGGGGTCTCGAGAAGCAACGGCCCCAGATCAGTGGGTTCCGAGGGGTCAAAGACCCTCGACTAAAAATGCATTTTACACTCATCAAAATCTGCTCCTGGTGCAACTTGTGACCATAATATGTAACAAAATAATCATTTGAAAAATTAACAAACTTACCAAAAATTTGAATTATTTTACAATATTTTTTGTCACATGAATTTGTTCGCCATAGGTACTTAAGTTTTTTCATGTGCATGTCAGTGTTCACATTGTAATCAAGTCAATAATTGTACATTTTTTGCTGCCAACATTTTACACTTCTCTCTTTTCATAACAAATATGTAAAATAAACACCCAAATACATCATCTATATACAAATACTCCCATATATTCACTTGTCTTTTTGTCCACTGAACACAACCTGTTGATATGCCAGTTGAGCTCTATTTGCGGCATTAAGAAAGATTTCTTTAGTCTTCCTTTTTGTCATCAATGATTTTGCTGGCTTAACGTGCAATCGTTTATTTTCCTTCTCAACGACAGCCTTTTTCATTTCAAGCTCCACCGTGTATTGGCAACATGCAGTGCACATATTCTGACAGAAGGCTTAATTTTTTTCCTGATTCAGCTTCATTTGTAAATTCACAGGAGTCTGACGTTTTATCAATAAAGTACGACGAAATGTCTGACAAAATGAAATACCTTTAACAATAACATATATATAAACACAAGGAATGCAAGCGTGATCACAACCCTTCGCTCGATTCAACATTTTCTCACGAGTCTTTTATCGCTTCAGAATCGCAAGAAGACTGAAACACTACACATATGCATTCAAAAGACAGTTACTTACCAATGCATAGCTCTTAAATGACCATGTCCTGAATCCAACCGGCGAATTAACCTTTTATTTTCACAAGTACGGTCACATTAGCCAATGTAGGCTGATTTCCTGACGGAAGTAGCCCATTCTACCGAAGGGTTGTGTTCACGCTTGCATTCCTTGTGTTTATATATATGTTATTGTTAAGGGTATTTCATTTTGTCAGACATTTCGCCGTACTTTATTGATAAAACGTCAGACTTCTGTGGTAAATTGTACGTCTGGCTCCAGACTCTTTCAACCACGACTTCTGAAATGTATATATTGCAGAGGGCACAAAATGCCAGTCCTCGAACGTTCAGTTTTCTTATAAATTGACCAACTAAATTTCCGTCGACAATTCGTTCCAGCCATTCCTTTCTGTTTTTATAAAAAATTTTATCTAAATTATTCGTGTCATCGTCTCTATCATTCTCAACAACTACAGATGCCATTTTTTCATCATCTTTATATTGTCATCAGTTTCCTTTAAACGAATATTAATTGGATGAATTTAAACTTTTGACCAATCAGAATACTCTTTACGAGAATCGTGGGCTAATATATGGAGCGAATACGTTACAAGGATTGTTGCGGAATGGGACTGAAAAGAACGGTTAAAAAACCAGAAGAAAATAAACGAATCGGAAATTATTTTATAAAAGACGGACTATATCAAGAAAAATTGGGTTCAAGTCAGGAAAAAAGCGGAATTTCTTTTCAAAACGGAGAAAAATCATGTCTGCATGTAATGCTATATATTCAGAATGAAAATATTGAAAACAATTATTGAGTACACAGATTGTCTATAAATAATGCTATATATTGTATTATATACTTAAGTGCGAAGTATACATTCTTATTGGAAAACTAATTTGTCTTTTTTTATTCCCATATTTTTACATGTGAAAACATATATCCTGATTTATTCCCATATAAAAATATATGATTTCTCATCATGCCATGCAATGCTAGCTAGGAATAAACGTTGTACCTTTAAGAACAATATGAATACATTATAAGCTAGAACAAATGAATAGAAACTGCCCTAAGATTCAGACATGGAAATTAATCTTAGATACAGTAATCTGACCAGGTACTGTTCGCACATTTCTAAAGTTATTTCCATTTGCTTAAATGACAACAGCAACAATCCTGTTGTGACGCATTGCTGAATCAAAATTGTTATGTTTTCAGATAGGGTCAAATAGTTTACAAAATGACACAAATGTAATTTACTGTGACAGATTATCTACCAGTTTCTTAACTCGTATATATTTGAAGATTAGGCTGTGAAACAGAGACAAATTTACATTAACGAGGTGGGAGTTAGTGGCATGTGAATAAGACTGCACTTACCCTTCTAAACTTAAATTCTGGAGAAAATATTGTATATAAAAAAAATACAATTTTTTTTTTCTACATTAATAGGTCGTATATTTCATCCTCTGGAACCAAAACCTACTAATATTTTGATTTGTGACATTGCCAATCATAAAATATGAAATATATCAGATAATTACATGGGAAAATAAAATGACCTCTATATAATGGATCAAAGAAATGAAAATAAAGTGTGAGGTGTTTATAATCAAGTTTCTTTATGCATAAACATCAAACTTAAAATAAAAAAAATAATTAGGAAAAACATTTGATCAACATTTCATTTTTAAATGATTCTGTATTTATTGAAGTGATACATAGACGCTTGAAGACGACAAAGATAGATGAAGGCACTCAAATTTCTTACTAATCTGATCAGAATTTGAGTTATGTCCCTTTATATATCTTTCCTGGCTTTACAGAGCTCAAAAGACCAGAAGTGCTTACCCCAAAAAAGTGTTAGGAATACAAATTTGTCTTTGTAACAGGCAGTATAGACCATAGTAAAGGCTTTGAAGCATGAAATCCCTTCAGGTTAAAAAAAAAAATACTGCAATCAATGAAATACAGGAATAAATCAATACAACATGTTTTGAATTGGTAACACACTCAAGTTAATTTTCCAATATGTATGTATGTGTTTGTTGTTGCATGGTTTAACGCCATTTTTCATCACATGATAGGCTATACATGGCTGCCAGTATGAATGGTCGAGGAAGAACCTGAGAAAACCCCCGAAAATAACCACTGACCCACGAGAATCTACTGGCAATGTATGTATGTATGTATGTATGTATGTATGTATGTATGTATGTATGTATGTATGTATGTATGTATGTATGTATGACTGTGTTTAAAAGATAAAGTCTTCAACATTGAAACTTCATATTAACTTACCTTCTCTCCCATCTCATTAAATGATCGTACTTTGGCGAGAATGTTTAGCTGTTCCATTATCCTCAAGATGTGTTCTTTATGTTTATGCAGATCTGGATGTTTTTCCTTTATCCAGATAGCATCTATGAATTTAAAAAAAAAAACGAACTTTAGATTCAATGGGGACATTTTAATAATTGAATATTTTAAAAAATATTTACTTCAATACATCAGAACCAGATTTATTCTCATAAATTTGGAAGTGTAAATGTTATATCTAATTATTTAATTTCATTAAGAATATATTTATATTCAACGAACCATTAAAACCATCAATGCAAAAAATACCTATATATATATATGTGTGTGTGTGTGTGTGTGTGTGAAATATAATCATTCATATATATATATATATATATATATATATATATATATATATATATATATATATATATATATATATATATATATATATATATATATATATATATATTTGTGTGTGTGTGTGTGCATGTGTGTGAAATATAATCATTACATTAAAGAAGGCAATTCTTTACAAATTTTAATTAGACCGTAATGTTTAAAAATTTATAAATTCAAAATCATAGCAGGTAGTGATTATATTGTGCGGAAGACACCACGATTCCATAAATTGCTGAGTTTTGCTGAGTTTTGATCAGACAACCAATCACGTGGTCCCGTGACGCAATAGTAGCCATTCCTCGAATAAAAACAAAACAAGGCAAGCGAAACAGGCAGGAGGAGACCAGATTTGGGTTGCACATTCAAACGTTGAATCTGCTTCCAAGATATGCTCATAACTATATCTGTTGAAGTATGTTTTAACAATGTGTTTAAGACACGACATCAGGAAAGTACAGCAGTAAGAAGGTGCTCATATTTCATATTTTGGAATTAAAAAAAACAAAAAAAAAAACAATGTAATTTAAAAATAAATAGTGATCCATTGTGTGCTGTACAAAATTGTGATAACGATTAAGTGATGGTGCCCAATGCAAATTTTGATGTTGCCACAATGCAATAAATTCATTTAAGAAGGATGAGGTTCAACCGTATTATATGAGAACATTTTCATTACCTACTCACAACACACACACACACATACACTTAAGGAATGATATCTTGTAAAATATACATCCGTGAGAGATAATACTGAATTATGAAACTTGATCAGGGACCGACTTGTTTGTGAAACAATATTTATTACCAGGCAGGTGTAATGGGCATTGCAAACGGTTTTGATATGGGCGTTTTTTAATCATTAGTTTTGCACACACAAAAAGGCCCCCTCAAATAAATCTGCAAAGTGGAAATCATAAGTAATTAATTTAAACATTAAGAACCTTCCTTCTAATGATTCAATTACAGCGAATTTTACATGGATGCTACAGTTAGCGTATTGACAAATCTGATAGTATATACATGTCTCGTTAAAAAAGATCATGCACTGTACTGCTCTGTGCTGAGATAAATGTTTTTTAAGCACAGACCCCAGGCTGATGACTTAAATTATCACTAGCCTTGACTGAAATTCCAAAAACTCGAACAGTTAATATATGTTATCTCTCAAACCGGGAGAAGAAAGAAGAAAACCTCCCAATGTTAGGGGCATTTCCTCATCCATCTCTATCTCGTAATATTGTTTTGATAAAATAATTAATATCACTCAACAGTGTTTGTCTTCAGTAAATAGATTAAGATTAAACATTATTCACGTAAATTTCAGATTTTTTAACCACTACAAAAGTACTGTAGTAAATAAAATTGTCACAACTAGTTTAAAACCTTTGATTGACCACAATGAATGCTGCATAATTTTCTCTGCAAACAAAATCTCCATTTCCGCCAAAGAAAGTTACCACCTGACATTCCTCTACCATATATATAAAGTTTCATTACCATGATTCAATTAAAATAAGGAATAAAACAAAACATACGACGCAGTATATGTGCCCCCAAAGAACTAATTCAGAACAAATATTGTATTCAGTAAAGTCTTGCATGTCTTAACACTTAAATGATAGTAAATAAGGTTGGATATAAAATGTGGGAAAACAGTTGCCACATACATGTACGGAAACGTTTGACTGCAGATTTGAACTGTTAAAATGATGTCTTTGGCATCGAAAGTTACAACAAATTCAGGCATCGTTTATTTGCCAATCTATTTCTCGTGCTTACATACACACTCTGTAGAACATGGTTTCTTCCAATTATGTCAGTGGACCAGTCCTTTTCAAAAGATAAGTGCAATGATAAGAATTAATTGTTAATTTGTTACACTGCCGTTATGTCTGTGTACTTAATTGTAACCACTGGCTATTATGCAGACTATAATATGAAAAAAGGGTTTTGTCCTAAGGGATAATAAGGCGTATCACTGGGAGAAAATTCGTGTCCCATGGGTGCTTGTATATTGAGCACCTAGTGCCGTATGGTGTTTAATTGAATTTGACTCGCTTGTAATAATGTATCCGAACTTTCTCTATGTCTTTATCATTTGGAAAAGTGAAACAAGTGTTGTCCACAGCCTTTTCTTAATGTGCTATTTACACCTGTAAACAATGTAGGACGGCCAGTCGGGAAGCTGGAGTCGCTACTATGACGTCACATCACGAGAGTAACCGAATAGGTGCGAACATTTTGCATACGAAGTCACGGAACTTCAGCTTCTAGAACATATGCCAATATTTAAATATTGGC
This sequence comes from Unio delphinus, assembly GCA_029339505.1. Classification (NCBI taxonomy): domain Eukaryota; kingdom Metazoa; phylum Mollusca; class Bivalvia; order Unionida; family Unionidae; genus Unio; species Unio delphinus. Next base: position 363,855 of record JAQISU010000370.1, read on the forward strand.
ATTACGGTTGCATGTGATACTTCAGAATAATGTTTTCTTATATAGTGCTGTTATTATTATGCTACATTTTCATTGGGTTCTGGTCTCTTTTATTATCTGCAAACAAATTCAGATAACCAGACTTGAACTGACGAAACTTTCCAATAAAGTTTCATTTCCAATTTGACTTCAGGAAATGTGTTATGATTGTATTTTCATTTTCTTGAGCTGCTGCTGATAACAGGTTATGATTATTAAACTTTGTCAACCATCAATGAAGTAATTAATATTAATTTCACTAAAGATGCTTACCTGTATTCAGTAAGGGATGGTGTCTTGATAAAAAAGATATGTGATTTTGGTGTAATTCATTATTGAGATTAGATTTTTAACCTGTTCAATAGATATGTATCTATAAACATATCCAAAGTTACACCAGTTATGACGATTTGTATCCTACACATGTTGCTCTAGTATGACAGTAGCAAAATTCAGGATGGTTGTTTGAGTCCAGATCATTTTCACTCCATTCTAATGACTAATACCAACCATGTTTAGCATTTTAAAATGGATTACATCCTTAACTAATAGAAATCTAATTGTGAATTAAAAAGGACTCTTGGAGAAATAGATATTTTTTTAAAACAAACATTGCTGTAAATCTTTTAAATCGGATATAGTGACATTATATCTTTTCACTAACAGAAGAATGAAATATGACCTGTACCAGTAGTGCATGTACACACTATTTAGTTCGATGGAATCACAAAAGTTAATATTTGAAGTAAAATGAAAAGTTGATATGGCACATAGTGAAGGAGTATTTGGCAGCTCACTGCTAGTAACAGCCAATGATGAGGCATGGACAAAAATCATCAGAATAGTCAGTAATAGTGTTGTTGTAATTATCCTCTAATTCTATTGAACAGAAGACCTATCAAAAAACAAACTGCCATTGGATAGCAAAGCCCTTTGATTCAAGCTGTTAATCAGATTTGTTCGCTATCCATGCTAGCTAATGAGCATAACTGTTTCAATAAAATGTACAAGAATGCCCATCTCATATCAATGTTCAGAAATTGGATATCATGCCCATATTTGTCACAGAAAGACCAACCACACTTCCTCTTAAGAAATGTTCCAGTCAGAGGCTTTAAAACAGAGGTTGAAAATTGCTAGAAAAAGATTAAAGTCTTTTAGCTAAGTAGCTGACTTAATAAAAAATGCATTTTCTCAGTTTAATATCATTAACTTGGGAATCTAATCATTTGCCCATGCATTTAATATGTACAGATATAATGGCATTGCTAAAGGAGAGGTTGGCATTATTTCAAGGTCAAAAAGGTGATCAACAGTTGTAATGTTTGGTTGTTAAAGTATTCCTCTAAAGTGGTGCATGCATAAAACATTGGTAACAGTGTTCTAGTTTTGGTATGAACAAGTTACGTTCATGAAATACACCAACATAAAATGTGTAGGTACATATGTCCAGGGCATAGAAGAAAATGATGACAATAAGATCAAGAAGAAAAACAACATGTACTCTATCATAAAATTTGGGTCACAGTGATGTAATAATTCTATATCTAACTTGCTTTTATTGGGAGGTATTTATGAAATGAATACATATACCCAGTTGATTTACCGATATCAAATAGTGGATGTGGGTGTAATTAGCATCGAGCTAAATTACAAAAATCATTCAACCTTGCATTTAGGTCACAATAACCCAAGTTCTGTGATGAATGAATTGCTTTCCTGGAGATGTATCCATATATCAAATAGTTTTAATGTGGGTGATGAGGAGTTCAGTATAATAAGGTATGGGAAACAAATGTAATACATTAATCACTTTTGTCATTTCCCAATGTTGCTGACATCTATTTGCATTGTGTTTGTGAAATAAGCTTCAATATATAATAAAATACATGTCTCTAGTGAATGTGAATTCAGTAACAGTACTCAAATTCTAATATGGTTGAGTTACTTTTGTCAAGATGTTTCCAATGTCCCTTATAGTATGTCTGATATATTCAGGGTGTAAAAAAAAACAATGAAAACAATCAACGAACTTGAAAAATGCTTACACAGTACCTCTCAATTACTTCAAAATGATATTATTTTTATGAAATGGTAACATAAATTAGAAATGTACTAACCAACAAGTTCTACAGTAAGGATTCCTTTCTCCTTGAAGTCAGACAATTTCTTTGTGATATCACTGTGAGCAGTACTGGCAGCAAAGCTACTTGTTTCAGTGTTATTCTCAGCTGGGTTATTTGGTAGATTAGGCTGAGCATTGATGAGCAACTTTAGGGCGTCAATCATCCACTTTGGGTCTAACAGAATATTATCTCTCAATACTTCAATGCTGAAATAAACAATATTTCAAAAGGTCTTGTATGTAATGAGTGACTCTTGTGTTGTGTTATATAAATTAAGGTTCTTGGTTTAAGTTGACAAAAGGTCAACATAGCTTATTTTATTTGCAATTTAGTTTCTATTGTATGTTCTTAAGAAATTAAACAATACAGAAAACTTAGACATACACACAGTCATACATATATTTGATAAGAACTATCAATTCTGCCTACCTTTAAACTTTGCATTAATTTTATTGAGCAATTAAATGAATATGTGCAAAGAAAATGTTCCATTTGATGAACAGATCAGAATTCAGAAAAATGAAAACTTCATGTACTTTTATAACATTATGATTCATTTTTCAACTGATAGCTTCTAAATACTAAATTCCACCAAGTACTAATGCATATCTGCCTTACAATCTCACCTGATGTGGATAATAGCATACAAGACACTTACCTGCCCTATTGTCTTACCTGAAGTAGATGATTGATCCGGTTTCATGCAGATATCTAAGAAACAGATCAAGTTCTTCACTTTCTTCTATTCGAACAGTTCCTTCCTTGTTTAAATTTTCCACAGTACTGTGGGAAACTACCTGCAGTTACAAGTTAACAAAGACATTAATCTCATTACTTTATAAATAAAAATGTTTCAAACTGGACATCATCCAGCAGACATGTAGCATGATGTCCCACCGAGTCACATTATCCTGACACCAGACCGACCAGTCCTAACACTAACCTGTTAATGCTGAGTGCAAAGCGAGGCAGCTGTTAGTACAGTTTTGTAAGTCTTTGGTATGACTTGGCCAGTGTTCGAACCCACAACATCCCGCATCTGGGACAGACACTATAACCACTGTCCATCTAGCAACTGAATTAGTACACTTATCATTACATATTACAATGATAACTGAGTGCCAATATCAATATGAACTTAATGACATGGACTGATATTCTGGGTCATGTATTGTGAATCCTGAAGTCATCATCAACGGCATGTGTATGCTACATTGTATACTAATGACTGTCAATATCCAAGTGAGTTTATGACATGGCTTGGTCACTTTAGTCACGTGTCATAAATCCTGCACTGATTAATATTTGCATGCATATAATGTAATTTACAGTAATGGCTCTGTATATATCCAAGTGAGTTTATGGCTTGGCTTGGTCACTTGAGTCATGTGTCATAAATCCTGCACTGATTAACATTTGCATGCATATAATGTAATTTACACTAATGGCCCTGCCAATATCCAAGTGAGTGTATGGCTTGGCTTCATCACTTTGGTCATGTGTCATAAATCCTGCACTGACTAACATTTGCATGCATATAATATAATTTACAGTAATGGCCCTGCCAATATCCAAGTGAGTTTATGGCTTGGCTTGGTCACCTCATTCATGTGTCATAAATCCTGCATTGATTAACATTTGCATGCATATAATATAATTTACAGTAATGGCCCTGCAAATATCCAAGTGAGTTCTTGGCTTAGCTTGGTCACTTCAAGTCATGTGTCATAAATCATGCATTCATTAACATTTGCTTTTTTCTGGGGATTACCCCTCAATACGTAGTCATGTGGGGTTAGTTTTAATATCTTTTAGTTCTGCTTCTGCAAACAACAGACTGATGAAAATGTAAAACTTGGTCTATATTACAAGGGCCACAAGTGAATCGGATATTAAAGAATTGTTCAAGAATCAATGATGCCACTTGAGATATGACTGAATGACTTTAACGACAATCCACATCTAATAATTGTCATTTATGAACAGTTACAAATTATAGCATGCCTCAACCTTATCAAGTATGTATGCTAGAACTAATGAGATATTTTTCTAAATGTAAATGACACAAGACAGAAAACTGACAGGTTAATGCCAGAAACAAGAAAGAGACATGTGAATGATAGTTTACAAAATATGTGACATTGAAATAATACAGAAAAGTGACAATGACATGCAAATGGGTACTATAATATATGACATGTAAACAGGGTACCACAATACAACTTTTGTACCATTATTAAGTTACGGGTTTGTCCCAAACCTCATTTCTCCCAAACACAACATGTGCAATACCTTGTCTTGCTTTGCTAAGGGAGATAATCGATCACAATGATGTTGTTGTTGTAGGGTTTAAAGCCATTTTTCAGCACAAGATAGGCTGTACATGGCGGCCAGTATAATCGTGAAAGAAGAATCCGGGAAAACCTTGAAAAGAGATATCAACCCATGAGAAGCTACTGGCAACCTTTCCAACATACCCACATTGGTTGAACCTGTGACTCAAAAACACTCAGATAGAGGTCCTGAGACTCAAACTCATGCAAACAGAGGTGAGATGGTCGCAGTGATATGAATCTATATCAAATACTGTTGATAGTACATCAATGGGGTCATGACTGATATACACAGAGCTCTGTGCCCAACTTATTACATGTTTTAATTGCATCTGCATTTCTAGCTTAAAAATTACTGTTCACTAGAAACCAATTGGGAAAAGAAAGACAAAAACAGTGTTGAATGATGTGCAACAAATTCCAGATCAGTATTAGTTACTGTTTACAGCCAATCACATGGCAGATAACAGTGGATTTATAATAATTGGAACGGTAAATGTATTTAAACCACTGTTGGATCAAGCTTGTAGGGTCCTGTACTCCAAAGGTTTCATAGAAATGGCACATATAATCTTGCATTTAAATGAATACCTTCACACCGGCATCCCTGAGCCTCATCAGCTGCTGTTCCAGAAGAAACCACCGAGTGGGTATCTGCTCTCCCCAGTATGGCTGCTGGGAAGCCACCTCTACAATTTTCTTCTTCAACTCCTCCAATTTGCTGTCAGGAACTGAGTTGTCAATGGCAAAGTCCTCATCAACCAAGTGAACTGCAGTAGGTTTGTCTCTTAGATAAGAGCGGATTTCCTTTAAGTATCTCTGACCATGCTTGCGACAATACAACTAGAAATGCAAGACAGATTGCATTAAGTAAGAGACAGCTATCTATTTATTAAAATGATTGGTAGTTTTATTTATATACTGTATGTATACAATGATGAACTCTAGGTTGGTGTAAAGACATTTTTGTCAAAATGTTCGCAAATATTGTCTGATGATAAACCTACTCATCATTGTTGGACCATTTCCTGTCTCCCTTATACATCTCCAAAAATGTCTCAAGTACTTATTTCTTAAACATGCTAAACACATAAATATAGCACTATAATAAACTGCTTTGTATTTACACTCCTTAATAATGTATCTAAATTTGACTGAACATTTTCTGTACAGTTGTATTGCACCTAAATACATACAGGAAATGAGTGATAGTAAAATTTAGATCAATCCAGAGATCTCAAGTATTGTTGCAGTTTGAGCCATTGATAGCGCATGCAAGACTGTCAAGATCAGGTATTGTCTCAACCAGTGGTTCCCAAATTTTCTCGAGCACAAACCGCTTGGTTATCCTCAGCTCCTCCTACAATACTCAGTAAAAAGCATTATGCAGCATTAGTGCCACATTGTATAATCCCATTGCTCTTACCCCTCCCCCCAGGGGTGGTACTGCCCACTTTGGGAAACACTGGTCTAGACATCCATGCAATGATGTCCATCAATGGCACACATAAAAAGGGCATGAGCATTTAGGTAATGTTAACTTAGTCTGTATTCCCAGTATTCCTGTTGTTGTTGTTGTTGTTGTTGTAGGGTTTAACGCCATTTTTCAGCCCAAGATAGTCTATACATGGCGGCCTGTATTATTGGTGGAGGAAGAACTTGGAGAAAATCCCGGAAAGAAACACCGACCCACGAGAAGCTACTGGCAAGCATTCTCATATAACTACATTAGCCGAACCCACGCAGAGAGAGGTGAGATGGCAATGATCCGTAACGCCGAGGGCTTTAGATCACTCGGCCACTCGGGGCCCCATCTATTATATAAATACAAAACTGTATATTGTTTTCAGCCTCTTATTGGTGATTATTTTCTTCATAGATACTCTTCTGTCTAATGCATTATTTTATCTCATTGTAGCAACCTCATTACGATTCACTTCTGGGTCATCTCTTGTCTTCATATAAACTACCAGGTTTCGGTAGTTTTTTTAGAAGAATTTGTTTTGTATATTTCACTGCACTGAAATTGTGGTCTGTGTGAGGTAAATATTATTTCAAGGATATTGGGTGACTGTAACTGTACAAATTATGGTTTTCTTCATTGAATACTGTTATTTTCTTAGTGACTTCCATAGTGATCTTAAGATATTCTACAGTGATTGTCTGCAGAATTCTGTAGGAAGTACACAGAAGTCCATACACCATATGGGATTTCATAAAGTATATAAACCAGAAACTTGACAGAATTGGGAAAGATGGTATTTGATGGATAAGCATTTCATCTATAGTGTATTTCAAATACATGTATTGATGATAAAAGTGTTGCATATACTTGAATTAAAACATTGACAGCCATGTAATTTAATGTGTAAAATCATTGCATGTAAATTATTTCCTTATTATTATAAGCATGCTGCATTAATTTTCATACAGAGAAAAGGTTGAAATGAAGTTGAATTGCCCAAATGGAAGTATATTAAGCTGTCTTTTGAATTCCATCATTCTTTTTATTCCAGCTGGTGTGATCAAGATTTTAGTTATTAACCTATGTTTTTTTCTTTCTTTGACTCTGATACTCAACACTGTGCCAATATAATCAAAGACGATGATAGTTTAAATTATTTTAATTCTTAAACATTTTGTTTCGTTACATATTCTCATATGTTAATGTTGTGCATTATTACATTATTTCTTCAATAAACTTAGGAACCTAAAAGTTTGGTTATTCAATAACTTTTAGGACATGTATGTGCACACACACAAAAATGCAATTACATATAATTGCATACATCCACCATGTTGACAGTTGCATACACAGATCCTACCAAAGGACATCACAAGATATCCTTGGGACTTTATCATTGAAGCATGCTTGGTACCCAGTGAAGGCAGTTTAAAACATAAATAATCAAGTATTCTAAACAGGTCACCCTTACCAATCACTATGATCTCACTTCTTTCCATGTGGGTTCCTTTATCATGCTTGGCCAATGTGGTTTTAAGAAAGCTTGCCGGTAACGTTCGTTGAGTTGGTGGTTCTTCATTTTTCTGGGTTTTTCCTGCATCAGCTGTTAAAGTCCCCATGTATAGCCAATCATGCACTAAGAAATGACATTACCCTTCCCCCACAATATCATACATGTGTCAGATAATGATCATCACATAGACCAAGTTTAACAATGGTCCATGATATACCGAAAGACTAGATATTATGTCAGACACTGCACTGAGCTTCAAAATAATGTGGACGATTACTGTAACAACAAAAGCTGAAGCATTAACTTTATTTCCTTTTTTCCCCCATGACTTACAAAATCTAACCAAACAAATACTTGACTGAAAAATGTCATTACAATTAACATAATATATGCCAATGTAAACACATATTTGTACTAACAACAACTGCCAATTCAGGAATAAGATTTGAAAAAATATACAAAACATCCGATATTCACAGTTCAGAATGAAATGTGGGAATAATTTAATTAACAAGAATAAGGAGAGTCCCTTGATCATTCCTGAGAAATCTGATCTCAGATTTAAATGAACATCATCACTTATACCAACTAAAGCATTTTGTTTTGTGGTTGATGTTCTACTGGGATTAGCGAATACTGACAATAATTTCAATTGACATTATTATCAGTTTTATCAAATTAAGTGCATATCAAGCAGCAATAAAGAAGAGAATAAACTCATATGGGCCTATGTTTCAATTGTTATACAAAGCAGAAAACCAAGTTTTGGATGTACCCAAAAGAGTCCTCCGTAATTTTCATAAGAAAACAAGAAGTGTCCTCCACTTCACCACATCAACTAAAGGGGATCTTAATTATCCAGCAAATGGACACTTTAATCATATATCAAAAGTGTATTTTATTATGATTATTATCACTCTGGTTTTTATTACTACTGTATTTTTATTGCTGCACAATTTTCCAAGAGGAATTGTGAAACTGTAAAAGTTGAATGAAAACTCCTGTTTCCTTTGTAATACACCCATAATAGTTGATACAAAATGAGGTGCCATTGCTGATAAAATGTGTCAGTTTCATTTACCATGGTCTTTTCTTTGGTAAGGCCATTTACTCCAATGATCAGTACTAAATATCCTAATTGTGTTGATGCGCTGTAAATAACAAACAAAATAAGGTGTGAAATCATTGATAGTTTTTCTCAGTTCAAGTTTTCATTCTTTTCTTTTCATCAATCCCTTGTAAAAAGATGCAAGCACTAGTTTTACTTAGAGAGGAAGTTGAACATTTTATAAATGCTATGCATAATCCATCAGTGGTAGTCAATATAAGCTGAGGTGGCCATGTTGATAACTTCAGTCAGGTCCAACTACCATAATTTGAGAGCCCCAGGAGGCTGAGTCCTTTAAAAAGCATGCCTTTACCAATTAATGCTCTCTTACCTCTGTCTTTACGAGTCCAAGCCTGGGGCTTGACCAATGTGGATACGTATATTTGAGAAAGCTAGCATTAGCTTCCTTTGTGTCAGTTGCTATTCCTGGGGTTATCCTCCAAGAGTATTACTTTCTGCCATATATTGTTCATCTTGCACTGATACATGGTGTTAAGCCCCCACAAAGCCACATTAACTACCATGGGGTGTAAACTCCAATTGATGCAGCATTAAGTAACCTTGATGTACTGCAGACAACAAACACAAATCAAGCCAGAAGCATAATTAAAACATTGATATAAATGTTCCAAGTACAAATTTGTATCTTTTTTTCTGTCATTCCTTAGTTTTACTTTAAGGTGAAGCTGATAATATACATAAGGACGGAATCCTATTGATACAAAGATTGCAATCAATAATTAGTGCGAACACTGGATATTTTTAAACAAATCCTATTTCATTCTAACTTGCATTTAATATTCTTTTATGCAGCCTTCAAATTCCTTCCAGAACAAAAAAAAAACTTTTCATATTTATTATGGCCTGTGGGTTACATTACAAATGTTGTAATGTACTGATGGATGTGCTTATTTATGTATGGTCAATGAGAGCATCCCAAGACCCATCCATAGAATATGGTACATGATACAAAAATAAAAGTGACAACTTACTCGTTGCGCCAGCACAGGAGAAACAAACCTGTGAATGTGACGTACAATTTTGCCAGCAACACCCTGACGACTCTGAAAATAAAAAAACAGACATAGCAATGGTATGCAATTATTCTCACTAACTACAGCTACCTGTCTCGCATCCCACTTCACACCCTAACATGGAGATTAGTAGAAATGGAAAGAAAATATATATATATATATATATATATATATATATATATATATATATATATATATATATATATATATATATATATATATATATATATATATATATATATATAAGCAATATATATAACAACATGAATATATAAGAATTCAACTGATTGGCTGATCAAATTAGCAAATATGGACAAGACGGTCTCAGTAAAGCAACTAATTATTTCCTTAAATTTTACCAGCAGTCAGTAACGTGTAACAAAATATTATAAAACTGCTATTGTAAAACTGGAAAATGCATGTAAACGTTTTGGTATAATACAAACAGGTAGTGAAGGTTATCATTATGTTCAACCACAGGATTCTGACTTTAAAATGATGAAACCTCTGAAAAACAAAATGACGATATCAGTACTATAAATTAGCATAAGCATCTGTTTAGATTTAAAATGGTATATTAGTATTTGAAGCTTCTTTCTTTACAAAATGAAAATGAACATGAATGAGACTAAAACCAAACAATCACATGACAAGTTAACTGACTTGTTTGTTTTAGGGCTTAACGCCATTTTCCGGCTATACATAGTGGCCAGTATTATTGATGGAAGAAGAACCAGAAGGAACCACAGACTCACAAGAAGCTACTGGCAAGCTTTCTCACATAACTACATTAGCCGAATCTTATACTCGAACCCACGCAGACAGAGGCGAGACGGCAGTGATCTGCAATGGAAAGTGCTTTAGACCACTCGGCGCCCCTGACTGTCTTTGTAAACACTGTTCATTTCTTGTAGTAACTAGAAGATGACAATGCATGATAAATTGTGAAAACTATTCCAATCAACAAAAAGAGATTGAATCCTTTGACAATTTCACTCTAGAAATCTAAAAAGTGGTGTAAAAAATCAGTCTCATGATCAAAGCTGAGAAGTGGGTCCTTGTACAGTCTTCAGTATGCTGAAACATCAATTGGATTTGGTACAAGTGAAGTCTCTCTGGTGGAACCAGTTCTACCACCATGTTCAGAACTCCCAGAAAAGCAAGGTAAAGAAGATTTGGTGTAAGACCCACAACGAGGGGCAAAATCCGTTGGATCCCGTCGGGTTGAGCATGAATCGTCCTCTGCCTGATTAAGAAAATAATCTCTATGCACACAAAGTTCTGAGAAGGGATAAGATTGGACGTCTTTAAATTGGGGATAAAACCGAGATGAGTCACAGCTGCCTAACATTGGGAGAGGTCCAAGAGAAAGAGAATATCAGGGATACAGTGCATCAACCAGTGTTAGATGTTTAGGCTCTATTATACAGTAACAAAAAAGGTGAAAACAACAAGCTTCATAAAATTTAACAAATAATTTATTTCCCTACAAGAAACAAGGTAAAAATGAAAATTTTAACTTGTCGTTTTAAGAATCAGATCCAAAAATACTCCCAGAATTAAAAGGAATAGGCCTTAGGAATAAATCATTCTAATGAATTTGTGTTTGAGTCCCAACAAGAATCCAAGATGAAAGGCAATGATGTATAATGTAACCTGCATAGTACATTCGTGTCTACAGTTCCTTGTAAATAAAGAAGAAATTGCACTCAAGTGTTTGAATTTCAAATAAATTTTCTGTCTTTGTCCAAGAATTCTGTATGAGCACTAAAGAATTCTCCAGGGAACCGAACTAATCTCTTAGAATCCATAATCTGAAGAAAATTTAAAATAAAACTCAAAAATAAAAATCAAAACTGTCCGAACAGAAGAAAAGAACTTTACATCAAGTTTGTAAAAATCTATATTAACACTCTAAAATATCATTTTCAGTAAACAAAATTACATTAAAATAGCATGCAATCGAAAAAGAAAAAAATTCAAATAACAAAGAGACAAGTAAATTAAATCAAATATAAAATTAATCAGATATACGTAACACGAGTCATTGATATATTACCCAATGTGGAGCAGTAAAGCTCTTGTCTGCATGATCATTACCCCCATCACCCTAGTAATGACTCAAAAACCATGTGTTCCACTGTATGTGGATACTAGCAGCATAGTACACACATTTGCAGAGGTTTACACGAGTCAGGCATTGGCTTTTAATATAACGACGTAATACCATCTCATCTCTGCTTCGTTAAATATAAGGGATGCCACTCTCCTTAAGTGGTCTTACTGTTATCTAGTTTATGGAGTTAACATTCAGCATATTTTACAAAGCATGACGAACATACAGATTTATAAAATACTTTAAAGTCATTATATGAAATGCTTTCAATCAGAAATGGGTGATCTTAGGTCAGCAGTGGCAGTGTTTCTTTATCTACTCTTTAATACCCTTTGTCAAATTGACTAGGCAGCAAACAGTACAGAATACTTTTCCTATACTGAACAAAAACATTATATTTCTACAATATCTGTGTTATTTTACATGATTGTAAATTTTAAGATTCTGCCGTTTTCAACGAAAAGAATTACAAAACAAAGATGTAATTTGTTTATTTAGGAGATTTTAATGCAATTCAAAGCTTTGAACATTGCTGTTATTTCTGCAGTTAAATTTGTCCATATTATCCAGCAAACAGATTGTTATAGTGCCATGCGTTGCAATAGCAGATCCAACTTTGTCTCCATCTTTTGAGTTTTCTTTATACAGGGATATGTGGGTGGGATACGATACTCTAGACTTCATTGCTTGTACTCTGAAACAGTGGAGGATTCATTGAGAATTTTTTAAATTTACAAAGAACAATTAGTATTTTGGGAGATGTTGATTACTATGGGCACTGTGGTGATTTGAGAATACAAACATTTTCAATATTCCCAACATTTAATTTTTTGAAGCGGCAAACTCATCATCTGGGTTAAAGAGAAGTTTAATTTCCCTTAATTTGGAGGCTTTCAGAAAGGAAGTTGTGATGGAAACAATGTCCCTGACTGTCAAATTATGCATTCTTCTGTTGTGTGTGTGTTTGTTTTGGATTTTTAATGTAGCTTTAATAATTTGTCAGTCATGTCGCTATGATGTTTTCAGTGAGTTTTTACCCATGTCTAGCACTAGGGTATCATACCGCAGACATATAGCATGATGTCCGACCCAGTCATATTATTGCTGACACCAGGCAGTACTAAAATAATATTTTTTTTTATACACAGGCCCAAGGCTGGTGAATTTACTAAACTCACAAGCCCTGACTGACATTTCATATGCCTGGACATTTTATTCATGTAAACTCACACATCAGGAGAAAAATCTCCTGATTTGATCGGGGGGGGGAGGGGATTTCCACGCCTATCTCCTGATCTCATATCTCTCAATTTTTTCCAAAGAACTCCAGATTATTACGATATGTGTGTCAATTTTCATTTTCCTGAAGAAGAAAAATCAATAAAATTTCATGGCTGACCAATATGTGCCCCTCCCCCCAAAAAAAAACGTTTCTAGGGGGTACGTCCTATTTTACCTGGAAATGTGGTCAATATTTACTAAAAATGTCATCTAAAAACCTTTACAATTTTGGTCCAAATCTCACAATTTTATTTGTTATTCTCAACACTTGGCTTTCAAAACGTTGACAGGTATGCTGCACTCCAATATCCACAAACCCCAAATTTCCCCATTTTTAACATTGTCACATGACATTGCAATAGCTACAATTTGAGTATAATGATAATCAAAAGGAATTAAACTAGAACACTATTCCCAGAACTGAAATGAGCATGCTTTGCATTCTATATTTTATGCAGTATAATGCTATTTCAAAGAAAAGTTTATAAACTTGTAAAAACATATAATACATAATAGATTAAATATTCTCATTGAAGGCGAAATGTAATATCTTTTGTTCTTGTACACATATATATCATCTCTTTGATTTACCCATAATGGGTTTTTCCACTTCCTAATCATTATAACCTATGAAAATTAGCACAATGGGTAAAGCCACTGCAACACATCTCGTCCAGTTACTGAGAAACTTTGATTTTGTATCAGACCTCTTTTCTTTTAACTTCTGCTATTTAAACCATCCAGATTTATATCAGTTTCAATCATTACTGATGACAATTCATACATATTACAGGTAAAGAGCATAGACTCAACAGTTTTTGCTGTTGGCATTCTTTTTCTACTTGTCTTTATATTTTTTTTAAAATTAAGATTACTGAAAATAGTGTTTTCCAGAAAAAACGACCATGTCAGGCGGTTTGAGAGTACAAAGTCATATTTTTAGCACAGCTTCCTAACAGTAGCGAAAGACCCGGATATTGAAAATTAATGACGAATACTCATTTACAAAAAAAGTTGTCGACAACACTATCAAAATATTATATATCATCAGCAGCACACTGGTCTGAGTAGTCCGAGTTTCCTCTGACCCTTGCCACCCCATTTTTGATATTTGGAAATTCTTGTTGGGGTGTAGGGACAGAATGTATTTCCTATCAAAAAGTTGGAATTCGCCGACACCATTTGATGTCGGCATGGGTAGCAGCTTACATGCCAGCCCAGCAAACTTGAATGATCTTTCATCAAGATATACCAGCATGTAGTTGATAGGAATATGATTTAGTTTCTCAAAAATCGTGAGCATAGCATTTGTTATGCCTTTAATCTGCTAACAGATGAAAGTACATCATTGCTGAAATTTGTTCCGGATCTGGCTATTTGCATTTCTAGTCACATGACTACCGGTACACAAATCTCGCAACCTAGGTCATACAGTCACGTGACATCGACAATAAGCAAATTTCCAAAAGTTGTTGTACATTATAATTTGGACATATTATATAGAAACACATCAATAAATATGGTCTGTTCTCTCCTCATTAAGCCATACAGATGCTATAAATATAATCCGTGAGAAAAGTAGAACAAAGTTTGCTATAAATAGAACATGTTACTGTAGGAAAGTACAAGTCCACGGACAAGAGTACTCGTATATTGTAGTTATGTAACGTGGTCTTTTCTAAAATACGGTCTGTGGGATTAATGGAATATTAAAATAAACGAGATTTCTGGAAGGCGGATGGACCGAAAAAATGTAATCCATATACGTTTATGCGTAATTTAGTGGAAAGTTTTATTGCTCAAGGGTTGTACATGTCTCTCATGTTCTAACAAGTACCCGGGTACCTGTTAAACGGCGCAACGGGTACCCGGGTAAGTTTTCCGTGGTTTTTGATATCCCCACAGTCTACTCCTCAGTCAGTATTTGCCATGATCCATATTAAATCCAGGGCTTTGTGACATTTATCCCTGGGAATTTACTATATGGCAGAAAATAGCTTACAGTTGAAAATAACCCCTAAAATATATGTCCTTCCACAACAGAAATAAGAGATCTATTAAGATGTTTTGGGTCATTATGAAAATGATGTAACTGGTACAAATTAATGCAGTTAGATTCTAACTTCAGAAATGTGGACTGGTTTTCTTCTTCCTATTGTTTATGCTCCTTCTGCATTTGTCATTCAAGTGCATGCATATACTTTAATATGTCAGAACAACACCTTTCCCATTTACCTACAACTAGACGATAATGTGAATAATACACATAAGGTTTCAAAGTAATCTTCCATGTAATCTAGAAGTAATAATGACAAATTTGTGCTAATTGACATACAAGTAACAAACAAAACACCATTCCATAAGCTCTTCTTGCCTTTGATGAGTCAAACTGATAAAACGTGGTGGTTTGCATTGGCTTGCACTTGCTGTTATTCCAGTTGCATCTAAGCTGTCAAAGAGGTAGGGGAATGGATCTCATTAACACATTAACCCCTGGTGCCATGTTTATGGCGCAGGAGGTAGTAGCCTACTGCCAAGCTCTGTCAAAGTCATGTCTGATTTACTAAAGTGGGTGGTGTTGTAGAAAGGTAGACAGATTTAGATCTACAATGACACCAAATAATCTGGGCATTTTTGTTGCACTACAAAATACAGACGAAAAAACTCTTTTTGGACTCATTTTTTTTCTTCACCCAAAATTTGAGAGTGGTTGGAGTCTGATTTTGTGTCCAGATTTTATACGTTTTTGTCTCAAATCTAAGGCAGATCAGACTGGTCTAAACTGCACACAGTCTGTGCAAAAAATAGGATATGGTGAGCATTTTTAATAAAGAGTGGTCTTCATACGCAATTGATGTGTCTGTAAAGCAAAAACATTAATTTTAAAAAAAATCCAACATTTTCCCTTCTTCTATTGCGCAAGTAAAATAATCAATTAAAAAAAATGTTTCTAACAAAAATAAGTCTAAGCATTAGGCTAATGGAAAATTGCTTGGAAGTCAATGCATTAGGATATATTTAGAAAAAGTCCCCAAAATGTATTTCGTACTCGTACTTCATGCGAAAACAGCAAAATCCTCCTGGGTATAATGTGTTAGGGTCTGTAAGCATTCTATAATGTATCTTTCAAAAACACAGTTTTGGAGTGCGTACCAGACCAAATTTGTGATACTGATACTATTGAAAATGGATGAATATTTATTTCATTACTAGGCAACTTCAAAAACTTGCACAGTTTGGATCAAGTAAGGCTTGTGTAAATCAGGAATCAAGGCAAAGAATAGCTGTCCTGTTCCTGACACTGATAATACTGCAACTTCAAGCACTCAAGGAGAATCGTACTATTGACAGAATAAGGTAATAATTTATGAAATATTAAAACTTCCAGGTGTTGCAGACATACCTGTGGAATTTGATCAATGTGTGTCCCCACTAAAATCACTGGTGGTGGGAGGACTTTACAAGATGACGTATGGGAACTTGCAGAATTCAACTTTTCCTTGTCAGGTGGTGCACATGAATGTATGGAATTCATCCAGACCTGAACTAGATCTGAAAACAATCAAAATACAAAACATCAATGATTCTGTATACAAAGTCAGAATGAAGTACATGTACTTATTGGCAAGGTATGTTAATAAGCAATACCCACTTTCAGTCCCTGACACAATGTTGTTTTTTTAACTTAATTTCATTATAAAATATGTGAAGCCTCAAATCCAATTAAGACCAAATGGTCCTTGCAACAATAACTTACTTTTATTCTTATCCTTCAAATTCGTAATTTTAGAATTGACCAAAAATAACTTCCTCAACCAGCTTCACTGGAAATACATTTTCATTAGAAGTTACCTATTTCTTTAATAGTAAGTCAACTTGATGTTAATTTAATTTTTAGAAGAGTGGAGTATAATAAAGTACTTTTGTTAGGTGAAATTGCACCTTACAAAATTCTGAAATATATATATTTTTTTATAAATCATGAGTTTAAGAGAAAACCTGTTACTCATAGAAGAATGATAATAATGTTAACTCAGCAACAAATCTGGGAAAACAATGGCACTTTGTGGTGTACTTAGGTAGAAACAGCACAGAACTCACCATGAACTTTGCACTCCATTATACCCTGACTGTCAAAATAGCACTCGTCTTCTACAAGATCACTAACCTCTTGACTGGCATCAGAAACCAGGAGGTATATAGCCCGTCTTGTCAAAAACATTTGGTGTGTCGTGTAAAAGGCATATTCCCCTGCAAAGTCCAACATTGTCAAATGTGCATGTTTGCTAATATCTGCTTTTGCTTTATTGGGATTTTGTTGCAACAATTTTAACATGTCCCTTAATGGATCCATCTTGTAATTTTCAGTTGCAACATGTTCTCCAAGCTCTGATCCAGGCATTGTGTTTGTTACAGACGGAGTGAGACTTCTCTGTACCACAGTGGAAGATGATTCGTTTTGTAGATTAGATGTAGATGAAGGAGTTTGGTCCATGTTCTGCTGTTGAGAACGGCGATATAGTACTTCTGTAGTCTTGTCATCGTCACCAACATGGCTCAAATAATTGCCATCACTTGTCTCCCGTTGATTAGAGCTTGCATCAAGTTCCGAATCAACTTCCCTTCCCCCTGTTTGGTAATTCTCATTTAGGACCTTGACAAGGCGCTGCAGTTTATAATCCTGTTCTGAATCTGAAAACATAAGGAACACTGAATACAGCAAAATTCTCTTTTACATCAGGGTATCAAGTTGTAATGAAATTAGAAAGCATAATTAATGCAGTACATATGATGATTTCGTCGAGAACAAAAACACGGAGTTCACACTTCGTCTGGTTCAAAACCTTCAAATTAATCTTCATTGTCATCACTGTCACCCAAAAGTACATTCAAATGCATCTCCAGATGTTTTCTCTCATTTTCAATCAACTGTCTTAAGCCACAATAGCTAAATTGTTTGATAATTCATAATCTGTTCATTCTCATCTTGCTTTGAACTCCGCCATTTTGAATAGAAATTCACCATTCGGAAAACACGATTACAATGTGCCTGCTTGCCTCAAGATTTCTAGCTGAATTCAAGCTTAACTCGCAAGATAATCCAAGTATAATATCTACTATATGTCCTGTCCTAGAGAACAATGTTAGATTGTCAATTTGACAATGATAGAACCAGGTACTCCAATGCATTTGAGAGAGATAGCTTTGCTGGAACTAGACAGGCGTATGAGTTATCTAGTCACAACATACCTATTTTCAATCATGTGTATCACATTTTCAAAACAAACTAACAAACAGCAGTGTCTGGGTCCATTTAAAAGTAGCCTAAAAAATGTACTTGCTGCTCCACCTTCAGGTGAAAATGAAAAGTATTTCCTTGGGTCAAGGATTTGATCATAAATTAATCTTTGGTCAACAATCAAACTGAATGGCTGATATTGTTTTTCGAAATGTCATAGCGATGCTCAATCTTTATCAGACAAAACAGATGAAACTGTTATTCATTTGCATGAAATCAAAATATGAAACAGCTTCATTCAGTTCATTCCATAGATGCATCCTGTCTTTATGTTTGACTCCAAAATTTAAACTAGAAACCAATACAATTATGCAATACTGTATTAAGTCATTCAGCTTTAACTATTCTCATTGTTAACTTTTGACATATGAAAGTTATCATACACAGGGCTATCATGGGGGGAGGGGATGGCAGGAAAGATGGGTAAGTGCCTGGGCTGCAAATTCTGGGCAGGAGTATGCCATTTTCTGAAAGGGAGGAACCAAACGTGACATCCATCCAGATCACTATTTCATCCCGTGAAAACTTGCAGTGGTTCTGGTCATAAATATATGCAGTAAATGTAGAACTTTGTGTAGCGCATAATCTTTATAAGCAAATATATAATGATATGATTACAAAAAACAAAACACCATGAATTAAGAAAACAAAACAATGCTGAAAATATTTAAGGCCGGAAGCATTGTTAACTCATTCAGCCCCAACAAACTTATCAGTAACACTGCTATTGTGCTCCAGCTACACTAAGCTTTGTCTAGCTGCTTGTGCCCTAGTGTTTTACCTGTTTGGAATTTTTTGTAAAAATCATGCACATGCCTTCACACTTACTTTAATATCTCTTCTTGTATCCAATATTAATCCAGGACATCTTCACCAATTAATATCAATGAATTTGTCTACACAGTGATGTATCCTTCTTTCTATTTGTCTTTCACAATTTAGTTATACACTTTTTACAAAATTATGTGGCAACATTGTTAGGAATATCACATCAACGCCTTAAAATAAACCAGGAAAATTTAATATGTGATATGGTTTGAAACAATTTGTACATACATTTACTTGGCAATGTTCACATCTAGTTTCTGGTTCAGATAGAACTCTATTCAAAAAACACATTTTGCAGGTTGGATAACACGTTTTGTTTGGTGATACCAAAAATACAATATGCATTTTTAGGCATATGGATTGGTTTTGTTTGCGATGTCCGTGTACATTATCTCCAGAAATAGTAATAAGTGAAAAAAGATAGATTTCTCATTTTTCTTGTCAATTTGTCAATGACTCAATGATTGTTGTAGGTCCAGGATTCATTCCACTAAATCATTGATTTGGACAGGAAGAAGACGTTCGCTCCAATCTGCAAGATCAGCAGAAACTCTTTCACTTACGCTATCAGCATCTTCTTCTTCTAATGATTCAACCTCAAGAATCTTCAATGTCCCATTCAAAATCTCGCATATTATCCAACTGTCAAACATATCTTTCCTCTACTTACTCAATATTTTCGAGATCAAACCCGAGAAACTCCTCATTTTAGCCCTCACCACCATCAAAAATCACTCGTGCTTCAGCTATCATTTTACGATGTTTCAATAAAAAGAACACGCGTATTTAAACTGCTTTGAAGTAGTTATCCTTGGTTTCCGAACATTTAAAGTTTGCCCAAATGAAAGTAAATTCATTTCTGATTGGTTACAAGTGGGCCTGATTCTTGGAAAAGCCCCATTTGTAACTAATCAGAGACTTTCTCTCGACCACACATTCAGTCCGAGTATGAACGGTACCGGCCATTGAATGCAGTCAAGAAACTGCAAGCCAGGACGGTATCGGCCGTTGAATGCAGAAACTGGATTACGTACACAGACGGTATCAGGTCTGAATGAGTCAAGTCTTTAAGTTTGTTCTTGCATTCAAAAAAGGTGAGTTGGGCCCTGGTATACAAAAGAATCCTGTCCATATGACTTTGTTTTCATAGTGGAAATAATGAGTATACGTTTGTAAGAATAGAAGCATACATATCTTACTTGTGTGTACACATGGGTGAGGCCAGGTAGGTATGTTGGACTAGAGTCTGTCAGTATGTATATAGTGAAATCCTAACACCTGTGCTATTTAAAAAGAAGATGATATATATCCTGTGCTGAAATCTTCTTAAGACGTTTCATTTTCATGTCTTTCAACAGACCAACAAATTGGTCTCCTCATTTTTTTGGACTGCTGTCAGGCAAAAAAAAAAGAAAAGGTGGAGAACAGTTTGTTGGTCTAATCTTTCTTTCTTACTAATTTGACTGCTCCCTTTGACCAAAATAATTCGGCCTGAATTAATATAAGGTACATTTACACTATTAGCAGTTATCATTTACACTATTAGCAGTTATCTGCTCCATTTTTACAATTTACCAGTGAAGTCCAGGAAGTGAAAATGACCAGGCGGAACTAAGCCTTTTTTAACCCTAACCCTAACCCTAACCCTAACCCTAACCCAAACCTTTTTTACACTATTAGCAGTTATCATTTACACTATTAGCAGTTATCTGCTCCATTCTTACAATTTACCAGTGAAGTCCAGGAAGTGAAAATGACCAGGCGGAACTAAGTCTTTTTTAAAGGTGCACATCTGAAGTAAGGCCAAGTTATATACAAGCCAGTACAACCATTGAAGAAAACCATTCACATGTTTTCCATTAAAATTGCAACCTAATATAAATTACAAAACAGAAGAGTGACACTTTAGAACCATTGTCAAGATATGCACTGTGGTTGCCATATTGTACAACATATCAAATGGAACTCTCTACATAGAGATCAAACCACCAAACCCCCATCAGCCACTGTCGCTTCAAACTAAAGTAACTGTTTGCTGCAATTTCCAGGCTATCTAAAATAAGGTGCAAAAATATATGTGTTTCCTATTGTACTGAATTAGGGTAGGTAGTTGGTATTTTATATATCCATAGCACAAGTCAATTGCATGTGACCATGGTATGTTTTTAAATATTTTAAACAAGAAATATATAAAGGTAATTTCAACCCCTGTTCATTATAAATCACCTCATCCTCTGACCTAATAGAGGGTATACTGGGTACATGAAATATAGTGATGGATATAACATGAACTATACTAATAAACATGGCACGAAATATCAGGATGAACATAACATGAATTATAATGAATATAATATTAAACATAATGATGAACATAAAATTAAATATCATGATGGAAATAAACATGAAATGTTAAGTCATGGTGGTTTAAGTAACCAGATATATCACTTGTTTTATCAACAACATTTCATAAAATGAAATACATTTCCTTAAAACATTACTAAACATTGATTACGAATTGCAAAGGTCATTTAAAATTGAACCATAGCCAGTGCCTGTCACACTTACTTATTAAAGTAAATTTTGATTCAAGTCAACTTTGGCAATAGCAGGCTTCATTGATCTGAGCAGGAAATATAACACAATATAACCAAAAAATTAAATCCTCTTAACAAAAGTTTAGGATAAGGAGTTCAGGACTCTTCACTTATGAAACTCAGGAATTTCCAGAATATTTCAGAGACTCACTGACATAACTCACATTCAAAAGTTTCTCAAATTCAGAATAATAGAGTTAAATAATTCTTAATATTTTGATAATATAAGGTTGGAGTTCTTAGCCCATTAAAAAATCTCACTAAAAGGAAAACATTGTTCAATAAAATGAATATACATCTAAATTTCTAAACTCTAAAGCATCAAACACACACAAAAAAAAACAAACAACACTAAAATCATAAATGTCTAATAAAGTTATTTTACATTAGGTAATGGTTTTGTTTAAAAAAAATGCTAATTGTAAATGAGTACAATGATGGCAGATACAAGATCATTTAATAGAAAACCGTTTTGCTCAATGTTCAGCTGACATTGGTAACAGCCCTACTTCCCAAGCTACAGCTACAATGGACCACTATGATGCCTGCTACAGCAGATGTGTTGGCTTATCAGAGTGGTTGACCAAATCTGAGGGCAACATATCTGTGTTCATGATACTGGTGTTGTACTGGAGCTAGTGATAAAGAAATGCTCACAGGGACCCTGCATATAAATAATTAACAAAAATATTTCAACAGAAAGTAATTTTAAAGCGATGGAAGAAAATGTTAACTTAACTTTTTGAAAAGTTTATTTCCAAATGCAGTTCTCACTGGGGACATGGTGCATAAATCCAGAAAGATGTGCCAAATGAATAAATCGGGCCACGAATTTGCTAAGGCCATTCCTGATGGTATGTGCAACAACCTACACTGGATGTGGACTTGGCCAAAAATTTAAAACTAATGGAAAAGAAGGTACTATCCAAATTAGAAAACACTTATGGGCATTGCATATTAGCTGCAAGCAGCATGTAGAAAATTAATGTTATTGGAATGAAAGTTCAGAGAGATCAAAATACTATATATCACAGAACTGTTGAGAATATTGGAAAAGGGATGATAATAATCTCTCTGAAACAAGAGAGACGAGTCAATCCTCATAAACAAGGACGAAAATGTCAGGACCTGTCCTAAAAAATATTCAGATTGGAAGTTTGTCATCAGATGGTGAATTAGTCTACACATCTATGATTTAGTGCAAATTGTCAAAGCAGCAAGCCACAAGTTACCAACCTTAATTGTAACAGAGAGCTACAAGATGTGGTTCAATTCGATTTAAAGAAGTTCCCAATTGGCAGAGGTGGACTTCGGATGAGACATTAGATGAATTTCTTCCAGGTTACAAGGTGCTGCTAGTGAATTTGTGTATCAACAATTGTGTGTGTGTGTGTTTGCGTGACTACCGAGTAAGGAGCAAATAATTGTGTGATACCTATGCTACATGGCTAACATATCTCCCCAAAAACATGTCCATTTTAAAAACATGAACATGGGAGTACATTTGCACATTACTAAATATATAAGCTAGTAAATTGTGCAGTACATACATACCTAGAACAAAATGCTCTTTAGTTTGTTTAATTTCTCCTTATTTCCTGTTTTTCTTTTTTTTTTAAAAAATTGTACACTTATTACAAGCACTATAGCATAATAAGATAAGGAAAAACAACATGGGAAAGAGGGGAATGGCCATTGCGGTGGAAGTGGGTGGAGAGAGGAGCCACCTAATATCACCACATGCTAGCCCTGGGCCTCCCTTCTAGACAGTCGTAATGTTTTTTTTACATAGGTTAATCTATATTATGATTTGACTGTCTAACCATTCCAAATAGAAATACATGGATAGAATGCATTATAACATAAGCAAACACCTGGCAAGGCTAACTATCTATATAATAGTTCATCTCGAGTTGTAGAGCTAATGTTACACTAGAAAAAGAAAGTACTAAACCCATGTAAAAATTCTAAAACAATTATAGCAAATTCTTTTAGAATTTTTACAAAACACAAACAATATGCATATTCTATGGAGGTTACAGAAACACATATTATCCTTTAATCATTTGGCACTATGGGATCCTCACTATGAAGGACAAACCAATAAAAACAAGATAAAAAATTTGAAATACATTTAGAATTTATAGTTTAATGAATGTTAAAATAAAACTTTTAAATATTGATGGCACAAATTAAACAAAATTGCCTTAAAGAGGACTGCATAATTTTATTGTAAATAGAAGGATATTTAGTAGTTTTTGTATATAATCTACCGAGACTATTTTCTTATTTACATCTAGTACTGTATTTGCTATCACATTTCATACAAAATACTGTCCTGTATTCAGAGATCAAACGGAAAGACCCTGCCTTGAATGTGTTAGCTCCCTTCTATACAAGCCGGATGTGACATTATTTGAGACGATTAACGTATACGAGTCGTATTCAGCTTGTGAAGCGAAGTGTCAAGTAGAAACAAAATGGTTCAATACACAGCTTGAAATTGTATGAGTAAAATATAATTTAAGTGTCTCTCGATATGCTCTGCCATTTAATCTTTCAGAAAAAATAACAACAAAGGAACATACAGAACACTTCATTCTTCTTCTATACCACCTCTGGGTAGCTCCGATACTGCACAGATAACCCATAAAGGTACACTAAACAATTTATGAAAATCTTTGAAAGGACTAAAAATATTAATATATAAATAAATAAGAGATGACCTTACTCAAGTTGGGAAAAGTACAATTTAAATTACAAAAATGTATGGAGCCCCACTTGAGCACAGTAGAACGTGAATATGAAATTAACAGACAATGCGAAGAATACCACGGAAAAAATACAAGCATTAACACAATAAGTTTCTTCGCCCCCACCCCATAAAGAAAGATAGTACACCGTACTTCGTGCAGAATTAAAAATGAAATAAATGAATATAAAAAGTTCTGGGAAAAAACATAGGACAACTGTGACAAAATGGATGGTAGCAGTTTATCCTTACAAAGAAACAATGTGTATGTATGTATGTATGTATGTATGTATGTATGTATGTATGTATGTATGTATGTATGTATGTATGTATGTATGTATGTATGTATGTATGTATGTATGCATGTATGTACAAAGAAATAATATATATGTCTTTGTAGGGATAATCTGCTACCATCCAATTTGTCTCAGTTGTCCTATGTTTTTCCCAGAACTTATTTAGAGTCATTTTTATTTTTAATATATATCTATATATATATATATATATATATATATATATATATATATATATATATATATATATATATATATGTTTAAATATATATAACAACAACATAAATAGCATACATGAGATACAGGTGACCTCTAGCCAAGGTTGACAAAATGAACTAGAAAAGGAATTTCGAGATTAGGTGAATAAAACCTACTTGGATGATCAACCCTGAGGAAACACTAGGAATAAAAGAACATCAAACTTTAACTAAATAAACCGAAATTTAAAACAAAAAAAGAGAAAAGATATATTTAAATAAAACCTAACTACATCTCGGGGGAAACACATGAATACATGAAAACTTTGTTCCTTTTTTACGAAAAAGCAGAGGGGGCATCTGTCTGGTGCCCTCACCCACCCAGCCCCCAAAAATTGTGTGAATAATATAACTTCCTGACAGAAGATTAATTCTGTTTTTCACGTTTCCAAAGGACCATAAAAGGAGATCTTTATGGGAGATTAAATTAAAGAGAGAACGCTTTATGCTAACCCAACATAGCAGGTTGTGCCAGAGACATTTCGAGCTTGAATGTTTCTCAAAAAACTAAAGAGTAGCACCATTGTCAGAATTTCTTGAGTCCTGTTCATCTTTGTCCCACGAATCTATCATGTAAGGTTGGAGTTTAATGGAATATTCTACTTCGGGAATGTTATCCACACCACTGTCATCACTGACAGTCAACATTATTTAAACATTCAAGCAGAGCCATCTCATAGAATGCTGGACGGCATTATCATCAATATATGGAGAACTCACCCCTTTTAAAACTCACCCTGGGAGAACTCATCAGAACGTATCTGGAGAAGTCGCCCCAGAGTGGTTGGATAAGTTGCTCGAAATGGTTGTAAAAGTCACCCCAAAACTTGTCATCCAGAAGACCTATTTAATATTTATCTTTGAATTCAATAAATTATTTAAAGGCATACAATCTAAGTAAAAACGGATGAAATTATATATTTCTTTTTATATTTTGTGATTACTTACTTGGTTGAAAATTTATGATTCAGGCTGTTACTGAGGCCGAAATCAGGCTAGTATCGGAAATTTTGTGATAAAATACGCGATTTTTCATTATTGTCTGGCAGACACAAAAAAATCGCAATTTGCCACTCCTATATTCATGTAACCTCTAAGTTGACCTCTCCCGAAGATTAAGATTTTTAGCCATGCGCAAACATGTGTTTACAAAAATAATGGCGGACGCAGTCACGCAACTATAAATCGAAAGCGATTCTGAAAGCGGGGGGGGGGGGATATATATATATATACCCACACATGTATAGTATTGTATTGGTATTTGTGGATTGTATTTGTGTATGAACCAGAAAGCTGCTCCCTCAAAAGCTTTGTTTGCTGTGTATGAACATACAAGTTAAAAATGTTTAATTAAAATATATCTTAAATATCGTATTGATGCATAATTGAACGAATGAAGATATACTGGTTATTATATTAAAAAATGAATACATTGTATTATTAATACAAATCACACTAAGGCCATAGTTATGGTTTGTCCGTTTAGTACGCATGGAGAGGGCAAGGGCTGTTTACGCGACTGCATATGCTTGTGTATGGGGGTGGGTGGTCTACTGATAATGTATGTACACATACCTCAATAGTAATTTGTCTAATATGTAACCTACTTGACTGGTTCAGTTGGTGTTTGAGTTTTAGTGAACAATAGATAAACTTTTTAAAGTAATGCAGCTTATTTCTTTGACGCAGCGAGACATTCAACATTGGTGGATTATCTGTTAAATTAAATACATAATATTATTCATCCTTGATCTTTTCTGTGTGGATTAAATATAGTCTGTTCTACAGAATATGGAGGGCAATCACATGTATGCAGATAGGATGTGTGTATAAAAAGTATGCATGTGTACAGGGAGGGAGGCGTCAAGCTTTGCCTGATTTTTTAGCACATGCCCACTGTTGGAATCAGATTTTGTTTCCGGATTTTTTTACTTTTTTGCTTGCAGTATAATTCACATCGGTCTGAGCTATACACAGACAGGTGAATATTTGCTAAGGTAGGATAAATTGGGGATTGGAAATAAAAAGTGGAAAACGATGGGTCAGAAGAAGAAAAAATCCAACTTTTACCCTTATGCAGATGCTGAATGATGTTTCTAGCACACCTAGGCATATATCCAAGCAAAAAATTGTTGGAAGCAGATGTATTTTGATGTATTCAAACTTAGCCCACAAATGCGTTCAGGTCACAAGGAAAAAATATTGTAGGGTGGAATGAGTTGATGATTCTCTGCCTGTATAATGCTATTGTACATTGGCATTTTCATCAAAACAGATTTATGGGGATTTATAAATTTTAAATAGTTCTCTGCAACTGAATCAATTTATTTATATGTATGTTTAGATTCAGGTAAATGCAGTGTGTTTTGGCCATATGATGTATTAAAAAAAGCACAGCAGAAACTATACGTTGTAATTCAATTAATCTTTTAGTAGTAACAAGATTAAAATCATGTAATTGCAAGTCAGTAATTTTTTCATAGATTTAGTAAGTTGTTAGGTTGAAGAACGACTGCAATAAATTAATACTTAACAACCATATGGTGAAATCTCAGAATTATTGTATATGATCTTTCTCCCAGAGTGAGTTCTTGATAATTCATTATCAACACAACGCCGGTGTGTAAACATTGTCTAAAATGACATCACAGTTGCTATTTGGGTGGGGGTGACCATTGCTTTATTAAAGATGGATACGGAGATGTGATTTGTTCTTCATAAATTTCTTCACAACGAGTAAGAGTGAAAGGTACAAATTTTCATAAAATGAACCATATAGCAAATAATGCCAAATTATATAAAAAGTCTTCAGTTTTGCATGTTTGTCCTCTTTAAGGCCATGCATGTACAGGACTAAAACGTTTGAAAACAGTAAAGCAATCTGTGCAAATATGCAGTGACAGAAAAAAAAGATAATACATATATAATATTGAAATATAGCTTTGGACAAATTGCAAATTGTGATACACGTGCTGTACGTGTGGAAGGATAATGGTGCAAAAATAGACAATTGTCAGAGCTGGAAAAGTACTTTGACACTTAAAGAATCGAGACAAGCGAGGGGCCAGTTTTACAATGTTGATGTAAAAAAGGGATTTGGGAGAGTGACCTGTCTGTCTGCAATACCAATAGAAATATGACCTACAATGTCATTGGCAATGGTTGCATTAGATATAAAAAACAGAAACTTTACCAAATTAGCAGAAGGGTTAATATGGAAAGGAAGAAGAGACTATACATGCATATTGAGGCCTGTAGCAAATGCAACTATAATACAACATGGGAAATTATCAATAGGAGAAATAGCTATAGCTAAAGAACCAGCAACCATCATGAGAAAATCGAGAAGAAAACAGAAGAACTATATATATATATATATATATATATATATATATATATATATATATATATCAGATTTACCCTATAAATCCCAATATAAACCACAGTTGGGCACTTTGAAAAGAAATTTCACGTCAAAGTTACAAAGGCTACAATGAATGCCCACCCAGGATACCCAATTAAAAATCGAGTCAAGCAACTTCAAGTAAATACAAAAGATCAAAACAATGAAAAATGTAATTTTTTTACACGGTGTCCTGGTAAAGACATGGTATAGAGGATGCCCACAAAAAAAAAATAAAAACAACTTTTGGATTTAGATCTTATGGATATGGTGCGAGTAGACAGTGAATCCAATATTTACTTGATGTTCAATCTCCAAGAAATTTGTGTTGTCAAACTCTTGTATGACAGCTGACTATTTAATAGGTGTGCTACTACGAGAAAGAGCACACCAATACTATACATATTTCTGTACAGAGAAATCTGGTTGAGGAAGGATATTCTAGACTTGAAGGCAGATATAATCTCTGAGCCCTCTTTTAATAATAATACTTTTAATAATAATAATAATAATAATAATAATAATAATAATAATAATAATAATAATAATGATAATACTAATAATAATATTATTTAAATAATATTTTTTGGTCTTTAGGTTAGCCACAGGCTGAGGATATAACAAATTTCTTTGTAGCCAGAATTACTAGTAGATTCAGAAATTTACTCATCCTGCTTATTCTTAATGAATCCTTGTCACAAAGCAATTTAACACATAACAAGATTAACCAGCCATTAGACTAGTGAAATTATGAAAACTAATAGAAAGGAAAATTTACCAGCCTGGGCTAGTTGACTACCAACTGTATTTTTTTATAGGCATGGTTAAGAATGATAACCCAAACACATACACACATATATGGGCACAAAAATCAGCACATACAATCCTTCTAGCCTGAACCCCCAGGCAATTCTACCAAGGCTACCTGGTTAATGGCTTATATGGTGTTAATACAAATGCCACTCACCATGGAGCTATGTTACAAAGCAGGTCAGCATACAACAGAGGGTGACTAAAAGCCAAAAGGTGCATACAGGATGCAAGCAGTATATATATTTGTGCAAGTACATGAAGGAGGAAACAAGCAAATATTAAAAGTACAATAATTATACACAACAACATACACAATGTGCTAAGATACCAAATATTCGTAGTAAATGTTAAATATCAAGACTTAAAAACTCCACCTTGTTGTGTATATGTGAAAGTAATGAATGATAAGGAACAGTTACTTCAAGCACATCTTGAAAATCTGTCATTCTGTGTGTAAAATTTCATTCTTTTAGCACATAGACCTTGCTTCTGATTCTAAACAAGAAATTGATACATGTACGTCTCTTTCTTATCAAAATGCAAACTACTTACACAATTTGGTAACATTAGATAGTGGAAAACTATGTTATTGTGAAGAAGTGAAATAGCACTGAATGGACAGAAAACAGTTCAACGTGATACTTTTCACCTTCTGGCATTTGCATCAATACAGAAAGGTGCATCATTAAGGAGTATACATGCTCACATACCTTTTGTTCGCCTTGTCCATTCATGAGTTGACAAAGAAACATCACAGCAATTGACATAGACATCTATGCCCTCTGTACTATGTCTCTCGGAAATGTTTACCTCCTCTCCAAGAAGACGTTTGACTAGGGTCGTCTTGCCTACACCCATGTGTCCGACAACCATAATACGTATGCTATGCACAGTTTCCTTTCCGTCTTTTAGAGCCTCTTCAAAAAGTTGGATGGATCTGTCATCCATTTTCAAAATTTCTATTGGAACACCTGTTCATATAATGGATTCGTTATGTAGATATACATGTATATTATCAACAAACATGCAAATTCCTAAAGACAAAATAAGGACCTGAAACATTTGATAGGTAAACCGGACTGATCAAGCTATATCATGGTTAGCCATGTCTGCAACATTAACACATCCTTTGCCAAACTCAATATACATTATTAGTGTCCAATTGTGCAAATAAAATTTAATCCACAACTTTTAAATATCGAAAAAGATTAAAACAGAGATCTACTGATATATAGCAGACTCAGCGGGTACTAATCAGATACTGCTCTGCACTTACTAAGTGTTTATAAAAGATGGACATTTTTTACAGTGAAGTTATTTACATTTACAACATGCGCAATGCTGAGAAATGTTGGCATACCTTAATACTACTTGTTTGTACTAAAATTAATTTACATGTGGTAATTATGAAAATCAGGTACCATGTAAGGCAATAGCTGATAGACAAAAAGAAAATTATCGTATATACTCACGTATAAGCTTGTTCGCGTAAAAGCCGACCCCCCCCCCCCCCCCAAACTGAATTGGTAAAACTGTTGTAAAGTGCATGACCCGCGCATAATCCGACCCATAATTTCTAGACTACCGGTACATCACAAGATGCACAAAGTGAGTTCTGAATAGGTTTATTTAGGCAGATCACATTATTAGATAAAATGAAAGTAAGAAAGCTAATTTATATGTTCAAATAAAAACTATTCTAAAGTCTTAAGTCTTAATAGAATTGTATTTATACCTCATTCTAAAATCATGAATTATACAAGTTCAATCACTTTTAGAATCCTTCAAATCGGGCTCTGTATCAGACTTGCAAAACAGTTCACAAAACTCAGCTTCTGTTATGGGCGTGCTTTCATCATATACGTCATTGTCATCATGGTCATCCGATAGTCCGGTTCATAAAACGAGAACACCAGCCGGCTGATGCAACAAATTTTGAATCTGCCAACTTATATTTATAATTTTTTGCCATCTGCATAGCACATACACGAATTGCCGCCATTCCCATACTTGCTTCTCGTTCACAAAAATATTTGCGTGGAGCAGCACAGTTGTTATTTGCTCCTGCATATTGAGCAACGTTAAGTTTGAATGCTGCATGATAAGCAGAACGCTTTCTTTTATTTCCAATACTATTCATTTTATCTGATTGAATTGAATATAAACTTCTAGAGAGGTTAAATTGAAATAATTTCTTATAGTGGTAGTATACTATTTATATACCTTATCCTGTAATTATTTCCATGTGTAGTTGGTTATCAATTTGTATTTGATAATTATTTATCATTGTTGTTTATTTGTGGTTTTTTTTTAAACTACCGGTAGTGTGATTCAATTGATCAACATATGATTGGTTTCCGCGTGGACATTATTCAAGTATTGTGACAGTTTATAACTTTGAGCAGAAACCATGTCCACCACCATATCTCAGTAAACAAAACATCTGAGAGTCGGCATGCATTAGTAAAGTCATAGGCATTGTGCAACAAAACAAACCTATTATCCCCGAGGCAGTTACCACAGATTAAGCATATGGTAGCTATTGTACAACACTCTACCGCTAACAAACCACAGTAGTATATAAACTGTGGCTGCCTATTACGTCTAACACACGTATCAAAGAAATCCCACAAATTATCTTGTTTTACAATTATTCATGCTGACTGGCATATTGCATTGTTATTTACCCTTCCTAAGCGTGCGCGCAACAAACCCCTATGGAGCCTCTCGCTATTGTTTCTTGAAGACTGTCACACATGTATTTCTACTCTCGATCAAAATGTTTGTCGTATACACCTTCAGTATCGTAATTCTTTTATATTTTTACTTAGATTCTTTTCATATTTACAGTGAAAAAACCTAGCGTGCATTTGTACAATACTCTAGAGTTTAATGATTACTGATTAGCTGAGGGTTAAATACTTGACTAGAGATTACTATTATGGCGGTTCTTTTGGAAAATACATGCATTTCTGTGGTTCAAATAACATGTTTGGCTGTATTTTCTGGTGGATGGCTATCTGTCAAATAGACGTCAAGTACGTTAAAACATGTTTTTCATTCATTATCCTACCACTTAAGTTAGAAAAATAATATTTGTTTCACTTCACGACAGAACAAATCTTATGAGCCATGTGGCATCATTAGGCATGTGATCTCGTCTTCGGCGATCGACAAAAACAATAAATACTGGAAATCAAAGGAAAAAAGTAATATAAATTTCAGACTTGGACCTTCATCCCGCAGATAATCCGGCCCCCCCTTCTTCCAGGCCTTATTTTTTTCCTAAATTTCTCAGCTTATACACGAGTACATACGGTAGCTCAAAGTACACTTATCTTGTCTAGTTCTAAAATTGGGTCAGTAAATTTTGTCAAGAGTAAGCTATATAGTAAATACTTTTTTCCAAAATATTTATGCTATTTTTTTTAATTTCTTATTTATGTTTCATGGAAGTGAAAATGACAAAAAGTGCAAGCAAGGCCAGTCTGTATCTTATCCATCACACTAAATTAGATCCATGAATGACTCAGTCAAAAAAAATGTGAATTACAATTTCTTTATATAATTTGATGTTTAATTACTTCTAAGTTTAAATTGAATTATATAATTCCTATAATATATGGTGGTTTTTAAAATAATATTATACAGTACAATTAGAATTTATGGGCAAATTTTAAACAATATTAACCCCTGTGGCAGTACCCCTGCTTTGTACCAGGTACTAAAATGCTAATACATGTATTAATCATGTACAAAACTGTCCTCACCATAAAAAAATATTATTAGCTTATATTTGAATGACCTATACATTGACAAGAATTAACAAAGAATATGTAATGCAACCATTAATAATTTATTTGACATTGATGTTGCAAATTTAAATAATTCCCATGTAAAGTATACATGTAAATCTTTAACAAACTGTTTAATATATATATATATATATATATATATATATATATATATATATATATATATATATATATATATATATATATATATATATCACGATACTGAGGGTCATATGCTGTAACAGGTCATGTGGGTAATCTAAGACACTATGATTTTTTTTCCTTCAGATCATTGGGGTGTTTTTTTTTAACATTAAGCTTGCATGTCAAACAAAATATAAATAATTACTTCAACATTTTTATTAAAGTAAAATGTCGACCGTTATTTTACAATATTATATTACAATAGTATTTCTATAATTATTAATTCATATTAATTCATCAAGGTTTTTCATCCTGGTCTGTTTCGGTTAGCAATATAGGAACATTGCACCCTTCAACGAAAACATGAACACATCGTTGTAGAATATCCAAACTGGTATTTATCTTATAAAACTTAACTGTCTAGCTATCTTGTTAACTGATTTAGGTTTTCTTCGTTGATAAATCCACCTTGAAAAATCGAAAAAGAACTGCTACATAATCATGAATGCTATCAGTACAAAATACGTGGGAATTTAAGACACTGCCAACCCCTGAACGAGATCCGGTCACATGCATGTCGCGTGCAATGACATGTCATGTGCAAATATTTAGCAATGAAAGTGCTACCTTGTGGGGGACAAATGTGCATTGACCTGAGCTGATGATGATGCGAGTTTTGTAGACAAGCAGCCATTGTCATAGTCGATACAGATTTAATATTTTTATATGAAAATTATGTAGTGGCAACCAACGTGGAGACAACTTAACGATCATTAATAAATACAAATGTCTACATTGCAATTTGTTATAAATTTTAAAATAAAAAAATATTGTATTTATATTATAAATTGATCAATACGACCATGTTTGACGAAACTAACCTTTTCAGACTCCCAGGATGATAAAAAAATATTTATTCAACTTTAATTTTATTATACATTTATTATACATATTTATTTTACAATAAAGTTATGACAATAATATTCATAAATCATATTTTGGTGAAAAAGAAATAACTAATTATCATCTATGGAGTGTTTGAGGAGGGGGTATTTTTAAGGCATTCCCTATAAAATTAAAGTATCCAGTAGTCAGTCCCAGGGTCAAACTTGCCTGAAATCAACCAGGTATCTACCCTTCAAATGTGAAAAGATTCATTTAAATTCTTCAAGTATTGTGAATAGTTAATTATAGCTTAAAAGTATGGCTAGTCTCCAATAATTCTGAACTCTGTGTTCCAAACTGATCTACAGTTTGATCTGTTAAAAATTATTGAAATTAGTTACACACACACACACACACACACCATATACATATTTTTAACTTGTATCTGAATGACCTATATAATGAGAACAATTGAACAAAGAATACGTAATGTGAACATTATCAATGTATTTCAAATTGATGATGCAGATTTAAATAATTTCCATGTATACATGTAAATGTTTGACAAACTATTAAGATATACATAATCTTATACAGCACAATATTGAGGGTCATATACCATAATGGGTCATCTAAGACATTTTTGTCACTCTCTTATAGCATGTGTATACATCTCCGTTTCTTTGTACTCCCCTGACAATTTCAGAAACGAAAAGAATAAACAAGATAAAAAGTCAATAAATCTTACTCAATTCATTCATTGATTTATAATTTCTAACCCGATTACGACCAGGTGTCCATAACACCCTTATCGTCTGTGCATCTGATGCTTAACGGAAGTTTTCATTACAACCATGGCCATTTTCGAGATCAATTTCCAGTTCCTGGACAAGTCCATTTTCAGCATAGGGGCGGATGCATAAATACGCATGTATGTACATAGAAGGTAGAATTTACAGGTTGCAAATTGATATAAATCTTAACCTTACCATAATTCACGGAAGTATCCGGGTTAGTAGCCAAATAGGAGCAATGACGTCACTCTATTTGCGGCAAAAGACTTGCCCAAATTGTGTGCAATATGGTATATATAAATATATAAACAATAGCCATGACACTAAAACTAACCAATAGTACTGGTTTATAAAGTGGCAACATGGTGGACAACACAAATGGAGAGACAAAACTTTCGTTTGTTGTCTCTAAATATAAATGGGATAGATAATAAATGCAAAAAATATGACATAAATAGGGGACTTTGACATACTTTTCCTACAGAAAACACACAATGGAATGACATGAAATTAAAGAACAAATCGAACGGGACATGGACAGCATAATTATAAACAACAACTATGTGGGAAAGGATACCAAGGGAGAGGTAGCTACGGTAATTAAAAATAAACACGGGTGCAAATGGGAACGAATAGAAGAAGTGGAGTTTTTCAAGGGAATGTTAATTCATATTAAAATTGGAGGGAATAACTTTTTGAATGTTGAATGTATATATACCAGCCAATATTTATAAGAAACAGGAATTCATAGATGAACTGGAGAAATATTTAGAAAACTACACAACGGGCAATTTGATCATAGGAAGGGATTTTAATTGGGTAGGAGACGAGATTGACAGAACGGGAAAACTGACAACAGAAGTATAAAAGACCAAATGGAATACATTATGTAATCGCAAAAACTAATTGATATATACAGACAGCTAAATATACTAAGGGTGGATTACATGTTTGTCTACAAAGAAAACAAAGGGAGCAGAACAGGCAAATTCTGGGGCACTTCTTTAGGAACAAAAAAAAATATATAAAAGCAGGGATATTAGAGTACAAACTTTCGGACCATAAGCTAATATTTGTAGAGATAGGGAAAAATAAAAGAATTAATAGGGAAGGGGACAATGGAAGCTAAACAATAAAATATTGGAAAACGAAGATTTTGGGATGGAAATTAAAAGGGAAATAGAAAAATTTAAAACTCAAGGAAATTTAGACGTAATACAAAAATGGGATAAATTAAAAGGGATTTTCAAAAAAAATAGCAATTTTTCATTCAAAAGTATGGGCTAGGAAGATAAAACTAGAAATAGAAGCTTTGGAAGAATATATAACAACAATAACGACACAGGGCACAAAAAAAAACATACAAGAAAGATTAATTAAGATTAATAAAATTGAAGAAAGAAGAGCAAATGGGATGGGACATAGAAGCGGGAAAATTTACACACATATATATAAAAACGCAGAAGGGCTCTATAAAAGGGAGAAATTAAGAAAGGGTGGTAAAAAACACTAAACATAGGTAGGGAAATATCGATGGACCAAACTAAAATACTTGAATATATACAAAATTAGTAAATTACTACAAAGACCTATATACTTCACAGAACATAGAAGACGAAGATACATACACTTATGAGAGACGAACTGCGAGCAAATAACCTCAGAATATAGAAGAATATGTGAGGATTTTATATCGCAAGACGAAATATTAGAGACCATTGGGAAACTATCTAAAAAACAAATCACAAGGAAGATATGGGATCTCAGCAGAATTCTATAAAAAAAAAAATTCTGCGGAGAACTGTCGCCAGTACTAGAATGGTTATATAATAATATCGCACTAAGGAATCAAAACATGTCAAACACAATGCAGGAGGGTATGATGACATTAATATACAAATGGAAGGGGGATAGGGAAGATTTTAAGAACTGGAGGCCCATCTCCCTCCTAAATATTGACCATCAAATTATAAGTAAAATACTAGCAGAAAGGGTGAAAAAGTGTTTTGATAAAATTATTAAATCAAACTAGTGGTCTGAATGGGCGGGAAATACAAAACAACATACTTAATATTAGAAATATCATAGAATACATAAATATCACTGGAAAACATTGTGCTATGGTACTAATAGACCAGGAAAAGGCTTTTGACAAGACTTGAACAAAACTATCTATACAAGACACTAGGGAAATTTGGATTTGGAAAATATTTCCAAAATTAGACTAAAATCCTGTACAGGGATATAAACTCATGTGTACAGGTAAACGGGGCCAAAACGGACAAATTTGATATCAAAAGATCAGTGAGGCAAGAATGCCCACTATCTATGCTATTATACGTAATAACAATAGAAATACTTAGCATGAAAATTAATAAAAACCATGGGATCATAATGATTAAAGTTCCAAACATTAAAGAAGAAGTGAAAATGCTACATGATGCAGATGATTGGACAAACTTTATACAAGACAAACATTCCTATAATAAATTGATCAAGGAATTTGAACAATTTGGGAAAGTGTCGGGATCAAAGATCAAGCCCGACAAAACAGAAATACTTTTAATAGGAGACTGGAGAGGCAAGCAGCATGGGCTACCTCTCCCTTTAATTCAAGACAACGTAAAAACTTTAGGTGTAAACTTTGGGAAAAATGAGGTGAAACAAATCTTCAAGGAAAACCAGGGAGAATATTAATAAAAATATACAAATCTGGGCGCTAACGCCATTATGCCTATTGGAATGGGCACCAACATACTCAACAGATTTAAGGAAATTAAAGCAGAGCCCAAACTAGCTTGGCAAGGACTTTCTCTCTCTCTCTCTCTCTCTCTCTCTCTCTCTCTCTCTCTCTCTCTCTCTCTCTATATATATATATATATATATTAGTTTGGTTTCTCAATGAAGCAGAGAAACGACATATATAGAAATAACAAATTAATAAAATTAATTGAGGTGCCTAGAAAATTAAGATCAATAAAATAACTTTTAAATAAATATAGGGATGCTAAGGATTTATTGGGAAATAGGGCTGTCAATGGATACCCGGGTTCTCGGGTACCCGACCGTAGCTATAAATAGAACATGTTACTGTAAGAAAGTACAACTCCACGGACAAGAGTACATGTACTCGTATATTATAGTTTCTAAAATACGGTCTGTGGGATTAATGGAATGTTAATATAAACGAGGTTTCTGGAAGGTGGATATATACCGAAAAAGCGTAATCCATATCCGTTTACACGTAACGCGTAATTTAGTGGGAAAAAAATTTGTTGCTCAAGGGTTGGACATGTCTTTCATGTTCTAACGAGTACCCGGACACCCGTTAAACGGCGCAGCAGGTACCCGGGTAAGTTTTCCGTGGTTTTTGACAGCCCTAATGGGAAATCGACACTAAATCAACATACAAATGGATCACTGAACACACTATAAATAAGGATAAAAACAAAATAGAAGAAGAATACATACATATTAATTGGGATAGGGCTTGGGGAAACTGGGTCAGATCAAGGTCACTTGAAACGAAAAGTCTCTTGTTCATACATGTATGATGCGTGGTTGACAGGAGATTTCGCAGTGAGATGGCATATGATCAGAGTGTCGCCTAAATATCCACTGTGTAAAAATTACTTTTTTACAAAAAATATACCATGACTCAATGTGTTACAAACAGACCAGAGAGAGTTGGTATAATTTTAAAAATTAAGAAAACACACTGTACAATAGCAAACAAATATTATATTTAGACGGAATTTTTACGAAATAACTAATTTTATAGTTAGGAATATTAGAGTATGCGGCCAAGTTATAGTAATAGGGAAACAAATTACCGGTAGATAGAATGGGGAAAAAAATTATAGGGACCTCAGGAGGAGAAGCACTACTACTAGTAAAGAAAACACGGGGCTAAACCACATGGCGCTACGTGAAGTATGCAGGCCCGTGGAAGAGCTGGGAAA
This sequence comes from Unio delphinus, assembly GCA_029339505.1. Classification (NCBI taxonomy): domain Eukaryota; kingdom Metazoa; phylum Mollusca; class Bivalvia; order Unionida; family Unionidae; genus Unio; species Unio delphinus. The sequence continues at coordinate 402,670 of JAQISU010000370.1, forward strand.
GAAACTCGGAGAAGAAAACGAGCACGGCAACACCGCTCAAACACTGGATAGAATTAGCAAAGGGAAAAATTGTATTTCCAGTCAAAGCATGCTCTCATAATACAGTCACTAGTGACCCAATAATACCGTTACTCTCTAGAGCTGCCTACGAACTATACAGAAAGTCCATTTTGAGGGAAATGAAATAGCGGTAAATAAATTAATAAATAAAAAAGGACGAACAAGCTCGAGAGATTTAGTACAAATAAAATTTAAAAAATGTACCGATCCTGCCTCGAACAAAATACTAGACCTGTTGAATAAATAAGGAAATATACAAGTCATGGAACAAAAAAAAAATCAATCAATAATGCACTAGGGAATGGGTGAATAACCCGTGGAAAATAATTTAAAATTTAATACACCATGCTTCTACAAAAATAAAATCGAAAAAAAATGAAACAGAAGTATTCAAAACCTAAAACATCACAACAAGAGAGGACCGTTTAGGGTCAATGAACTGATAAACAACTGGGAAATATGATCTTGAAAAGGGCTATCCTAACAAGTCACACTGTATATATATGTGTGACGATTTTACCCCAACCCCTTGTATGTAGGTATAACTTGTGATTCTGACTGGCCTTGTACATGTATAAATTGTATGTCTGCCTGACCCAGCTGTGATGTTTTAAATTGTTCTAAGTTAGCTAATCCCCTTACGTAAGATGGTCTTTGTTTAGCTCTCGAGGGGAAATTCTACGAGGAGACTGTGTCCATCGCGGACGGGTGACGTAACCACATGAAAGGACAGGAGAGCGCCAAATAAGAAGACTGTAACAATTGATAGACACACAGACAGACATTCGGATGATTGACAGTCGAACGACTGACCAGAGTCGATCGCCCTCCAATCGAAATGCGATGTTGGTGGGACTTTATTAGAAAATTTTAGATAATACCTAATGTTTAGTAGGAATTAGTCAGTTCGCTACAAGAAGTAACTGTGTTACGAGAGGTAGAACTCTGTACGGCCAGACGAAAATTGGTGGCAGACTCAGATTTTGGAAATCAAGGAAATCTTAAGATAGCTTCAAAGGAAGCTTTCGGGTGACATTGAAGAGAATTCCGGGGAAATTTCGGGTGACGTTGAGAGAATTCCGGGGGAATTTCGGATGACGTGGAAAGAATTCCGAGTGAATTTGAGAGATACCGAGTGAATTTCGGGTGACCTCAAGAGATACCGTAGAAGAGGAAACGGAAGTAGAGATAGAAGAGGAAACGGAAATAGAGATAGAAGAGGAAACGGAAGTAGAGGAATCGGAAGGAGAGAAAGACGAAAGGAGACTTATTTAGATGAGTAACACTCAAGAAGGGAAAATATTCCTCACACTGAAATCAAATGATGATCTAGGGATCATTGGGTCAAGAGTGACATTGATTGCTTAATATCTTTAAAATTTTCATTTATTAAATTGTTGTTTAAATTTCATCTTTGTATTTTTTTTAATTTAACTGTCGGCATTGCTGACTGGGGGCTCGTAGCCATATATAATATATTGTCTAGAAGTAAACACTCTGAATGCGGACCAGGGGAACTTCCTCATGATTCTATAAAGTCTATAGGAAGAACCCCACCCCTACTAAACGACCCTTCACAGTGGGCGCTTTCGTCCGGGATATGAATTAGACATATATTATTTTAGTACCTAAAGTTATTTGTAGGAGTATTAGGGAACAGTGTGAGATATTTTCCATTCTTTGTATTCGTTTTATGACTTTCTCATCTTGCATTTTATTGTCATATGTGCATGCTTTGTAGACCTTCCATTACTAGCAGTACTGGTAAAGCAGATATCGAACGAATATCTTACCTGAATGAAATTACTTGTTATCGACAGGTAAGTATTTAAACTTGTATTACAAGTAGCTGTGTCTTGTTAGAATATTGAGACAAGGTATCACTTTACATTAGTTATAATGGCCACCGAAAGGCAAATGATAAAGGAATATCGAGCTATGGGGTCTGAAGATCTCGGATATGAGGGAGATCGCCTGCGGCCTTTATAGAAGAAAGGATCAAGGAATTGAAGGCCGAAAAAGCAGCGGACAGAGAAGCACAGAAAGGGTTAGCCAAGATAGCAGCATACAGAGAAACCCAAAGAGAGCTGGAGCTAGCCAAGATAACAGCGGACCAGGAGCTAGGCAAGATAGCTGCAGACCAAGAGCTAGCCAGACTCGCCCACACTCTGGAGATGGAAAAGGTGAGAGTTGAAGCTAGGACCAACGGACGGGACGACGCCAGTACAAGCTCTGGAACGACCGGCCGACCATTCATTGAACACAGGATGGTCCAGATCAACATGCCACGCTTCAATGACAGGGAGGAGGCTATTGACGATTTCCTCGTGCAGTTCGAGAAACTCGTACACGCTCATCAGGTCCCTGAACAGCACTGGGCCATTAATGTCTCAGCCTTTTTGCAAGGTGCAGCTCGGGAAGTCTACCACGGCTTAGCTGCAGAAGAGGCTGATGACTACAATGCCCTCAAGAAGGCCCTTCTCTGCCATTATCGGCTGACCGCCGAGATTTACCGGAAACATTTTCGGGACTCGGCGAAAAAGGTAACCGAGACTCACTCTCAATTCCACAACCGTGTTCGAGGTTTATTTGAGAAGTGGATGAAAATGGCTGAAGTCGAACGCACGTACGACGGGCTACGCGAGGTAATACTCAAGGAGCATGTCCTGGGTACTTACCGTCGCGAATTGACAGTCTTCTAAGCCGAAAGAGAACACCGGACGCTCGAAGAAATCGCTAACATGGCGGAGCGATACGAGCAGGCGCATTCAAAGAGTGGAGGTTCCGGGGGCGCGGATCGACCCCGACCCTCTGAGTCGCGTCGTATGGGGATGTTGAGCCTGCTGTCCGCAACCGTCAGGGCGACGGGAAGGTCGGAGGGGCACCTACAGGTAGGGATGCCACCTATCGACCTGGGCAGGCCTCACCCACGAAACCAGGACTTGCAAGTCGGCGAGGGCCGCCGACGTGTTTTAACTGCAAGCGCCTGGGGCATTTTGCCAGGGACTGTCCGAAGGGCAGGCAGACCCAGGTGAATGTCGTTGCTAGGAAGGAGTGCGTGCCGGAAGCGAGTCGCAACCCAGCCAACCTTGCGGCCGCAACTGTCAATGGTGAAGGTGCCACCATCTTGTATGACACTGGGTGCAGCGTCCCCGCGCTTGTCGACAAGAAGTATGTCAAGCCAGAGGACTATACAGGGGAGGTAATAGAAGTTCAGTACCCGAACTGCGCGCGTGACTCATTACCAGTAGCTGTCATTGACCTCGATTCCCCATACGTGAAGGGGAAAATTGTAGCTGCTTGCTTGGAGGGACTATCACATGACGTCATATTGGGATGCCGTTATGTGTTACCCCAGCCGAACCCCGAAACCTGCACACCTATGCCAGTGAGTGCTGTTGAGACCAGGGCCATGAGTCGACAGCCGAAACAGAAGCCGATCCAAGTTACATCGACACCGGTTAGTAATGTTCTTCCAGCTGAGTTGAGGAAGCTGCAACAGGAAGACGCAACTCTGGCGCAGTTGCATAAACACGCAGAAGCAGGAACGGAAAGGGAAAATCCGAAAGGGGGGGGGGGTGAAGTTCGTCTACAAGAAGGGAATCTTGTATCGCCACGCCAGGAAACACAACGAACACTTTAAGCAAGTCGTTGTGCCAAAGGAAAAGCGTTGTTAAGTGCTGAAGCTTGCACACGAAAGTCTCATGGGTGGACACATGGGAATTGCTAAGACACGTGACCTTCTTGTAAAAGAGTTTTACTGGCCAGGGGTCCAGGGAGACGTAAAACGGTTCTGTCTCTCTTGTGACAAATGCCAGAGAATGGCACCGAAAACGGATCATCGACACATTCCTTTAGGGAGTACGCCCCTTATCGATGAACCATTTAGACGTTATGGATATAATCGGACCGATAAAACCCGCGTCTGCGCACGGAAATCGGTATATTTTAACGGTCGTCGATTATGCTACACGCTATCCGGAGGCCGTAGCATTGCGTAACATTGACACGGAAACCGTCGCTGAAGCTCTGTTTGTGATCTGGTCAAGAGTCGGAGTGCCCGACGAGATCTTGACCGATCAAGGGACACAATTCATGAGTCGTGTGATGGCGGAGGTGAATCGTCTCATGTCAATTAAGCACCTCACGACCCCACCGTATCACCCCCAATGTAACGGATTGGTCGAACGGTTTAATGGGACTCTAAAGCACACGCTCAAGAAATTGTGCGAAGGCCGCCCCAAGGATTGGGACCGGTATATTCCAGCCATGCTTTTCGCATACCGGGAAGTACCACAAGCGAGTTTGGGGTTCTCTCCCTTTGAACTTTTGTACGGGAGGACCGTACGCGGCCCAATCGCCGTACTGAGACAGCTGTGGACAGACGACCACTCTGTAGAGGAAGTACGCACTACCTACCAGTACGTCGCGGACTTACGCAACAAACTGGAAGAGGTTTGTTCTCTCGCGCAAGATAATATCAAACGAGCTAAGGCGCAGCAGGCGAAAAATTACAATAAGCGCGTAAAACCACGTCAGTTTGAGGTAAGGGATAAGGTGTTGTTGTTGTTGCCCCAGGAACACAACAAGTTGCAAGTTTCCTGGAGGGGTCCATACGTCGTCACCGAGAAGGTAGGAGTTCAAAACTACCGGATACGGCTACCGACGAAAGAGAAATTGTACCATGCCAATTTGCTCAAGTGGTAACGGGAAAGGGAGACCGTAAGCGATTTTGTTGTCGCCACGATAGTCACCGAGGATGCCGAAGGCGATACGGAAGGTGCCAACACTGTCCCGAGCTGTCCATTAACGAGGGTCGAGACTCCGTCGGACGTGGAGTGTGACCCTATGTTAACTGAAGGCCAGCAGGACGAGATAGAGACCTTACTGGCCGGGTATTTCGACGTGTTAACAGAAAAACCCGGGAGGACGGCGCTTGTCGAGTTCGGGTTAAAGATGGTGGACGACCGACCAGTGCAGCGGAAACACTACCCCTTGCCCCACGCGAAACGACAAGTTGTAAGGGAGGAAATTGAGCAAATGATTGCTCTGGGAGTAATCGAACCTGCCGACTCTCCGTACAGCTCACCAGTAGTCCTAGTGCAGAAGAAGGACGGCACCCATCGGTTTTGCGTCGACTACCGGAAGCTGAATCAGGTGACAGAATTTCAAGTCGAAATGTTACCTGACCCTGAACATATCTTCGCTTCGTTCTCAAAAGCGAAATATTTTTCCAAGCTCGATTTGTCCAAGGGGTATTGGCAAATTCCGGTAAGGAAAGAAGACAGACCGAAGCTTGCTTTTGCTTCTCCCGACGGGACATACCAATGGCTGGTTATGCCGTTCGGGGTACAGAAAGCGCCCAGCATCTTTACCAGGATGATGCGGAAGTTGTTGGAGCCCTTGCGCGATAGGGGTGTCCACAACTTCATGGATGACCTCTTGTTAGCTACAGAGACATGGGGTGAACACCTCACTCTTTTAGCTGACGTTTTGGAGCGGCTACGGCAGGAGGGCTTGACAGCCCGACCTTCCAAATGTCACCTTGGTTTTAGGACATTGGACTATTTAGGACATACCCTGAGCCAAGGCACGCTGTCTCCAGAGAATTCGAAGGTGGAGCAACTGCGAAACGCCGCACGCCCCACCACGAAAACGGAGGTGAGGTCATTTCTTGGATTGGCGGGATACTATCGGAGGTATGTCGCTAATTTCAGCGCGATTGCGGGGCCGTTGTCCGACCTAACCAAGAAACGGACCCCGAGTAAGATTATTTGGAAAGATGCGTGTGAGCACGCTTTCCAAACACTAAAGGTTAGACATACATCCGACGCCGTTGTTCGTCTACCGGATTTGGATAAGGAATTCGTTCTTCGCACCGATGCATGCGACACAGGACTGGGAGCAGAACTGCTACAGGAGCATGACAAAACGCTTTTCCCTGTCGCATGCGACAGTCGGAAGTTGTCTGCTGCCGAGAAGAACTACTCCGTATCGGAGAGGGAATGTCTCGGAATAGTGTTCGACATATCACGGTTCGAGTGATACCTATATGGACGCAAGTTCATATTGGAGACCGACCACCAACCACTCGCCTATTTGGCGCAGGCAAAGTTGTCCAATGGTCGATTGATGCGATGGTCGCTGTTCTTACAGTAGTACCAGATGCAGATCAGATACGTGAAAGGATCTGAAAACGTAGGCGCAGATTTCATGAGTAGAAGCGCTGGAATGATATAGATCATTCTGGTTAAATTTTCATGTTCATACTCAGTTTAGCATCTAGTTGATTTTGCTGATGTTGTTCTTTATATTGTTGTAACACTTTTGCATTTGTAGTATTTTGAGGGAATAAAATCCTGATTTTATTCTCAAGCGTGGGGGGATGTGACGATTTTACCCCAACCCCTTGTATGTAGGTATAACTTGTGATTCTGACTGGCCTTGTACATGTATAAATTGTATGTCTGCCTGACCCAGCTGTGATATTTCAAATTGTTCTAAGTTAGCTAATCCCCTTACGTAAGATGGTCTTTGTTTGGCTCTCGAGAGGAAATTCTACGAGGAGACTGTGTCCATCGCGGACGGGTGACGTAACCACATGAAAGGACAGGAGAGCGCCAAATAAGAAGACTGTAACAATTGATAGACACACAGACAGACATTCGGATGATTGACAGTCAAACGACTGACCAGAGTCGATCGCCCTCCAATCGAAATGCGATGTGGGTGGGACTTGATTCAAAAATTTTAGATAATACCTAATGTTTAGTAGGAATTAGTCAGTTCGCTACAAGAAGTAACTGTGTTAAGAGAGGTAGAACTCCGTACGGCCAGACGAAAATTGGTGGCAGACTCAGATTTTGGAAATCAAGGAAATCTTAAGATAGCTTCAAAGGAAGCTTTCGGGTGACGTTTAAAAGAATTCCGGGGAAATTTCGGGTGACGTTGAGAGAATTCCGGGGGAATTTCGGATGACGTGGAAAGAATTCCGAGTGAATTTGAGAGATACCGAGTGAATTTCGGGTGACCTCAAGAGATACCGTAGAAGAGGAAACGGAAGTAGAGATAGAAGAGGAAACGGAAATAGAGATAGAAGAGGAAACGGAAGTAGAGGAATCGGAAGGAGAGAAAGACGAAAGGAGACTTATTTAGATGAGTAACACTCAAGAAGGGAAAATATTCCTCACACTGAAATCAAATGATGATCTAGGGATCATTGGGTCAAGAGTGACATTGATTGCTTAATATCTTTAAAATTTTCATTTATTAAATTGTTGTTTAAATTTCATCTTTGTATTTCTTTTAATTTAACTGTCGGCATTGCTGACTGGGGGCTCGTAGCCATATATAATATATTGTCTAGAAGTAAACATTCTGAATGCGGACCAGGGGAACTTCCTCATAATTCTTTAAAGTCTATAGGAAGAACTCCACCCCTACTAAACGACCCTTCACAATATGCATACATGTAGCAACATGCAAACAACACACACAGGATGCAAGGAGCCCCTAGTCAGGGTTAACTGTGGAATATAAAAAAGGGGGACCCAAGATGGGAATTTAAAACTCAACCTGAGGAAACCATTTCATAGAAAACACTAGGGACTAAAAGTATCCTATTTTGTTTATACTCCCGATGGGGAAAAATTAAAGTTAGGCTTAAAAGTAATGAAAACATCCTAAAAAAAACCCACAAAACAACACATCAGGGGGAAAACACCCACATAAACACACTTTTTCTAGTGTTTTGAAAATGCGGGGGGGGGGGGGGAGGGCATCTGTCTCTTGCCAAAATAAAAATAAATAAATAAAAAACAAAATAAGCAATTGGATTCGTGTTAGTATGAAAACTTCCGTTAACTTAAGCAACAGACGCGCAGGCGATAAAGGTGTTATGGTCACCCTGGTCGCAATCGGGTTAGAAATTATAAATCAATGAATGAATTGAGCAAGATTTATTGACTTTTTATCTTGTTTATGCTTTTGTTTTACTGAAATAGTCAGGGGGGGGGGGTACGACATAAAGCTCGCGTGTGACAGAACAATATCAATAATTACTTTCAACATCCAACATTTTAATTTTAATAAAAATGTCGGCCGTTAGTATACAATATTAATTATTTCTATAATATTTCGCCATATTCATTCATCTAAGCCCTACCTCCATTTTCAGCCTCGTCTATTTCGGTTTGCAACATCCTTTAACGAAAACATGATCAGATCGTAGCACACTGTAGAACAACATATCGTAGAATATCCAAAATGGTATTTATTTTTTAAAACTTAACTGTCCAGCTTTCTTGATATCCAATTTGAATTTCCTTCGTTGATAAATCCACCTTGATAAATCATCATAAAACCGCTCCATAAACAAGAATGTTATCAACACAAAATTCGTGGGAATTTAAGACGCTGCCGACCCCTGAACGAGATCCGGTCACGTGCATGTCGCGTGCAATGACATGTCGCGTGCAAAAATAATCAATGAAAGCGCCACCTTGTGGGGGACAAATGTGCATTGCCCTGAGCTGGTGATGAGCGAGTTTTGTAGACAAGCAGCCATTGTGATAGTCGATACAGATTTAATATTTTTATATGAAAATTATGTAGTGACAACCAACGTGGAGACGACTTAACAATCATTAATGAATACAAATGTCTATAATGCAATTTGTAATAAATTTTAAAATAAAAAATATTGTATTTATATTATAAATTATCAATATGACCATGCTGGACGGAACTGACATGTTTAGACTCCCAGGAGAAAACAAAATATGTATTCCACTTTAAGTTTATTTTAAATATATTATACATATTTATCTTACAATAAAGTTATGACTATAATATTCATAAATCATATTTTGTGGCATAAAAGTGAATTATGAAATGTAAATAAATGAATTAAGTAGTTTTCTTTGTGGTGTGATATAAAATAAAATAGAATTACCTGATTGATGTAAAGACTCCATTTTGTAAACTGTTATCACATTACTCCATTCGCTTGTGGTGTAAAGTAATCGTTGCTGGTCATCAAAGAATATTGCATCCGGATCTGATGACACTGTGTGTATGGTCACTAGTTGACCGCTGTCTGTCAGCTGATGAATTCTGTTAGAGTACCTGTCACACACGTACACATAATCCCTGTCAGCCATTATTGACCCCGGTTTATTTAATTCCTGGTTTTGATACAGAAACTTTTGCGTGTGTTTTAAAATATCAAATGCATAAAATCCTTTAGTATCACCTTTAGTAATGGAGTCCCAAGTCCAACACGAGATGTACACGATGTTATCTTTGACGGCCATGTGAGTCCATCTCCCTTTACAGATGTCGTGAGTTGAGTCCAGACGTCCATCTGTAATCGATAAAATTCCCCAACACAACATGTCGTATTTCTTACCGCTGACAACGAGTTTGTCTGAATTCCATTTTGCCAATGAATCACATCGAAATCCTGTCCATAAAGTTTTGACCCGTTTTACGTCATCTATCGATTTCAAAGATACGATTTCAATCCAACCGTTATCCAGACACACAGCGACTTCTGTCTTGCTAATAAGACAGACATCCATGGGACGGGACTGCAGTCTGTGTGATGTAATCAGTTTACCGTCATGAAGATTGAAAACCTTTAGATTACTCTCATTGTAGTCTACTGTTATCAATTTCTCGTCCATCAGCACAAGTCCAGTGTACCAGAGTGTAAGGCCGGCTGTGGATAAAAAAATGGCTTATATTAGATTACATTCAAAGTAGTCTACTGTTATCAATTTCTTGTCCATCAGCATAACACCATATCCGGCTGTGGATTAAAAGATGACTTATATTAGGATACGGAATACACAAAATACAGACATATATACTTTTAGTAAACAATGACAAACAAACGTGAATACATCTATATATCAATTTCTAACCTAAAACAATGACATTGTGTCACAAAATACAGACATATATACTTTTAGTAAACACTGCCATACAAAATGTAAATACATCTATATATCTATTTCTGACCTAAAACATTATTATACAGTCGTAATTTTACACACCTACACCATTATCGTAATAGTCGTATTATTTGTATTATTATTACTATTATAGTTCGTTCAAAAAATGCCTAATAAATGTCACACGAAGTTTTTAAAAAGAATTACGTATTTTTTTTTTTTTTTTGCTACATTGAATGACGATGACCTGAATATTTACCAAGTTAAAGATAGGAAAATTTAGCAATGATATGTAGAACGAACTATAAACAATACGTTCGAGTCAAAAATGATAAACGTTAGGCAGAATAAAGTAGGGCTAAAATATTAGCTGTGATTTCACGTAAGTTTCAAGTACCTCCTGTTAATTAACATGTCATTTTAACTTCAACTAATAAAAATAATATAAAATAGTATTAAAATATTATTTTTTAGGATAGTATAGATGCTACTTTGTACTGTTTTGCAACTATTACTGTTACTGTAAACTAATACGTTTAAAAAATAATCAAACTAAATTGCTCAGAATAAACTAGATCTATTGGAGTAGCGGTGATTTTAAATAAATTTTAAGTAACTCACGAGAATTGCTGTATAAGATCTGTGGACCAAATATTAATGCAAACTATGTGAGGTGATAGCCCGATGTCAATTCCCACGCTCCCATAAAAGTATCACATCATACAAATTATTGAGATCACCAACAACAACAACAGACATTCTAGACATGCGAAGAGAAATTTACACATAACTGGCACTTACAAGGCATTGAATCCCTACCCGTGTATAACAATTTTGGAACTTTTGAGATTATCACTCTATATCCATATAAACAATTGCCAGCACGAAAAGACAAATTAGCTAATGTATGCTACTTATTATCAACACGGAAATTACTTTTAACAAGTATGTTGCATATTTCCTCAAATCGGAAGGTGATGATTGTAATTATAGTATTTAAATTATAGTATTTAAGCAAATTTCTTTGTTTTGGGGTTTGGGAAGAAAAAAAAACTCAAATGATTTTTTTGGACCATACTTAAGAACTTGAAATTATTGAGATCCCAGCCATATAACCATTTATACGACTACAGTGCATGAAAATACAAATTAATATATGCAATCAATATAGGCCCTGGGTATTTTTTTTAGCCCTTGGATCAAGCTCGTGAGTCATTTGTTGAAAACGATCGATTTTCGTTCCTTATAAGTAACTACCTACTTCTCATATAACTGCTAGGTGAAAATAAGAAACAAAAATGAACATAACAATGTTACATAATTTAAATAAACATTAATTAGACACATAATTCAAGTAAAAATGATCAAATCAGACGACACACATGGTAAGATTTTCAATGTAAATTCGTTTATCTAATTCTATGAATACAAAATTCCTTTTGAAAATATAAATGGTTTTAAAAGTTACAATACTTAGGCAGCACAAACAGGAATGGATGGACAGACATTAAAGTCTACACAATCAGTAGTCGGTACGAGCACTCATTTCTCTCAGTAAAAAGACAGTTACTGAAAACACCCCTCTCCTTCTAAAATCTATACACAATTTCTACTGTGTATAAATTTACTAACGGAAACAAGCATGCTTACAGTACCTTATACAATAAAAAATATTTTTAAAAATGTATAAATAATACAGATCTATCATCGTCCAGTAGTTTGCATCTGCTATTCAAAACATCATGTATGCACTACCCTGATTATTTCAATGAAAATCCTTTCTCCATGTAAACGTCTGCACTCTCCAGTTTATGTCGTCTGCTACTGAATCGAACGCCGGTGTGTACACGTTTTTAACACTCACTCGGAATATAATACAGAGTCTTGGCGTATTAATACACAAACCCGCGTTCAGTTGAAACCTCGAGACCTCCTAATATACAAAATCAATAACCAAGAACCAAACTAATGACTTCCGGTTTGTTCGAAGGTACTAACTTGGGGGTAACCAAATTTAGTTGACATCCAGTGTCTTCGGTTTGAACATGATGATAAATGCTGTCGAAAAGGGTACAGCCACACTAAATCTAGTAGATTTGCAAGATAATCATTGATACAGGTATAATATGATACCATTTTACTGTTGGCTAGTGAAAATCATTTAGGTTTTTATCCCTGTGCTCATCAGCTGATCGATGGAGATTGTGTGGGTGTAACATTTTACATGCCAATGTAAGCTTGAGCCATGTCAAGCAGAGGCAGTACAATAATAGCCAGTCATGTAAGACTTGCGCATAGATAGTTCATGAATGTGGTTATAATAATAAATATCCTTCTATGGCAAGTGGGTCAACCGAGAGCGCGACTTCGGAGGTCACCAATGGGGAATGTGAATTTAATTTGGACATAGCCGTGTGTGTGTGTGTGTGTGTGTGTGTGTGTGTGAGAGAGAGAGAGAGAGAGAGAGAGAGAGAGAGAGAGAGAGAGAGAGAGAGAGAGATGCTTGTTGAGAATAACCGCCCCCTCCTCCCAAAGAAATCAAAATTTGAAAATATCATAGGATAGATCGAGAATTCGAGAATCTGCTGATATAAAAGTTTAACTAGAGTTTGTCAGAGTAACTTCCAATATCGATTACTTGATAAAATTGAATTAACGAGATAGAACATGCAGTTTTAGTGTGAAACTATAAGAGAGCTAGAGAGAAAATAGATATCTATTTGAGAGGAACATTGAGAGCAAATCATTGATCACTTGGAAGAAATGCAAGCCTAAGACAAATAGCTAAACTTTAAGAACGGATATTGAAATTTAAAAAAAACAAAGCATAAAAGTGAATATTTTATTGTAAGAAGGACCTCCCCAGTGCTTAGAGAATATATTTATTTGCAAAGTTATTCGATCTTTCTTTGTTGAATCAATCTATCTAGAGGATGAATACGTTGAAAATATGTGCTTTGTACTTGACTGAGAGACTACCCTGCTAGATACAAGGACCAAACCAATCATAGTAAAATTTACATATTTTGAGGACAGGGAATAGTGTTGAGCTTGGCCAACAATTTGGTGAAAGGCCTTGAGTGGATGCAGATTTACCTTCGATCATAAAAAAGCTAGTGATTGTTTGACAGCAGAGTTGTATCTTGAGAAACCCATATAATGGCTTTTTTGACCAACAATATGACTCTTGAATCTTGAAACTACCATCTAGAGAAAAGATTATTTTTGGCTAATATGTTTCTTTATATGGAAATAGTCTTAAATGGCAAAATACTATGAAGTAAGCCCATACTCTCTATTACAGTATATACTGATTAAGAAGTAAACCATACTCTCTATTTATGGTAGATATAGATTTAGTAGAAGTAAGCCTTATTCTCTGTTTATGGTAGAAATAGGTTCAGGAGAAGTAGACCATACTTTGTATACACAATTACAATCCATGCCAATGTTGTACTGTGAATGTGTTAGATTGTATTCCAGAGGATCTTTCCAGTATTGCTAGAATGAAAGCACTTAAAGAAGTTTCATTTTCATTTTTCTGACATTAAATTCACCACAACAACATCACATTGAAGGAAATATAAAGATATGTGTATACTGTATTGGATTAAATTTCCACATATTTTAGCACAGAGTAGCACAATCTTAAGACCCACATGCAAATCCGTTCTGTTCTAAAAGTATTGTAGAGTTCCAGATAATGTGCTAAATAAAATTGCATTGGCAGCTTTAATCTAAATATAGGAGCATGCTACTATTGCAAATTAATTTTTTAAAATTTATTCTTGGACTATTTAATAGATTGTTTTTCCCAAACCCTTCAAAATAAAGAAATTTGCTTAAATACTATAATTACAATTATCACCTTCCGATTGCAGGAAATATGTAACATGCTTGTTAAAAGTAATTCTAATTGATAACTTGCCAGTATAATATGATACATAGACATTGAGGAACTTGTATTGATAGCCATATTATTAAAATATTGAAATAACCCAATTAGACATTCATTATTATATTGAAATTACCCAATTAGACTTTCATTATTATATTGAAATAAACTGATTACACTTTAATTATTATATTGAAATAACCCGATTAGACTTTCATTATTATATTAAAATAACCCAATTAGACTTTTATTATTATATTGAAATAAACTGATTAGACTTATATTATTATATTGAAATAGCTCAATTAGACTTTCATTATTATATTGAAATAAATCAATTAGACTTTCGTTATTATAATGAAATAACTCTATTACTCTTTCATTATTATATTGACATAGCTCGATTTGACTTTTGTTATTATATTGAAAAAACTCTATTAGACTTTCATTATTATAATGAAATAACTCTATTACACTTTCATTATTATATTGACATAGCTTGATTTTACTTTTGTTATTATACTGAAATAATTGGATTAGACTTTCATGACGTTTTGGTAAGTTTCATTTGTTACACATTTGTAAACATTTGGTTTTTTAATCATTTGACCCAAACCTTGTACAGAAGAGCAAGCTAAAATCACTTGAAGTAGACAATAAAATACTTAGTAGACATGTCGATAATAAATTGAGGATCAGATTAGCATTCATGCCATTATAGCAACGTGTCCCATTTTTCGAAACAAAACTTCATAACATGATATTTTGACTCCACACCTGTTTATATTAATTTACCCTTGTATTGACTTTTATTCCCATGTGATTTTCCATGGTTTGTATAGAGTGCTGTTTTATTGTAACGTGCTTCACATTCCCATGGAATATGTTGTTGTTGTAGGGTTTAACGCTATTTTTCAGCACACGATAGGCTATACATGGTGGTCAGGATTATTGGTGGAGGAAGAACCCGGGGAAACCCCCTAGAACGAACCATGACCCACGAGAAGCTACTGGCAAGCTTTCTCACATAACTACATTCGCCGAATCTTAGACTCGAACCCAGACAGACAGAGATGAGATGGCAGTAATCTGTAACAGAGCATGTTTGACCACTCGGCCACTCATGGCCCCCCTCCCAATGAAATACAATTGTACATATGTCTGCGTTTCCTAAAATCAAACAGGAATTGACTTATCATACATCCGTGACTGTTTAAACAGATTGCTGTTCCACTGTGGTATGCTTTACCTTCACAGGGAATATAACTCTGTGACAGTGTTTTAATAGAGTCCTGTTACACTTTAGTATGCACCCCCCTCCCTCCCCCCCCACACACACGCTTCTCACAGATAACATAAATTTAACTGTTTGAATAGAGAACTGTTAGACAGTATGATGCAACCACAACCCCTTCACAGGAATAAAACTATGTTTAAATAGAGCACTTTTACACTGTATTATCCTTCCCCCATCACGGATAATGTAACTGCATATCACTAGGGTCTACATTTTCATGCGCCATGCTTGTTTATTCTTTCCAGTGTGTTAGAGAGCTGTTGTCATTAGATAATTATCACATAATCATTTTATTTCCATCCATAACGCCATTTCTTGTGTCAAGTGTTCCAGAGCTGCATGACTTTTAAAAGACATTCCCTTAGTAAAGCAATTAAAACATTGAACTGTGCAATAGTACAGTTAGAGTTATAATTTTTTTTCCAATAAAATATTATATTTGATTTAATTCAGTACACAGAAAATTGCATAGCATTGAACACATCGGCCATTTTGTTTACATTAGTTACAGTATCTGTGACCGTTGTGAATTAGTAAAGGTCACGATTTCGTTTCGTTCGTACCAGTAATGTAAATGTACGATAGGGGACCATTCTGTGTTTTGGCTTCTTTATGACGTCATCGGTATATAGTGACGTATTGGCGTTCGACCTTATAACGTCAAAAGGCCTGTGTTATATCGCCGCAAGAAAAGAATTCATTACTTATTCAACTAACGTAGTTTGACAAATCTTCCATTTATTTCAAAAGACACCACGGTATGTACCAAACGCGATTTAAAGTTCTAAACTGAGTGCAGAATTTATCAAACAAATGATTTTGTCTAGCAGCATTTTACTGTTGTTGTTATTCTCAGTACACTCCAAGGCCAAGGTCACGAGGTTGTTGGGTGTAACTTAACAGTGACTGTTTATTCATCGGTTGGATTGTACATTTTAACAAAAACATTTTTTAAATTTGTTTTTAAAAATAAAATTTATGTGTGGGTACCGAAATAATGGTTGGTAGCCGTTTAAATAAGTGGCATCATCAACGCCATTTTCATCATCATCAAGTTATTTATCAACATGATCGTAACAAGCGGTACTACATATTATCATTGCCACCGAATGATTACTATCATTATCATGGTTTTTAGCAAAGTCATTTACGATAATCGTTAGTTCTGTGCTGTTGTGATGATGATGTGGACGATATTTCCAGTTGTTTTTATTGCAGATTTTGTTGCTGTTAACGGTTAGTCGTATCGTTCCAGTCTTTCTTTTTTTGGGGAAGGGAGAGGGCTTTTTCTATTGACTGAGGTGGTATTTATTATGCAGGTGGAAAGTGTTTTAAGGTATGACTTGTGAACAGTCGGCATGATTCATGCTTTCATTGTTTTAAATATCCAAATATGCGTGATAAGAAATGTTCCTATTATTATTTTAAGCTTATTTGTTATTCTCTGGAAAATGATATAATGTAGCGAATTAAAGGTCAGTACACTTTCTGTTTACAAAGCCATCGGCAAGTATTGTTAAATACATGGTTTGGGTTGATTTGTTGTTTCATAGCTATAAGGCACATCAGATATAACTAAACCAAACTATTGGATGTATTTTGATTGATCTTCGTCTCTACGTCACCCGCCTGTTATTGAATCCTAAATTCATGAAATAGTTAAAGAGAGGATGGTGGTGGGAGTTCGGGTATATAATGTGAATTCCATATGCACATACCGATAGTGGTTACTTAAGCCTAAAAAAAAAAAATAATAAAAAATGTTTGGTGCTTATACTCATTTCCATAGTCTCCAGAAAGAAAGAGTAGCTTATAGAAATTCTTTTCTCAGACATACGAAATTTTCTCAGAGGTTATTGTCAGTGGATTGCGAAAGGTTTTATTACGGTGTAAACTTGCCAACATTTTCTGCGTAAACTTTTGCTGATATGTCAAATGTAGGAAAATGGACTAATGTATATGGCTACAGAACTCATTACGTCGTATCGTACAACACCTGGATACTTCATACACGTTCCAAACATTCCATAACTGATAATTTTTCTGTCCAGTATACTTTTTCCGATTTTGATTCTTTTCCAACAAAATGTAAGTTTTCTCCCTTTTGCTTCTATCTTCACTTGCAAACTAGAATTATCTTACTAATTGTTAAAACATATGGTGTTGTTGCAAATAATTGGAAAATTTTTTTTCTTCTCATTTCCTTGTGCTAAAAGTTTCTCTGCCATTTACTTTCATTCCCTAGTCATTACATATGCTTGCAATTTTTTTTATATAATTATATAAATATTTTGATCATATCATCACAAATTGAAACATATTAATGATTCCACAATTAATTGGAAGTTTAATTTTTCTTACATTCAGCATTATTTTTTTTTATAAAAAAAATATTTTCACTAAGAATGACATATGGAACTTTGATATTTACACCTAATTTATAAATTATAGCTACGCCGATTAAATTGCTAACATTTGTACCCATAGTTGTTTTGTATGCAAAGAGCACATTGACAGTTAATTTGATTTGAATGTGCTAAACGACCTCATTTTTATTTGAATATTGAACGGATGGAATCTGGAACCTCTGTGAAGATTGCAATTCCAAAAATATATTCCTCTAAATATTTGTCGTCACCCAGAGTTCCACGGGATATTAAGTATGGAGTGGAAATGAAAATGTAGAAAATTGATTGTCCGTTAAGATTTTTGAGAATACGTGCTACTTTGTTTTTTGTTTTGTTTTGACACGAGGTTTAATCAATAGGTAAATTTAAAGTACATTTATGTAGTGTCTGTAAATTTCTCTTCTCAAAATAGGCTCGAATCTTAGATCACTCCTTTGTTAAAGAAAAGACGCGATTTTCTAGAGAACAATTTTTTAAAAGTCATGGAAGTCCAGTTAGTATCATAGACATTTCTGAATCTCATATTTTTCAAAAACAAGACAAAAACAAACCCATCAATCCATACCATGTCACGTCAACATAGCGACAATTCAGCATTGACCACTCATTTTTACCAAAAGACTCTAGTACCTAGATATAAAAAGTAATCATCATTTTGCATTATGTAGATAATAAAGTGAAATATCATGGACATTATAATAATATCTACAAACTATATTGTCATTTATATTCAAATTTAGCAATTGATACTTTGTATTTGCTTGCAGGTTTGAATGGGATAGGAGGTTTGTCAAGATTGGATGAAGTAATAGTTTGGTCAAAGCTACCTGTGTTACGAGTTTGAATGGAATAAGAGATTGGTCAAGGCCAGTTGTGTTACAACAGTTTGGATGTGACACTAGTTTGATCAAAGCTACCTGTGTTACAAAAGTTTGGTGGGATACGAGTTTGGTCAAGGCCAGTTGTGTTACAACAGCTTGGTATGGGACACTAGTTTGGTCAAAGCTACTTGTGTAACAACCGTTTGGATGGAATAATAGTTTGATCAAGGCCAGTTGTGTTACAACAGTTTGGATGGGACACGAGTTTGATCAAGGCCAGTTGTGTTACAAGCGTTTGGATGGAATAATAATTTGGCCAATGCTAGTTGTGTTACAACAGTTTGGATGGGATAAGAATTTGGTCTAGACCAGTTGTGTCACAAGAATTTGGATGGAATAAGAGTTTGGTCACGGCTAGCGGTATTACAAGATTGGAATGGATAGGAAGGGATTGATTGAGAAACACATGCAAGACTTCCATCTCGACTTTAAGCGAGCTGAACTGACAGAAAGATTGCTAATATTTGAAATAAACTTCCTCCTCCCCGATATCAAGATTGTGGAGATTGAATTAAGCAGAGTCAACCCCGATATCAAGATTGCCAACACTGAAATATGCCGCGTCATCGCTGATAGCAAGATTGCTAAGATTGAAATAAACATCGTCCTTCCCGATATATTGAAATAAGCAGCGTTGACCCCGATATCAAGATTGTTAAGATTGATATAAGCAGCGTCAGCACTGATAACAAGATTGTTGAAATGGAAATAAGCAGAGTCAACCCCGATATCAAGATTTATAACACTGAAATATTCAGCGTCAACTCTGATAACAAGATTTCAGATTGAAATAAACAAGATCAGTTCTAATAGCAAGATTGCTAACACTGAAATATGCAGCATCATCCCTGATAACAAGATAACGATACATTTCTTCCGGGCAAACTTGATGAAATAAAAAATATGAGATTCAAAGATATAACAGATATGACTAATTTTTTTCGTTTCGAGTTTCAATTACAGAAAAAAATTATATACAATCTGATTATATCGCCATGGATAAAAAAATATGGCGAAATGGATTAAATCGTGCCATGACCGGTGTAGCTAAAGTATCAGATAAAGATGAAATTTATAATAATCTTATGGATGAAATACAAAAAGTTGAATCGCCTTCAACAAAACAATCAGATCCCGGATTTCTCAAATTGCCAGAAATATCAAAACTGTTAGATATTGAGAAACCTTCTTTGGATGCAACGGGTACAACCGGTAAAGGATATTCTACAGGTGGTGTTCCTTGTTCGCAAGTATCCTCGATGATATATCACGATTGGAGGTTCTCATGGGGGGGGGGGGGCGAGCTGGAAATAATTCCCCGGAGATAATTAATGAAGCAGCTGATATTTCTCAGCGGTTATTTCAAGGTGGTTTTATGGATATTGGATTATTTCGCGGTTTCATCGATGAATTAATGATGATTATCATAGTGACTAATATCAATATCACCAGTAATTTATCACCGATTAGATAGATAACATTTAAATAAAATGTATCGTAATAAACCAACCAGAGTTTACGTCATGAACTCGAGATTACCCGTATATAAAGTATACCACGGAGATGGATTAGGTAATGTCGTCTCGGGATTGTTCACTACAATTGCTCCAAAAATTAACCCCGTTGGTAAAGAACTAGCATGAAAAGCTATTGGTGCCATTGGTAGTAAGGTGGTCGGCGCAGTTGGTGATCTAGCTGGTAGCGCGTTTAATACCATCAAGAAAAAACTTATGTCGTTATTTCGAAGAAAACGAAAAAAAATACCGTTTACGGAATTAATGCCACCTCGAGAGAGTAAAGTGATAAATGAAATAGTAGCTCAAAAATTGGCCCCGTTGGTGCAATCAGATGATGATTCCCAAAGAAATATTGTTGCTAATTTGATCGCTGGTTCTGGTATTAGAAGATTATGATTTAGATCAGCGGGTATATAATAAAAATGTTCCAGTCGATTTCCGATGATACTTTTGATATGGATGCACCCGTACCGCGATATGATTCTGCACGCGATTTTCAATTTTTCTCGTACAACGCGATAGATCCCAATGCTAGATCACGAATTGAACTTCGATTTGATGATACCTCTAAATACTTTTTGCCGTGTGAAGCTTTCCTCGAGGTGGAGGAACAACGAGTAAGAAATGATTGGGAAAATATTCAGTATGATAATCTTTCAACGAGAGCAATAGGATTCGTCAACAATGGTATAATGGCGTTATTTAGCAGCGCGCAGTATTTAATTAATTCTAATAGGATAGATTCCATCGATAACGACGTTGATGTCGCAACCATGATACTAGGACTAGACTCCGATGACTTTATCCGATCTGCCGGTCACTCAATGATGTTCGCGAAGGATATCATTGACAATGCTGATCATAATAAGTCTGTCGTAAGACGGCCAAAGAAAGTGACAGCTGCTGCTGATGATGATGCGGATGTTGAAGCTTTTATTATAAATCAAAATGCTAATTTTAGTCTAGAATTTTCAAATCGAAACTTGATGTTAAACCGAGATAGAGGATTTTCATGTGCGATTCCTCTTTCTCATATCTTTAGATTTTGTCGAGCTAGTAGAAATGTTATCTTTGAATCTTGTCATACCCAGGTGCTTATGAGAAAATCAAATGATGATGCTATTTGGCATGGTAATGATGTTGATGATGGTAAAATACTTATATCCAAGCTAGCGTTATGGATGCAAATAAAGATTCCATCGCTCGATATAGAAACTCGTTTGTTATCTTTTATGGATCGCGAAGGAAAATCACTATTGTCATGGTTGGATGTTACAACAGCTACTGCGACAAATACCGCTGTTGGGATCTTTACCTGGAAAGTCGCGTTAACAAAAAATATTTCCGCGCCTAGACATATTTTTATCCCGCTACAAAGTAAAAATCGAGTAGAAGGAGAGCATAGACAGCTGCGTAGTCATATGATATTTGATAAAATAAACGTCAGTGAGGTATCATTGCGAAGAAGCAATCAACAGGGACCCGCCGAAAATCTTCTGATGGATTATCCGAATAATCAAATAGGTCGTGTGTATCATCGTTTGTGGTCCTATATGGGACGCGATCAAAATATTGATAACGGATTACAAATATCACAATTTAATTTTCAAAATTTGTATCCGATCTATTATTTTTTATTGCAACATTTTGATTTATCTAAGCATTCCGTCGTTGATGTAAAATTTCAAGCTCGTGTAGGAGCGCTTCCTCCTAATGGTGGATCATAGCAAGTAATCGCAGTAATTCTTAGTAATAAGACAATGACACTCGAAGGTGGTAATGGAAAAGTGAGAGTAATTGATGCACCGGTGGAAAACATGTAACAATTAGATGCTCTGTTACTTAAATAAAAATGTCGTATAGTCATGTTAATATTATCTTGACACCTGGTCAGATAAAGAAATTACAATCGAAAACTTCTGCTGCGTGTGGAGCAAAGATAACGCTGAAACGTGAACAGATAGTTAACAAAGGACCAAATAAACTATCCCTAACAAAAACTCAACTTAAACATTTTAATAATGCTGAAAAGGCTGTTACAGGACTCCAGTTGGAGTTTTCATCCGCTGCGATTTCCAAGATGATCAAATCCGGTGGATTTCTTCCTCTTCTCATCCCACTCGCTACTGGTGCTCTCTCTGGTCTTGCTGGTTGGGGCGTAAATAAAACTGTAGATAATGTCACTGGAAAAGGATATAAGGCGCGAGTAGGTAATATAAATAAAGGAGTAATCCCGGGTATTATGAAGTTAATGCTCCTTAGTACAAGTGAAAAGGCTCGGCGTCATTTTCAAAATAATGTAACCGGACAAGGATACAAAAAAAGGGAAAAGGCTTCCGACTACCAGGCATCCGATTCACCAGATACATCCCCATCGGACATTAACACCGATGTTTCCAAGGTCAAATTTTGATTTAATCGCCGCAGTAAAAACAAACTCTCCCGTGAAACATTTCAGAGGTGTTTTCATGAGATATCAATTACCAAATCAACCACGTATCCCAAAAACGTGTATAATTAATCTCGATGATAACACCGAACCTGGAACTCATTTGGTAGCTTATGCGATAGATCCACGATGTATTATTTATTTTGACTCGTATGGGTTACGATCTGGGTTACGGTTATGGCACCGCCACAGGAATTTCTTAAATACGTAACGCAGTTGAAAATACCTGTTTGGTATTCAACGTTACCCAAGCATATATTAACTGATCCTTCAATATGCGGCCGAGAAGTCATTAATGCATTAACGGCGATATCAACATCTCCTTATCTACCTCATAAGGATGTACACGATTATACCAGCTGTTTAAAAAGAGATCATATAATATAACATGGTAGATTTTTGGGGAAGATCATTACCCCGCCCACCAAAACCCGTTGGTGTTTCTCTCGAACGAGTAAACATACTCATATCAAAAGCGATCACAGACAGATTAACAGCACTCGGTGATCAGTTTATGTCGTCGGCGGAATCGTTAAAAACACTCAATGATAAGTATGACGCTCATATAAATCAATTTGCGGGTTTACAAAAATCCATTACCGAATTTCAACTTCCCATTTACAATTACTTTGGGATTCCACCTGTGACCACGCCGAAACTCGCCGATGTAAAAACCGCTGTTGACGATATAAAAAAATACGTGAAGAATATGATACTCATATTATCGCGTATAATAGATTTTATCAAGATCAATTCGATTTTAATATCGAGTTTATCGAGATTCCTAGGTGGAAAAATACCACCGGATATCACATTGAATATCGTCGATGTAAAAACCGCTATTGATGAACTAGCAACTCTTCAATCCACATATGAAGATCATGTAAAACAATTTCTAAATTGTCGTAAAAACATCATTAATAAATTCTTTGGTGGTTCCGTAGATAGCGTAGATGTAAAACTCCCGGATATAAAAGCATCCATCGATGAGATCAAGAAAACTCACGAGGCCATCAAAGATGATTCTCCGAGGATGATAACCACGCTTGAAAAAACAAAAATCCCTCATGAACGAACAAATATTGTAAACTTGGTATACACGATTAAGCACGGGGAATTTGTTTGGACACCGGAGAATAACACGCTAGAAATCACCGCGACCGTTAAGGAAATTTACAGATTATCAATTTTGTCTCCGATCCGGTCTCATATTGGAACGAGACAAATATCATCTACCGGTGAGAATAATGTAATATCAGCGATCATCGACAAGGATTCAACTGCGAGATTCGATATAGTCACCGTGGATAGAAATTTAGTTAGGATGTCAATAACATGATACGTAGAAATCGTAGTAGATTTGAGTAGAGAACTTAATTGAAATCGTCTCTTGTTTAATAACAATGTCGGATACATCACCTCAACACAATCGATACAATCAGGTGTTACAACTACAAGTTAAACTTAAGTCGCTCACCAAGGAATATCAAACAATAATATAAAAAAGTATCGACGAAGGATTATCGCCATTGATGGAACCGTGTACTCGGTTTCAGGTGTAGTCACCGGAGCAGGGATAGTACTTTCTTCGTTGATAATGATCGTCCCGGTCGTTATTCCAATCTGTGTAGCCGCAGCGACAACCATCGCGGGAACAATTTTCATAATAACTAAAACAAATTCATGTAGTCAACGTAAACTACAAGACTTCATCGTTACGTTTCATACGATATCAACCACGTACTCGCAATTATTCGCGATGATATCATCGTCGCTCGACGATACAACAATATCCGATGCGGAGTTCTCTTCGTTGTCGAACATCTATGAATGCGCGATGTCAAAATTAGATAACAATAATATCGCAGGAATTACTTCAACGAATAGCGGAGAACATTGGTCCGGTGAAAACGACAATGATAAAAATGGTATCAAGGAAACCGGAATTCACGGTTGAATTTCCAACTCCGATTCCAGCAAAAGAGATCGCGTGAACTCAAATTTGAGTACATTATGCCTGGCCAAATGTTAGATCGGAACCCCATTCGGGAAGAAACTACCCAATAACAGTTTTGTGTTCTCGTATAAGAATAAACCTGACGGAACTCCCGATTGGCAGACAATATATCTTCCAAGGGGAATTTATGATATCGAAAATATCAACGCGGAGATTCAACGTAAAATGTGATTAATCACTGGGGAAAAAAGATAAAAGATGAAGAATATCCCATCGAGATAACCGCCCATGAACCATTGTTGTCCGCATCCATTGACATAAACTCACCGGAATACTCACCGTTGATATATATCACAGCTCAATCAAAGATGTACTACGATGGCCGGAGGATCCACCAACTCGCGTTGATATTAATAAACCGCGTTTACCCGAACCAAAAAGATCTGATTAGATCACTGATGACAAACATGTACCCGACGCTGACTTATATTATGGGTATTATAATAATTTTCATCTTTTAAAAACCGAGCCAGATTTGAAATACCAATATGATGTTTACGATGTATCAGGGAGTTACGAAGAATTAACATACGGAAATATAGTATGGAGTTTTGATCTTCCTGAGGGAGGATTTATGATCATATTAAATCAATTAGGCGGTATGTTTAGTAATATCAAACAATTATATCAAATAAAATTACAACAACTACGAGATCTTTTTCAACAATCTATTCGTGTTAACGCAATCCCTCCTCACGAGGAGGTAATTAAACGGATTCAAACGCTAAATAAAATTACCGCCGATATGGATTATCTCAATGCGAGATTACTTAAGATAATAATTAATGATAGCGGTCCCGAGGAACAAATGTTTTTAACAATGATCGATCTGACCAATGATACACTCCCCGATTATAAATTTCCGGGATATAGCGAATTGAAACAATCGCTTAATAAACTCATCGATGAATATTTCCCTCGGATATACGAGCGTTGGGTTAAATTGATCCCTCACATCGATGTTCTCCGATACAATAAAGCTCCCGATGGAACAGGTAGACATCTATCACCGAACAACGCCTACGTAAAAGCGGTAGTTGCGATAGATCTTATTTGCGATGCCGTGATAAACAGTTATAGCGTTAATGTATCATCGTCGGATCAGGCGAATCAGGGTTACATCCTGTATACGTTTACCCCGAATGTTTCCGGGGGTGGGGTGGGGGGTGGGCGGGTGATTATATATAATCAGATTAATTTGGTATACCTGGAAACAAGTAATTCTTCAAATTCTTCAATATCAAGAATGAATTTCAAACTGGTCGATCATGAATTTAACTTCATTGATTTGTCAGGTGATGAATTACAAATCTCCCTCGATGTCAAACAAATGGTAAATCCGAAGGATTTCAAAGTGATTCTCGTCATTGAACTTCAAAGAATTTCCACTTTCATCGCAAGTGGAAAATCTTCGATGTTTCTCAAATTGAAATTCTTCGAATTGAATTACAATTACAATAATGTACACTCACACACAAGTCTTCGTCTACGACAAGGATAAACTCGAGGATGCTATTAGAAAATCATTCTCTGAAACAATCGTAGGTAACTTTGAATTCTACGTTGATATTTTCGGCGATGAAGATTTTCTGCAGACGGATCATCAGATAAAACAATTTCAACGTGATCCCATAACGATGATTTGTTGTAGTCGCGATCAGATAATGAATTATGTTCACTCGTGTATGACCGTTGATCGCCTTAAAGAAATGTTTAAAACGGAAAATTAAAATTGAAAAGTCCAGTAAATTTTAATTGTACGCGTGATTTCCGAGTATAATTTTCGATCATAATTTTTTATTCCCGTGAAACTCGTGTATTATTTCCGATCATTGTTTTCGAGTATAATTTTTTGGCCAAAAAATCTTCTATTGATATATGAGAGCGCCAACTTGACTTACCGCCGACGACGAAAAAAAAATAATGTTGTTGAGAAGAGTTTAACATCCTCGTGAAGTATCCTACGAATACAAAATTGGATTATCACGGTTGTATAAACTATGGTCATAGGAATCAATTTCAGCTACAACGAGTGGATCCGGCGAGGAGTATCGCGCTAAGTAAAACAACAGCGTGAAAAACAACTACGCTAGGAGAATTCTAAACTACGAGAAAAGATCGCGAACTTAACTATGGAACGGAGTCAACTTAAAGCTGTCAACGAAGATATCATGACCAAATACAACGAGGAAAAAAAACATTATGGAAAAAAACAATACGGAACTTTCCGAGTTAAAAAATAATACAAATGATACATACTCAGCTAAAATTAAAAATCAGCAATAAAATAATGAACGGCTAATGAACTACTATAATGATATCACCGAGTATAATAAAAATCTCCACGAGAAGACGAAAAATAAATGTACGGAATTAGATAAAGCTTTCCGCGATGGTAAATTTGATGATATTATAGATATACCAATCAAAAGAACACCTAGAAATTCTCTTAAATGAAAATCGTTTTGCGATGAAAGTTCTTTAGAATTTCTCCACAAATGTTTATTTTCGAATTATTTCCCCGTGGATTCTATCAACGACTCTTCCTTGAATATTTCGCCGGTTTTTAAAATCTTTCTTAGCATAGCAGACACGAGAATGAAAATCTTCGATTTTCCATTTTCATAAATGATACGATTTCGCTCCCGAAGGAGGATTTTTGCTACGCGATATTCAGATTTGTACGTGGGAAAATTTAACCGTCGGGCTGAAGTTATTTTTGAGTATTCAACGTCGACGTAATCACTGGTAAATAATTTACTATGATGATACTGTCGTATACGCTCGAGTTCGTTTTTCAATTCGGCGAGTGATTCATTGTTCATTATATGATAATTATTTCTCTAAATTTTATTTTATCGTTGGAAAATTTCTTGTCGCGTAATCAATCGCAAGGGTTCATATCCGAGGTTATCTTCTTCAGCAGTCGATGTAACTTACGATGCTCTGCATTTTGTTTTAAAGTTGCAATGTTCTTTAATACTTCAACATAATCCAACGAGATAAACATTCAATATATTGAAACGCAGATTTTCATATGCTGACCCGAGTGGGGAGGGATTTGTGAAACAATTATTGAGGCTTAATATTTGTACTCTTTAATTTGTAAAGTCGTACCATTGTTGTAGTGTACCATGATATTGTATCTCATTGAATTCTACAGTGTGCCGTGCCATTGCATCTCACTGAATTCTACAGTGTACCATGATATTGCATCTCATTGAATTCTACAGTGTGCCATGATATTGCATCTCATTGAATTCTACAGTGTGCCATGACACTGCATCTCATTGAATTCTACAGTGTGCCGTGATATTGTATCTCATTGAATTCTACAGTGTATCATGCTATTGCATCTCATTGAATTCTACAGTGTGCCATGACACTGCATCTCATTGAATTGTACAGTGTGCCATGATATTACATCTTATTTGAATGCTACAGTGTGCCATGCTATTGCATCTGAATTGTATGCTACGGTGTGACATGCTTAATCTCGGTTGAATGCTACAAAATAGCAGGCTATTGAATCTCAGTTGAATGTTACGGTGTGCCATACTATCGCATCTCTGCTGAATACTACAGTGCACCATTGCATTGTATCTCAGTTGATTGCTACATTGTTCCATACTATATTATCTCATTTAAATGCAACAGTGTCTCATGCTATTGCATCATACTAAAATGTAATTTAATTAGCTGATATGTTGGACATACTGGATGTAAAATTGGAAGCATTATAACGTAAGATTTCGTCTGGTAGAAACCCAAGTTGATATGATAATGATAATTGTGGCAGTCATATTAGACGTTAGATGGGCACCATTTCTTAAATATAAAAAAATACATATTAAGAAGTCGCATGATAAAAATCTCACTGTGGGTAAAAACACCTGTTAAAGATGGGTTTGTCGTCTTCTGAGTTTTACGCTCATTTTCGTAAGCACATTCTGGGATATGCATGGTGGTCGGTATATTAAGTGGATTAATAACCAAAGAAGACCAAGTAAAGGACAACCAACCCAACGGGAAGATACTGGCAAGCCTTCTCACGTACCAATTTTGGCCTATCGAAATATCGATTCCACGCGAACAGAGGTTAGATTTGAATTATCTATACATACGAACGCCTTATACAACTCGACCATCATAGACCGTGTAAAGCAGGAGTAGCAATAGCAATAGTCTTAAGATGGCTTCTGTGGTGTCCATTCTGTATGTGCAAGCGGAGCCTTTTTCATTCAGGACCAGCAAGCCAGCATAAAGTCTCTATAACTTAGAAGGAGTAGCAGTAAAAAGACATTAAACATCAAACCAGTTCCATCTTTATTTAGGACCAACTAGACATAAGAAGAAGTCTTCCAGTGAAAAACCTTTGCTGATATGACCAATATTGTTAAAATGGCAGCTGGTGATACCAATATTTTTAAAACTACAGTCGGTGCGGCCATATTTGATACCAGATTAATGCATTTTCATCTGAGAACACTAGTTACAGGAAAGTGATGCAGCATTACACTATGAATGCATCAGAGACGTGGTATTTGAATTAATTAATGAATACGTCCATTAATTTGATGCGTGTTCTATTTTAAATTACAATGGTGTTCACGTAGTTTTAAATATTACCATCTCACAAAGAATAATCTCCAATTTAGGGCCAGGCTAACAATTGACTACAGTACGATCTATGGTATAAGTTTCGGGTTTAAGACCGATACGTACGAGATTTTAAACATAGTTAAATTTCTGAAAACAGTTTCGGTAGTTGACAGAAAAGTAGACTTGGTAAAACTATAATGTTCAAAGAAAAAAATGTACATAACACTCATTTTTCCTGCACTCAACGTCGCATGAACATAAGCTAATAAGGTCTTTAAAACAGGCACACGATAATTGTCACTCATTTTTAGAAACGTCAGACAGCACAGTCCTTATTATGCATTAAACTTTAGACAACAGTCTTTTAAGCAGGGCACAATGCAACTTTTACTCACTACTAGACACATTACACAACAATCTTCGAAACAGGATACAGAGTAAGTATCCTTCATGTTTGGAAACGTCCGACAAGATCCTTTAAACAGGGAACACGGTAAATGTCACTCATATTTAGAAACATCAGACTTCAAGTTTTTTTCCTTCGCTATTTGTATTAACATCAAACAAAATTGTCACTAAAACAGACCACAGTAAAATATTTACTTCTTTTTTATATAGAAACATTAGACAACACAATCTCTAAAACAGGGCACAAAATAATTTTCACTCATATTTGGAAACACCAGACAACACGGTCTTTTAAGAAGAGCACACACAACTATTTACTCCTGTTTGAAACGATCAGATAACACAGTACTTAAAACAGCGCGCACTGTAATTCTCTCTCCTGTTTAAAAAAACACATTGAGAAATATCATACAACACTGTCTTTTTGATCAAGGCATATTAATGTTCACTCATTTTTGGAAACAACATATAATCACTGGTAGCGTACTAAGGGCGGAGGTAGGAAGGGCGGTCGCCTCTGGTATCAGACCTCTTGGGGCGCCAACACCTTTTGAGTCTTCATCGTCGCCCGGACACTACTTGCGCTTAGTACGTCACTGGCTAACAAATTATTTTAAACAGGGCACGATGTAATTCTCAACGCTGTTTAAAACATCAGAGAAAGCAATGTTGATGCGGCACAGACTAGTTTTCACTCATTATTAGACACATCAGCCATCACAGTCATTTGAACACGGCTTCCAAGTGCTGCTTGAAAGCTTGAGCAAAGAGATGGCCTATTATTTTACACAAATTTTGGGGAGAATGTATACAAGGCTTCGCTCAGAGGGATTTTTGTACTTACTATTTGTGCTTTCAATAATTGATAAGCTGTAGCCAGGATAGAGGGTAAAATCACCTAAAGAAACATTGCGAGTCGTATAGTTACACGCCGTAAGTGCAGTTAAACAGGAATTAAATGATACGTATCTATTTCTTACTTCATGTCAAACATAAAACATATCATGGAATATTTCGTTTCCAAACTCTTAAAACTTTGCATAGATGGAAAATAAAGCTAAGATACGAGTATTGTTTTCTGTTCTTCATGAACAAAGGTATACCTGTTTTGTTGTTCTCTATAAATACTTTATTACAGTATGCACAATATTTATATATTTTTGAAGATACCATGTTCTTGACAATAAGGGTATCAATATGTGCCAGACTTGCCATTACTTTCTTAGCTAATTTGATAATTTTACTTAATTTTAACATTTAGTTTTGTCCCTATTGTATAATCTCTAGTAGGATTGGAAAGACACATGTAAGTATATTTGTTTTTATTATTATGTAAACACCTTCGTTTTTTTGTTTCGTTATATTGTATAATCTGTTTAATTTCAATGGGTGTTGTTATAAAAGATATTGTGGTTAAAGGTTGCTTCTAAATGCCACTTCACTGAGGCTAACCATTAGAGTCGACCTTGTTATCTGAATCTAACCATTAGGATGGATGATGTTATCCGTGTCTAATCATTCAGGAAGATATGTCTAACCCCTAGGATTTATGATATTATGTGCATAATAAATGAATTTATACAAGGGTGCATACATTCATCATGAAAACTGGTTACAGCAGCCAATAAACGTATTCCATAACACGTTACAGAAACAAATTCCAATTGGGGCGTTGTATGATGGAATGGAAAAATGACAACATTGGACTACGACCCTGTATTCTATTTTTGAAAGCTGAATAAGGTGAATACTTGACTGGTTTGGCTTTACTGTTGCATGTATGGTGATGCTAAAAAAAAAGAAAGTAATACTGATTTCGACACAAATATAATCGTGCCGAATGTACTTGTGCAAATGGAAATCTGCCTTAGTCGACAATGTGGAAATTGTCTTATCTTTTTGCCTTCCTAAAACATCATCATTGAAAATGTATCTTAACTAAAACAGCATACTAAAGCTGTAACTGTATTATCATTAGCAGCAAAAACTGTAAATACTACTGATAATAAAAATCCGACTTTGTAGAGATAAATCAGATTTTTATGTTTTAAACTACGTGTGGCACTTTTTAGGAATGATAATATAAGACAGTTAATACAGTAATCAGATATTAAATGTTATTATGATAAATATAATGATCATTTTCCATTCATCCACACAGTCGGACCACTGTTGTCAACGGATATTGTTTTCCCATGCACCCCATATGGAAATTTGCTGAAAGATTTCACTGCCTATATTAGAATTTAAGTAACAAACCAGATTGAACTATGATATCTAAATTTAGGCTTATTGAAACGTTGATGTAACTTCCACCTACTGTGTTTAGTATATTTTGGAACACTATGTATTCTCATTGATGTGTTAGTAATTATCATCAAGGTTTTAATATATGACTTATCTATTACATACCTTTCGTTTCTAGTTCCAGAATACCATCTTCGACTATTCTACAAGTAGCTTCTTGTGATCGTGCAGTGGCCATCGTGTCGTTTCAATGGAATATTGATTCCAGGTGAAATGAGTTGTTAACCAAATTCAGGGACGATGCCAGTTAGGCCCGGTCTGCAAAAAATAGACAGCAACGGTTTAATCGAAATCAATGAATATCTACTGTTCAAGTTCGAAAGTATCAAAAGGAAATCAGCTTGTCTATAAAAGACCAATGTCTTAGGCATACATTACTATTTAGTATTATAGAATACCAAACCTATAGGGTTCCAGAGTTGATGAGAAGCCAATAGCTCTCGTCTTTATAGATCACTACCATCTCATATATGTATGCGTAGGTGTCGGTCTCGCTAATATGGATGTGCGAGAAAACTGCCAGTAACTTTCCCTGGCTCGGTAGATTTTACCGAAGTTTTGTGCTATATGGTGACAATGAACATCAAGCTAACATCATCCCAAATACGTCTAGAATATATACAAGGCGCATGTACACTTAAAAACACAGTATACTGCAACTTTGCATAATAACGCGGGAGAGAGTGTTCACACATTTGTCTTAGTCTATCTAGTGGAAATCATATAAGTTCATGGTATATCAGTGCGTCTGACGTCCGTCGTGCTTTGTGCGGTTTGTCAATAAATCTTGAGGGTTCATTTATGAACAGGACCCAATCAGTCTTGGTGCATAACTTAGTTCATTGAGAAATTGGACGTCCTTGATTATGGACGATTAAAAAAGCATACTTACGTGTACGTGGCTGACTGTACGAACACTAACTATGTTATCTAAATTTGGCTTATTGAAACGTTGATGTAATTTCCACCTACTGTGTTTAGTTTATTTTGGAACACCTTGTATTATCATTGATGTGTTAGTAAAACGACAGGCTTTATTGTCAGACTGGTATTTATGGAGCGGTCACTTGCACTGTTTCTCCTTGCTCCCCTATCTCCTAAAATTAAATTCCTTAAAAATATATTTTCATTTCAACAAATGTATGGACCAGACTGCTTATCCGGGGTTTTCTGCGCTGTCGGGCTTTTCTGCGCATGAAAGGTTTCCGTCACCAATACTAACTCAAAACGCACATCGAATTCGATTCGATCGATTTGACGAAAAATAAAATACTCCAATGATTACTATTTGAAAAAGCAGCACTTATCTCCAGAAGAGTCTGTTGAAAATTATAATTTTGGAAACACGGGATACCACCCTTTGCGTTTTCATGCTTTTTAATTATTATAAAGATAAATAAATTTATTTGGTTACAAGTTCACGAAGGTAATGGACTGGGTCTTCATGTTGACATTTAGAGTGGAAATGTGCGATTGTATTGTGCAATTTATTAATATCAATTTCTTTAGCTAAATAACGATCGTTTTATCTTGATACAATTTATTTTCTAACACCTTCCCTCCATGTGATCCACTGTTTAAAGAAATGACGTAGCGTAGGATTTTACGACGAGCATAATATGCCGATATGGTGACAATTACATGTTGCGATTCACGTGCTACTAAATTAAATGTTAATATGCCTAACTCGCTGAAACTGGAAAGTGTAATTAGCTCGTAAAATACGCGCTCAGCGTGACAAGAGGGATGTCCTTGTCGAGAGACTTGTATATAGCATAGAGTAAGAATGTGTATCTAAAGTTATATGGCTGTCTCGCATGACTTGCAAAAGCTTATTGAAATAAAATCGTACGATGTGGACCAAACAATGCCTCGGATGTCTTTAATCAGTAATGTTGTCATGTGGACCAAACAATGGTTGGGATGTCATTGATCAGTACTGTTGTCATGCGGAACATTTGATGTACCAAGGATCTACCTTGTTTATATATGTCCCGGATTATATATATATATATATATATATATATATATATATATATATATATATATATATATATATATATATATATATATATATATATATATATATATACATAAAGATCACAAGGAGAGAGAGAGAGAGAGACAGAGAGAGAGAAAGACAGACAGACAGACAGACAGACAGACAGACAGAGTAGCTAAGTATTTATCACTTGTTGGAGTTTTGGTACTTGTATTAAACCTTTAAAAATGTTTTGGCTTTTTTCATATTTCACCTGCTTCCTACTTTGCTACTTTGCAAAGTGATCTTGTCGTTATCACAAGGCTTCACCCGTACATACTAAGTTGCTCTCGAGACACGACAGGCCCTAATTACTTTTTTGACTCCATTTTGTCCCAAAATATTTAAACCTTAAAAAGTATTGGTCTACAAACATGAGTACCAGCGTGTTTAGTAGATTCACTACGTCCCTATACTCAAGTCATTACGTAAACAACTGGAAGTTTATTGATCTTTGTCAATTAATATATGCACCTGTTTCAAAATTTAAAATCAATCATGATGTACATCGGTTTCAGATCTGAATTAAACCATGAAATGCATCTTTATCACATCAACTATGCTTTTCACATGTATCAAGTTAGAACTCAAACATGCCACGTGTCAATATAGTTTTTATAGAACTATGTGATTCATTCGTGTCAATATCGGATAATAAATACCTCCCAAAAAATGTTTTTTTCAGTAGCAGTTTATATATTATTTGTATATGAATTCCAGCTTTTTAACATGATGAAACTTTGTTTTATTAGGATTTTGAACGCAGCTTATACAATTTTTCAGTCATATCGCTACGATGTCTGCAGTGAGGCAGTTTATAGTGGTGTCTAGCA
Organism: Unio delphinus; assembly: GCA_029339505.1. Classification (NCBI taxonomy): domain Eukaryota; kingdom Metazoa; phylum Mollusca; class Bivalvia; order Unionida; family Unionidae; genus Unio; species Unio delphinus. Next base: position 437,341 of record JAQISU010000370.1, read on the forward strand.
CTGGGGCATCATGCCGCAGACATGTAGCATGATGACCCACTCATTCACATTATCCTGACACCAGGCCGACCAGTCCTAACACTAACCTCTTAATGCTGAGCGACAAGCGTGTATATCTCATTGCTATAAACAAACCAGCCAATCCGTGTCAAGTATTTCAGAAGCGTATAACAACGAACTAGGTTACGTACAGGTTACAATACCTGTCTGATTTGAGCTAGGTCACACAAACGTTACATTGCATGCCTCCTTGCTTTGGTACAAACTATTACTTCATGGCCTTTTATGAGTATCATATGTTGCAATGTATGTACCCGATCATGTGGTTGGTTCAAGCAAATACAGTTGGTTAATGCGCATTATTCAGAATAAGAGGGAAAAATGAACAAGGATCCAAATATCATGACAAAGCTTCAATTTTGTACCTATTTCTTTTAGTTTACTGATTTCAATAATTAAAAACACCCATATTTGCAATTTTGTTCTTCAAATTATTTAGTTGACTTTAGTTACGCAAAACTTCCTCAGGTTTGCATCCATCGTTTCTATTATTACATTCATGTCAACGTTTTGGCTTATTATCAAAAAGTAGTCGCAACTACTAATGGTCAGTTTGCGTTTGTTTTCGAGGCAATACAAGCGTTGGAGATTGATATTTACAGACAGTATCGTGAAGTTGATATTTGTTGATTATAAGGTGGTGGTTGTTAAAATGGCTGTGCATGAAATTTCCAAGTATGTCTGCTGCAAAGTAGTCTTTCATTTTCTCCCGATATCACAGTTTCGTCTGTATGAGTCCTATTGTACGCTTCCATCCAGAATGTGTATGAAATAATTGTCATCATGCATTTTACGAACTGAATGCCAGTCTACTGCTAGATGCAAAGTATTCCAAATGTATTTTCATTCTGAAGGAGTAACGATGACAGATAGCAGCATAGAGGGCGAATCGGAAAACTTTATAGAAGCATCAAATTGGCAAACCAAGGCTTCCTCCAAAATCGAAAAAAGCGTCTATTTGGCTAAGCAAGGCTTCCTCCGAATCGTAAAAATAAGTTTTCTTTGGTGACGCAAAGTCGTTGTCGCGTCCTCTCTGCTGCTATGGGGGTAAAAATCTTTTTTTACGATGAAAATCTTAAGACTTTACAAACAGACTAATTTGTAAATCCTCACCTCGTAAATCAATCAGATTATTGGACTGGTCAGTGAGTTTAAAATTAATTCTCGTTAACGAATCATTATGACATCGCATATAGACTGGATTAATTGGATCCTCAATTATTAAAAATTTGGATGGAGCTGTTGGTGCAAATGGATATAAAATCTATCCCTGCTGTTCTTGGTTTGATCTTTCGAGATTTCCTTGGTAACTTCCTTCGATAACATCATATACTAACTTCAATGCAATCACCGAGGATATTTGAACGTTTTGAGGAGCGATATGCCTACCACCGTCTTCTGGGTCATTATTATGTTTGAGGATTGTTGTTTGTGGTTGTGCTATTTTCTTCCATACGTCGTGAACCCTTTTAAAACCATCATCGATGACATCATTGAGAGACTTTTTTTAGTTCTGGTGCATTATTTGCCTGGCAACTTTAAATCGGGGAGGATATCTTCTATGAGTATATTAAGTGTGTTTGCAAATTCTGTTCTCGTTTTAGGATGATTATGATCAAATATAAATCGAACAAATCGCGAATTGAAATATTCCATGTCTGCGATAATTTTATTACACACCTCCATGTATTAGATGGCTTCATCTCGGTTAGGTGGGTTTTACTAATTTCTTCTATGAAGTTATTTTTCAATCTTTCAAAACTGGAATTCATATCCGTGAATTGTTTGTTCATGTTGAATTCCTTTATTACATAATACTTATCCTCCCTGGATCCTTCTAACTCAAAAACACCATGAGCAAAATCAGAATGACTTAGTGGCTCAACATAATAACCTAACAGTTTTCGTATCCACCGCGGTAATACCACCTACGATAACTATGATAATCCTCCTTCGTTGAAACATAATCAGACTTTTGTGGTTCTGGTGGTATTTGATAAGATGCCTGAGGTGGGTTTTCAGGCCATCCAAATATAGTTCTGATTGAACTCTGATAGATTTCTACCGCATATCCGGGGGAGTTTATCTAAATGGCAGATGATAGTGTTGATTCATGAACCGTTATAGCGATTTTCGATTCTTTTCCAGTGATGGATTTTATTCTGCGTCGTAATTCGTTATTGATTTGTTCAATTTGGTATGACCCAGATCGTAGCGAAACAACATTCCAGTCTGGAGTACCATCGGGTTTATTCTTACTTGTAAACACCAGGGAATTATTCGACTGTTGACCACCGAATGGTGCTGATCTAATGTTAGGCCAACTGTGATACACTCGTAATTTTGCCAGTGCTATCTCTTTCACTGGAATCGCAAAAGGAAAATTCACACTGAATTCAGGATTGGTTGAGGTTATTGAGATATGCTGGTTTTCACCGGGGTTGTGTTCTCCGCTATGTAGTTCTTGCGATGTCGCCATCGTTATTATACTCATGTTGATTTTCTAATTTTGACATCGCGGAATCATACACGCGTACCATCGCTGAAAACTCACTATCGGATATTAATGTGTCATCGAGTGACGACTATATCATCGAGGACAATTGGGAGTATGCGGAAACAAAATTGGAATTTAACTACGTAATCCTGTAGTTTACGCTGGCTGCATGATGATATTTTGTTTGTTATAATCGAAATAATTCCCGGGATTGCTGTCGTCGCTGATTTACAAATTGGAACAGCTATCGGGGCAATCAGTGTCACCGAGGATAGTATTATACCAGCTGCGGTGATTACACCTGATACCGAGTACACGGTAACATCAACTGCTGTTTCTTCGTCGATATTTTTTTATTTTTACTTGATAGTCCTCAGTGAGTGTTTTGAGTTTAGTTTGAAATTCTCTGACCTGATCATAGCGATATTGCTGTGATGACATTTTATTTATTACAACATAATTCAGTTTAGTTGTTTACTTAAATCCGCTACGTATTTCACATACCATGTTACTGAAAGCTTATCCAAATTGTTATCAGTGTATGCTATTGTGAATTGTTCAATTGTTCCCTTGTCGATGATTATTGATATCATATTGTTGACCCCAGATGAACTCGTTGATGAATTATTAAATTGAGTCTGCGACACTAGTATTAATCGATAAATACCTCTGACGGTTGCGGGTGATATCTAATATGTTAGTGAATGGTGTCCACGTAAATGATCCGTTTTGAATCGCGTACACGTCATTTACGATATTATTTTGTTTCGTGAGGGATTTTTATTTTTTCAAGTTTTTCTTTCATCCTCGGTAGATCATCCCTGATGACATCGTTGGTCGTTTTAATATCTTCGCAAACAACTTCTATTCGCCGATTAATCGCTGTTATTTCATCGAGTTTTGTGATAATATTAGCGAGATCTAATTTAACATGGTTTCTAAATTTTTTTCCCCAAAAAATTATTCAATGGAGTCATCCGTCCTGTTAAAGATTTTACGTAACGTGGTAAATTGAGATATATGAGCGTCATAATCGGATCGCATCTTTGACAAATTATCCATGGAGGTTTTTATCTCCGTGAGTTTCTGGTGTGGGCACCGGTGGATTTGCAAAGAAATCTAATAGAGGTTTGTAAATATTGTCAATTATACTTCTTTGTAATTTAGAAAACTGATCGAATTTAGTTATATGGTCGTTGTATTCATCACGTAGCTTTTTTAATGGTTCTAAATTGTTAATTTTTCCACAATAGTTGAAATGAGAACACCCGGTTTGAGTTTACCCTGATTGGAAAACAACGCAATAGTATCTTCTACTGCGTTCCGTTGTTTAACTAAAATATCATCAAGGGAAACATTACTAGTTTTCAATTTACCCTGACGATCTTGAAATACAACTATTTCATTGTGATCAACAATTGCGAGATTTAACATCTCAGCCATTTCATCTTCGATTATTTTTTTTACATCATCGGTTGCAGATATTTCCGAGGTGGTTTTTTTTCAGGCTTGATGAAGATCTCCCCCAAATATCGATCATGTTATTTTATATAATTTCTCTCTAAAAAGCGATTACTCGTATATTCGTGTACGGTTTTATGGGGTGGTTTTCCCGATGATGAAATAGTGTTGAGGACATTTAATACTTCTATGCCGCATATTGGTGAATCATTCATTTTCTGTGTTGGTAGCGTAGAATACCAGATAGGAATTTTTAAGCGGTTTATATAACGCATAAATTCTTTAAGCGGCGCTTACCCAGATGAATCGAAATAGATGATCACACGCGGATCAATCGCGTATGCAATCCAGTGAGTTCCAGGTCTGGTGCTGTTATCGAGATTAATGATACCGGTTTCAACTCTGTTTGGTTGTTGTGGTAATTGATCTCTCATAAAGAAACCGCTAAAGTTTTTAATCGATAGTTTTTTAGCAGCATCGTGTAAATAAACATTTGACATCGGTGAAAATGTATGTGACATTGTTGTTAGTAAGCTGTTCCTAGTCTCAGGCCGTTTCCGCTGTACCATGAATACGGAGTTCCTGGTAATCTTAGACCCTTTCCTGATCGTTTCTTTATTTTTGTAACCCTGTCCGGTAGCTTTCTTTAGTGCCATCCCTGCCGCTATACCAACGGCTCCTAACGCAGCAGCTTTTTCTACCGCTGGGGCCGATGCTGCAATTAATGCTGGAATCACAGCTAACAACTGGAATATACCAACTGATTTTATCATGCCTTTGATCGCGGCCGCAGAGAGAATGACCTGGACACCTTTCTTATCTTTGATGGCATCTTTGAAGTGTTTTATCTGACGAGTTGTCAATGACAGTTTATTCTGACCACCAGAGATCTGATTGTGTTTCAGCGATATCGTGGTTCAACATATTTAGCTGAGTCTGATTGCAATTTTTTTAATTTGACCAGGAGTTAACGTAACACTAACATGACTATATGACATTTTATTTATTAACAGATTGATCTAATTGCTCCATTACATATTTTCACTGGTGCATCAGCTACCTTCATTCGTCCACCAACACCTTCGAGTAGCATTAATTTGTTACTGAGAATAACAGCAACTGCTCTGTAATCACCAGCAGGAGTATTGGTTACGCGAGCTCGAAAGTGTATTTCAACGACGGATTGTCTGGTTCAGTCAAGATGTTCCAATGAAAAGTAGTAGATAGGATATAGTTTTTTTAAAATCCAACTGTGATATTTGCAGACCGGTATCTACATTATTATCGCGTCCCATAAATGATAGCAAACGATGATACACGCGTGCTATTTGGTTTTGTGCGTAATTAGGTAAAACATCCTCGATCGTTTCCTGTTGGCCATTTACACTCAACGACTTCATTAACATTAAATTTATCAAATATCATATGGCTGCGTGTTTGTGAACCCAATCGCGCGTTATCATGTAACACAACAAATATATGCAACGTCGCAGAAACACCTTGTTTTGATGCCAGTTGCCAAGTAAATGTACCATAAACAGTACTATCCATGGAATCCGTGGTAGTTGTTAGCCAACTTAGCAATGATTTGCCGCCTGTACTCATAAATGATAGTAATTTTTGCTCTGTAGTGATTGATGGAGTTATTACTGGCATCCACAGTGTTAGTTTTGTTATATTCACCTTGCCATAAGCAACACCATCACCATGACATATTGTATCATTATCATCACCTTTTCGCACTATGGCTACTGTATTCTTCGCTCCATAGATAACTTTTCTTACATTTCTGCAGAATCCAAATATATGATGTAGTGGAATCGCGCATGAGAATAATCTACTCTCTTCTTCCAACATTGATACACGTGTTGCAAACCCTAAGTTGTAACGAGTATTATCATTTTTTACAATATCAAAGGCAGCGCCTGGTCTACCTTCGTATTCACCAACTGCTACTGGTTGTGGATCGGCGGTATCTACTGGTGTCCGTAATTTTATATACTTATTGTTATCAGGGTGATCAGTAATACCTTTAGAGAACACCATAGATGAACCTGACGATCTTGTGTAATCATCGGAGTATCTTGCTAACCCCACTATTGTTGTGGCAACATCAACATCATGTTCTATAGATTCAATCTCTTTTCCATCAATCATGTATCTAGCGATGTTAAATAGCGCCATGATACCATTATTGACAAAGCCGACTTTGGCATCAAGTGCATATGGCGGATCATTAGCAGCACGATTATCTGTTACAAGTTCCCCTTCTACTTCGATAAACGCTTCAGAGGGTACAAAGAATTTGCTGGTATCCTGGATTTGAAATTCGATTCTTGATTGACTATTTGATTGTACTGCATTATAGGAAAATACTGATAATTAAGTATAGAATCATTCTTATGTACTTGGGCGGCCATATTAAACGCTGTATCAGGAGCCAATTTGAACATATTATTATATATTTCTTGATCTAAATCGTGATCTTGCTCGCAATTTAAAACCACTTCCCGTTAGCATATTTGCAGTAATATTACCCTGAGTGTCATACCGTGATGCTATATTCTGATACACTGCGTTATTTATTATTTTACTAATACTTGCAGTCATAATTTCCGTTGATGGTAGTGGTCCTAGTGACGAAGTCGAAAATCCATAGAATTTTTGCGGTGGTTTCCTTCGCCGTCGAGCTAACGCTACTAGTTTTTCTTTAGCCGCGGAAAATGCTCTCCCGGCAATATCACCAACAGCGCTGATACCTTCATTACGAATAACATCAGTAGCTTTAATTGATAATTGTTTTGTGATTGGTGCTATTTTCGGAGCCATTCTTGCAAATAACACTGTAATGGTATAGTAACATAGTACGCTCTATAAACTGGCAATCGTGAGTTTACTACATAGACCATGGTTGGTTTGCTGTGGTTGTAGTGTATGATCATCTTATTTAAATGCTAATTATCTAATCGCGAAATCGCTAGCAATTTCCAATCCTATGGATTGTCAACGAAGTCATCAAACTAATCACTATGGTAACCGTCTGCTAGCTCATCAATAAACTCTCCGTATACACCAATATCCATGATACCACCCTCAAACAGTCGTCTGCAGATATCAGCTGCCTTATTAATTACTTCCGGTGAGTTATTTCCGGCTCGTTTTCCTCCTACGAGAACTTCTAATCGTGATATATTCCTTATAATACTATTAGGACAATGAACTTAGACCACTACCTGAAAAACCCCTTGGATATCCATCTCCATTTTTTTCAGTTGTACCAGTTGCACCTTGCTCGCGAGATAATTCATCCAGTGATCTGTCCATTCTTTCTAAATCATCATCCCATTGAAGTTCTTCTTGTTTCGTGTTTGTCTCCGTGTTGGTGTTGGGCGCTTTCTTTCTTGTTGTAGTTCCTCTATTTCCATTTGTCGTTCTTCTATTTGTTGTTTATCATAATTACTAATTCCTTTTTTAAATCCTTTATACACCATCTCACTCTTATCTAAACGATCAATCCCCTTATTTATTTTATACAACCAATCAGCCCAGTCACCGCGTTTTATTCCACTATCTTTATACTCGTCCTTTAAAAAGTCCCTTTTCGAATGATAACTGTTAGCAGCGAAATTACCAAAAGCGTGATAATCCACTTTGTTTAATAATTGAAATTGTTTTATTAGTGTTTTAACCCCTTCAGTAAATTTATCAACTAAATAAACATCCTTTGTTTTACTAGCATCGCCCTGTTTATCTCCAGCTATCTGTTTTAACAACGGGAGAATAACTTTTTTTCTATCTTCTTCCTCAATAGTCTGTCCCAATATAACTCTTTCAGTAGTTGAAGTGACGGGTTTAAATAATTGTTGAGTGTCTGTTGCAAAATCACTTTGAAATTCCTGTCTCGTTTGGAGCATATTTCGAACGGAATCACGAACTGGAATAAATTTCTTAATCGAAGCTAATCATTGTCTTCTAATTTAGTTGTTAGTGCTTCACTTACCATTATAAATAAATGTACGATCTAAATTGTAAGTGAAAAATCCACAGATAGCTACGCGTATCATTTTTTCTTGTGAAATGGTGGGTGAAAACCCCAGGAATTCATTTAGAGAAAATCAATTTTGATGAAATCTTGTCGACGGATTTAGCCCCAAACTGTACTAAATCAATGAAAAAAGCATCGAAGATTCGACGATCACGATGAAAAACACCACAAAATTTGCCTCACAAGGATAGAAATCTCATCAAAATCGATTTTCTCTAAATTAATTCCTGGGGTTTTTGCCCTTGATTTTCATGAAATCTTGTCGACGGATTGTATAAAAACACCACAAAAACGACCAAAAATGACCAAAAATCAATAATAAAAACAATAACATATTTCAACAATTAACAAATAAATAACAAATCCGTGAATTTCCACCCACCCAAAATTATTGTATGTGTTATACTTCCGCGTAGTGATAAATCACCTGTCTATATAATTTTGTTCTAGGTGAGTAAGCCCAAACCTGTCTATATAATTATGTTCCGTACCTGTATGTATGGTGTGTTTACTGAGTTGAGGCAATCAAAGGAGAATTTTCATTTTGGCGGATAATCTTTTTCATTGTTTTGATTTTCGAGTTAATTGTGCGTTTGATTTCATATTGATTCCCCTAATTCACTTCTGACCTTTTCGACAGCAATGAATAACGGGACGAACATGACGATGTCGTAACAGAATGCAAGGGAGTCATAAATAGCGTGTTGAATTCTTTTTATAAAAGATTAGGATTTCTATAACACATACCCGATATTCCGAGCGCTACCATCAATATCTTGAAATTCAGAAAGACTCTGACTACAATCTAATTTATCTGACATCTGACAATTGAATTTTGATTTTTCAAATTTGTAATCTCGTTTTTAATAATGAGATTCATATTTTCGAAATTCATATATATGTATGTATTTAATTAGAAATAAAAGAAATAAACAATAGCTAATGATTAGCGGTTATCATTCACTGGGTCCCTTATTGGCTTTGTGTCTATCATAGGGTTCTTTTTCTTTGAGATTTTTTTTCTCCTTGAGATTTCTCTCTTCTTTTTTCTTTGAGATTTTTTCTCTTTGAGATTTCTCTATCTCTTTGACCCTATGACCGTTTCTTTTAGCCGATAGTTCATTCTTAACCATCCTGTGGGGTTACCCTAGTGTGACATAGAGCTTTTTGCATCCATCCTATTGTTTATTTTGGGAGCGCCAATTGTTGTAGTACACCTCCCCCCAAGAATTTAATTTCCCGGGGTGTAAAAGCACACCGTCACGTATTTGACGTGACGGGAGGTGTACACGAAGTACCCTTTTTGGGCTGGCGCCCCCAATTACATTGAAAACCTCCAAATCCGTACCGTCGACAATAATGAATGCCACGAGATTCGAACGATGGGCCCCAGGACGAGATTACATCTGTGTATACAATACACTAGTGATCGTAATCTACAAATCTATAATTTTAAATACGATATATGTGTATCATGTGAAGGGTTTAATGATGACAACAAGAGATTGCATTATGCGGAACTTCTACCTGGTGAAACATTAAATCACACAAAAAAAGCCATTCAATCATCAAAAATCCCATTGAGATACGTGACAACAACAAAGGAGTTATCGTTGCTTCAAAACTACACACACAAGCCCACACGAGTTATTCCCCTTGGTGTTACAAAATAGAATTAAGGCATATGTAAATTGAATTCTATGTCCGGCTCTTTTAGAAATATCTGATCTAATTATACTCTCTGAAAAAAAAGTACTGAGGGTATACAAATATTGAAATACCTACCGGCTTCAGTCAAATTATTGAAATACTCTTTCTTCGCTATTTTCTAGGTTTCGCATTTTCGAGTGTTTTCCAGTCCCTCCCGATTTGGTATTCTGACTTTGTGTGATAGCTCGTAAATTATCTAAAGAATTATTCTTAGGATTAGAATCAATATAATCAGTAACAAGACTATCATTGATCAATCCGTTAAATACCTCGTAGACGATTATGTGATATTATTTTTCAATACAGCATTAAATTTGTGACATCCCATAACATTGTCAGTCCCTAATGGTTTCTTCAGTCTGACAATACCGTCACGAGATGCTTCGTAATTGGTAATCACGGGATGTTTTTGAAATTCTTGTTTCATTTATATACTATAATATTATTTGTCTAATTCATTATTTGGTTTAATTATTCCTTGAGAATCTATCAATGTAGTCTTGAGGTGTTCTTATGATTTTATCCTTGACACAGTCAAGGACAGAGTCAGAGTTATGGATGGAATCTTTGATTCATTTATCATAATAGCGCTTTAACTCTCTGGATCGCTTACCACCACAACTGACACATAACTGCGACTTACCACGCACACCTACCCCACATCGTATGCAGGGTAAGGGTGCTAAGCTTCCACGATGTACACTTTGCAAATGATATCCACAGAATTCATTTCTGCATGATTTGTTACAAGCGGTTACTTTTCCGATAATAAGTCATTTGCAATGATTCATTATATAATAATTTCTTTATTTAAATACTTGTTTTAATTATAATATGGAGGAGTTCGAGAGATTATCGAAAATAACGCCTTGGAAAAATGTTGAATTCAATCTCGATAGAGTCTCCACTGATGAACCAAAGAGTCTAATAAGTGATAGAAGCATGTTGGGTAAAATCCGTGTGTTTTAATGAATTCAAGCTCGATAGAGCATCTCAATGTTGATCAACATTTCGAATTGTTGATCCTACCATGAACGACGAAAGAGCAGCAATGATAATCTCACATCTTGACAAAAAAGTATTTTTTTTAGAGTGAAATTCATTATCCGCTCAGAAACGGGGAATTGGATTATACGCGACAAATTTGAACCCATCCTGAAAAATAAGAGAACTGTCACTGTGAGTCAGGATTCCAAACCAGAAATTCTGACTGGGATTGACAAAACGTATTACGAGAGATCCTATCCTGTAACAGCAGTTGTTTATGGAATCTATCCCACAAATGATAAACCGAGTATTGACAAACTAAAACCAATGCAATCGTCAGGGAGAATAAATTGTGTAGCAGAACGAATAATGGAGCGTTTTACAAATGCGTTGCGTGGAAACAAATTGACGGATCTAAGACACAAAAAAATAAATGAATGGGGATTAACAGTGAAGGAGAGCGGAGCAACAATTCAAGATATAACCAAATTAGAAACATCATTAAGATTCCCAATAACCGTAATGACGATAACAGGAGAGGTATTACACGAATCGAAATATAAATCAAAAGGAACTCCAATCAAAATTATTGACCATAATGAACACGCTTGGACACCTGACGTAACAATATTTCCGCAGGATATAACAATAAAATGAAATCCCCAGAGAACTCTTGGAGAAATTTCTTTGATTTTATGTACGAGTTAAGTAAAAACGATCCTGTGTCAGTGTGGTTACTTCAGTTTTGAAGACGAACAGGGTAAATTCGATCAATTTGTAAGACCCAATGGCGAATTATACCGTACTGAAGCCCTCCACAAAGAGATGAAAAAACTAGCTAATGGTTTTTCAACGGATTACAACGAACAATTATTAACAAACTGTTTTACAATTCCGTCAGTTGCAGCTCAGTTCACAAGAAAGAGAAATCTATGGAAACCAACACGCGCAGAATTACTCTCAGATATCGAATCAAGCTGCGTTAATTACGGCCATGGTGGATTATGGAATACAAAATACGACCCTAAAAGTATTATTTCGGTTGATATGATTGCGTGTTATCCAGGGAGTTGTCTTGGGTACGGAGAGTGTTCTGAATACTTCAAAAGATTTGGACATCCCACACACGAGATGACCCGTGTTGCGATTAATGGACCACTGCCCGATTTTGATTTAACCGGATTCGCTCGTGTGGTATCATCTGAATTGTCTAAAGGACTTCATCGTTGCTGGTATGTTTGGTTCGATAGACACATCTCTGAAAAACACTGGATGCCAATAGTGTTATTACGGTATATGATTGATTCTAAAATGCTGATATCGCTGATTGTCAGTGAAGCAATTATATCAATATCGGAAACAAACTAGGGTATGGTTACCACAACCCGATAGTCTAGATAGTATAATCAGCGAAAACAAAAAACAATTCCCCGATCTCGACGAAGAATATATCGTGAAACGGTCCAAAGAAATCTCTGAAGTTAGAAATAAACACGCAAAAGATTTCGGTAGGAGAATAATTGGTAACTTCACACAGGGTCGAAAATACTACCACAAACGATATTCTTCGCGGTTGATTATAGATGATGCTGAATACGACTTTATAATCGCAGATGTAACATCTAGGGGTATATACGTCGATCGTAAAGACTATTTCTTATCCGATGGAACCAAATTGGGTACAATTGTTACTTACACAGATGGAGAAAATCCTCAATATAAGTACTTAAGGTCGTATATGCTGGCTTGTGCTTCTATTAATGAACTTTCGATGATAAATAGATTTCTTGCCACAGCGGTTAGAGTAGCCACCGATTCATTTTATATAGACGTAAAATATAAAGAGGAGTGGCTGAATTCACTAATTCAGGCGAGAGTTGGGGATCTTGGAGAATTAAAAAGGAAATGCTGCGTGATTATTCCAAATCAGCAGATGTTACAATTGAAAACAATAACTTGAAAATTAATCAGATATCAGAACTATCTAATGCACCGTCGTGTTCCGATCCAATATGTAGATATAAAACCAGTTATTTAAACGGCTGTGGTGGGTCAGGGAAGAAGACTCGTGCCATTGAATTATTTCGAGGGAAATTATTGTTCTAACACCAACACACAGACTTGCAATAGAGATGAAACAACGAGGAATTAATGCTTGCACTTATCACAGTTTCTTTCGATGGAAAGGTGACGAATGGACTCCTGATCGAATGGGCAAAACATATATTCCTGAAATCATCATTTGGGATGAGGTATGCACAGTGTCGTTAGATGTATTACAGAAATTTCTTGATTGGTTATTGCTAGCGAATACAAAAGTATTAATATGTGGCAATCATGGTCAACCACCACCATTTGTCGGTTTGTCTCCACATGATTGGCTAAAGAATTTGTAGACTATTATGAAGAAATGAGTACCGATCATAGAGCACTTGATAATGAATTACGCGAGTTCGAAAAACTAATCAAATTACAACCGGATAGATTCCAATGTGAAATAGCGCGTGTAATAATTTCGGAAACCCCATTAAATGATATTTGGGAACCGTGGAGACCAAATGATTTGATAGTGGCCAGTAGAAAGATAGTCATAGACGCACTTCAGATGAAATTATTTAACAAACATAAATAAAAATTTGCAACATTTCCAGTACCATTGTGTTATAGACCCCAGGATGCACGAAGACAAAATATCGAAGTTGATATTCCTGGACAAAGTGAAAAACAGATTCTATTGTTAAACGATATTGTGTTAGATGATATCAATATCGTCGAAGATGCATTGCGTGCTGATAAATCCCCATGGAAGCTAGGATATGCAGCGACGATACATTCTTCGCAGGGATTGACTATATCCGATACACTTGTTTGGATCATAGATAATTGCATCTAGTGGTCGAATTTAGTTTATCTTGCGGTGTCAAGAGTACGAAGAATAAAACAACTTCGAAGAGTTGTTTTAGATTATAATGACACTACAATAATTGATATTGTCAGCGAAGATATAATCAGAAAAAAACTGGTTATAAACAACAAGACAAAAAAAAATAACAGAAAATTTGATATTGATGCCGAGTTTATAATCATACTGAAACAACAGCAGAATAATCACTGTGCGAGTTGCAACTGTAGAATGCGGTGGTGTTGGTCGGATAAGGATCCTCGCCAATTTACCGTAGACAGAAAAAATTGCAATGTTGGTCATGCCAGAGATAATGTGATGCTGACTTGTCTTGAGTGCAACAGACGCAGATGTGCTAGTTAAGACCACGCGGCGGTAATTGAGTATCCTTGGGTATCACTTGTAGTTGTTCCCGAGTAAATCCTCGCTGCCAAGCAGTTGAATCCAATATATAGACTGGCTGTCTACCCGTAGATCTCGTTATACTAGATATTTTATGTGCAGTAACACTCCAAAATAGGATCAGTAGCTCTTTTTTGACGCCTTCGAGCTGACCTGGTTCATATAAATAACATTGACATTGCCGAGTATTGGTTGTTTTGAAAAATCATTTTGCGGTTTTACGGGTATATACTTCCTTTTAATCGCGTTGTTAGGTTTGATATTAATTGTTTGAGTAATCTCATTATTCAGCGCGGTAATTACGCCTGGTAATCTATTGACCCATTTACGGGATCGTTTATCCTGAATAAATTCCTTCGCGTATTGATATCCAAATAACAGCTCAGCAAGTGTCCGATTAAATAGTTCAACAATTGCCTGATCGCGATGTAATACAGTATGTCCTAGTCTGATGGTGACATTATTATGCTTCATTGTTGATAACACTGCACCCTGAAATTCCCTGCCAGGATCAACTTGTAATAGATTTGGCCAATGCAGAGGACCTCGTCGATAAATAATTTTAAACGCAGAAGCAACTTCAGTTGATGATTTTGTCTTTAGAGGTTCTGATTGTATGTATCGACTCGCAACATCAACTACGGTTAGCACATACATGTAAACACCATCATGCGGCAGAAATAATATATCAGCTTGATGAACCTCATTAGGGACGCTGACATCAAAATGCGAGTTGTTAATTTGTTTCGTAGGTGGTAGATAAATTTGCCATATCGCCTGTTTGGATAACCAATCTGCTGCAGTGGTATTTTTCACCTTTGCGGGGTTAGCGAGTTTAACGATTGCTGATTTACCCCTCCAGTATCCTCTTGGAGAATAATAAATAAATTCCATGATGTTATTAATTACCAGCACCCAACATCAATTTAAGTTTCATCGCTGATTTTATCAACCATGAAGCCAATTTCTCTTTGAAGCATTTATCAGTGATAGAATTCAACGCATGAATCAATTTCACATCTGCGATAAGTCTGTGTCGCAGATTGCTGCTTTTATAAGCAACATAATGAGCATGACGTGCCTTATCAATAGAGTTTATTGGATATTCACTAAGTCGGGGTTGGTTTTGATCATCGAGTCTGATATCGAGTTTGGTCCCGGGCCACAATAACTATATCCTGGAAGGTGTTCTTCTCCTGGATACCTCGCTCATGGTGTTCTTGGGAGTTTTACTAACTTGGCTGCAATATCACCTCGTTCTTTTTTTAAAAACATCTCCAGATTTCATAGAAACAAATCTAAATTTGTTTGTACCACATTGTACACACTTACCAGCAAGTGCTGATCTGTTGTTTTTTTAGTAATCGTCGTCAAGTCGTTTGTGCTAGTATGCTTCTTACATTTCACACAATATAGATCTATAATTTATTTATAATAACATGAATGTAATTGATTTTTTCGGCAACCAAAACACGAGAACCAGTTAAGCATCATGCAGCTCAAACAAAATCTATTCGCATGATTATATTCGGACCATCTGGAAGCGGCAAGACACAACTGCTACTTAATTTAATAACAAGATGGATGGAACGGGACAAATTGCATTAAATAGCCCCAAGTGTAGACGATCAGCGATGTTACGAGGTTTGAAGGATTTTAACGAGAAAGCAAAATCGGAAATCGATGAAGATATTATTGAGTTTATAACCGTTATCGAGGAAGTACCGAGCATTGATGATATTTATGGAAGTATTAACAATTTAATCGTATATGATGGTGTTATGTCAGACAATCAAAAGAATCCCGCTAGGATATTTTCCAGAGGTAGGCATGAAAATACCGATGTGATATATGTCATTCAACGATTCACTCAAATACCAAAAGTGATCAGAGATAACTACAATATTCTTGCTGTATTCAAAGGAGTTGACACGCATATGCTACGAAATATTTGGCAAAGTTGGTGCGGCGGTGATATGGATTATAATCTCTTTAGAAATTTCTTTAGTCACGCTCAGTCATTCCCACATGGATTTGTAACGATAAATTTGCACGACCCGAGATCAAGATATCGTGTCGGACTTGATAAAATATTCCTTTGACATCGTAAAGGAAATGTAAGTGTATATTGTAAGATATATTTTAGTAAAAAAATTCCATGTTAATTTAGAAGGAGTGACCATATGAAAACTTTAACATGATAATTGCGGAAGTCATATTAGAAGTTAGATAGTTATCATTTACCATTTCTTAAATATCAAATATAAATCATAAGTAGTCGCATGATACAATTCACACTGTGGATAAAACCACCTGTTCAAGAGGAGTTTGTCGTCTTGTGAGTTTTACGCTCTTATTCGTAAGCACATGCTAGGCTATACATGGTGGCCGGTATATTTAGTGGAGTAATAACCTAAGAAGACAAACAACTCAAAAGGAAGGTACTGGCAAGCCTTATTACGTACTCATGTTGTGATATCAAAACATCGAATCCACGCGAACAGATGTTAGATTCGAGTTATCCATAAATACGAGCCCCTTAGACCGGTCGATCGCCATAGGCGTGTAAAACAGGCGTGGCAAGAGTTTTAAGACGGCTTCTGTGTTGCCTATTTTCTATGTGCAAGCGGAACCGTTTTTGTTCAGTACCAGGAAGCCAACACTCCAGTATAAAGTCTCTATAACTTAGAAGGAGTATCAGGAAAAAGACATTGAACATCAAACCAGTCCCATCCTTATTTGATTTAAATATCGATTACACTTTAAAAATGAACAACAGTGCATTCCCATGTATATCCTATCTTGTGCTATATAGTGACAATAACTGTCAAATCAACATTTTTCCAAAGAAGTCTAGAATATATGTACAGTTAAAAACACAGTATACACATGCATTGCAAACAAAGCCGTAAAGAATATTCACACATTGGCCTTAGCTTACTTAGATGAGGTCAACTAATTTCATGGTATGGCCGTGCTTCTGTCGTCCGTCATGCTTAGTTCAGTTTGTCAATATATCTAGAGGGTACATTTACGAGCAGGACCCGATCAATTCTGATGCATAACTTTTTTCATTCAGAAATTGGACGTCCTTGATTATGGACAATTACAAGAGCATACCTACGTGTATGTTGCTGAATGTACGAAACTTAGAGACTATATTATCATGCTGTATGTATGGAAGGATCCCTTGCTCTTTTTGTCCTTGTACCATGATCCCAAAAAATTACATTCCTTAAAATATTGTTTTCATCTCAGCAAATATATTCACCTGAGTGCCTATCAGACACGGTCCTTCACTCACGTTCTTCTGAACTCCAACATTCTATGCATGTGTGCCATTACCATAAAACAAATTACTTAGACAGTACTGCAATTACAGTACCACCTTATACAGTGACTAGTTAGGAATTACGGTAATTGTAAACACATATATGTGTTAGATCGATATCTGCACAATACGTTGACTAGGTCATATCCCAAAACAAAGACAATACAAATGTTTCTTTGCGTAATGTTATAATTATTTCAAGAAGACTGATACTTAAAATGTTTATCAAAATCTCTCAAAATCCAACCTTCCATAATTTAGACCATTCATTCCTTCTATGCTCCCTATGTGTGCAAAATCACTTTGCTATAAAGAAAACAGCCAACACACAGCAGAAAATGTCATAAGCATACAGCAACGAGCTATGTCATGAATATGTTATATGACTCGCCTAAATTATGATTCTCTTCCAATATGTATACCTCTTTCAGGTGGTTTGTTCAAGTAAATCCAGGCAGATAATGTATAGAAAATAGGATAACTGGGAAGAATGAATAATGGCTCAGTTGTCACCGCAAAACTTCAAAGTTAACATACATGTCTTTCAGTTATTTATTTGACTTCAGTAACCCCAGTATTTGTACCTATCTTTCTTTCCGTCTATCCATCAGAAGCTGAAATTATTTCCTCACCTTTTTCTTCCTTCCTTCTCCTTCCAAAACCTCCATCGTTATAACAACAATAACTATTACTGACACTATTCTTTGTGCATTTTGCATCGTACCGTCCGTATAAATCATTTATTCTGCATCGATCCAAAATGTGCAATCGATGTTGTCACAATGTGCTTTACAAATAAAACAACATTTTACAACTTATGTAAAGTGTAAGAACATTATTTAGCGCAGATGTAATAGTATATAGGTTACGAAGCTAATTCCTTTAGAACAAATAGATAGTTTGCCTTTGTACAAGATCAATATAATCAAATACAGTTATTGATTAGGACGGAGCTCATATGAAATGACTCGAATAAAAGTAATATTTTGACAAAGTCTACATGAATAATATTATTCAAGCAAAGAAAAGTAACGTTTGTTAACATGTACTTGAAACATGTTTAGCTGTTTATGGTTTGACGCTATGTTTCAGCATGGTATAGGCTATATATGACCCATGCTGGCCGAACTGGAGACTCGAATTCTCGCGGACAGAGGTTAATGTTGATGATCTGAAAAAGTGAGCGCACCGGACCACTGTGACACCCGGGGCCTGTAATGAAGACATACAACAGCTGTTCACTTTGAGATAAACAATAAATCAAAGATCTGACATGGGTTTTGAAATATGAAAATAGAACAATAGACGAATGCATGGATTGAAGAGAACAAAAAACGTTTGGGTGGATAATTGTCGTCTAACACGATTGACATACATCGAACCTCACCAATAGTGTATTACATAAACCTTGATTCAGCTTGTTCATTGATTATATTATCATGGAAAACCAGTAAAATATTTCATCTTAGGGTGTTCTCCTCATGTAACTTTTCCGTCACCAATATTGACGATAGAAAGCAAACCAAAACTTAAAACTAAAATGCTTACGATTTGAAGAAGCAGCACGTGTCACAAGAATAGTCTGTTCAGAATAATCATAATTTAGGAAACACGGGTTACCACCCCTGTGTCTTTATGATTCGCGATATGTCAGCCTATTATACACATGCCTATGAAAAGATGCAATGTTTATGCATTCGGGCTATGTAAATGAAATGCATTACTTTTGGACTTCTCAGCTTTTCAGCCGAACAGATAGATTAGGTTTATAGTTGAATTAGAACATTTAAACTAAAAAGGCAAATAAATGCCAATAGTTATTAAACAAACTATAGCGAGCTTGCAAACATAAATTGGTAAAACAAATCATTCAACATTCTGCAAACAAATAAACTACTATATTGAAAAGAAATAAAAATAAATAGGATGTAATGTTTACATCGCCTCGTTTATCGGGAAAAATATACTAGAGACAGACTTGAGAATCTGTTCGAAAGGCAAGTTGACAAGTTAGATAGCAGTTGATAAAGTATGTGTAGGAGAAATTGCATAATTATAAACATGGACTAAGATGCAGTATTGTTCTAAGGGAAACATTTCTAACGTTTAATTAATATATTTATTTTTTCTGATTCTAAAATTAAATATTAAATAGGTTGTTTTGGGTTACAAGTTGAAAAAGGTCATGGAGCTGGTCTTCATATTGACATTTATAAATCACATTTTCATATGCATTTAGAGTGGAGAATTTTTCTTTACTTTAGAAATATCATTTTCCTTAACTAAAGGACGTTCGTTGTTTTCTTGATACAAATTGGATTTTCTACCAAACCCCTCCATGGCCTGCAAAGGCTTATTAAAATAAAATCGTACGATTCGGACCAAACAATGCCAAAGAGGTCTTAAATAAGTAATTTTGTCATGCGGACTAAACAATGTCATGGATGTCATTGATCAATAATGTTGTCAATTCGACCATTTGATGTACGAAGGATTTATCTTGTCAGCATATTTCCCCGGATTGTATATACATATATAAAGGCCAGAGAGAGAGAGAGAGAGAGAGAGAGACAGAGACAGAGAGAGAGACAGACATACAGAGAGAGACAGAGAGAGAGAGACAGACAGAGAGAGAGAGAGAGAGAGAGAGAGAGAGAGAGAGAGACAGAGAGAGAGAGAGAGAGAGAGAGAGAGAGAGAGAGAGAGAGAGAGAGAGAGAGAGAGAGAGAGAGAGAGATTAATAGTTACATTTAGCACCTGTTTTCAACCTTTAAAAATATTTGGTTTTTCAATTCACCTGATACCTAATTTGCAACGTGATGGTGACGTTATCGAAAGCGTAAACCCGTATATATTACGTTGCTCTCGAGACACGACAGGCTGGATCGGTTGTTCAGTTCCTTTGATTACCTCATATAATAACTAATCCATGTATACCACGACAACCTTTATTACCGCGCATATCACGACGCCGTCAGTTGCCATGATGGAACAGTAATCTATTTCATCTAAAGTCCAGCTAATAACCAACTTGGAATGGTCATTGCGCCATATTGTATATATTAATATGTGTACGCTTTAACCAGAATGTTATATAAATCAAATATATAATTTGCTAAGAGAAAATGTAGAGTTAGAGAGACACATATAGGAATGACAACGTGTGTAATATAAACAATAAATACAGTATTGTAATTAGATAGTAAATAAACATAGCATTGAATATTGGCAGATGTAAAAATAAAGTCTAAAAGCGTCCATCCTACAACTAGAGGAAAATCTTGAAAGTATATTGAAAAAAAGAATATACATTATAGACTAATATAAAATCTAGGCATACAATTAAAATGTCAGCACAGGAAGTAATCCCTGTCCATTCTGATTTTAGCTATCATAGCGAGAGACTTAATGCATGAAAGATTTGACAATTAATAGGATCAATATTTGAGCACAAATAAATTGATATAATCAAATTGCAAGCTTAATTAGATCCTTTTTCCGATGAAGAATTTCACACTTTCAGATTTCAAGTCACTAGCAATTGTATTCAAAAGATATCAAATTCGTATCGAATCATACATCAGAACCATGCTTTATTTTATAATTCACGGATACGGTTTAACTGAATGGATGTATTTATTTTTATTTTTTTTCAATTCATTTATTTATTTATTTTTTATGTATCTTTATTTTCTTGGGGAAAAAACTATGTGAGGCATTTTAAGGATTAATGATTCCATCTTCGGCATCTACATCCTCCATGTGTATTATTCTAGATGCCTAAAACTGGGCATTTACAGAATAACGATAGACCCCTACCACCGATAAAAAATGAAAGGGAAAATGGAGTTTTGAGTTGGACGCTATTTCTCAGACTAGATAGGTAATACATGGCGATCAGTATAATTGGTGGAGGAAGACCCTGGGGAAAACTCTGATAAGAACCAACGCCTTGCGGGAGCCTCCTAGCAAGTTTTCTCATATACCGAGAGACTCAAACGAAGCAAAGCATTTCGAGTCCAAGTTGTGTTGTACCCATTTCTTTTCATACAAATTTGAGTCGTACGTACCCAGTTCTATGGTAGATTTGTACCCAATGCTATGGTTGTTTCGTTCAGTTGTTTATTACACACATAGAATTAGAAATATAACCACCAAGATCAAAGTAAAATGATATTTCCTACTTATTTCAAACTGTTATATATCAAAATATTTGATTTCAGGCATTGTCTTCGTGACGGTGATTATCTTTGTATATTTCACCGAGAACGCGCTGGCATATACTATCGTACTAATTGCGCTTACATGAAATGAAAACATATGGCGGTTACATCATTTGTATAAAATGAAACAAAATATGACTTCGATTAAAAGATGAAGCATTGTTGCAAATACGGGTATGACAACATACCTTCCTATGTCCAGTTGGCCTCTTATAAGAAGAAAATAACGCAATTGTTACACGGATTAAACGAGTATCCTAAAAAAAAACCACTCAACATATACCAGGGAAAAACATATAAACAATGCATGCGATAATATTTTTGGTGTCAGTAGATTACCAGAACGGTGAAATGTCTTCCTCAAAACTAACGAAAAGTTGCAGCGGCACATACGGCCTCAAAACTGACTGACAAGGCCATTCGCATAATTTCACCATCATTAATTTCTTAACACTGTACTGATTACTTATCCTTTTCTTACAAAATCCTTAAACATAAATGCCTTTATTAATTCTGACTAATGTTTTCCTAAATAGCTGGGCTTATTTTGCTAAGCCAGTATGTGTGTTATTCATGTATTTAAAAACAATATAGAATATAGGATTTGAAATAATTTTATTAGTACTTTTCATCAAGAATCCATTATTGTTCTAGATTTTGTACTAAGATCTGTCTCAGTTACTCACTGGATTGTAATGTTACCATTCTATTATGGGAAAATAATGTTTGCTGCATTATAAACGTTTTATTACTGGTACGATCCAATCATGAACAATGTTCCTCAAGTATTGAAAATCAAATAAACATGTCACATTTGTGAAAAAAACTCAATTAAATATATGCAAAATGCAGTGCCAAATTAAAGTCTCTCTCTCTCTCTCTCTCTCTCTCTCTCTCTCTCTCTCTCTCTCCTCTCTCTCTCTCTCTCTCTCTCTCTCTATATATATATATATATATATATATATATATATATATATATATATATATATATATATATATATATTTACAGATATATATATATATATATATATATATATATATATATATATATATATATATATATATATATATATATATATATATATATATATATATATATATATATATCCTGTTGCCGTCAGGTGTGTCCTGTCCTTCCCCGGCAAATCTGATTGCTTGTAACAAACCAACCAATCAATGTATATGATTTCAGAAGCGTATAACAATGAGCTAGGTAACGCTCAAGTTACCTTATTTGTCTGATTTCAACTAAGTTGCGAATAGTTTACCTTACATGTCTGATAATGTCAATGCAAACTGTTATTTCATGGCCTTTTAGAGGATCAAATGTTGTGATAGGTGTTCCTCGTTTGTTGAAGCAAATGCAGACCGATAATGTACAGAAAGTGTGTGTGTATGCGTACGTGTGTGTGTGTGTGTATGTTTGTATGTGTATATGTGTGTGTGTATGTGTGATTTCGATTTTTAATGTATCTTTCACAATTGTTCCTTCATATCGCTACAATGTGCGCAGTGTGACAATTGATGGTGCTGTCTAGTGCTGGGGCATCATGCCGCAGACATGTAGCATGATGTCTATACCATTCACATTATCCTTACACTAAGCAGACGAGATGCAACGCTGACATCTTAATGCTGAGCGCAGCTGTTTGTACTATTTTATAACGGTTATAATACAACTCCGATGTTTGCATTGATATATATTTAATTTATTTATTTGATTTCATTAATTCAAATATGCTATGTTTGCAATGATGTCTCTCAGTTTATTTCTTCTTACTTCAGTAATCCAAAGATTCCATCGTTACATAAATGTTTATGTATTGTACTTTATTAGTCTGAAACTCTCGTGTTTGCATACCTTTATTTAGTTCATTTATTTGACTTCAGGAACGTAAGTACTTGCAAGCATTTTTTTTTCTCTCTATTTGTCAGCCCAGCAGATACAACTACTACGTTCTTTTCATTTTCCAACACCTCTTCCTCAATCCAAAACTTCTACCACCATAAAAACAATAAAAGCAAACAACAACAACTACTACTGCCACTGTCCCCTTTTGTTGTATGATCAGAAAGCACTGTCACAAGAACTATGGTCACCGTGCCGTTATTATCAAAGCAATAACAGTATTAGCGACTGATACTAGTTCATAACGGACTTTTGATCCGGAAATCGGATTCCACCGGATAGTATGAACGTCCGATTAATCGGAGTCGGACAAGGCAGGAAGGACCGATTCGGATAATAAAAATAATAAAGTTGAATTTCTATAGCACCGTGTCTAACACTGCGTGTCATTCGATAGTGCGTTAATTAAGTTAAATAAGAAGTCAGAAAAGTCCAATATGGTCAACACAACCACGCTGTGAGACAATCTATTTGAACTGGCGGATGAAAACCGGAAATGAAGCCGGATATGATAAAGTACTAAGTAACATGCTAGACACTGTAAAACCAGATACCAGAAACCCGGAAACGGAAGATGAAATTTTTTAGAAAAAAAATACGGATTTAGCATTTCCGATTAATTGAATCGTATCCGGAATCGGAAAAATTTCATGCCCAAAATCCGGAATCGGAAATCGGTATAAAAATGCTAATTGGTTATGCCCTAAATGATACCTTTACTTAGAGTGTCGTGTTAGTGACGCGTGGTGATGATAATGATGGTGGTGGTGGTGGTTATAATGGTTATTGCATGAAAGTATACACCGACAATAGAAACCTGTTATACTTTATTCACAAGTAAACATCAGCAATTCCCCAGGACGCAGGTTCGCTCCATTATTAAGTAGGCATTCATCTTCATGCATCTTCATAAAAATCATTTCTTGCGCATCCATCTATAATGATGGTTTCTACTAGGTATTTTACAAATTTAATAACAATTCTACTGCTAGACGCAGTTATAACAGATATTATATTCAGGACAAATGTACCATTATAAGGACATCTCAGTTACAGTTGTTAAGAAGGAATTGATCTTTTGTCTTTATACAAGGTTAACATATTCGCATACAATGATTAATAAGGACGGAACTCGTTTCTCAAAGATATCAGTTAAAAGCAGTTTTTGAAAAAGCCAAACGTTTGTTCACACTGAGCCAGATGAAACATTTTAACACAGAGATTAAGAAATAAGTATGCTCCTTACATCAGGATTACATTACGATCAAATCGTTTAAGATGGCCTCTTCTTAGACTCTGCCCTAGTCGAAATCAGGTTAATGTTCGTCAACGCAGACAGAGAAATATTGGACTAGCGCAATAGATTATTATCAAAACTTTACCAGCAGACTGAGGACGTCTCGGTGGCTATTTGTCGTTGCGAATAATATACAATACATACTGTGATCATGATACAAAATAGAAGCCCTGACTACTTTTGTCTGTATAATATATTGTCGTTTTGTGACATATTCACACTTATGCTGAGTTAGTTTCAATTGTCACTAAATAAAGTGTCACGTATCATCTGTTTTGATCCTGTTACGTTCGGTATTGGGTGCCTTTCGATGTATTTTGACTTGCGATTTTAAAGCAGCGTCCGAATAGTATATCTAATTGTGTACTGCAGTAAATTTAGTTCAATGTACCGATGCGTGTAGTATATTGAAACCAGATATCCATGTACCCAACTCACTGTGACTAAAATGTAAAGTGTAAATCGCTAATGAAATAGTTGGTCAACGTGCCAGACAGGTATTTGGTATCGATACAACTGTATATTGCATTGCAAATTAAATTTGGTGTTGTAGTTTAACTATACTTGTGCTGAGTATGAACAGTGATAACGTATTTTGTATTTTAACTGTATGTGTGCTGAATATGAACAGTGATAACATATTTTGTATTTTAACTGTATGTGTGCTGAATATGAACAGTGATAACATATTTTGTATTTTAACTGTATGTGTGCTGACCTTAAAAAGTGATAATGTATATACCATCTCCTTGACCGATATGCTTTTCTCCACTGGTATCCTTAGCAACCGTATATAAGGCCATACTAAGATTTCATGCTACTAAATGTCAAACAATAACTTCAACGGTACATTATCTGTCAGACTAAATCAAGTTACACTTTGTAATTATTAGTAAGTAATTCGCGTCGAAATAGTTTCTGTCTCAGTTGTGAGTGGCGAGAAATATGTATTAATGTTGGTAATGGGAGCAATGCGTCAAAATAATTATATTAGTGTTAAGTACTTCTGATAACGGTTGTTAAAGTTGCAGATAACGCTACATCATTTGTTTAATTTAAAAACAAAATAATCGGAGTCGTCTTTTAAACTATGGACAAATAATGGGAGTTTTAGATTTCATCCGTGATCTTTCTACCCTGCATGACCTTGTGCTCATAATAATCGCACCCGCATCCTGTTGTATAAGGATGCATCAAGTTGTTTTTCCTTTCCATTCATTTCTTCCAAAGAAAATAGAACATAATGAACATACGTATAATTTTGGCGTGCTAAATCATTTCAATGGAAACTTTTATATATCTTGCCCTCGATTAAGTTTTCTCGGATTTGTGTTGGTGAATGGGTTAGTATAATTCAAGATAGCCTATGTTTTCTCATTGACTTTATACTTGAATGGAATTGCAAACATGTTTTTCATCAACTTCTTATCTTTACAAATGTGTTATTTTACTTGCTTCCTAAATTCGTGAGTCGTCTAATTCATCACAGTGTAATAATATACTGATCAGAATATCATACACGGGCGTTGCAATATTATATTCTTAATAACTGAGAAAGTTTCAAAGGATGGGGTTAATGAAAATAAAAATTGAAATTCAGTTTTACGTAAGGATAATGTTAAATGCAAAAGGAAGGTGGCGCGAATAATGCCTTCAGAACATACTTTATGATATGGGAAACCCTGTGAGACTTTTAGTATGTCATACCAACTGCCATCATTCACCTGGACGACATACGTCGATTGACAGTAGCTACATCACTTGCAACAGTTTAGAATCAATAAAGAACTTATACTATATAGATTCAGATTAAAAACGTCCGTTTGCTATATATATATATATATATATATATATATATATATATATATATATATATATATATATATATTAATGCATCAGACAGACTTAGTTATCAAAGGGGCTGTAAAGATAGTGTATGATTTTTCACGTATTCAGATCATGCTAATAAATTAAAGACATTATCTCCAATTCGAGGAACTAGCTGGATATTATTATTTCTTAACGTTATCCAATGGGGCTAGCTGGAAATTATTATGTCTTAACGTTGTCCAATGGGTTTAGCTGGATAGTATTATTTCTTAACGTTATCCAATGGGGCTAGCTGGATATTATTATTTCTTAACGTTATCCAATGGGGCTAGCTGTATATTATTATTTCTTAACGTTATCCAATGGGGCTAGCAGGATATTATTATTTCTTAACGTTATCCAATATACTAGCTGGAAAGTATTGTCTTAACGTTATCCAATGGGGCTAGCTAGAAATTTCATTACATATATGTGTGATCTTGCAGTGGACATCGTGTCTTTACAATAAACTATGAAGAAAAACGTGTTGACTCTTGGCAAATGAAATTGTCAACCTAATACAATGTCGCTGTTATGACTTGGACTGTCAGCTTAATACAGTGTCGCTGTTATGACTTGGGCTGTCAGCTTAATACATTGATGATGTAATATCAGTACTGGAACAGATAGAGATCAAACTTTCAAACAAAATCTATATGCATATGTTCTTAATGTATCTGTAGTAAGTCTGAATGCCAAAAGCATTTCATACACTGATTAGATAATTGGTTCAGTTATTGTAAACAAATGTATGTGTTTAGACAGACTGATCCTGCAAAATACATTGACTAGATATTAATCCCCTCTGTGAACACTGGTAAATAAAATATCTTTCGTGCAGTTGATAATCATATAGAGAAGATTTATACTTACAAACTGTACATAAATCTCTCGAACTCTCAACTTTATGAATGTACACAATGTATATCTTCTATGATCCCATTTGCAAAATCCCACTGCTATAATCAAACCAACCAAACACCTCATAAAATGTCATAATTACTGACCAACGAGCTTGGTCCTGAAAAGGTTACGTTACATGACTAATTCTGTTTTTCTCTTGCAGTATGTATACCTATTTCATTTCGTTTGTTCAAGCAAATGTAAGCATGTAATGTACAGACAATGGGTGAACGGGTTCGAATGAATAAGCGACCATTTAATACCTCAAAACTCCAAAGCTTGCATACACGTCTTTCCGTTAAATACTTGACCTTGATACCCCCAGTACCTACATCAATCTTTTCTTTTTCTCTATTTGCCAGTTCAGTCGATACACCTACTTGAGATGAAGTCTCTTATCGAGTTCCCCCTGTAACAAAAACTAACACCACCATGACAACATCTGCTACGATAGTACTCCCGCTGATGCTACAGTTATAATGAAATCATCTCAAATGATGATGATTTGACAATAACTACATGATAGTAATATTACTCCGCTGTTTCTACAATGTTGTATATATGGCTCGAAATATCTACTGATCAATAAAATTATGAAATCTGCATCAAACACGCAAAATCTGTCCCACAAATAATTATTTATCAGTAAACCTCAATTCCCATATAAAATTGATATCTGTAGCAAACTTAGCATTTATCATTATGCATTTGCATCGCGCAGCCCGTATAAATCATCTTGTGCGCATCCTTCCGGTATGTACAATATATGCTTGACATTATACGTTTACAAATAGAACAACAGTATACTTGCTGGAAGAAAAACTCGGGAAAACTACTTGAGGCACCCCCAAAACACACGAATCTACTGGGAAGCTATATAACATATACGGGGTTGTCGAAACTTGAACACATATCTATAGCGGTGAGATGTCAATAATTTGCAAAGGAAACCTCCATAAACCAATCTATTTTTAGGTATTTAGATTTCGAAAATCATGTCTTTTTAATGTCTCATACTAATCGACCATGCACACAATTTACTTGATCTCACACGAGATAACACGAGTAATGTAAACATCATAATAATAGACCATAATAGCCAGACGTTTGGTGAAGATACGTGGCATTGAACTTAAAATATTGTTTAGAAACCGCTACATTGTATCAGACTTAATAATACTTGGATCTAGATTGCATAATCTATAGGTTTCTTTGTTATTCTGTATGAATGCCATTCACAATGTTTGATCAATAATGACATCTCTCGAGATTAAAAGTAGATATTCAAGCCAACTCTTGTTGTGTATAGAAACCATCCACAATGTTTCATCAATAATGATCTTTCTCGAGATTAAAAGTAATTATTCAAGCCACAACTTGTTGCGGGTTACTATTACCTTGAATGTTGACATTAACCGACATCATATTGTCATCACCTTGACTTGTCTATCTTACATTAACCGACATCATATTGTTGTAACCTTGACTTGTCTATCTTACATTAACCGAAGTCAAATTGTCATAACCTTGACTCGTCTATCTAAAATTAACCAACTTCACATTGTCATACATTGACTTGTCTATCTTACATTAACCGAAATAATATTGTCATAACCCTGACTTGTCTCTTTTACACTAACCTATATCATATGATCATAACCTTGACTTTTCTATCTTACATTAACCGACATCATATTGCCATAACCTTGACTTGTCTATGTCACATTAACCGACATATGATCATAACCTTGAATTGTCTATCTTACATTTACTGACATCTTTCCGTCATAACCTTGACTTGTCTATCTTATATTAAACCATATCATATCGTCTTAACATTGAATGGACAATCTTACATTAACCGACATCATATTGTTTATAACCTTGACCTTCTATCTTACATTAACCGAATAATATGATCATAACCTTGACTTCTTTAACTTACATTAACCGACATGATATTGTCATACCCTTGCCATGTCTATCTTATATTAAAAGACATCTCATTGTCATAAGCTTTACTTGTCTTTCTTACATTAACCGACATCATATTGTCGGAACCTTGACTTGCCTGTCTTACATTAACTGAAGTTAAATTGACATAACTCGTGTATCTAAAATTAACCAACTTCACATTGTCATAACACTGACTTGTCTATCTTATATTAACCGACATCATATTGTCATTACCTTGACTTGTTTATCTTACATTAACGGACATCACATGATCATAACCTTGACTTGTCGATATTACATTAACCGACATCATATTATCATGACCTTGACCTGCCTATCTTAAATTAACCTTATCTTACATAACGGACATCACATGATCATAACCTTGACTTGACGATATTACATTAACCGACATCATATTATCATGACCTTGACCTGCCTATCTTAAATTAACCGGCATCATATGATCATAACCTTGACTTGTCTATCTTAAATTATACAACATCATATGGTCATAATCTTGAATTGTTTATCTTACGTTAACCGACACGATATTGTCATAATCTTGACTTGTCTATCTTACATTAACCGACATCATATTGTCGTAACCTTGACTAGTCTATCTTACCTTAACCGAAGTCATATTGTTATAACCTGGACATGTCTATGTCAGATTAACCGATATCATATGATCATGACTTTGAATTGTCTATCTTACATTAACTGACATCTTTCCGCCATAACCTTGACTTGTATGAATGCCATTCACAATATTTTACATTAAACTATATCGTATCGTCATAACATTGAATGGACAATCTTACATTAACCGACATCATATTATCATAACTCTGACCTGTCTAAATCATATTAACCGACACCATATGATCACTACCTTGACTTTTCTATCTTACTTTAAACATCATCATATGGTCATAACCTTGACTTGTAAATCTAACATTAACCGACACCATATTGACATAACTTTGGCTTGTCTATCTTACATTAACCGATATGATATTGTCGTAACCTTGAAGTGTCTATCTTACATTAACCGAAGTAATATTGTCATAATCTTGACATGTGTATCTTATATTAACCGAAGTTAAATTTTATCATAACCTTCACATATCTATCTTACATTAACCGACATCATAATGTCATAACCTTCACTTGTCTATCGCATATGAATCGAAGTCATTTGGCCATCAAATTGACTTGTCTATCTTACATTAACAGACATCATTTTGCAATAGCCATGACGTGTCTATCTTACATTAACCGAAGTCACATTGTCATAAACTTGATATGTATTTCATACTTAAACCGAAGTCACATTGTCATAACCTGGACTTGTCTATGTCACATTAACTGACATCATATGATCATAACCTTGAATTGTCTATCTTGCATTAACTGCTATATTTTCATCATAAAATTGACTTGTCTATCTTACATTAAAATATATCGTCATAACATTGAATGGACAATCTTACATTAACCGAAATCATACTGTCTTAACATTGAATAGTTTATGTTCTATTAACCGACACAATCTTGTCATAAACTTGACTTGTCTATCTTACTTTAACCGACATGATATTGTCATAACCTTGAGTTGTCTTTCTTACATTAACCGACGTCATATGGTCATAACTTTGACTTGTTAGTCTTACATTATTCGACACCATATTGTCATAACCTTGAGTTGTCTATCTTACATTATCTGCCATCATATGGTCATAACTTTGACTTGTCAATATTACATTAACCGACGCCATATCGTCGTAACCTTAACTTGTCTATCTTACATTAAGCAACATCATTTGGTCATAACCTTGACTTGTCTATATTAAATTAACCGACACCATATTGTCGTAACCTTGCCATGTATATCTTACATTAACCGACATCATATTGTCGTAATCTTGACTTGTCTGTTTTACATTAACCGGCATCAAATTGAAATAACCTTACATTAATCGACACCATATGGTCATAATTGTGACTTGTCAATCTTACATTAACCGACACTATATCGTCACAACCTTGACTTGTGTATCTTACATTAACCAACATCATATTGTCATAACCTTGACTTTTCCATCTTTCTTTAACCGACACGATATTGTCATAACCTTGACCTGTCTATCTTACATTAACCGACATCATGGGGTCATAACCTTGACTTGTCTATCATTCATTATCCGATATAATATTGACATAATCATGACATGTCTCTCTTCCATTAAGCAGCATGATATTGTCATAACCTTGACTTGACAATGTTACATTAACCGACAGCATATTGTTGTAACCTTGATATTTCTATCTTACATTAACCGACACGATAAGGTCGTAACCTTGACTTGTATATCGTACATTAAAAGACATCATATCGTCGTAACCTGAACTTTTCATCTTAATTTAACCGACATCATATGGCTATAATCATGACTTGTTTATCATTCATTATCCGACATCATATGGTCATAACCTTGATTTGTCTATCTTCCATTAACCAACATCACATTGTTATAACCTTGACTTGAATATCTTATATTATCGGACGTCATATAGTCATCACCTTGAAATCTTTATCTTACAGTAACCGACATCATATTGTCATATTCCGCGCCTGAAGTACATGTTCAAGACAAACTATGATCAAGATCTTTAGTCTAGAACTAAAACTACTACGTACTGTGCAAAGAAACTATTGATTCTTTCCGTTAAATTTAATTTGCCATTTAACCAACGTATCACACAATCAACATATTTTCTTTGCCCAATGTGCACGTCAAATTTGAGAAGGTGTGTACTCACAAATAACTGTGACATTCCCAATACTTTCATTTATCTCATATTTGTTATACTTTGTTATTTATCTGTCATCCGATATTTTGTTATATTTAGCTAATCACATTTTTAAACAATGGGAACATAACTGGTTTCGAAATAATGCAATATGACCGTTTCATCAGTGGCTTGTCTTACTTAAACAGTTTCTTCATAAATGACAAAATTCCAAATATGATTTAAAAGAACAATTTGACAACTACATTATTACAGATTTATTTAAAGATTTTTAAAATACTACTTAAAAAAACCCACTGAGAACATTTTCTTATCCATACCAGTAGGCTGAGCCATATGAACTATTTTAACATAAAGATTCATAAACAAAGCTGCTCCTCACATCGGGATTACAAAACAATCAAATCCTTCATAGACTATGCCGTAGACGAAAGCAGGTAAATTTTCGACAATACAGATCAGTGAAATATTGGACTAGCGTAATATAGTATTATCAGACTATAACAACAAACTTTATTTCAAAAGAATTGAGAACGTCTCGCTCGCTAATTGTCTTTGCGAAGAATATACGTACCCTGATCATAATACAAAATAGAAGCATTGACTACTTATGTTTCTATTATATATTGTCAGTTTGTGACGTATTAAACTTATGCTGAGTTAGTTTCTATTGTCACTAAAAAAGGTGTCACTTATCATCTGTTTCGATCATGATATGCTCGGTTGTGGGTGCCTTTCGAGGTATTTTGACTTGAGACATTACAGCAGGGTCCCAGAGGTATATCTAATTGTGTTCTGCAGTAAATTTAGTCAAATGGACCGATGCGTGTAGTAAACTGAAACAAGATAACAATGTACCCAACTCACCGTGACTAATGTAAAGTGTAAGTCGCTAGTAAAATGGGTGGCCAACGTGCCAGACAGGTATTTGCTTTTCGAGACAACTGTCTTACGTACGATTAATGTCAACTGCAAGGTGGAACGTATAATGCTTTCAGAACATACTTAATAATATGGGAAACTCTGTGAGACGTATAGTATGTCATACCAACTGCCATCATTCACCTGGACGACATACGGAATATAGGGAACGTATTATCTCAAGATGCAGATTAAAAACGTCCGTAATATGTATATATATATATATATATATATATATATATATATATATATATATATATATATATATATATATATATATATATATATATATATATATATCAATGAATTAAACAGATTTATTCATCAAGAGGGCTCAACAGATGGCATATGATTATTTTACTTATTCAGATCATGCTAATAAATGAATGAAATTATTTCTAATTCGAAGGAGCATTTAATTCCAAGACCTAAAAGTCATTTAATCATACAGCGCACGAAAAGGCGAATTTTCTGATGCCCTTTTGGACACCTGGTGTGGATAAATTGAATGAATTCTCTATTGATAATGTTGCAAATAATAATGCAGTTAGTTAGTATAATGACAGATTGATGATCATTAAGTATAAATTGAGAAATGCCTTTCATATTAAAATATAAATAATGCCATGCACAGATACTTCAATGCACATGCCCCATAACTGACACATACAAATAATCCCAAATATTTAGGATTGGATTTAACACTGCGAACGGTGGTATGAGAGTCATGAGGTCATTAGTAATGCATTATTTGAGCTCATCTGAGTTTCCATGAGCGGAAGACATTTTACATGAGTTTGAAGATTTATATTTTACAGACATTTAAACTACGTACATGTTTATTTGCAAGACCCTCGTACATCATTGCAAAATGCCATAAATAACGAACTTACTCTACATGGTGCTGTGTTTCTACCAATTTAGATTAACCACAAATGTGCATACCTTGGAAAACATGAACTACTGGGCAGGCGATGTCATTACAAATATTTTATTCACATCTCTTTCAATGGGGAGTAACTACTAAATATGTGTTCAAAGAATATATGACCACATCATGTAATATTCGACTAAATATGAATTCAAGAGTGGGAAAACGTATTGATGGATAGGGATAACACTATTTTTGGCTACCACATTTAAGGTCAAACCGAAACGTTCTATTACCATTCATACTTTATTACAAGTCAAACTACAACCAATCTTGTTCTTGCATAATAAGCTGGAAGCTCTTGGGTATATGTTGTGTTCCTACTGATTAATATGATTTTAGATCAGGTCTGTGAAGTTTTAAGTTGGAATTAACTTTTCAACGAGTATATACGTTAATCTAAGTTATGCTTTTTGACCTTGTATAATAACTATAAAAGATTCATAGCAATATTTATTTTATTCATAGGTATTGTTGACGCTAATATCTGCAATTTGAACTAAAAGTATTTTTGCATTCTATTATTTATACTGACATCTAAGAAAGTGTTTATCAACGTAACTTATTAAACATTTCCCATAATCTATCCACCTATACATACATACATACATACATACATACATACATACATACATACATACATACATTCTTAATTACTAAAATGTATCAAACTACTTATCTATCACATACCTTCTGTCTCTAGACCACTTAGTTAAAGTCTACCATCATAAACCAGATTCCAAGTAGCATGATGTGTGTGATCTTGCAGTGGACATCCTGTCTTTTCAATAAGCTGTGAACAAAAACGTGTTGACTTGGTGAATTGATTTGTCGCTGTTAGGACTTGGGCTGTCAGCTTAATACAGTGATGATGTACTATCAGTACTGGAACAGACAGAGATAAAACTGTCAGACAAAATCTATATGCATATGTTCTTAATGTATCTGTAGTAAGTCTGAATGCCAAAAGCATTTCATACACTGACTATATAATTTGTTCAGTTATTGTAAACAAATGTATGTGTTTAGACAGACTGATCCTGCAAAATACATTGACTAGATATTAATCCCCTCTGTGAACACTTGTAAATAAAATATGTTTCGTGCAGTTGATAATCACATAGAGAAGATTTATACTTACAAACTGTACATAAATCTCTCGAACTCTCAACTTTATGAATGTACACAATGTATATCTTCTATGATCTCACGTGCAAAATCCCACTGCTATAATCAAACCAACCAAACACCTCAGAAAATGTCATAATTACTGACCAACGAGCTTGGTCCTGAAAAGGTTACGTTACATGACTAATTTTGTTTTTCTCTTGCAGTATGTATACCTATTTCATTTCGTTTGTTCAAGCAAATGTAAGCATGTAATGTACAGACAATAGGTGAACGGGTTCGAATGAATAAGCTACCATTTAATACCTCAAAACTCCAAAGCTTGCATACACGTCTTTCCGTTAAATACTTGACCTTGATACCCCCAGTACCTACATCAATCTTTTATTTTTCTCTATTTGCCAGTCCAGCCGATATACCTACTTGAGTTGAAGTCTCTTATCGAGTTCCCGCTGTGCCAAAAACTTACACCACCATGACAACATCGGCTACGATAGTACTCCCGCTGATGCTACAGTTATAATGAAATCATCTCAAATGATGATGATTTTGACAATAACTACATGATAGTAATATTACTCCGCTGTTTCTACAATTTTGTATATATGGCTCGAAAGATCTATTGATTAATACAATTATGAAATCTGCATCAAACACGCAAAACCTGTCCCATAAATAATTATTTATCAGTAAACCTCAATTCCCATATACAATTGGTATCTGTAGCAAACTTAGTATTTATCATTATGCATTTGCATCGCGCGGTCCGTATAAATCATCTTGTGCGCATCCTTCCGGTATGTACAATATATGTTTGACATTATGTGTTTACAAATAGAACAACAGTATACTTGCGGGAAGAAAAACTCGGGAAAACTACTGGAGGCACCCCCAAACGGCAAGAATCTACTGGGAAGCTATATAGCATATACGGGGTGGTCGAAACTTGAACACATATCTATATAGGTGAGATGTCAATTATGTACAGAGGAAACCACCTTAAACCAATCTATTTTTACGTATTTAGATTTCGAGAATCATATCTTTCTAATGTCTCATACTAATCTACCATGCACACAATTTACTTGATCTCACATGAGATGACACGAGTAAATGTAAACATCATAATAATAGACCAATCAATCGTAATAGCCAGACGTTCGGTGATGATACGTGATATTGAACTTAAAATATTGTTTCGAAACCGCTTCATTGTACTAGACTTAATAATACATGGATCTAGATGGAGGAATCTGTAGGTTTCTTTGTTATTCTGTATGGAAGCCATTCACAATGTTTGATCAATAATGACATCTCTCGAGATTAAAAGTAATTAATCAAGCCAACTCTTGTTGTGTGTTACTATTACATTGAATGTTGACATTAACCAACATCATATCGCCATAACCTTGACATGTATATCTTACATTAACCGAAGTCAAATTGTCATAACCTTAACTCGACTATCTAAAATTAACCAACTTCTCTTTGTCATAACATTGGCTTGTCTATCTTACATTAACCGACATCTTATTGTCATAACCTTGACTTGTCTATCTTCCATTAATCAACATCATATGATCATAACCTTGACTTGTCTATCTTACATTAACCGACATCATACTGTCGCAACCTTAACATGTCTATCGTACACTAACTGGCATCATATGATCATAACTTTGACTTGTAAATCTTACATTAACCTATATCATATTGTTATAACCTTTACCTGTCTCTTATTTTAACTGACATCATTTTGTCATAACCTTCATTTGTCTATCTTACATTAACCGACACCATATTGTCAAAACTTTGACTTGTCTATCTTACATTAACCGACATGATATTGTCGTAACTTGACCTCTCTATCTTACATTAACCGACATCATATTGTCATAACCTTGACATGTCTATCTTACATTTACCGACATCATATTGCCATAACCTTGAGTTCTCTATCTTACTTTATCCAACATCATATGGTCATCACCTTGACTTGTTTATCTTACATAAACCTATATCATATGGTCATAACATTGACTGTTCAATCTTACATTAACCAACATCATATTGTCATAACAATGATTTGGGTATCTTACGTTAACCGACATGATATTGTCATAAACTTGTCTTGTCTATCTTACATTAAGCGACATCATGATGTCGTAAACTTGACTTGTCTATCTTACCGAAGTCACATTGTCATAACCTTAATATATATATATATATCTTACAATAACCGAAGTCATATTGTTATAACCTGGACTTAACTATGTCATATTAACCGATATCTTATGATCATAATCTTGAAATGTCTATCTTACATTAACTGACCTCATTCCGTCATAACCTTGACTTGTATATCTTACATTAAACCATATCATATCGTCATAACTTTGAATGGACAATCTTACTGTCATAACATTGAATTGTTTATGTTGCAATAACCGACATCATCTAATCATAACCTTGACTTGTCTATCTTACTTTAACCGACATGATATTGTCATAACCTTGAACTGTCTATCTTACATTAACCGATGACATGTTGTCATAATTTAGACTTGTCTATCTTCCATCAACCGACATCATATTGTCGTAACCTTGACCCGCCTATCTTAAATTAACCAACATCATAATGTAATAGTATTGACTTGTCTATCTCACATGAATCGAAGTCATTTGGCCATAAAATTGACTTGTCTATCTTACATTTACCGACATTATATGGTCATATCATTTACTGGTTGAATGGACATGTTGTCATAACTTTGACTTGTCTATCTTACATTAACCGACATCACATTGCCGTAACCTTGACCCGTCTATCTTACATTAACCGAGATAATATTGTCATAAAGTTGACTTCTCTATGTCACTTTAACCGACATCATATGATCATAACCTTGAGTTGTCTATCATGACGATTGAATGCACAATCTTACATTAACCGGCATCATACTGTCATAACATTGACTTGTCTATGTTTTATTAACCGACATCATCTTGTCATAACTTTGACTTGTCTATATTACATTATCCGACATCATATTGTCATATTTTACGCCTGATGTACAAGTTCAACACTAACTATGGTCAAGTTATTTCTAGAACTAAAACTACTACGGGCTATGCAATGAAACAATTGATTCTTGTCGTTAAATTTAATTTGCCATTTAATCAACGAATCAAACAATCAAAATATTTTCTTTGCCCAATGTGCACGTCAAATTTGAGAACGTGTGTACTCACAAATAACTGTGACATTCCCATTACTTGTATTTATCTCATATTTGTTATACTTTGTTATTTATCTGTCATCCGATATTTTGTTATATTTAGCTAATCACACTTTTAAACAATGGGAAATAATTGGTTTCGAAATAATGCAATATGACCATTTTATCAGTGGCTTATCTTAGTTACACACTTTTTTCATAAATGACAAAATTCCAAATATGATTTTGAAAGAACAATTTGACAACTACATTATTACAGATTTATTTAAAAAATTTTAAAATACTACTAAAAAAAACCACAGAGAACATTTTCTCATCTCTACCAGGAACGCTTGTAGACTCATAAATTATATAATTGTAGAATGATTTAAAGACTCTCCCCACATGGAATATATTGGGAACGATACCATTATTGTTTTATGCCTCATAAAAGACATAATTTAAAATACGATATAACAAGTGCCCCACAGAGATCATCTTACAACTCGAATAGTTCAACTCTGTTGATTGCTATTGTTATCTATATTTTAAACTATTGTATATTTGCTTTCTTTTGGCTGACTACATTATCCGTGTACAAAACATTATATAGCATATGTATGTAAAGTCTAATTATCCGTTTGTATTGAATGCCATTGAATTGTATTGTTAACTCCTGAGTGGGTATAAATATGTGTGTGTGTGTGTGTGTGTGTGTGTGTGTGTGTGATGATGATGATTGTGACAATTAACTTCTTTTCCACCAAAACATTTATATTTCATAGTTAAGAAACCATGATTGTCTGAGTTATATTCAGACTTAAAAATTTACATAAAAAGAGCAAATGTGAAAACATTAGCTTGAATGAGAACCTTTATATCGCATTAGAAAGTTTATATTGTCATACCATACACTTGCACAACTCAAAATAAAGTTCTTTTTTTTAAAACATGGAAAGATTACAATTCAATCTCAGCAGCAGTTCTCTTTTTCAACACAATACAAGGTATTCTCTTCCTAAAAAGTAAAATGGTTTTCACTTTGGTTTACAAAAATCCAATTAGAGTCTATTGAGCTGACTTAGTCTTTGATAAGTAGCGGTGCCTTGATTATATGATTTTTTGTGTCAATCATTATTCATGACATAAAGTAAACAACTACTACTGCCGCTTTCCCCTTTTGGTGTATGATCAAAGAACAAGAACTATGGTCAGCGTGCCGTTGTTATCAAGGCAATAATAGCATTAGCGACTGATAACTTTACTTAGAGTATTGTAGCAGTATTGTCAAGTGATGATATTAATGATGGTGGTGGTGTTAATGGCTGTGCATGAAAGTATACACCGACAATAGAAACCTGTTTGTTTTATTCTTTATTCACAAGTAAATATCAGCAATTCCCCCAGGATGCGGGTTTTCTAAATTACAAAGTTGGCATTCATCTTCACGCATCTTCATATAAATCAATTATTGCGCATCCATCCATAACGTACAATAGATCATTACCACTAGGCGTTTTACAAATTCAATAACAATTCCATTGTTAGATGCAGTTATAAAAAAATTGTAATATTCAGGACAAATGTACCATTATAAGAATTTCTCAATTAAAGTTGTTAGGAAGGAGTTGATTTTATGTCTTTAAACAAGGTTAAAAAATCCTCATACAATGATCAATAAGGAAGGAACTTGTGTCAAAGATATCAGTTAAAAGAGTGTTTTTAAGAAAGGCAAACGTTTGTTTAGGCTGAGCCATATGAACTATTTTAACACAAAGATTCAAAAACAAAGCTGCCCCTCACATCGGGATTACAAAACAATCAAATCGTTCATAGACAATACCGTAGACGAAATCATGTAAATTTTCAACAACACAGACCAGTGAAATATTGGACTAGCGCAATATAGTATTATCAGACTATAACAACAAACTTTATTTCAAAAGAATTGAGAACGTCTCGCTCGCTAATTGTCTTTTCCAAAGAATATACGTACCCTGGTCATAATACAAAATATAAACATTGAGTACTTATGTTTCTATAATATATTGTCAGTTTGTGACGTATTAAACTTATGCTGAGTTAGTTTCTATTGTCACTAAAAAAGGTGTCACTTATCATCTGTTTCGATCATGAAATGTTCGGTTTTGAGTGCCTTTCGAGGTATTTTGACTTGAGACATTACAGCAGGGTCCCAGAGGTATATCTAATTGTGTTCTGCAGTAAATTTAGTCAAACGGACCGATGCGTGTAGTAAACTGAAACCAGATAACAATGTACCCAACTCACCGTAACTAAAGTAAAGTGTAAGTCGCTAGTAAAATGGGTGGCCAACGTACCAGACAGGTATTTGCTTTTCGAGACAACTGTATTACGTACGATTAATGTCAACTGCAAGGTGGAACGTATAATGCTTTCAGAATATACTTAATAATATGGGAAACTCTGTGAGACTTTTAGTATGTCATACCAACTGCCATCATTCACCTGGACGACATACGGAATATAGAGAACGTATTATCTCACGATGCAGATTAAAAACGTCCGTAATACAGATTTATTCATCAAGAGGGCTCAACAGATGGCGTATGATTATTTTACTTATTCAGATCATGCTAATAAATGAATGAAATTATTTCTAATTCGAAGTAACATTTAATTCCAAGACCTAAACGTCATTTAATCATACAGCGCATGAAACGACGAATTTTATGATGCCCTGTTGGACACCTGGTGTGGATAAATTGAATGAATTCTCTATTGATAATGTTGAAAATAATAATGCAGTTAGTGAGTATAATGACAGATTGATGATCATTAGGTATAAATTAAAAAATGCCTTTCATATTAAAATATAAATAATGCCATGCACAGATACTTCAATGCACATGCCCCATAACTGACACATACAAATAATCCCAAATATTTAGGATTGGATTTAACACTGCGAACGGTGGTATGAGAGTCATGAGGTCATTAGTAATGCATTATTTGAGCTCATCTGAGTTTCCATGAGCGGAAGACATTTTACATGAGTTTGAAGATTTATATTTTACAGACATTTAAACTACGTACATGTTTATTTACAAGACCCTCGTACATCATTGCAAAATGCCATAAAGAACGAACTTACTCTACATAGTGCTGTGTTTCTACCTATTTAGATTAACCACAAATGTGTATACCTTGGAAAACATGAACTACTGGGCAGGCGATGTCATTACAAATATTTCATTCACATCTCTTTCAATGGGGAGTAACTACTAAATATGTGTTCAAAGAATATATGACCACATCATGTAATATTCGACTAAATATGAATTCAAGAGTGGGAAAACTTATTGATGGATAGGGATAACACTATTTTTGGCTACCACATTTAAGGTCAAACCGAAACGTTCTATTACCATTCATACTTTATTACAAGTCAAACTACAACCAATCTTGTTCTTGCATAATAAGCTGGAAGCTCTTGGGTATATGTTGTGTTCCTACTGATTAATATGATTTTAGATCAGGTCTGTGAAGTTTTAAGTTGGAATCAACTTTTCAACGAGTATATACGTTAATCTAAGCTATGCTTTTTGACCCTGTATAATAACTATAGAAGATTCATAGCAAGATTTATTTTATTCATAGGTATTGTTGACTCTAATATCTGCAATTTGAACTAAAAGTATTTTTACATTCTATTATTTATACTGAAACCTAAGAAAGTGTTTATCAACGTAACTTATTAAACATTTCCCACAATCTATCCACCTATACATACATACATACATACATACATACATACATACATACATACATACATACATACATACATACATACATACATTTTTAATTACTAAAATGCATGAAACTGCTTATCTATCACACACCTTCTGTCTCTAGACCACTTAGTTAAAGTGTACCATCATATATTAGATTCCAAGTAGCTTGCTGTGTGTGATTTTGCAGTGGACATCGTGTCTTTTCAAATAAGCTGTGAACAGAAACGTGTTGACTTGGTGAATTGATTTGTCGCTGTTAGGACTTGGGCTGTCAGCGTAATACAGTGATGATGTAATATCATTACTGGAACAAACAGAGATCAAACTTTCAGACAAAATCTATATGCATATGTTCTTCGTGTATCTGTAGTAAGTCTGAATTCCAAAAGTATTTTATACACTGACCAGATAATTTGTTCAGTTATTGTAAACAAATGCATGTGTTTAGACAGACTGATCCTGCAAAATACATTGACTAGATATTAATCCCCTTTGTGAACACAGGTAAAATAAATATGTTTTGTGCAGTTGATAATCACATAGAGAAGAATTATACTTACAAAATTTACATAAATCCCTCGAACTCTAAACTTTATGAATGTACACCATGTATATCTTCTATGATCCCCATTGCAAAATCCCATTGCTATAATCAAACTAACCAAACACCTCATTACATGTCATAATTATTGACCAACGATCTTGCTCGTGAAAAAATTACGGTACCTAACTAATTTTATTTTTCTCTTGCAGTATGTATACCTATTTCATTTCGTTTGTTCAAGCAAATGCAAGCATGTAATGTACAGACAATAGGTGAACAGGTTCGAATGAATAAGCTACCATTTAATACCTCAAAACTCCAAAGCTTGCATACACGTCTTTCCGTTAAATACTTGACCTTGATACCCCCAGTACCTGCACCAATCTTTTCTTTTTCTCTATTTGCCAGTCCAGCCGATACACCTACATGAGTTGAAGTCTCTTATCGAGTTCCCCCTGTAGCAAAAACTAACACCACCATGACAACATCGGCTACGATAGTACTCCCGCTGATGCTACAGTTATAATGAAATCATCTCAAATGATGATGATTTTGACAATAACTACATGATAGTAATATTACTCCGCTGTGTCTAAAAGTTGTATATATGGATCAAAATATCTACTGATTAATAAAATTATGAAATCTGTATCAAACACTCAAAACCTGTCCCAAAAATAATTATTTATCAGTAAACCTCAATTCCCATATACAATTGGTATCTGTAGCAAACTTAGCATTTATCATTATTCATTTGCATCGCGCAGTCCGTATAAATCATTTTGTGCGCATCCTTCCGGTATGTACAATATATGTTTGACATTATGTGTTTACAAATAGAACAACAGCATACTTGCTGGTAGAAAAACTCGGGAAAACTATTGGAGGCAACCCCAAAACACAAGAATCTACTGGGAAGCTATATAACATATACGGGGTGGTCGAAACTTGAACACATATCTATAGCAGTGAGATGTCAATAATTTGCAAAGGAAACCTCCAAGTAATTATTCAAGCCAAGTCTTGGTGTGGATTACTTTTACCTTGAATGTTGACATTAACCGACATCATATCGTCATAACCTTGACTAGTCTTTCTAAAAATAACCAACTTCACATTGTCTTAACATTGACATGTCTATCTAAAATTAAGCAACTTCACATTGTCTTAACATTGACTTGTCTATCTCACATTAACCGACATCATTTGATCATAACTTTGATTTCTCTATCTTCCATTAACTGATATCATATTGTCATAACCTTGAGTTGTCTCTCTTCCATTACCGACAATATGTTGTCATAACCTTGACTTGTCTATCTTACATTAACCGACATCATATTGTCATAACGTTGACCTGTCGATCTAACTTTAGCCATCATCATATGGTCATAACTTTGTGTTTCAAAACATACATTATCCGACATCATATTGTTATAACCTTCACATGTTCCTACATTAACCGACATCATTTTGTCATAACCTTCATTTGTATATATTACATTAACCAACGCCATATTGTCATAACTTGACTTGTCTATCTTACATTAACCGACATGATGTTGTCGTAACCTTGACCTGCCTATCTTACATTAAGCGACAGCATATTGTCAAAACCTTGACATGTCTATCTCACATTAACCGACATCATATTGTCATAATCTTGACTTGTCTATCTCAGATGAATCGAAGACATTTGGCCATAAAATTGACTTGTCTAT
This sequence comes from Unio delphinus, assembly GCA_029339505.1. Lineage (NCBI taxonomy): Eukaryota > Metazoa > Mollusca > Bivalvia > Unionida > Unionidae > Unio > Unio delphinus. The sequence continues at coordinate 481,946 of JAQISU010000370.1, forward strand.
CTTACATTAACCGACATCATGTTGCCATATCCTTGAGTTGTCTATCTTACTTAATCCAACATCACATGGTCATAACCTTGACTTGTCTATCTTACATTAACCGAAGTCACATTGTCAACACCTTGATATGTATATCTTACATTTACCGAAGTCATATTTTTATAACCTTGACTTGTCTATGTGACATTAATCGACATCATATGGTCATAACCTTGAATTGTCTATCTTACATTAACTAACATCTTTCCGTCATAACGTTGACTTGTCTATCTTACATTAAACCATATCATATCGTCATAACTTTGAATGGACAATCTAACATTAACCGACATCATACTGTCGTAACATTGACTTGTTTATGTTCTATTAACCGACATCATCTTGTCATAACCTTGTCTATCTTATTTTAACCGACATGATATTGTCATAACGTTCATTTGTCTATCTTACAATAACCGACGCCATATTGTCATAACTTTGACTTATTTATCTTACATTGACCGACATGATATTGTCGTTAGCTTCAACATTCTACCTTACATTAACCGAAGTCATATTATCATAACCTTGATATGTATATCTTACATTAAGCAACATCATAATGTCATAACCTTGAGTTGTCTCTCTTCCATTATCCGACATCATCTTGTCATAACCTTGACTTGTCAGTCTTACATTATGGGACACCATATTGTCATAACCTTGATTTGTCTATCTTACATAAACCGACATCATATGGTCATAACCTTGACTTGTAAATATTATATTAACGACATCATATTGTACTAACCTTGACTTGTCTATTTTACATTAACCGACATCAAATTGTCGTAACTTTGATTTCTCTATCTTACATTAACCGAGCTCATGTTGTCATAACCTTGAGTTATCTATCAACAAACATCATATGGTCATAACTTTGACTTGTCAATCTTACATTAATCGACACCATATGGTCATACATTTGACTTGTCAATCCTGCATTAATCGACACCATATCGTCGAAACCTTGACTTGTGAATCTTACATTAACCAACATCATATTGTCATAACCTTCAGTTTTCTACCATACTTTGACCAACATGATAGTGTCATAACCTTGACCTGTCCCTCTTTCATTAGCCGACATCATATGGTCATAACCTTGACTGGTCCATCTTACATTATCCGACGTCAAATTGTCATGATCTTGACTTGTCTATCTTACAGTAATCGACATCATATTGTCATATTCCACGCCTGAAGAACAAATTCAATACAAACTATGGTCCAGTTATTTAATCTAGAACTAAAACTACTACGTACTATGCAATGAAAAAATTGATTCTTTCCGTTAAATTTAATTTGCCATTTAACCAACGAATCACACAATCAAAATTTTTTCATTGCCCAATGTGCACGTCAAATTTCAGAACGTGTCTACTCACAAATTACTGTGACATTCCAAATACTTTCATTTATCTCATATTTGTTATACTTTGTTATTTATCTGTCATACGGTATTTTGTTCTATTTAGCTAACCACACTTCTAAACAATGGGAACATAATTGGTTTTGAAATAATGCAATATGACCGTTTCATCAGTGGCTTGTCTTACTTACACACTTCCTTCATAAATGACAAAATTCCAAATATGATTTGAAAGAACAATTTGACAACTACATTATTACCGATTTATTTAAAGATTTTTTAAAATACTAATTAAAAAACCCACAGAGAACATTTTCTGATCTCTGCCTTGAACGCTTGTAGACTAATAAATGATATAATTGTAGAATGATTTAAAGACTCTCCTCACATAGAATATATTGGGAACTATACCATTATTGTTTTATGCCTCATAAAAGACATAATTTGAAATACGATATAACAAGTGCCCCACAGAGATCATCATACAATTCGAATAGTTCAATTCTGTTGATTGCTATTGTTATCTATATTTGAAACTATTGTATATTTGTTTTCGTTTGACTGACTACATTATCCGTGTACAAAACATTATATGATATACGTATGTAAAGTCTAATTAGCCGTTTGTATTTAGTGCCATTGAATTGTATTGTTAACTCCTGAGTGGAAGTATATATATATATATATATATATATATATATATATATATATATATATATATATATATATATATATATATATATATATATATATATATGATGACTGTAACAATTAACTTCTTTTCCACCAAGACATTAATATTTCATAGTTAAGAAACCAAGATAGGCCTACATTTGAAACTATTTAATTACTAGGATCAGAGCATCCACATCAAGACACAAAACGCTATGAATTCTTGAGAAAATTACTTAACGTGCAGTGAAAGATGCATGAAATGTAGGTCACAGTTACTTACTTGAAATATTGTCTGCAGTGAGCATATCGTTAGTATTTCAATGTGGTAGTCAGCATACCGCTTCCAAAATATACATGACACAGGTGAAATGTCTGAGGTAATAAACAGGAAATGTAGGATATGGTGACCTATTTCATGCAGGACAGTATACCCCTTTTATAAAATTGGATCCAAAATTCAAATTAAAAGATGCTCCAAAGAGAAAGAATTCGCAAACTTACCGTAAGCAATACAAAACAAACTGAACCAAGGTATGATGTAGAGATGGATTGAGAGATCCACAAGAAATAGGAACAGTAGGTCATCACTTATGCCTTTTATATTTCATCTGATATGCGAAGCTTATAGAGTTTGTAATGTTATATCGTGTAATGATTCATTTATTACAACGCAGATTTGAAACGTTGTGAACTTTCAATTACAAGCTGCTATTAACGTGTAATGTGTTAACATATATCTATACATTTTTTCAGAACCCATTATTACGAGTTTGGTTTTATTGTAGCTGACAGTAGAGCTGACAAGAATTGGCTAGAGTTTCTAGAGCTGTCTTTATGTGTGTACGTATATGTACATGTGGAGGAACCACGAATGAATACGTAGCTAATTCAATGGTGCTGTATGCTGTATGTACGTATGTACACGAATGACTGACTGTACATGTGGTGGATCCGTGAAGGGTGCGAGCGGCCGATACAAGTTTGGGCCTACCCAAGGAATTGGTGAAACTGTGCGGTTTATTTTTTAATGAATCGTATGACTGTAGAAGGGTCAAGAAGCATATGTCTGTTCCAATTGTTGTTTAAATTGGGTACATTTTAATTTACATGATATTATTTTGAATCTTATTTGTATTCCATGCGATATGTGAATCTCACTTACAATGTAAAATATTATATAAAACATTTTTGAGTACCTTGAGATTGTTTGAATCTTAATCGCAGTCCATACGTGAATATCTTACAATGCATAATACGTATATGAAATCCATGAGGTTTATTGAATCTGTATTTCATATTGATATAATTGTTTCGGTTTATTTTCAATGTGTGTGAATGTTTGTATAGAGTGATTTGATCAGTCGTATCTTGCGAGCCTGTATAATCATTGTATTTATACACCATATATTTTTCATTATTAATTCATTTCATACATTTCCATCTATCACACATTAGGTAAGTGTTATTCATTTAATACAAAAACCACTCGATTTCAATAATGTAACAATCGGAATGCATTTAATATCAAACACACAAAATGTAATTTTGTTATAAGAGGCGTGTTATATTTCTACCTTATCTTTCATAGAGGTAATAATTTTTATCATATCACAATTTTTTCCTGCTATACATCATAACAGTAAGATATAAAGAGCGTAATTGTTCATAATTCATAACAGTAAGATATAAAGAGTGTAATTGTCCATAATTCATAACAGTAAGATATAAAGAGCGTAATTGTTCATAATTCATAACAGAAAGATATAAAGAGTGTAATTGTTCATAATTCATAACAGTAAGATATAAAGAGCGTAATTGTTCATAATTCATAACAGTAAGATATATAGAGTGTAATTGTTCATAATTCATAACAGTGAGATATAAAGAGCGTAATTGTTCATAATTCATAACAGTGAGATATAAAGAGTGTAATTGTTCATAATTCATAACAGTGAGATATAAAGAGTGTAATTGTTCATAATTCATAACAGTGAGATATAAAGAGTGTAATTGTTCATAATTCATAACAGTGAGATATAAAGAGTGTAATTGTTCATAATTCATAACAGTGAGATATAAAGAGTGTAATTGTTCATAATTCATAACAGTGAGATATAAAGAGTGTAATTGTTCATAATTCAGAACAGTAAGATATAAAGAGTGTAATTGTTCATAATTCATAACAGTAAGATATAAAGAGTGTAATTGTTCATAATTCATAACAGTAAGATATAAAGAGTGTAATTGTTCATAATTCATAACAGTAAGATATAAAGAGTGTAATTGTTCATAATTCATAACAGTAAGATATAAAGAGCGTAATTGTTCATAATTCATAACAGTAAGATATAAAGAGCGTAATTGTTCATAATTCATAACAGTAAGATATAAAGAGTGTAATTGTTCATAATTCATAACAGTAAGATATAAAGAGTGTAATTGTTCATAATTGATAACAGTAAGATAAAAAGAGTGTAATTGTTCATAATTCATAACAGTAAGATATAAAGAGTGTAATTGTTCATAATTCATAACTGTAAGATATAAAGAGCGTAATTGTTCATAATTCATAACAGTAAGATATAAAGAGCGTAATTGTTCATAATTCATAACAGTAAGATATAAAGAGCGTAATTGTTTATAATTCATAACTGTCAGATATAAAGAGTGTAATTGTTCATAATTCATAACAGTGAGATATAAAGAGTGTAATTGTTCATAATTCATAACAGTGAGATATAAAGAGTGTAATTGTTCATAATTCATAACAGTGAGATATAAAGAGTGTAATTGTTCATAATTCATAACAGTAAGATATAAAGAGTGTAATTGTTCATAATTCAGAACAGTAAGATATAACGAGAGTAATTGTTCATAATTCATAACAGTAAGATATAAAGAGTGTAATTGTTCATAATTCATAACAGTAAGATATAACGAGAGTAATTGTTCATAATTCATAACAGTAAGATATAAAGAGTGTAATTCTTCATAATTCATAACAGTAAGATATAAAGAGAGTAATTGTTCATAATTCATAACAGTAAGATATAAAGAGTGTAATTGTTCATAATTCATAACTGTAAGATATAAAGAGTGTAATTGTTCATAATTCATAACAGTAAGATATAAAGAGCGTAATTGTTCATAATTCATAACAGTAAGATGTAAAGAGTGTAATTGTTCATAATTCATAACTGTAAGATATAAAGAGTGTAATTGTTCATAATTCATAACAGTAAGATATAAAGAGCGTAATTGTTCATAATTCATAACAGTAAGATGTAAAGAGTGTAATTGTTCATAATTCATAACAGTAAGATGTAAAGAGTGTAATTGTTCATAATTCAGAACAGTAAGATATAAAGAGTGTAATTGTTCATAATTCAGAACAGTAAGATATAAAGAGTGTAATTGTTCATAATTCATAACAGTAAGATATAAAGAGTGTAATTGTTCATAATTCATAACAGTAAGATATAAAGAGTGTAATTATTCATAATTCATAACTGTAAGATATAAAGAGTGTAATTCTTCATAATGCATAACAGTAAGATATACAGAGTGTAATTCTTCATAATTCATAACAGTAAGATATAAAGAGCGTAATTGTTCATAATTCATAACAGTAAGATATAAAGAGTGTAATTGTTCATAATTCATAACAGTAAGATATAAAGAGTGTAATTGTTCATAATTCATAACAGTAAGATATAAAGAGTGTAATTGTTCATAATTCATAACAGTAAGATATAAGGAGCGTAATTGTTCATAATTCATAACTGTAAGATATAAAGAGTGTAATTGTTCATAATTCATAACAGTAAGATATAAAGAGTGTAATTGTTGATAATTCATAACAGTAAGATATAAAGAGTGTAATTGTTCATAATTCATAACAGTAAGATATAAAGAGCGTAATTGTTCATAATTCATAACTGTAAGATATAAAGAGTGTAATTGTTCATAATTCATAACAGTGAGATATAAAGAGTGTAATTGTTTATAATTCATAACAGTGAGATATAAAGAGTGTAATTGTTCATAATTCATAACAGTGAGATATAAAGAGTGTAATTGTTCATAATTCATAACAGTAAGATATAAAGAGTGTAATTGTTCATAATTCATAACAGTAAGATAGAAAGAGTGTAATTGTTCATAATTCATAACAGTAAGATATAAAGAATGTAATTGTTTATAATTCATAACTGTAAGATATAAAGAGCGTAATTGTTCATAATTCATAACAGTAAGATATAAAGAGTGTAATTGTTCATAATTCATAACAGTAAGATATAAAGAGCGTAATTGTTCATAATTCATAACAGTGAGATATAAAGAGTGTAATTCTTCATAATTCATAGCAGTAAGATATAAAGAGTGTAATTGTTCATAATTCATAACAGTAAGATATAAAGAGTGTAATTGTTCATTATTCATTACAGTAAGATATAAAGAGCGTAATTGTTAATAATTCATAACAGTAAGATATAAAGTGCGTAATTGTTCATAATTCATAACAGTAAGATATAAAGAGTGTAATTGTTTATAATTCATAACTGTAAGATATAAAGAGTATAATTGTTTATAATTCATAACTGTAAGATATAAAGAGTGTAATTGTTTATAATTCATAACAGTAAGATATAAAGAGCGTAATTGTTCATAATTCATAACAGTAAGATATAAAGAGCGTAATTGTTCATAATTCATAACAGTAAGATATAAAGAGCGTAATTGTTCATAATTCAGAACAGTAAGATATAAAGAGTGAAATTGTTCATAATTCATAACAGTAAGATATAAAGAGTGTAATTGTTCATAATTCATAACAGTAAGATATAAAGAGTGTAATTGTTCATAATTCATAACAGTAAGATATAAAGTGCGTAATTGTTCATAATTCATAACAGTAAGAAATAAAGAGTGTAATTGTTCATAATTCATAACAGTAAGATATAAAGAGCGTAATTGTTCATAATTCATAACAGTAAGATATAAAGTGCGTAATTGTTCATAATTCATAACAGTAAGATATAAAGTGCGTAATTGTTCATAATTCATAACAGTAAGATATAAAGAGCGTAATTGTTCATAATTCATAACAGTAAGATATAAAGAGCGTAATTGTTCATAATTCATAACAGTAAGATATAAAGTGCGTAATTGTTCATAATTTATAACAGTAAGATATAAAGAGTGTAATTGTTCATAATTCATAACAGTAAGATATAAAGAGTGTAATTGTTCATAATTCATAACAGTAAGATATAAAGAGTGTAAATGTTCATAATTCATAACAGTAAGATATAAAGAGTGTAAATGTTCATAATTCATAACAGTAAGATAGAAAGAGTGTAATTGTTCATAATTCATAACAGTAAGATAGAAAGAGTGTAAATGTTCATAATTCATAACAGTAAGATAGAAAGAGTGTAATTGTTCATAATTCATAACAGTAAGATATAAAGAGTGCAATTGTTCATAATTCATAACAGTAAGATATAAAGAGTGTAATTATTCATAATTCATAACAGTCAGATATAAAGAGTGTAATTGTTCATAATTCATAACAGTCAGATATAAAGAGTGCAATTGTTCATAATTCATAACAGTAAGATATAAAGAGTGTAATTGTTCATAATTCATAACAGTAAGATATAAAGAGTGTAATTGTTCATAATTCATAACAGTAAGATATAAAGAGTGTAATTGTTCATAATTCATAACAGTCAGATATAAAGAGTGTAATTGTTCATAATTCATAACAGTCAGATATAAAGAGTGTAATTGTTCATAATTCATAACAGTAAGATATAAAGAGTGTAATTGTTCATAATTCATAACAGTCAGATATAAAGAGTGTAATTGTTCATAATTCATAACAGTCAGATATAAAGAGTGTAATTGTTCATAATTCATAACAGTAAGATATAAAGAGCGTAATTGTTCATAATTCATAACAGTAAGATATAAAGAGCGTAATTGTTCATAATTCATAACAGTCAGATATAAAGAGTGTAATTGTTCATAATTCATAACAGTAAGATATAAAGAGTGTAATTGTTTATAATTCATAACAGTAAGATATAAAGAGTGTAATTGTTCATAATTCATAACAGTAAGATATAAAGAGCGTAATTGTTCATAATTCATAACAGTAAGATATAAAGAGCGTAATTGTTCATAATTCATAACAGTCAGATATAAAGAGTGTAATTGTTCATAATTCATAACAGTAAGATATAAAGAGTGTAATTGTTCATAATTCATAACAGTAAGATATAAAGAGCGTAATTGTTCATAATTCATAACAGTCAGATATAAAGAGTGTAATTGTTCATAATTCATAACAGTAAGATATAAAGAGTGTAATTGTTCATAATTCATAACAGTAAGATATAAAGAGTGCAATTGTTTATAATTCATAACAGTAAGATATAAAGAGTGTAATTGTTCATAATTCATAACAGTAAGATATAAAGAGCGTAATTGTTTATAATTCATAACAGTAAGATATAAAGAGCGTAATTGTTCATAATTCATAACAGTAAGATATAAAGAGTGTAATTGTTCATAATTCATAACAGTAAGATATAAAGAGTGTAATTGTTCATAATTCATAACAGTAAGATATAAAGAGTGTAATTGTTCATAATTCATAACAGTAAGATATAAAGAGTGCAATTGTTTATAATTCATAACAGTAAGATATAAAGAGTGTAATTGTTCATAATTCATAACAGTAAGATATAAAGAGTGTAATTGTTCATAATTCATAACAGTAAGATATAAAGAGCGTAATTGTTCATAATTCATAACAGTAAGATATAAAGAGCGTAATTGTTCATAATTCATAACAGTAAGATATAAAGAGTGTAATTGTTCATAATTCATAACAGTAAGATATAAAGAGTGTAATTGTTCATAATTCATAACAGTAAGATATAAAGAGCGTAATTGTTCATAATTCATAACAGTAAGATATAAAGAGCGTAATTGTTCATAATTCATAACAGTCAGATATAAAGAGTGTAATTGTTCATAATTCATAACAGTAAGATATAAAGAGTGCAATTGTTTATAATTCATAACAGTAAGATATAAAGAGTGTAATTGTTCATAATTCATAACAGTAAGATATAAAGAGCGTAATTGTTTATAATTCATAACAGTAAGATATAAAGAGTGTAATTGTTCATAATTCATAACAGTAAGATATAAAGAGTGTAATTGTTCATAATTCATAACAGTAAGATATAAAGAGCGTAATTGTTCATAATTCATAACAGTAAGATATAAAGAGTGTAATTGTTCATAATTCATAACAGTAAGATATAAAGAGCGTAATTGTTCATAATTCATAACAGTAAGATATAAAGAGCGTAATTGTTCATAATTCATAACAGTCAGATATAAAGAGTGTAATTGTTCATAATTCATAACAGTAAGATATAAAGAGCGTAATTGTTCATAATTCATAACAGTAAGATATAAAGAGTGTAATTGTTCATAATTCATAACAGTAAGATATAAAGAGCGTAATTGTTCATAATTCATAACAGTAAGATATAAAGAGCGTAATTGTTCATAATTCATAACAGTCAGATATAAAGAGTGTAATTGTTCATAATTCATAACAGTAAGATATAAAGAGCGTAATTGTTCATAATTCATAACAGTAAGATATAAAGAGCGTAATTGTTCATAATTCATAACAGTCAGATATAAAGAGTGTAATTGTTCATAATTCATAACAGTAAGATATAAAGAGTGTAATTGTTCATAATTCATAACAGTAAGATATAAAGAGCGTAATTGTTCATAATTCATAACAGTAAGATATAAAGAGTGTAATTGTTCATAATTCATAACAGTCAGATATAAAGAGCGTAATTGTTCATAATTCATAACAGTAAGATATAAAGAGTGTAATTGTTTATAATTCATAACAGTAAGATATAAAGAGTGTAATTGTTCATAATTCATAACAGTAAGATATAAAGAGTGTAATTGTTCATAATTCATAACAGTAAGATATAAAGAGCGTAATTGTTCATAATTCATAACAGTAAGATATAAAGAGCGTAATTGTTCATAATTCATAACAGTCAGATATAAAGAGTGTAATTGTTCATAATTCATAACAGTCAGATATAAAGAGCGTAATTGTTCATAATTCATAACAGTCAGATATAAAGAGTGTAATTGTTCATAATTCATAACAGTAAGATATAAAGAGCGTAATTGTTCATAATTCATAACAGTAAGATATAAAGAGCGTAATTGTTCATAATTCATAACAGTAAGATATAAAGAGCGCAATTGTTCATAATTCATAACAGTCAGATATAAAGAGTGTAATTGTTCATAATTCATAACAGTAAGATATAAAGAGCGCAATTGTTCATAATTCATAACAGTAAGATATAAAGAGCGTAATTGTTCATAATTCATAACAGTAAGATATAAAGAGTGTAATTGTTCATAATTCATAACAGTAAGATATAAAGAGCGCAATTGTTCATAATTCATAACAGTAAGATATAAAGAGCGTAATTGTTCATAATTCATAACAGTAAGATATACAGAGTGTAATTGTTCATAATTCATAACAGTAAGATATAAAGAGTGTAATTGTTCATAATTCATAACAGTGAGATATAAAGAGTGTAATTGTTCATAATTCATAACAGTGAGATATAAAGAGTGTAATTGTTCATAATTCATAACAGTAAGATATAAAGAGTGTAATTGTTCATAATTCATAACAGTAAGATATAAAGAGTGCAATTGTTCATAATTCATAACAGTAAGATATAAAGAGCGTAATTGTTCATAATTCATAACAGTAAGATATAAAGAGCGTAATTGTTCATAATTCATAACAGTCAGATATAAAGAGTGTAATTGTTCATAATTCATAACAGTCAGATATAAAGAGCGTAATTGTTCATAATTCATAACAGTCAGATATAAAGAGTGTAATTGTTCATAATTCATAACAGTAAGATATAAAGAGCGTAATTGTTCATAATTCATAACAGTAAGATATAAAGAGCGTAATTGTTCATAATTCATAACAGTAAGATATAAAGAGCGCAATTGTTCATAATTCATAACAGTCAGATATAAAGAGTGTAATTGTTCATAATTCATAACAGTAAGATATAAAGAGCGCAATTGTTCATAATTCATAACAGTAAGATATAAAGAGCGTAATTGTTCATAATTCATAACAGTAAGATATAAAGAGTGTAATTGTTCATAATTCATAACAGTAAGATATAAAGAGCGCAATTGTTCATAATTCATAACAGTAAGATATAAAGAGCGTAATTGTTCATAATTCATAACAGTAAGATATACAGAGTGTAATTGTTCATAATTCATAACAGTAAGATATAAAGAGTGTAATTGTTCATAATTCATAACAGTAAGATATAAAGAGTGTAATTGTTCATAATTCATAACAGTAAGATATAATGAGTGCAATTGTTCATAATTCATAACAGTCAGATATAAAGAGCGTAATTGTTCATAATTCATAACAGTCAGATATAAAGAGCGTAATTCTTCATAATTCATAACAGTCAGATATAAAGAGTGTAATTGTTCATAATTCATAACAGTCAGATATAAAGAGCGTAATTGTTCATAATTCATAACAGTAAGATATAAAGAGCGTAATTGTTCATAATTCATAACAGTAAGATATAAAGAGCGTAATTGTTCATAATTCATAACAGTAAGATATAAAGAGTGTAATTGTTCATAATTCATAACAGTAAGATATAAAGAGCGTAATTCTTCATAATTCATAACAGTCAGATATAAAGAGCGTAATTCTTCATAATTCATAACAGTCAGATATAAAGAGTGTAATTGTTCATAATTCATAACAGTCAGATATAAAGAGCGTAATTGTTCATAATTCATAACAGTAAGATATAAAGAGCGTAATTGTTCATAATTCATAACAGTAAGATATAAAGAGTGTAATTGTTCATAATTCATAACAGTAAGATATAAAGAGTGTAATTGTTCATAATTCATAACAGTAAGATATAAAGAGTGTAATTGTTCATAATTCATAACAGTAAGATATAAAGAGTGTAATTGTTCATATTTCATAACAGTAAGATATTAAGAGTGTAATTGTTCATAATTCATAACTGTAAGATATAAAGAGTGTAATTGTTCATAATTCATAACAGTAAGATATAAAGAGCGTAATTGTTCATAATTCATAACAGTCAGATATAAAGAGCGTAATTGTTCATAATTCATAACAGTAAGATATAAAGAGTGTAATTGTTCATAATTCATAACAGTAAGATATAAAGAGCGTAATTGTTCATAATTCATAACAGTGAGATATAAAGAGCGTAATTGTTCATAATTCATAACAGTAAGATATAAAGAGTGTAATTGTTCATAATTCAAACAGTAAGATATAAAGAGTGTAATTGTTCATAATTCATCACAGTAAGATATAAAGAGCGTAATTGTTCATAATTCATCACAGTAAGATATAAAGAGCGTAATTGTTCATAATTCATAACAGTAAGATATAAAGTGCGTAATTGTTCATAATTCATAACAGTAAGATATAAAGAGTGTAATTGTTCATAATTCATAACAGTAAGATACAAAGAGCGTAATTGTTCATAATTCATAACAGTAAGATACAAAGAGCGTAATTGTTCATTATTCATAACAGTAAGATATAAAGAGCGTAATTGTTCATAATTCATAACAGTAAGATATAAAGAGTGTAATTGTTCATAATTCATAACATTAAGATATAAAGAGTGTAATTGTTCATAATTCATAACTGTAAGATATAAAGAGTGTAATTGTTCATAATTCATAACTGTAAGATATAAAGAGTGTAATTGTTCATAATTCATAACTGTAAGATATAAAGAGCGTAATTATTCATAATTCATAACAGTAAGATATAAAGAGCGTAATTATTCATAATTCATAACAGTAAGATATAAAGAGTGTAATTATTCATAATTCATAACTGTAAGATATAAAGAGTTTAATTATTCATAATTCATAACTGTAAGATATAAAGAGTGTAATTGTTCATAATTCAAAACAGTAAGATATAAAGAGTGTAATTGTTCATACTTCATAACAGTATGATATAAAGAGTGTAATTGTTCATACTTCATAACAGTAAGATATAAAGAGCGTAATTGTTCATAATTCATAACTGTAAGATATAAAGAGTGTAATTGTTCATAATTCATAACAGTGAGATATAAAGAGCGTAATTGTTCATAATTCATAACAGTGAGATATAAAGAGTGTAATTCTTCATAATTCATAGCAGTAAGATATAAAGAGTGTAATTGTTCATAATTCATAACAGTAAGATATAAAGAGTGTAATTGTTCATAATTCATTACAGTAAGATATAAAGAGCGTAATTGTTCATAATTCATAACAGTAAGATATAAAGTGCGTAATTGTTCATAATTCATAACAGTAAGATATAAAGAGTGTAATTGTTTATAATTCATAACTGTAAGATATAAAGAGTGTAATTGTTTATAATTCATAACTGTAAGATATAAAGAGTGTAATTGTTTATAATTCATAACAGTAAGATATAAAGAGCGTAATTATTCATAATTCATAACAGTAAGATATAAAGAGCGTAATTGTTCATAATTCATAACAGTAAGATATAAAGAGTGTAATTGTTCATAATTCAGAACAGTAAGATATAAAGAGTGTAATTGTTCATAATTCATAACAGTAAGATATAAAGAGTGTAATTGTTCATAATTCATAACAGTAAGATATAAAGAGTGTAATTGTTCATAATTCATAACAGTAAGATATAAAGTGCGTAATTGTTCATAATTCATAACAGTAAGAAATAAAGAGTGTAATTGTTAATAATTCATAACAGTAAGATATAAAGAGCGTAATTGTTCATAATTCATAACAGTAAGATATAAAGAGTGTAATTGTTCATAATTCATAACAGTAAGATATATAGAGTGTAATTGTTCATATTTCATAACAGTAAGATATTATGAGTGTAATTGTTCATAATTCATATCTGTAAGATATAAAGAGTGTAATTGTTCATAATTCATAACAGTAAGATATAAAGAGCGTAATTGTTCATAATTCATAACAGTCAGATATAAAGAGCGTAATTGTTCATAATTCATAACAGTGAGATATAAAGAGTGTAATTGTTCATAATTCATAACAGTGAGATATAAAGAGCGTAATTGTTCATAATTCATAACAGTGAGATATAAAGAGTGTAATTGTTCATAATTCATAACAGTAAGATATAAAGAGTGTAATTGTTCATAATTCATAACAGTAAGATATAAAGAGCGTAATTGTTCATAATTCATAACAGTAAGATATAAAGAGTGAGTGTAATTGTTCATAATTCATAACAGTAAGATATAAAGAGTGTAATTGTACATAATTCATAACAGTAAGATATAAAGAGCGTAATTGTTCATAATTCATAACAGTAAGATATAAAGTGCGTAATTGTTCATCATTCATAACAGTAAGATATAAAGAGTGTAATTGTTTATAATTCATAACTGTAAGATATAAAGAGTGTAATTGTTCATAATTCATAACTGTAAGATATAAAGAGTGTAATTGTTTATAATTCATAAAAGTAAGATATAAAGAGCGTAATTATTCATAATTCATAACAGTAAGATATAAAGAGCGTAATTGTTCATAATTCATAACAGTAAGATATAAAGAGTGTAATTGTTCATAATTCATAACAGTAAGATATAAAGAGTGTAATTGTTCATAATTCATAACAGTAAGATATAAAGAGTGTAATTGTTCATAATTCATAACAGTAAGATATAAAAAGTGTAATTGTTCATAATTCATAACAGTAAGATATAAAGTGCGTAATTGTTCATAATTCATAACAGTCAGTTATAAAGAGCGTAATTGTTCATAATTCATAACAGTAAGATATAAAGAGCGTAATTGTTCATAATTCATAACAGTAAGATATAAAGAGTCTAATTGTTCATAATTCATAACAGTAAGATATAAAGAGTGCAATTGTTCATAATTAATAACAGTAAGATATAAAGAGCGTAATTGTTCATAATTCATAACAGTAAGATATAAAGAGCGTAATTGTTCATAATTCATAACAGTAAGATATAAAGAGCGTAATTGTTCATAATTCATAACAGTCAGATATAAAGAGCGTAATTGTTCATAATTCATAACAGTAAGATATAAAGAGCGTAATTGTTCATAATTCATAACAGTCAGATATAAAGAGCGTAATTGTTCATAATTCATAACAGTAAGATATAAAGAGCGTAATTGTTCATAATTCATAACAGTAAGATATAAAGAGCGCAATTGTTCATAATTCATAAAAGTAAGATATAAAGAGCGTAATTATTCATAATTCATAACAGTAAGATATAAAGAGCGTAATTATTCATAATTCATAACTGTAAGATATAAAGAGTGTAATTCTTCATAATTCATAACAGTAAGATATACAGAGTGTAATTGTTCATAATTCATAACAGTAAGATATAAAGAGTGTAATTATTCATAATTCATAACAGTAAGATATAAAGAGTGTAATTGTTCATAATTCATAACAGTGAGATATAAAGAGTGTAATTGTTCATAATTCATAACAGTCAGATATAAAGAGCGTAATTGTTCATAATTCATAACAGTCAGATATAAAGAGTGTAATTATTCATAATTCATAACAGTCAGATATAAAGAGTGTAATTATTCATAATTCATAACAGTCACATATAAAGAGTGTAATTATTCATGATTCATAACAGTAAGATATAAAGAGTGTAATTGTTCATAATTCATAACAGTAAGATATAAAGAGTGTAATTGTTCATAATTCATAACAGTAAGATATAAAGAGTGTAATTGTTCATAATTCATAACAGTAAGATATAAAGAGTGTAATTGTTCATAATTCATAACAGTAAGATATAAAGAGTGTAATTGTTCATAATTCATAACAGTAAGATATAAAGGGTGTAATTGTTCATAATTCATAACAGTAAGATATAAAGAGCGTAATTGTTCATAATTCATAACAGTAAGATATAAAGAGCGTAATTGTTCATAATTCATAACTGTAAGATATAAAGAGTGTAATTGTTCATAATTCATAACAGTAAGATATAAAGAGTGTAATTGTTCATAATTCATAACAGTAAGATATAAAGAGTGTAATTGTTCATAATTCATAACAGTAAGATAAAAAGAGTCTAATTGTTCATAATTCATGACAGTAAGATATAAAGAGTGTAATTGTTCATAATTCATAACAGTAAGATATAAAGAGCGTAATTCTTCATAATTCATAACTGTAAGATATAAAGAGTGTAATTCTTCATAATTCATAACAGTAAGATATAAAGAGCGCAATTGTTCATAATTCATAACAGTAAGATATAAAGAGTTTAATTGTTCATAATTCATAACAGTAAGATATAAAGAGCGTAATTGTTCATAATTCATAACAGTCAGATATAAAGAGCGTAATTGTTCATAATTCATAACAGTAAGATATAAAGAGCGTAATTGTTCATAATTCATAACAGTCAGATATAAAGAGCGTAATTGTTCATAATTCATAACAGTAAAATATAAAGAGCGTAATTGTTCATAATTCATAACAGTAAGATATAAAGAGCGCAATTGTTCATAATTCATAACAGTAAGATATAAAGAGCGTAATTATTCATAATTCATAACAGTAAGATATAAAGAGCGTAATTATTCATAATTCATAACTGTAAGATATAAAGAGTGTAATTCTTCATAATTCATAACAGTAAGATATAAAGAGTGTAATTGTTCATAATTCATAACAGTAAGATATAAAGAGTGTAATTATTCATAATTCATAACAGTCAGATATAAAGAGTGTAATTGTTCATAATTCATAACAGTCAGATATAAAGAGTGTAATTGTTCATAATTCATAACAGTAAGATATAAAGAGTGTAATTGTTCATAATTAATAACAGTCAGATATAAAGAGTGTAATTATTCATAATTCATAACAGTCACATATAAAGAGTGTAATTATTCATAATTCATAACAGTCACATATAAAGAGTGTAATTACTCATAATTCATAACAGTCAGATATAAAGAGTGTAATTGTTTATAATTCATAACAGTAAGATATAAAGAGCGTAATTGTTTATAAGTCATAACAGTAAGATATAAAGAGTGTAATTGTTCATAATTCATAACAGTAAGATATAAAGAGCGTAATTGTTCATAATTCATAACAGTAAGATATAAAGAGTGTAATTGTTCATAATTCATAACAGTAAGATATAAAGAGCGTAATTGTTCATAATTCATAAAAGTATGATATAAAGAGTGTAATTGTTCATAATTCAGAACAGTAAGATATAAAGAGTGTAATTGTTCATAATTCATAACAGTATGATATAAAGAGTGTAATTGTTCATAATTCATAACAGTAAGATATAAAGAGTGTAATTGTTCATAATTCATAACAGTAAGATATAAAGAGTGTAATTGTTCATAATTCATAACAGTAAGATATAAAGAGTGTAATTGTTCATAATTCCTAACTGTAAGATATAAAGAGCATAATTCTTCATAATTCATAACTGTAAGATATAAAGAGTGTAATTCTTCATAATTCATAACAGTAAGATATAAAGAGCGTAATTGTTCATAATTCATAACAGTAAGATATAAAGAGTGTAATTGTTCATAATTTATAACAGTAAGATATAAAGAGAGTAATTGTTCATAATTCATAACAGTAAGATATAAAGTGCGTAATTGTTCATAATTCATAACAGTAAGATATAAAGAGTGTAATTGTTCATAATTCAGAACAGTAAGATATAAAGAGTGTAATTGTAACAGTAAGATATAAAGAGTCTAATTGTTCATAATTCAGAACAGTAAGATATAAAGAGTGTAATTGTTCATAATTCATAACTGTAAGATATAAAGAGCGTAATTCTTCATAATTCATAACTGTAAGATATAAAGAGCGTAATTCTTCATAATTCATAACAGTAAGATATAAAGAGCGTAATTGTTCATAATTCATAACAGTAAGATATAAAGAGCGTAATTGTTCATAATTCATAACAGTAAGATATAAAGAGTGTAATTGTTCATAATTCATAACAGTAAGATATAAAGAGTGTAATTGTTCATAATTCATAACAGTAAGATATAAAGAGCGTAATTGTTCATAATTCATAACAGTAAGATATAAAGAGTGAAATTGTTCATAATTTATAACAGTAAGATATAAAGAGTGTAATTGTTCATAATTCATAACAGTAAGATATAAAGAGCGTAATTGTTCATAATTCATAACTGTAAGATATAAAGTGCGTAATTGTTCATAATTCATAACTGTGAGATATAAAGAGTGTAATTGTTCATAATTCAGAACAGTGAGATATAAAGAGCGTAATTGTTCATTATTCAGAACAGTGAGATATAAAGAGCGTAATTCTTCATAATTCATAACAGTGAGATATAAAGAGCGTAATTCTTCATAATTCATAACAGTGAGATATAAAGAGTGTAATTCTTCATAATTCATAACAGTAAGATATAAAGAGTGTAATTGTTCATAATTCAGAACAGTAAGATATAAAGAGCGTAATTGTTCATAATTCAGAACAGTAAGATATAAAGAGCGTAATTGTTCATAATTCATAACAGTAAGATATAAAGAGTGCAATTGTTCATAATTCATAACAGTAAGATATAAAGAGTGTAATTGTTCATAATTCATAACAGTAAGATATAAAGAGTGTAATTGTTCATATTTCAGAACAGTAAGATATAAAGAGCGTAATTGTTCATAATTCAGAACAGTAAGATATAAAGAGCGTAATTGTTCATAATTCATAACAGTAAGATATAAAGAGCGTAATTGTTCATAATTCATAACAGTAAGATATAAAGAGCGTAATTGTTCATAATTCATAACAGTAAGATATAAAGAGTGTAATTGTTCATAATTCATAACAGTAAGATATAAAGAGTGTAATTGTTCATATTTCAGAACAGTAAGATATAAAGAGCGTAATTGTTCATAATTCAGAACAGTAAGATATAAAGAGCGTAATTGTTCATAATTCATAACAGTCAGATATAAAGAGCGTAATTGTTCATAATTCATAACTGTAAGATATAAAGAGTGTAATTGTTCATAATTCAGAACAGTAAGATATAAAGAGCATAATTGTTCATAATTCAGAACAGTAAGATATAAAGAGCGTAATTGTTCATAATTCATAACAGTCAGATATAAAGAGTGTAATTGTTCATAATTCATAACAGTAAGATATAAAGAGCGTAATTGTTCATAATTCATAACAGTAAGATATAAAGAGCGTAATTGTTCATAATTCATAACAGTCAGATATAAAGAGTGTAATTGTTCATAATTCATAACAGTAAGATATAAAGAGTGTAATTGTTCATAATTCATAACAGTAAGATATAAAGAGCGTAATTGTTCATAATTCATAACAGTAAGATATAAAGAGTGTAATTGTTCATAATTCATAACAGTCAGATATAAAGAGCGTAATTGTTCATAATTCATAACAGTAAGATATAAAGAGTGTAATTGTTTATAATTCATAACAGTAAGATATAAAGAGTGTAATTGTTCATAATTCATAACAGTAAGATATAAAGAGTGTAATTGTTCATAATTCATAACAGTAAGATATAAAGAGCGTAATTGTTCATAATTCATAACAGTAAGATATAAAGAGCGTAATTGTTCATAATTCATAACAGTCAGATATAAAGAGTGTAATTGTTCATAATTCATAACAGTCAGATATAAAGAGCGTAATTGTTCATAATTCATAACAGTCAGATATAAAGAGTGTAATTGTTCATAATTCATAACAGTAAGATATAAAGAGCGTAATTGTTCATAATTCATAACAGTAAGATATAAAGAGCGTAATTGTTCATAATTCATAACAGTAAGATATAAAGAGCGCAATTGTTCATAATTCATAACAGTCAGATATAAAGAGTGTAATTGTTCATAATTCATAACAGTAAGATATAAAGAGCGCAATTGTTCATAATTCATAACAGTAAGATATAAAGAGCGTAATTGTTCATAATTCATAACAGTAAGATATAAAGAGTGTAATTGTTCATAATTCATAACAGTAAGATATAAAGAGCGCAATTGTTCATAATTCATAACAGTAAGATATAAAGAGCGTAATTGTTCATAATTCATAACAGTAAGATATACAGAGTGTAATTGTTCATAATTCATAACAGTAAGATATAAAGAGTGTAATTGTTCATAATTCATAACAGTGAGATATAAAGAGTGTAATTGTTCATAATTCATAACAGTGAGATATAAAGAGTGTAATTGTTCATAATTCATAACAGTAAGATATAAAGAGTGTAATTGTTCATAATTCATAACAGTAAGATATAAAGAGTGCAATTGTTCATAATTCATAACAGTAAGATATAAAGAGCGTAATTGTTCATAATTCATAACAGTAAGATATAAAGAGCGTAATTGTTCATAATTCATAACAGTCAGATATAAAGAGTGTAATTGTTCATAATTCATAACAGTCAGATATAAAGAGCGTAATTGTTCATAATTCATAACAGTCAGATATAAAGAGTGTAATTGTTCATAATTCATAACAGTAAGATATAAAGAGCGTAATTGTTCATAATTCATAACAGTAAGATATAAAGAGCGTAATTGTTCATAATTCATAACAGTAAGATATAAAGAGCGCAATTGTTCATAATTCATAACAGTCAGATATAAAGAGTGTAATTGTTCATAATTCATAACAGTAAGATATAAAGAGCGCAATTGTTCATAATTCATAACAGTAAGATATAAAGAGCGTAATTGTTCATAATTCATAACAGTAAGATATAAAGAGTGTAATTGTTCATAATTCATAACAGTAAGATATAAAGAGCGCAATTGTTCATAATTCATAACAGTAAGATATAAAGAGCGTAATTGTTCATAATTCATAACAGTAAGATATACAGAGTGTAATTGTTCATAATTCATAACAGTAAGATATAAAGAGTGTAATTGTTCATAATTCATAACAGTAAGATATAAAGAGTGTAATTGTTCATAATTCATAACAGTAAGATATAAAGAGTGCAATTGTTCATAATTCATAACAGTCAGATATAAAGAGCGTAATTGTTCATAATTCATAACAGTCAGATATAAAGAGCGTAATTCTTCATAATTCATAACAGTCAGATATAAAGAGTGTAATTGTTCATAATTCATAACAGTAAGATATAAAGAGCGTAATTGTTCATAATTCATAACAGTAAGATATAAAGAGCGTAATTGTTCATAATTCATAACAGTAAGATATAAAGAGCGTAATTGTTCATAATTCATAACAGTAAGATATAAAGAGTGTAATTGTTCATAATTCATAACAGTAAGATATAAAGAGCGTAATTCTTCATAATTCATAACAGTCAGATATAAAGAGCGTAATTCTTCATAATTCATAACAGTCAGATATAAAGAGTGTAATTGTTCATAATTCATAACAGTCAGATATAAAGAGCGTAATTGTTCATAATTCATAACAGTAAGATATAAAGAGCGTAATTGTTCATAATTCATAACAGTAAGATATAAAGAGTGTAATTGTTCATAATTCATAACAGTAAGATATAAAGAGTGTAATTGTTCATAATTCATAACAGTAAGATATAAAGAGTGTAATTGTTCATAATTCATAACAGTAAGATATAAAGAGTGTAATTGTTCATATTTCATAACAGTAAGATATTAAGAGTGTAATTGTTCATAATTCATAACTGTAAGATATAAAGAGTGTAATTGTTCATAATTCATAACAGTAAGATATAAAGAGCGTAATTGTTCATAATTCATAACAGTCAGATATAAAGAGCGTAATTGTTCATAATTCATAACAGTAAGATATAAAGAGTGTAATTGTTCATAATTCATAACAGTAAGATATAAAGAGCGTAATTGTTCATAATTCATAACAGTGAGATATAAAGAGCGTAATTGTTCATAATTCATAACAGTAAGATATAAAGAGTGTAATTGTTCATAATTCATAACAGTAAGATATAAAGAGTGTAATTGTTCATAATTCATCACAGTAAGATATAAAGAGCGTAATTGTTCATAATTCATCACAGTAAGATATAAAGAGCGTAATTGTTCATAATTCATAACAGTAAGATATAAAGTGCGTAATTGTTCATAATTCATAACAGTAAGATATAAAGAGTGTAATTGTTCATAATTCATAACAGTAAGATACAAAGAGCGTAATTGTTCATAATTCATAACAGTAAGATACAAAGAGCGTAATTGTTCATTATTCATAACAGTAAGATATAAAGAGCGTAATTGTTCATAATTCATAACAGTAAGATATAAAGAGTGTAATTGTTCATAATTCATAACATTAAGATATAAAGAGTGTAATTGTTCATAATTCATAACTGTAAGATATAAAGAGTGTAATTGTTCATAATTCATAACAGTAAGATACAAAGAGAGTAATTGTTCATAATTCATAACTGTAAGATATAAAGAGTGTAATTGTTCATAATTCATAACTGTAAGATATAAAGAGCGTAATTATTCATAATTCATAACAGTAAGATATAAAGAGCGTAATTATTCATAATTCATAACAGTAAGATATAAAGAGTGTAATTATTCATAATTCATAACTGTAAGATATAAAGAGTGTAATTATTCATAATTCATAACTGTAAGATATAAAGAGTGTAATTGTTCATAATTCAAAACAGTAAGATATAAAGAGTGTAATTGTTCATACTTCATAACAGTATGATATAAAGAGTGTAATTGTTCATACTTCATAACAGTAAGATATAAAGAGCGTAATTGTTCATAATTCATAACTGTAAGATATAAAGAGTGTAATTGTTCATAATTCATAACAGTGAGATATAAAGAGCGTAATTGTTCATAATTCATAACAGTGAGATATAAAGAGTGTAA
This sequence comes from Unio delphinus, assembly GCA_029339505.1. Taxonomy (NCBI): domain Eukaryota; kingdom Metazoa; phylum Mollusca; class Bivalvia; order Unionida; family Unionidae; genus Unio; species Unio delphinus. Next base: position 505,144 of record JAQISU010000370.1, read on the forward strand.
TTCTTCATAATTCATAGCAGTAAGATATAAAGAGTGTAATTGTTCATAATTCATAACAGTAAGATATAAAGAGTGTAATTGTTCATAATTCATTACAGTAAGATATAAAGAGCGTAATTGTTCATAATTCATAACAGTAAGATATAAAGTGCGTAATTGTTCATAATTCATAACAGTAAGATATAAAGAGTGTAATTGTTTATAATTCATAACTGTAAGATATAAAGAGTGTAATTGTTTATAATTCATAACTGTAAGATATAAAGAGTGTAATTGTTTATAATTCATAACAGTAAGATATAAAGAGCGTAATTATTCATAATTCATAACAGTAAGATATAAAGAGCGTAATTGTTCATAATTCATAACAGTAAGATATAAAGAGTGTAATTGTTCATAATTCAGAACAGTAAGATATAAAGAGTGTAATTGTTCATAATTCATAACAGTAAGATATAAAGAGTGTAATTGTTCATAATTCATAACAGTAAGATATAAAGAGTGTAATTGTTCATAATTCATAACAGTAAGATATAAAGTGCGTAATTGTTCATAATTCATAACAGTAAGAAATAAAGAGTGTAATTGTTAATAATTCATAACAGTAAGATATAAAGAGCGTAATTGTTCATAATTCATAACAGTAAGATATAAAGAGTGTAATTGTTCATAATTCATAACAGTAAGATATATAGAGTGTAATTGTTCATATTTCATAACAGTAAGATATTATGAGTGTAATTGTTCATAATTCATATCTGTAAGATATAAAGAGTGTAATTGTTCATAATTCATAACAGTAAGATATAAAGAGCGTAATTGTTCATAATTCATAACAGTCAGATATAAAGAGCGTAATTGTTCATAATTCATAACAGTGAGATATAAAGAGTGTAATTGTTCATAATTCATAACAGTGAGATATAAAGAGCGTAATTGTTCATAATTCATAACAGTGAGATATAAAGAGTGTAATTGTTCATAATTCATAACAGTAAGATATAAAGAGTGTAATTGTTCATAATTCATAACAGTAAGATATAAAGAGCGTAATTGTTCATAATTCATAACAGTAAGATATAAAGAGTGAGTGTAATTGTTCATAATTCATAACAGTAAGATATAAAGAGTGTAATTGTACATAATTCATAACAGTAAGATATAAAGAGCGTAATTGTTCATAATTCATAACAGTAAGATATAAAGTGCGTAATTGTTCATCATTCATAACAGTAAGATATAAAGAGTGTAATTGTTTATAATTCATAACTGTAAGATATAAAGAGTGTAATTGTTCATAATTCATAACTGTAAGATATAAAGAGTGTAATTGTTTATAATTCATAAAAGTAAGATATAAAGAGCGTAATTATTCATAATTCATAACAGTAAGATATAAAGAGCGTAATTGTTCATAATTCATAACAGTAAGATATAAAGAGTGTAATTGTTCATAATTCATAACAGTAAGATATAAAGAGTGTAATTGTTCATAATTCATAACAGTAAGATATAAAGAGTGTAATTGTTCATAATTCATAACAGTAAGATATAAAAAGTGTAATTGTTCATAATTCATAACAGTAAGATATAAAGTGCGTAATTGTTCATAATTCATAACAGTCAGTTATAAAGAGCGTAATTGTTCATAATTCATAACAGTAAGATATAAAGAGCGTAATTGTTCATAATTCATAACAGTAAGATATAAAGAGTCTAATTGTTCATAATTCATAACAGTAAGATATAAAGAGTGCAATTGTTCATAATTAATAACAGTAAGATATAAAGAGCGTAATTGTTCATAATTCATAACAGTAAGATATAAAGAGCGTAATTGTTCATAATTCATAACAGTAAGATATAAAGAGTGTAATTGTTCATAATTCATAACAGTCAGATATAAAGAGCGTAATTGTTCATAATTCATAACAGTAAGATATAAAGAGCGTAATTGTTCATAATTCATAACAGTCAGATATAAAGAGCGTAATTGTTCATAATTCATAACAGTAAGATATAAAGAGCGTAATTGTTCATAATTCATAACAGTAAGATATAAAGAGCGCAATTGTTCATAATTCATAAAAGTAAGATATAAAGAGCGTAATTATTCATAATTCATAACAGTAAGATATAAAGAGCGTAATTATTCATAATTCATAACTGTAAGATATAAAGAGTGTAATTCTTCATAATTCATAACAGTAAGATATACAGAGTGTAATTGTTCATAATTCATAACAGTAAGATATAAAGAGTGTAATTATTCATAATTCATAACAGTAAGATATAAAGAGTGTAATTGTTCATAATTCATAACAGTGAGATATAAAGAGTGTAATTGTTCATAATTCATAACAGTCAGATATAAAGAGCGTAATTGTTCATAATTCATAACAGTCAGATATAAAGAGTGTAATTATTCATAATTCATAACAGTCAGATATAAAGAGTGTAATTATTCATAATTCATAACAGTCACATATAAAGAGTGTAATTATTCATAATTCATAACAGTAAGATATAAAGAGTGTAATTGTTCATAATTCATAACAGTAAGATATAAAGAGTGTAATTGTTCATAATTCATAACAGTAAGATATAAAGAGTGTAATTGTTCATAATTCATAACAGTAAGATATAAAGAGTGTAATTGTTCATAATTCATAACAGTAAGATATAAAGAGTGTAATTGTTCATAATTCATAACAGTAAGATATAAAGGGTGTAATTGTTCATAATTCATAACAGTAAGATATAAAGAGCGTAATTGTTCATAATTCATAACAGTAAGATATAAAGAGCGTAATTGTTCATAATTCATAACTGTAAGATATAAAGAGTGTAATTGTTCATAATTCATAACAGTAAGATATAAAGAGTGTAATTGTTCATAATTCATAACAGTAAGATATAAAGAGTGTAATTGTTCATAATTCATAACAGTAAGATAAAAAGAGTGTAATTGTTCATAATTCATGACAGTAAGATATAAAGAGTGTAATTGTTCATAATTCATAACAGTAAGATATAAAGAGCGTAATTCTTCATAATTCATAACTGTAAGATATAAAGAGTGTAATTCTTCATAATTCATAACAGTAAGATATAAAGAGCGCAATTGTTCATAATTCATAACAGTAAGATATAAAGAGTTTAATTGTTCATAATTCATAACAGTAAGATATAAAGAGCGTAATTGTTCATAATTCATAACAGTCAGATATAAAGAGCGTAATTGTTCATAATTCATAACAGTAAGATATAAAGAGCGTAATTGTTCATAATTCATAACAGTCAGATATAAAGAGCGTAATTGTTCATAATTCATAACAGTAAAATATAAAGAGCGTAATTGTTCATAATTCATAACAGTAAGATATAAAGAGCGCAATTGTTCATAATTCATAACAGTAAGATATAAAGAGCGTAATTATTCATAATTCATAACAGTAAGATATAAAGAGCGTAATTATTCATAATTCATAACTGTAAGATATAAAGAGTGTAATTCTTCATAATTCATAACAGTAAGATATAAAGAGTGTAATTGTTCATAATTCATAACAGTAAGATATAAAGAGTGTAATTATTCATAATTCATAACAGTCAGATATAAAGAGTGTAATTGTTCATAATTCATAACAGTCAGATATAAAGAGTGTAATTGTTCATAATTCATAACAGTAAGATATAAAGAGTGTAATTGTTCATAATTAATAACAGTCAGATATAAAGAGTGTAATTATTCATAATTCATAACAGTCACATATAAAGAGTGTAATTATTCATAATTCATAACAGTCACATATAAAGAGTGTAATTACTCATAATTCATAACAGTCAGATATAAAGAGTGTAATTGTTTATAATTCATAACAGTAAGATATAAAGAGCGTAATTGTTTATAAGTCATAACAGTAAGATATAAAGAGTGTAATTGTTCATAATTCATAACAGTAAGATATAAAGAGCGTAATTGTTCATAATTCATAACAGTAAGATATAAAGAGTGTAATTGTTCATAATTCATAACAGTAAGATATAAAGAGCGTAATTGTTCATAATTCATAAAAGTATGATATAAAGAGTGTAATTGTTCATAATTCAGAACAGTAAGATATAAAGAGTGTAATTGTTCATAATTCATAACAGTATGATATAAAGAGTGTAATTGTTCATAATTCATAACAGTAAGATATAAAGAGTGTAATTGTTCATAATTCATAACAGTAAGATATAAAGAGTGTAATTGTTCATAATTCATAACAGTAAGATATAAAGAGTGTAATTGTTCATAATTCCTAACTGTAAGATATAAAGAGCATAATTCTTCATAATTCATAACTGTAAGATATAAAGAGTGTAATTCTTCATAATTCATAACAGTAAGATATAAAGAGCGTAATTGTTCATAATTCATAACAGTAAGATATAAAGAGTGTAATTGTTCATAATTCATAGCAGTAAGATATAAAGAGTGTAATTGTTCATAATTTATAACAGTAAGATATAAAGAGAGTAATTGTTCATAATTCATAACAGTAAGATATAAAGTGCGTAATTGTTCATAATTCATAACAGTAAGATATAAAGAGTGTAATTGTTCATAATTCAGAACAGTAAGATATAAAGAGTGTAATTGTAACAGTAAGATATAAAGAGTCTAATTGTTCATAATTCAGAACAGTAAGATATAAAGAGTGTAATTGTTCATAATTCATAACAGTAAGATATAAAGAGTGTAATTGTTCATAATTCATAGCAGTAAGATATAAAGAGTGTAATTGTTCATAATTTATAACAGTAAGATATAAAGAGAGTAATTGTTCATAATTCATAACAGTAAGATATAAAGTGCGTAATTGTTCATAATTCATAACAGTAAGATATAAAGAGTGTAATTGTTCATAATTCAGAACAGTAAGATATAAAGAGTGTAATTGTAACAGTAAGATATAAAGAGTCTAATTGTTCATAATTCAGAACAGTAAGATATAAAGAGTGTAATTGTTCATAATTCATAACTGTAAGATATAAAGAGCGTAATTCTTCATAATTCATAACTGTAAGATATAAAGAGCGTAATTCTTCATAATTCATAACAGTAAGATATAAAGAGCGTAATTGTTCATAATTCATAACAGTAAGATATAAAGAGCGTAATTGTTCATAATTCATAACAGTAAGATATAAAGAGTGTAATTGTTCATAATTCATAACAGTAAGATATAAAGAGTGTAATTGTTCATAATTCATAACAGTAAGATATAAAGAGTGTAATTGTTCATAATTCATAACAGTAAGATATAAAGAGCGTAATTGTTCATAATTCATAACAGTAAGATATAAAGAGCGTAATTGTTCATAATTCATAACAGTAAGATATAAAGAGTGTAATTGTTCATAATTCATAACAGTAAGATATAAAGAGTGTAATTGTTCATAATTCATAACAGTAAGATATAAAGAGTGTAATTGTTCATAATTCATAACAGTAAGATATAAAGAGCGTAATTGTTCATAATTCATAACAGTAAGATATAAAGAGTGTAATTGTTCATAATTCATAACAGTAAGATATAAAGAGCGTAATTGTTCATAATTCATAAAAGTATGATATAAAGAGTGTAATTGTTCATAATTCAGAACAGTAAGATATAAAGAGTGTAATTGTTCATAATTCATAACAGTATGATATAAAGAGTGTAATTGTTCATAATTCATAACAGTAAGATATAAAGAGTGTAATTGTTCATAATTCATAACAGTAAGATATAAAGAGTGTAATTGTTCATAATTCATAACAGTAAGATATAAAGAGTGTAATTGTTCATAATTCCTAACTGTAAGATATAAAGAGCATAATTCTTCATAATTCATAACTGTAAGATATAAAGAGTGTAATTCTTCATAATTCATAACAGTAAGATATAAAGAGTGTAATTGTTCATAATTCATAACAGTAAGATATAAAGAGTGTAATTGTTCATAATTCATAGCAGTAAGATATAAAGAGTGTAATTGTTCATAATTTATAACAGTAAGATATAAAGAGAGTAATTGTTCATAATTCATAACAGTAAGATATAAAGTGCGTAATTGTTCATAATTCATAACAGTAAGATATAAAGAGTGTAATTGTTCATAATTCAGAACAGTAAGATATAAAGAGTGTAATTGTAACAGTAAGATATAAAGAGTGTAATTCTTCATAATTCATAACAGTAAGATATAAAGAGTGTAATTGTTTATAATTCATAACAGTAAGATATAAAGAGTGTAATTGTTCATAATTCATAGCAGTAAGATATAAAGAGTGTAATTGTTCATAATTTATAACAGTAAGATATAAAGAGAGTAATTGTTCATAATTCATAACAGTAAGATATAAAGAGTGTAATTGTTCATAATTCATAACAGTAAGATATAAAGTGCGTAATTGTTCATAATTCATAACAGTAAGATATAAAGAGTGTAATTGTTCATAATTCAGAACAGTAAGATATAAAGAGTGTAATTGTAACAGTAAGATATAAAGAGTCTAATTGTTCATAATTCAGAACAGTAAGATATAAAGAGTGTAATTGTTCATAATTCATAACTGTAAGATATAAAGAGCGTAATTCTTCATAATTCATAACTGTAAGATATAAAGAGCGTAATTCTTCATAATTCATAACAGTAAGATATAAAGAGCGTAATTGTTCATAATTCATAACAGTAAGATATAAAGAGCGTAATTGTTCATAATTCATAACAGTAAGATATAAAGAGTGTAATTGTTCATAATTCATAACAGTAAGATATAAAGAGTGTAATTGTTCATAATTCATAACAGTAAGATATAAAGAGCGTAATTGTTCATAATTCATAACAGTAAGATATAAAGAGTGAAATTGTTCATAATTTATAACAGTAAGATATAAAGAGTGTAATTGTTCATAATTCATAACAGTAAGATATAAAGAGCGTAATTGTTCATAATTCATAACTGTAAGATATAAAGTGCGTAATTGTTCATAATTCATAACTGTGAGATATAAAGAGTGTAATTGTTCATAATTCAGAACAGTGAGATATAAAGAGCGTAATTGTTCATTATTCAGAACAGTGAGATATAAAGAGCGTAATTCTTCATAATTCATAACAGTGAGATATAAAGAGCGTAATTCTTCATAATTCATAACAGTGAGATATAAAGAGTGTAATTCTTCATAATTCATAACAGTAAGATATAAAGAGTGTAATTGTTCATAATTCAGAACAGTAAGATATAAAGAGCGTAATTGTTCATAATTCAGAACAGTAAGATATAAAGAGCGTAATTGTTCATAATTCATAACAGTAAGATATAAAGAGCGTAATTGTTCATAATTCATAACAGTAAGATATAAAGAGTGTAATTGTTCATAATTCATAACAGTAAGATATAAAGAGTGTAATTGTTCATATTTCAGAACAGTAAGATATAAAGAGCGTAATTGTTCATAATTCAGAACAGTAAGATATAAAGAGCGTAATTGTTCATAATTCATAACAGTCAGATATAAAGAGCGTAATTGTTCATAATTCATAACTGTAAGATATAAAGAGTGTAATTGTTCATAATTCAGAACAGTAAGATATAAAGAGCATAATTGTTCATAATTCAGAACAGTAAGATATAAAGAGCGTAATTGTTCATAATTCAAAACAGTAAGATATAAAGTGCGTAATTGTTCATAATTTAGAACAGTAAGATATAAAGAGCGTAATTGTTCATAATTCATAACAGTAAGATATAAAGAGCGTAATTGTTCATAATTCATAACAGTAAGATATAAAGAGCGTAATTGTTCATAATTCATAACAGTAAGATATAAAGAGTGTAATTGTTCATAATTCATAACAGTAAGATATAAAGAGTGTAATTCTTCATAATTCATAACAGTAAGATATAAAGAGCGTAATTGTTCATAATTCATAACAGTAAGATATAAAGTGCGTAATTGTTCATAATTCATAACTGTAAGATATAAAGAGTGTAATTGTTCATAGAACAGTAAGATATAAAGAGCGTAATTATTCATAATTCATAACAGTAAGATATAAAGAGTGTAATTATTCATAATTCATAACAGTCAGATATAAAGAGTGTAATTATTCATAATTCATAACAGTCAGATATAAAGAGTGTAATTATTCATAATTCATAACAGTCAGATATAAAGAGTGTAATTGTTCATAATTCATAACAGTAAGATAGAAAGAGCGTAATTGTTTATAATTCATAACAGTAAGATATAAAGAGTGTAATTGTTCATAATTCATAACAGTAAGATATAAAGAGCGTAATTGTTCATAATTCATAACAGTAAGATATAAAGAGCGTAATTGTTCATAATTCATAACAGTAAGATATAAAGAGCGTAATTGTTCATAATTCATAACAGTAAGATATAAAGAGTGTAATTGTTCATAATTCATAACAGTAAGATATAAAGAGTGTAATTGTTCATAATTCATAACAGTAAGATATAAAGAGCGTAATTGTTCATAATTCATAACAGTAAGATATAAAGAGTGTAATTGTTCATAATTCATAACAGTAAGATATAAAGAGCGTAATTGTTCATAATTCATAACAGTAAGATATAAAGAGTGTAATTATTCATAATTCATAACAGTAAGATATAAAGAGTGTAATTGTTCATAATTGATAACTGTAAGATATAAAGAGTGTAATTGTTCATAATTCATAACAGTAAGATATAAAGAGTGTAATTGTTCATAATTCATAACAGTAAGATATAAAGAGTGTAATTGTTCATAATTCATAACAGTAAGATATAAAGAGTGTAATTGTTCATAATTCAAAACAGTAAGATATAAAGAGTGTAATTGTTCATAATTCATAACAGTAAGATATAAAGAGTGTAATTGTTCATAATTCATAACAGTAAGATATAAAGAGCGTAATTGTTCATCATTCATAACAGTAAGATATAAAGAGCGTAATTGTTCATAATTCATAACAGTAAGATATAAAGAGCGTAATTGTTCATAATTCATAACTGTAAGATATAAAGAGTGTAATTCTTCATAATTCATAACAGTAAGATATAAAGAGCGTAATTGTTCATAATTCATAACAGTAAGATATAAAGAGCGTAATTGTTCATAATTCATAACAGTAAGATATAAAGTGCGTAATTGTTCATAATTCATAACTGTAAGATATAAAGAGTGTAATTGTTCATAGAACACTAAGATATAAAGAGCGTAATTGTTTATAATTCATAACAGTAAGATATAAAGAGCGTAATTGTTCATAATTCATAACAGTAAGATATAAAGAGTGTAATTGTTCATAATTCATAACAGTAAGATATAAAGAGCGTAATTGTTCATAATTCATAACAGTAAGATATAAAGAGTGTAATTGTTCATAATTCATAACAGTAAGATATAAAGAGTGTAATTGTTCATAATTCATAACAGTAAGGTATAAAGAGTGTAATTGTTCATAGAACAGTAAGATATAAAGAGCGTAATTGTTCACAGAACAGTAAGATATAAAGTGCGTAATTGTTCATAATTCATAACAGTAAGATATAAAGAGTGTAATTGTTCATAATTCATAACAGTAAGATATAAAGAGCGTAATTGTTCATAATTCATAACAGTGAGATATAAAGAGTGTAATTTTTCATAATTCATAGCAGTAAGATATAAAGAGTGTAATTGTTCATAATTCATAACAGTAAGATATAAAGAGTGTAATTGTTCATAATTCATAACAGTAAGATATAAAGAGCGTAATTGTTCATAATTCATAACAGTAAGATATAAAGAGCGTAATTGTTCATAATTCATAACAGTAAAATATAAAGTGCGTAATTGTTTATAATTCATAACAGTAAGATATTAAGAGTATAATTGTTTATAATTCATAACTGTAAGATATAAAGAGTGTAATTGTTTATAATTCATAACTGTAAGATATAAAGAGTGTAACTGTTTATAATTCATAACAGTAAGATATAAAGAGCTTAATTATTCATAATTCATAACAGTAAGATATAAAGAGCGTAATTGTTCATAATTCATAACAGTGAGATATAAAGAGCGTAATTGTTCATAATTCATAACAGTAAGATATAAAGAGTGTAATTGTTCATAATTCATAACAGTAAGATATAAAGAGTGTAATTGTTCATAATTCATAACAGTAAGATATAAAGAGCGTAATTGTTCATAATTCATAACAGTAAGATATAAAGTGCGTAATTGTTCATAATTCATAACAGTAAGATATAAAGAGCGTAATTGTTCATAATTCATAACAGTAAGATATAAAGTGCGTAATTGTTCATCATTCATAACAGTAAGATATAAAGTGCGTAATTGTTCATAATTCATAACAGTAAGATATAAAGAGCGTAATTGTTCATAATTCATAACAGGAAGATATAAAGTGCGTAATTGTTCATAATTCATAACAGTAAGATATAAAGAGCGTAATTGTTCATAATTCATAACAGTAAGATATAAAGAGCGTAATTGTTCATAATTCATAACAGTAAGATATAAAGAGTGTAATTGTTCATAATTCATAACAGTAAGGTATAAAGAGTGTAATTGTTCATAGAACAGTAAGATATAAAGAGCGTAATTGTTCATAGAACAGTAAGATATAAAGTGCGTAATTGTTCATAATTCATAACAGTAAGATATAAAGAGTGTAATTGTTCATAATTCATAACAGTAAGATATAAAGAGCGTAATTGTTCATAATTCATAACAGTGAGATATAAAGAGTGTAATTTTTCATAATTCATAGCAGTAAGATATAAAGAGTGTAATTGTTCATAATTCATAACAGTACGATATAAAGAGTGTAATTGTTCATAATTCATAACAGTAAGATATAAAGAGCGTAATTGTTCATAATTCATAACAGTAAGATATAAAGAGCGTAATTGTTCATAATTCATAACAGTAAAATATAAAGTGCGTAATTGTTTATAATTCATAACAGTAAGATATTAAGAGTATAATTGTTTATAATTCATAACTGTAAGATATAAAGAGTGTAATTGTTTATAATTCATAACTGTAAGATATAAAGAGTGTAACTGTTTATAATTCATAACAGTAAGATATAAAGAGCTTAATTATTCATAATTCATAACAGTAAGATATAAAGAGCGTAATTGTTCAGAATTCATAACAGTGAGATATAAAGAGTGTAATTGTTCATAATTCATAACAGTAAGATATAAAGAGTGTAATTGTTCATAATTCATAACAGTAAGATATAAAGAGCGTAATTGTTCAGAATTCATAACAGTGAGATATAAAGAGTGTAATTGTTCATAATTCATAACAGTAAGATATAAAGAGTGTAATTGTTCATAATTCATAACAGTAAGATATAAAGAGTGTAATTGTTCATAATTCATAACAGTAAGATATAAAGAGCGTAATTGTTCATAATTCATAACAGTAAGATATAAAGTGCGTAATTGTTCATAATTCATAACAGTAAGATATAAAGAGCGTAATTGTTCATAATTCATAACAGTAAGATATAAAGTGCGTAATTGTTCATCATTCATAACAGTAAGATATAAAGTGCGTAATTGTTCATAATTCATAACAGTAAGATATAAAGAGCGTAATTGTTCATAATTCATAACAGGAAGATATAAAGTGAGTAATTGTTCATAATTCATAACAGTAAGATATAAAGAGTGTAATTGTTCATAATTCATAACAGTAAGATATAAAGAGTGTAATTGTTCATAATTCATAACAGTCAGTTATAAAGAGCGTAATTGTTCATAATTCATAACAGTAAGATATAAAGAGCGTAATTGTTCATAATTCATAACAGTAAGATATAAAGAGCGTAATTGTTCATAATTCATAACAGTAAGATATAAAGAGCGTAATTGTTCTTAATTCATAACTGTAAGATATAAAGAGTGTAATTCTTCATAATTCATAACAGTAAGATATAAAGAGCGTAATTATTCATAATTCATAACAGTAAGATATAAAGAGTGTAATTATTCATAATTCATAACAGTCAGATATAAAGAGTGTAATTATTCATAATTCATAACAGTCAGATATAAAGAGTGTAATTGTTCATAATTCATAACAGTCAGATATAAAGAGTGTAATTGTTCATAATTCATAACAGTAAGATATAAAGAGCGTAATTGTTTATAATTCATAACAGTAAGATATAAAGAGTGTAATTGTTCATAATTCATAACAGTAAGATATAAAGAGCGTAATTGTTCATAATTCATAACAGTAAGATATAAAGAGCGTAATTGTTCATAATTCATAACAGTAAGATATAAAGAGCGTAATTGTTCATAATTCATAACAGTAAGATATAAAGAGCGTAATTGTTCATAATTCATAACAGTAAGATATAAAGAGTGTAATTGTTCATAATTCATAACAGTAAGATATAAAGAGCGTAATTGTTCATAATTCATAACAGTAAGATATAAAGAGCGTAATTGTTCATAATTCATAACAGTAAGATATAAAGAGTGTAATTGTTCATAATTCATAACAGTAAGATATAAAGAGTGTAATTATTCATAATTCATAACAGTAAGATATAAAGAGTGTAATTGTTCATAATTGATAACTGTAAGATATAAAGAGTCTAATTGTTCATAATTCATAACAGTAAGATATAAAGAGTGTAATTGTTCATAATTCATAACAGTAAGATATAAAGAGTGTAATTGTTCATAATTCATAACAGTAAGATATAAAGAGTGTAATTGTTCATAATTCAAAACAGTAAGATATAAAGAGTGTAATTGTTCATAATTCATAACAGTAAGATATAAAGAGTGTAATTGTTCATAATTCATAACAGTAAGATATAAAGAGTGTAATTGTTCATAATTCATAACAGTAAGATATAAAGAGTGTAATTGTTCATAATTCATAACTGTAAGATATAAAGTGTGTAATTGTTCATAATTCATAACAGTAAGATATAAAGAGTGTAATTGTTCATAATTCATAACTGTAAGATATAAAGAGTGTAATTGTTCATAATTCATAACTGTAAGATATAAAGAGTGTAATTGTTCATAATTCATAACAGTAAGATATAAAGAGCGTAATTGTTCATAATTCAGAACAGTAAGATATAAAGACCGTAATTGTTCATAATTCATAACAGTAAGATATAAAGAGCGTAATTGTTTATAATTCATAACAGTAAGATATAAAGAGCGTAAGCGTAATTGTTCATAATTCAGAACAGTAAGATATAAAGAGCGTAATTGTTCATAATTCAGAACAGTAAGATATAAAGAGCATAATTGTTCATAATTCATAACAGTAAGATATAAAGTGCGTAATTGTTCATAATTCAGAACAGTAAGATATAAAGAGCGTAATTGTTCATAATTCATAACAGTAAGATATAAAGAGCGTAATTGTTCATAATTCATAACAGTAAGATATAAAGAGCGTAATTGTTCATAATTCATAACTGTAAGATATAAAGAGTGTAATTCTTAATAATTCATAACAGTAAGATATAAAGAGCGTAATTGTTCATAATTCATAACAGTAAGATATAAATAGCGTAATTGTTCATAATTCAGAACAGTAAGATATAAAGAGCGTAATTGTTCATAATTCATAACAGTAAGATATAAAGTGCGTAATTGTTCATAATTCAGAACAGTAAGATGTAAAGAGCGTAATTGTTCATAATTCATAACAGTAAGATATAAAGAGCGTAATTGTTCATAATTCATATCAGTAAGATATAAAGAGTGTAATTGTTCATAATTCATAACTGTAAGATATAAAGAGTGTAATTCTTCATAATTCATAACAGTAAGATATAAAGAGCGTAATTGTTCATAATTCATAACAGTAAGATATAAAGTGCGTAATTGTTCATAATTCATAACAGTAAGATATAAAGTGCGTAATTGTTCATAATTCATAACTGTAAGATATAAAGAGTGTAATTGTTCATAGAACAGTAAGATATAAAGAGCTTAATTGTTCAGAATTCATAACAGTAAGATATAAAGAGTGTGATTGTTCATAATTCATAACAGTAAGATATAAAGAGTGTAATTGTTCATAATTCATGACAGTAAGATATAAAGAGCGTAATTGTTCATAATTCATAACTGTAAGATATAAAGAGTGTAATTGTTTATAATTCAGAACAGTAAGATATAAAGAGCGTAATTGTTCATAATTCAGAACAGTAAGATATAAAGAGCATAATTGTTCATAATTCATAACAGTAAGATATAAAGTGCGTAATTGTTCATAATTCAGAACAGTAAGATATAAAGAGCGTAATTGTTCATAATTCATAACAGTAAGATATAAAGAGCGTAATTGTTCATAATTCATAACAGTAAGATATAAAGAGCGTAATTGTTCATAATTCATAACTGTAAGATATAAAGAGTGTAATTCTTAATAATTCATAACAGTAAGATATAAAGAGCGTAATTGTTCATAATTCATAACAGTAAGATATAAATAGCGTAATTGTTCATAATTCATAACATTAAGATATAAAGTGCGTAATTGTTCATAATTCATAACTGTAAGATATAAAGAGTGTAATTGTTCATAGAACAGTAAGATATAAAGAGTGTAATTGTTCATAATTCATAACAGTAAGATATAAAGAGTGTAATTGTTCATAATTCATAACAGTAAGGTATAAAGAGTGTAATTGTTCATAGAACAGTAAGATATAAAGAGCGTAATTGTACATAATTCATAACTGTAAGATATAAAGAGTGTAATTGTTCATAATTCATAACAGTCAGATATAAAGAGCGTAATTGTTCATAATTCATAACAGTAAGATATAAAGTAATTGTTCATAATTCATAACAGTAAGATATAAAGAGTGTAATTGTTCATAATTCACAACAGTAAGATATAAAGAGCGTAATTGTTCATAATTCATAACAGTAAGATATAAAGAGTGTAATTGTTCATAATTCATAACAGTAAGATATAAAGTAAGTGTTCATAATTCATAACAGTAAGATATAAAGAGTGTAATTGTTCAGAATTCAGAACAGTAAGATATAAAGAGCGTAATTGTTCATAATTCATAACAGTAAGATATAAAAAGCTTAATTGTTTATAATTCATAACTGTAAGATATAAAGAGTGTAATTGTTCATAATTCATAACAGTAAGATATAAAGAGTGTAATTGTTCATAATTCATAACAGTAAGATATAAAGAGTGTAATTGTTCATAATTCATAACAGTAAGATATAAAGAGTGTAATTGTTCATAATTCATAACAGTAAGATATAAAGAGCGTAATTGTTTATAATTCATAACAGTAAGATATAAAGAGCGTAATTGTTTATAATTCATAACAGTAAGATATAAAGATTGTAATTGTTCATAATTCATAACTGTAAGATATAAAGAGCTTAATTGGTTATAATTCATAACAGTAAGATATAAAGAGTGTAATTGTTCATAATTCATAACAGTAAGATATAAAGAGTGTAATTGTTCATAATTCATAACAGTAAGATATAAAGAGTGTAATTGTTTATAATTCATAACAGTAAGATATAAAGAGCTTAATTGTTTATAATTCATAACAGTAAGATAAAAAGAGTGTAATTGTTCATAATTCATAACAGTAAGATATAAAGGGTGTAATTGCTTATAATTCATAACAGTAAGATATAAAGAGTGTAATTGTTCATAATTCATAACAGTAAGATATAAAGAGTGTAATTGTTCATAATTCATAACAGTAAGATATAAAGAGCGTAATTGTTCATAATTCATAACAGTAAGATATAAAGAGTGTAATTGTTCATAATTCATAACAGTAAGATATAAAGAGCTTAATTGTTTATAATTCATAACTGTAAGATATAAAGAGTGTAATTGTTCATAATTCATAACAGTAAGATATTAGGAGTGTAATTGTTCATAATTCATAACAGTAAGATATTAGGAGTGTAATTGTTTATAATTCATAACTGTAAGATATAAAGAGCGTAATTGTTTATAATTCATAACTGTAAGATATAAAGAGTGTAATTGTTGATAATTCATAACTGTAAGATATAAAGAGTGTAATTGTTCATAATTCATAACTGTAAGATATAAAGAGCGTAATTGTTCATAATTCATAACTGTAAGATATAAAGAGTGTAATTGTTCATAATTCATAACAGTAAGATATAAAGAGTGTAATTGTTCATAATTCATAACAGTAAGATATAAAGAGTGTAATTGTTCATAATTCATAACAGTAAGATATAAAGAGCGTAATTGTTCATAATTCATAACAGTAAGATATAAAGAGTGTAATTGTTCATAATTCATAACAGTAAGATATAAAGAGTGAGTGTAATTGTTCATAATTCATAACAGTAAGATATAAAGAGTGTAATTGTACATAATTCATAACAGTAAGATATAAAGAGTGTAATTGTTCATAATTCATAACAGTAAGATATAATGAGTGTAATTATTCATAATTTATAACAGTAAGATATAAAGAGCGTAATTGTTTATAATTCATAACAGTAAGATATAAAGAGTGTAATTGTTCATAATTCATAACTGTAAGATATAAAGAGCTTAATTGGATATAATTCATAACAGTAAGATATAAAGAGTGTAATTGTTCATAATTCATAACAGTAAGATATAAAGAGTGTAATTGTTCATAATTCATAACAGTAAGATATAAAGAGTGTAATTGTTCATAATTCATAACAGTAAGATATAAAGAGTGTAATTGTTCATAATTCATAACAGTAAGATATAAAGAGTGTAATTGTTCATAATTCATAACAGTAAGATATAAAGAGTGTAATTGTTCATAATTCATAACAGTAAGATATAAAGAGTGTAATTGTTCATAATTCATAACAGTAAGATATAAAGAGTGTAATTGTTCATAATTCATAACAGTAAGATATAAAGAGTGTAATTGTTCATAATTCATAACAGTAAGATATAAAGAGTGTAATTGTTCATAATTCATAACAGTAAGATATAAAGAGTGTAATTGTTCATAATTCATAACAGTAAGATATAAAGAGTGTAATTGTTCATAATTCATAACAGTAAGATATAAAGAGTGTAATTGTTCATAATTCATAACAGTAAGATATAAAGAGCGTAATTGTTCATAATTCATAACAGTAAGATATAAAGAGTGTAATTGTTCATAATTAGATATAAAGAGTGTAATTGTTCATAATTCATAACAGTAAGATATAAAGAGCGTAATTGTTTATAATTCATAACAGTAAGATATAAATAGTGTAATTGTTCATAATTCATAACAGTAAGATATAAAGAGTGTAATTGTTCATAATTCATAACAGTAAGATATAAAGAGCGTAATTGTTCATAATTCATAACAGTAAGATATAAAGAGTGTAATTGTTCATAATTCATAACAGTAAGATGTAAAGAGTGTAATTGTTCATAATTCATAACAGTAAGATGTAAAGAGTGTACTTGTTCATAATTCATAACAGTAAGATGTAAAGAGTGTACTTGTTCATAATTCATAACAGTAAGATGTAAAGAGTGTACTTGTTCATAATTCATAACAGTAAGATGTAAAGAGCGTACTTGTTCATAATTCATAACAGTAAGATATAAAGTGTGTAATTGTTCATAATTCATAACAGTAAGATATAAAGAGCGTAATTGTTTATAATTCATAACAGTGAGATATAAAGAGTGTAATTGTTCATAATTCATAACAGTGAGATATAAAGAGTGTAATTGTTCATAATTCAGAACAGTAAGATATAAAGAGTGTAATTGTTCATAATTCATAACAGTAAGATATAAAGAGTGTAATTGTTTATAATTCATAACTGTAAGATATAAAGAGTGTAATTGTTCATAATTCATAACAGTAAGATATAAAGAGTGTAATTGTTCATAATTCATAACAGTAAGATATAAAGAGTGTAATTGTTCATAATTCATAACAGTAAGATATAAAGAGTGTAATTGTTTATAATTCATACCTGTAAGATATAAAGAGTGTAATTGTTTATAATTCATAACTGTAAGATATAAAGAGTGTAATTGTTCATAATTCATAACAGTAAGATATAAAGAGTGTAATTGTTCATAATTCCTAACTGTAAGATATAAAGAGTGTAATTGTTCATAATTCATAACAGTAAGATATAAAGAGTGTAATTGTTCATAATTCATAACAGTAAGATATAAATAGTGTAATTGTTCATAATTCATAACAGTAAGATATAAAGAGTGTAATTGTTCATAATTCATAACAGTAAGATATAAAGAGTGTAATTGTTTATAATTCATAACAGTAAGATATAAAGAGTGTAATTGTTTATTATTCATAACAGTAAGATATAAAGAGTGTAATTGTTTATGATTCATAACAGTAAGATATAAAGAGTGTAATTGTTCATGATTCATAACAGTAAGATATAAAGAGTGTAATTGTTCATGATTCATAACAGTAAGATATAAAGAATGTAATTGTTCATAATTCATAACAGTAAGATATAAAGAGTGTAATTGTTCATAATTCATAACAGTAAGATATAAAGAGTGTAATTGTTCATAATTCATAACAGTAAGATATAAAGAGTGTAATTGTTCATAATTCATAACAGTAAGATATAAAGAGTGTAATTGTTTATAATTCATAACAGTAAGATATAAAGAGTGTAATTGTTCATAATTCATAACAGTAAGATATAAAGAGCGTAATTGTTCATAATTCATAACAGTAAGATATAAAGAGCGTAATTGTTCATAATTCATAACAGTAAGATATAAAGAGCGTAATTGTTCATAATTCATAACAGTAAGATATATAGAGTGTAATTGTTCATAATTCATAACAGTAAGATATAAAGAGTGTAATTGTTCATAATTCATAACAGTAAGATATAAAGAATGTAATTGTTCATAATTCATAACAGTAAGATATAAAGAGTGTAATTGTTTTTAATTCATAACAGTAAGATATAAAGAGTGTAATTGTTTTTAAATCATATACCAGTGTCTTGATCTTTTTATATATAAAAACTGATATAGCCAACTAGATAAATGCCATGTGACGCGAATCATTTATCTTTACAAGCTGGGAACTGTCGGGGCTTCTCTGCTATTGTTTCCCATTTATATTTAGCGTAGCGTAGGAATAATTTGAACCAATGTCACAGCGACGCACACATCCCAAATCATCATCACCAGTGTTTGGGGTAACTTGTGTTGCATTGAATATTTTTTCCACTAACTGAAGATAATCACCCTTTTTTGCGAAATCTTTCTCGATTTTTGCTTTCCTTATAAGAAACGGAGACAAAGACAACAAAGATTGTTTTAAATAGACTAGTGTACATCGTGCCTGATACAAAGACACACACACACATATGTATATAAATATATTAATCACTATAATCACTACACACATGATTTATTTGGCATGAATATTTTCTGATGCGAAGAGAAAGGATAAAACTATTTAGGGTCATATGAATTATCCGCTGATTGCATATGAGGATATATAATGGTGCCAAACTGTTGTGTATATTTGATTACATTTATATTTAATTTAATTGTTTGTTTGTTAGGTTTGTTAGTTATATTTTCTATTCCTTTACATGCTATTGTCATTTAAAAAAAATAAATACTGGATTTGATATTTTCCGGAAATTCAGTTAAGTTTTTCGAAAACCTAATATTGGAACTTTGTACCTAAATCTGACCTAGTTTCTGACCTTAATTCATGCATTTTAAGTAAGCAATCAATTTGTTTTAAATATACTTTTTTTCATAATGTGCGAGTCATAAAGTGAAATCGAGGCTGTACTGGGTGTAGGTGACCTTAATTATGTAAATAGCTTCTACGTTGTTTTAGAAACATGTAATAATTATATCCATATTTTTGTTTTAACTGCAGGTTTGCCCTCATTTGGGCGTCTGTTTATTTTTGTTGTAGCCAGAATAAATATTTATGTTTTGAGATATAATTTCAGTTGGGCTTGTAAACTCTTGGACGCAAGATTGTTGTTTTGCTGTGACTATTTGGAGTTTTAATTTTATTTTGTCTAAAATTATTTGGATTCTGAGATTATTTATCCCTGGAAATGATTGTGCTCGGAACTGATTCTTGGACCAAGATAGTTATAGTAATTTACAGAATTCAAACACCGGGATATTGTTTTCTGTGGTTCGACAAAGAACTGTATAAACACATCAGTACTACACTGAGTATTGATTTCAAGACTCGAACTCAAATTCATTAGAACATTTTATTACAAGGACTATTTTTTTAATTCTTGGATTTTTCTTGTATTATTTTTAGATTTGATTCTTAAAACATTAAAAAAAATTCCTCCTTTTTACTTTGTTGTTCTAGGGAAATAAATTATTTTTAAATTTTACAGAGTTTTGTTGTCATCACTTTTTCTTGTTACTGGATATGAGAACCTACACACGTAGCAATACAGACAATTTTGAAAGATGACTTTGCCAATTTGCCATGATAGTGAAGTTCTATAGATTAGAGACAATTGCAGAAACAATATTTGGTTATGTAATTCGCTGCCTTGTTCATTGCTCCCTCGGAATGCGCATGACAGGTCTATTATGTTACAACTTAATGAAGGTTGATATGAGTTGGCAAAGCGATTTTACAAAACAAAACTAATTTTTAAATAACTTTTCAATGAATTTTTTGCTCTGATGATAATTTCATAAAACAAATGTTTAGTCGTAAATAATTATATATTTTATTTTACGTTCTCTAGTCTTAAGACGAAATAGGGTTTTACAACAATTTTCCTAGTTCTCCAATATCAAGCACTTTTCTTTTCTTCCAATAATAGATATTTTTTCCAGCTAAAATCCAACACTACCTTATTAAAGTCACAGGAAATGGGTATGTACAGCAGCTTTAAACAGTCTGAATAAAGTCAGTATGGCAAGATATGGGTTTCTAAATCTGTAATTTGATTAGTGATTATTCTGGAACTATTTGTTATATATCTCAATAACACTTTTATTAATTAACCAGTATTAAGACACACATATCTAATTTGAGCTGTAACTGCAGTACTTAAATGTTCAAATTGATAATCTAGAATTATTCTAACATGATTCATTTATTTACTTTCATATTTCGTACCGGATTCATTTTCGTGAGTATAAAATATTTATTTAACATTTAGTTCCTTTGGACCTACATTTAAGGCTGTATATCAGGAGCTAAGCATCAGCTACATTAGCAAATTTTCTTTCGACTGATCACACTAAATCGTGTGTATTCCTTAGTAATGTGATGACTTTACAATTGTAGTTCACTCCTATCTGTTCATTTTAATCTCTACTACAGAAATTTCAAAACGTTCAAAACACCACTGCTCGGATCATCCTAAGAAAACAAAGTACTTAACACACACCTGCTCTTAAGAGAGATCACTGGCAACACGTTTGATCTAAGATCAAACCCCAAATATGTTCACTATTATACATTCGTAAACTGTCCAACAGTATACCTATTTGACCTCCCCCAAGTGTACACACAATTGAGAAACATACTCTCCTCTTTCTAACCTAACATAATCATTGTTCCCACTGTAAAACCGAAGTCTTATCGATAATGGTCTCTTACATACCCTGATCTAGTTTGTGGAACAAATTACCCATAGATCTTAAACACAATGACACTGTATTATCATTAACGAGTGCTACTGAGCCTCGTATATTTCGACTACAAAAAGAGACTTGAAGACTTAAAAATGTTTACTTTCTTACTGTCAGCATGTTAGTGTTCTGCAATTTTGTGTTGCTTATCTTTTAATCGTCTTTGTGTATGTGTTTGTGTTGTCTTATATTGTAAAGCACTTTGAGCTTCTAACATAACGCGCTGTAATATGTCCACATTATTATCAGTAGTAGCAGTAGCAGTAGTAGCAGTATATGACCTTTGAATGAGAATATTTATTTCCATGTATCGCAATTATTTCAATCGTAGATGTATGCGTGATGATTAGATGCACTTATTTCTCTTTAAATATCGATCTTTCTTTTAGTGACGAACGTATGTCTTTTCGTTGTGCGACCCAGATACGACATTGAGTAATTACCAGGTATAACGATAGCAAGGGACACAACCCTTTCTTTTACTGGAAACAGTCACTGAACAGGTTGTCTCCCTGTTCTTTTAAAGTCGCAGTAACTCCAAGTCACTATTTGCAGAATGAATGTCAAGCAGTAAGATCGTCATGTGATGAGATGGGTCAGAATGCTATATGTCTGCGGCATCATGTCCCCGTATTAGATATCACTATAAAACAGCCACACTCCAGACATCGTGACCAAATATAGAAGCTGCCAAAGATGCACGATACTACACCAGATATCATTTATTTAAACAGCAGCATAAGATTCACACATCAGTAACATCCGAAGTTGCCAGTAGTAAACAATTACCACACAATCCTCTTTGTTTGTACCCCCTCCCACCAATTTAAAAAAAATAAAAATATCAAAGATACAACAATGGATAAAACGTAGTGATTTCTTTCATTGATTTACAATTGCTAACCTAACTGGCGCTATGGGAGCCCAAACGTTGCCAACTTATTGACATTTCGAAAGCAAACGAAATCTCTCAATGTAAACAAGACGGCAAACAACTCGTTGTCCATTTTTGGTTTTCAGAATAGTCAGTCTCAATAAAACCTGTGTCGTCGGTGTCCAATATGCGCAGTATCTGGTTATAATATTTCTAAAACAAATTGAACAAATAAACAGGAGGAATGCTTCTATACTTGTCTTGAAATAGATGTAACTAAACGTTATCAAAGACGTTAATCTACATAAAGCAACATAACGACCGTGTTGATAAAGAAACTCCCAACAATTTGATTGTGTTTGTGACGTATCAATGACTAAAATTACTGTTTTGTGCATTGTTTATAATTTTGACCTTATTCGGTTGTTTTTCTAAATATGTGGGGGCAAGGTGTGTGTGGCGGGCATTAATAATAATAATAATAATAATAATAATATAATAATGATAACTTTGTATAGTGTCTAATCTTTAGAAGCTCTAAGCGCTTTACAACATATATAATGATATGACTACAAAAAGTAAAACACATCGTGACTTTGTCAAAATGGATTGAATAGAGAATCGTGACTTTGTCAAAATGGACTGAATAGAGAATCGTGACTTTGTCAAAATGGATTGAATAGAGCTTTTCTGAATAATTCACATCAGTACCAGAATAATATAATCGTCAAATTGATAAGCACTCTCTATTTCCACATAACAGTACCAGAATAATATTATCGTCACATTGATAAGCACTCTCTATTTCCACTTAACAGTACCAGAATAATATTATCGTCACATTGATAAGCACTCTCTATTTCCACTTAACAGTACCAGAATAATATTATCGTCAAATTGATAAGCACTCTCTATTTCCACATAACAGTACCAGAATAATATTATCGTCACATTGATAAGCACTCTCTATTTCCACTTAACAGTACCAGAATATTATCGTCACATTGATAAGCACTCTCTATTTCCACTTAACAGTACCAGAATAATATTATCGTCAAATTGATAAGCACTCTCTATTTCCACTTAACAGTACCAGAATAATATTATCGTCAAATTGATAAGCACTCTCTATTTACACTTAACAGTCCAAACATTTTAACTCTCGCATAATATATAAGTACAACATAAAATAATTCCGCAGACGTACAACAGGAACACAAGAAATATACATGACTCTAAAATCAAAATGAATATGATGCTCAGTTCTCTCTTTACATACACCTTTAGTATATTAGAACATACACCACGTGACACATCTTATTACTCATATTTTAAAGAATTTCTAATCGTGTGATCGTACCGACCCAATGAGACATGAACCCAAAGTGATTAATAAGGCTTTCTATTAAGATTATTACTAGTAATTATGAACACACTTCAGCACCTATTTATGGAGCCTATGCAAATTTACACTCTTAATATTTTAAAAACAGTCCCTAGTCACGAAGACACAATCTAACTAACGATAACGAGAAATTACTACAGTTTACAGACGTGAATAAAAATTGCAAAAATAAGATCAAACTATGTGCGACGAGTTAATATATATATATATATATATATATATATATATATATATATATATATATATATATATATATATATATATAATATAATATAATATAATATAATATAATATAATATAATATAATATAATATAATAATAATTTATTCTATTTGTAAATTAAGTTTTACTTGTATTTCTTGTTTAGGTCTTTTATGTCACAGGTTTTTTTTTAAAAGAGAAAAATATGACTTAAAAGATAATGACTCGGACGATGAGAGGATAGACATGATGCCAGATTTAATGCTGAGATATTGTGCTGTATATAGGTATAAATATATAAAGGTCACGTGGTTTAATGCATCAAAACTAGACTGCTAGACCTAACTGAACACAATAAAGGTACATGTAATGCCAACTAGCTGTTGAATTCAGATGATGCCATGACACAACACAAGAAATCTGACCGATACACTTTTCTACATTTACTTAAGCAAACAACTCTCTAATTGTGGATACGAATTAATACTACACAAGATAATGTAAAGAGTCAATATAAACTTGGTAGAAAATGACAAGGGAACATCTTTGAGTAAAGACATTGAAATATGAAATATTGGTAGCATTGGCCAACATTTCAAATTATGAAATTGCTAAGATCAAAGCATTCACATCAAGACACATAACACTGTATGAATTCGTGAGAAAGTGACATAACGTGCAGTCAAAGATGAAATGTAGGTCGCAGTTACTTACTTGAAATATTGTCGGCAGTGAGTTCAATGTTGTTGTAGGGTTTAACGCCATTTTTCAGCGTACGATAGGCTATGCATGGCGGTCAGTATTACTGGTGAAGGAAGAATCCGGGAAACCCCCGGAAAGAACCACCGACCCACGAAAAGCTACTTCCAAGCTTTCTCACATATCCACATTGGCCGAATCTGAGACTCGAACCCACGCAGACAGAGGTGAGATGGCCGTAACGGAGAGCGCTTTTGGATCACTCGGCCACTCGGGGCTTCTATTTCAATGTAGTATTCAGCATACCGCGTCCAAAATTTACAACACACATATTTATGCTGTATGACACACAGGTCAAATGTCCACGGTAATAAACAGGAAATGTAGGACATGTGACCTACAAGAAGAATTCACACACTACAGAAAAAGATTTTTTAAAATAGACTTGTGTACATCGTATCTGACACACACACACACACACACACACATGTGTGTGTGTGGGTGTGTGAGTGTGTATATACATATATATTAATCACTGTAATTACACCACTACACACATGATAATATTGGTATGAATATTTTCCAAATGAGGAGGGGGAAAAAAAGAATAAAAGGTACAACTAATAATACGGGTCACCAACATTATACGCTGATGGCATATGAGTACATGTACTGGTGGCACACTCCTATGCATATTGGATTTAATTTATATTTGATTTAATTTACTTTTTTGTTTGTTAGTTTTACTTTTTAAATTTTTTTATTCCATTACATATTCGGGAAATTCAGTTCAGTTTTACGAAAACCTAATATTAGAACTTTGTATCTAACAACTGACTAAGTTTCTGACCTTAATTCATGCATTTTAAGTAAACAGTAAAAGAAATATTTTTGGGAATTCTTTCCTAGTGTGTGATTCATAAAGTGAAATCGAGGCTACAATGGGTGTACGTGACCTTTAACATGTAAATAGCTTCTGCGTTGTTCTCGAAACATGTAATAATTATTTCGATATTCTGCTTTTACCGGTAGGAAAACCCTCATGTGGGTGTCCGTTTAGTTCAGTACCATATTTAATATTGATGTTTTGAGATATTATTTCAGTTGGGCTTTTAAACACTAGGATATCATAGTGTTGTTTGGTTGTGACCAGTAAGAGTTTAATTTTATATTTTCTTCAAATTATTTGGATTCTGAGGTTATTTATCCTTGGAAATACTTGTGATCGGAATTTATTCTTGGACAATTACACTGACTATACCATACTTCATCGCCTTCTATTTGGGATTTTCGTCGGGAGTCGAACTCAACTTCATTAGAACATTTTATTGCTAGGACTTCTAGTTTTTATTCTTGGATTATTCTTGGATTGTTTCTTTTTTTTATTCTTAAAACATAAGTTATTTTTTCTCATTTTTACCTTGCTGTGCTAGGAAATTAAATTATTTGTTAAATTTTGCAAATCTTGTTGTCTTCACATTTTTTGCTGGACATTGATCTCAAGAATCATTTTCATTCTTTCCACATTTCATGCATCCTTCTCTGTTAACATTATTTCGTTGAACATTTGGCGTTTTGTGTTTTTGTTTCCAATATGCCAGTGAAGACGATTTTACTGCATCCATTTCAGTCATTCGATCTCTACTTGCTCGTATCGTTGTTTGTTGCTTTTTCACAGCCTCAATTTTTCGAGCTTGACTAACAGCAGATTCTAGGGTTAGATTCGAATCTAACTTCAATTGTTCCGACAGTTTTGAATCTCGCAGTCCAACTATAAGTCGATCTCTGATCATTTCATCATCTAGTGGCCCGAAATTAAAATTATCTGATAACACACATATAGTTGTAACAAAACTGTCCACTGTTTCTCCCTCTTCCTGTTTTCTTTGATTAAATTTTGCTCTTTCAATAATTACATTACTCATTGGAATGAAATATTGCATGAATCAATCTGTCACAGTGTGGGATATCTGATTACTTTTACTGTCAAGTGATATTTCGAAGCTAATTACGCTACACACACCAAGTGAAAGTGAAATGTTACAAAGTACCAAAAGTGTATAGGATGCAAGGTCAAGAGTCACTAATATTGTGATCGTAACAAGCCACGATATATGATGAATTAAGCCGACTTAACCGTCCGTTCCGGAGATTACCTTCGTTCCGGAAAGATCAGTCATTAATAACCAGCTTCGTTCCGGAACGATCAATCTATCTAATCAAGTACGACCAATTGACTAGGAAAAAGTATCAATATCGCATAAATAATAATTTATTTTGCTTTATATTATTATTCAAACAAAAGCAAATAATAATGTGTGTGTGAAACCCGATATATACAGAGAGAACATGTAAATACATGCGTATTTCGTTTATTCAGTGTATTTCGGTGTTTCTAGTAACCGAAATAATACTGATTTTACACAAACGGGATACCACCCCTATGTTTTTACGACTCCATATATGGCTGACTACGATGACTTTCAAAATATGTTATGTTTATGCATCAGGATATGGAAATGAAATATATTACTTTTTAATATGTCTACAGGCATTTTTCAGCCAAAATTTAATTTTTAATCAAAACAGTGCGTGATCCAATGTTTACCCGGAAGTGAAATTTAGCGAGGTCACCGCTTGAGTTCAAACACCGTACATGTATTTGACTAAGAAGAGGTAAAAGCGAAAAAACAACGGCCAACCGCAGGATCAAAACAACAAACAATAGGTAAATTATATAACAGATCCATGTGTTTATAGCATTAGAGTTGGTTTCGTACACAGCCAACGAATTTCACTGCCGATTGTTCTTAAACACATTCTGATCACACATTGACACGACCCACCCACCCCCATGTAACACTTCTATAAATATGATAAATCCTTATATATTGCAATATTAAATACATGGGTAATTATTTTAAGGATAACAATACATAATAATGCACGTGAGCAATAGTGTCAAAAGTATCAATGTTAAAAAAAGCACTTGACCAAAAGTTATACCCCCACACACACATGTAACACTGCTGTAAAGATGCTAAATCTGGACATTACCCATTGCTTCATGTGAAGTGCCTTGACAAACATAAAAAGAATTGCAATACAAGATATATGCCCTATTTAGTAAAATAAACCAGTTAAATAAATATATAATTGATTCGTTCCTATACAATAAACATAACAAAAACTGAAAATATTGTTAGCCTGCAAGAAATAAAACAGTATCTGGATGATAGGCATGATATTGACTGTAACTTGATAAATCAAACTATGCATAAATATAACCATAGCCATTCAAAAATATGCTGAAGACTTTAAACAACAAATGTTATTGTTTCCTGCCATATGCATAAACCTTAATAAAAACAACACACATTTTCAATCTGCTAGCATAGCAGGGAAATGATTTGTTGTTGTTGTAGAGTTTAATGCCATTTTTCAGCACAACATAGGCTATACATGGAGGCCAGGAGGAACAACCCTGGGACCAAACTAATTATAATTCCAATACTTAAACTGTAACTAATTTTAGTACAAGACCAATATGATGTACAATAAAAACAAATAACAAACTGCTCACCTTTATGTGGTTAGAGCATCTGCCATGGATGCAGGTCATGGGTTTGATCCCTGGCTGAGTCATACCAAAGACAGAACAAATATACTAACAGCTACCTCGCTACAGAGAGAACATGTAAATACATGCGTATTTCGTTTATTCAGTGTACCTTATTCAGACTACCTCGCTTGGCACTCAGCATTAAGAGGTTAGTGTTAGGATTGGTCAACCTTATGTCTGGTTAATGTTACTGAGTGGGAAATAATGTTACATGTCTGCGGCATGATGACCCAGTGCTAGACATCACCATAAACTGCCACACTGCAGACATCATAGCAATATGACTGAACAATTGTTAAAGCTTAGTTAATAATCCAAATCACACACATGCACAGACACACACACTCATTCCTGGTCAGCCTGGTGTCAGGATAATATGACTGGGTGAGACCAGTAATGCTTCATGTCTGCAGCATGATGCCCTAGTGCCAGACATCACTATAAACTGCCACACTGCAGACATTGTTGCAATATTACTGTTTTTCTAAAGATACATTAAAAATCTTAATTGCACACACACTCTCCTTCAATATATATATATATATATATATATATATATATATATATATATATATATATATATATATATAATGTTAATTTAATTTATGTGATGTTGCCTTTCATCTCTCCTCTTTGAATTGATCTCATATACTCTTTCTGAGTTTCTCCTTTCCACAAATCCTCTTTGGTTCTTCATCTCTTCTCCATCAGGTTCTCCCTGTCTACCTGTTCATTACTCTTGTTTGATTTCCCCTTCGTGATCTGTAATACTTAGTTCATGTATGCCTTCATTTCATTGAATATTTTTGTTTACTCCCATTAAAGCTTCTGCCACTTCTCATGATGCATGGTCTTAATGTCTGATGTAAAAACTGGTCTTAATGTCAGATGTAAAAACCCAAACTTATAAAACAGTTCACTAAAACAAAGATGTTATCATTCTAATATGCAGTTTATAAAAAGCCCATAAATTGTGAAATCATGAAGGGGGGAAGAGTCACATAATCATTTATATCACATACTCCTAAAATAAAAACCTGTTTATGTAGTGGTCACTAACCCTGAATTAAGCTTATGATCTAGGTCAGCATTACTTGCTTACCAAAGAATATTTCAGGCCAACGAATTTTCTAGAAAATATTTTCTCTTGTAAATAAATTTACAATAGCATGTAATGAAAAATGAAAAAAGAATTAAAAACTAACAAACAAACAACTAAATTTAAACAAATATATATCATATCAGATATATGTAACACTTCTCACTATTGTCTTTGTCCAACCTTGCAGATTCTTGCACTTAATGTTTAAAGACTTTATTCTTGTTCTTGACCGGTGCTGTTCTTGTAACTCTTTTCTCTGCAGACATGAAGATGAATCACCGTCGCTATCTGATTACTAAACACCGACTTCCCTGTTTTTCCATGCACAATTAATTTTACCATGTGCTTATATACATTTTAAAGGGTTTTAACAGTTTTACCTTTCACATTTATCTTTTAGCACTGTTTACATATATTTATAGGATTTTTCTCCATAAGGCCATGTGCAATTTTCAATTGTTTTAGTCAAAAAAATTGTGCATTTAATTGATTTCTCTATGGATGAGGTGCATTTTTGTGGTGACACTGGTGAGTTGCATGTGTTTTACCTATCCATCACAGAATTTAGCTGCATTCAGTGTTTTTTCTGTTTTCAGATTCAGAACAGGATTACAAACTGCAATGCCTTGTCAATGTCTTGAATGAAAACTACCAAACGAGTGACATGGTAGCTACTTAAGAACAGATTGCAAACTCTAAGCAAAGGGAGAGAACTGACAGCAATCCTATGAGCCATGCTGATGATGCAGACAAGAATATAAAAGTAATACATGAGTGTTCTCAACAGCAGAACTTTGGCCAAAATCTTTCATCCACAGCTAGTCTAAGGAAGAATCATTTTCCACTGCAGTTCAAAGTAATCTTACCCAGTCTGGAACAAAGACAATTCTTGGATCCAAGCTTGGAGAAAATGTTGCCGCTGAAAGTCACAAGATGCATTCATTAAGGGAAATGTTAAAGTTGTTGCAACAAAATCCAGATAAAGCAAACCAAGATGTAAACAAATATGCACATTTGACAGTGTTAGACTTTGCAGGGCAGTATGCCTTTTACACAACACACCAAATGTTCTTGACACAACGTGCTATTTACCTCTTGGTTTCAGATGCCAGTAGAGAGGTCAGTGATCTTGTAGAAGATGAGTGTTACTTTGACAGTGAGGGGATAATGCAGTGCCAAATTTATGGCAAGTTCTGGGCTGAGTCTACCTAATGAATAATGTACCACAACATGTGTTCTTTTTTGGTCCCAGATTTGCCACTGCTTTAGTGTTAGTATTGGCCTGTGATTGACTGGTTTCCTCTTAAACTAATTACTTATTAAAAATCATTTTTTCGTTCAGAACTCTTTAAAGATAGAATGTCACCCAACAACAGAATTTTATTTTACTCCACAATCTTTAAAATATAAGGATTCAGAAATATGTAACACCTACCTAATTAAAATAAGTCATGCATTTCCAATAATGGTTTTGGTTGAAGTTTATTTTGATCAAGTTCCTAATTAGGTCTTGTAAGTTAGGATTAAAAGTTGGTTTCTGTTGCCAGGACCTTTTCTTTTTAATTGGAATTGAGGCTTCACATAAAGGTTATTTCAGCTTTTGGGACTCTGTCATCTTTTATCTTGTTCTTACAGAGTGTCTAAAAATTGCAGAGCTCATAAATAACCAAACAAAAATACCAGTGACACTTAATTTGATTTTGTTTGACAAAAATAGCATGTAAACTTGACCTGGTCTAATTTAGGTCAGCTTAGTTAGGATATAGTTGATGGACTGAAGGGGTACTGGAGTACCAGCCAAGGAAAAAGAAATAATACAGATGAGAAGAATCACAGGACAAGAGAAAAATCTATCATACAAAGTCAGATGATGAAATAGGCCGTCACTTCACTTGGTCAAGTGAAAGACGAGTGATAGGGTTTGAATATTGAATTTCTTTTGAGAAATGACTATCTGTTATTGAATGGTAATAAATTGTTGTTTATTTGAATTTCAGCTTTTGTGTATTCAGTAATTTAACTGTCGACATCACTAACTTGGGGCTCGGAGCTTTGCATCTCTCTATCCCTAATAAAATTTCTAATAAAAATGAGCCAGAATGGGTCTTCTGTAATAATTAAATACAATACTGGAGCACGCCACCTGAACCTAAGGTAAACTAAGCCATCCTTGACAGTGGGCTTAATAGCATGTCGATAAATCTTAATATGCCCCACGCTAGTCCACAAGACCTTTACAGAACCATTAAAATTGTGTGGAATGATGATACCTTTAAAGGATCATAAATAATATATGGTGCTTTTAATTTATGCTTATTATATTTAATTTCCAATCCATGTCGTTTAAAAAAGTATATATTTATCGTGTTGCTCTTTGTCCTACCTAATCAAAAAGCAAATTTCTAGCTAGGGCGTAACAGACTTTTGATCCGGAAATCGGATTCCACCGGATAGTATGAACTTTCAATTAATCGGAGTCGGACAAGGCAGGAACGACCGATTCGGATAATACAATTAATAAAGTTGAATTTCTATAGCACCTTGTCTAACACTGCTTGTCATTCGATAGTGCGTTAATAAAGTTAAATAAGAAGTCAGAAAAGTCCAATATGGTCAACACAACCACGCTGTGAGACAATCTATTTGAACTGGCGGGTGAAAACCGGAAATGAAGCCGGATATGGTAAAGTACTAAGTAACATGCTAGACACCGCAAAACCAGATACCAGAAACCCGGAAACGGAAGATGAACTTTTTTAGAAAACAAATACGGATTTTGCATTTCCGATTAATTGAATCCTATCCGGAATCGGAAAAATTTCATGCCCAAAATCCGGAATCGGAAATCGATAGAAAAATGCTAATCGGTTATGCCCTATTTCTAGCCCATAGAAAAATAACTACTATTAGTAAAACCAAATCATTAAATGTTTACTAAGTTTGAGAGAATGAAACCAGACAGGAATACATTTCAGTTTTAAACAAATGATATGGCATGAAGACCTTTTAAAATTATACATGTATACAACTAATAACCAAACAGCAAACAAGTATGTCGAACATTGCTAAAAATAGATCAAACATAGATGACCTAGAATTGGCTAAAATGGACAGAATACATTATGACATAGAGTTTTCAGAATATTTAAAATAAACAATTTTTCAAAGCAACAATAGTGTTTTTCCTGAGTTAAGAAATAACTCACCTACATGGTAATCATTAGGAAAAGGAAAACCACTATTAAGCATAGGATGTATTATATAAGTAAATTAAATAGATGTTTTTGTTAATTTTTTTAAAGAATGTATTATTAAACTTTCTTTCCATGTGGCTTATACACATCACATTTTTATTAATAAATCATTCACACTTGGAAAATGATTTATTTGAATATCAATACCTTTATTTTTTGTTTGTTAAAATGTTGGTGTATGTATGCATGTGTGTAGGTAGGCAGATAGGTAGGTAGGCATGTATGTATGCATGCATGCATGCACACACACGTGTGTGTGTGTGTATTCATGTATGTATGTGTGTGTGTGGTCTTAAACCAAGTAACAAAGACACAAAACCAACCTTTTAGTCAAGTTATTTAATTCTCAGTTTTAGAGTGAGATTTCTAAGACGAACACACAATATTGTGAAAGAAATCCCAATAATCCTAAATGTTCCAAATAAATGAATGTTCCAAATCAAAACAAAGAGTCTTGAATGTATTGATGTACCAATAGTCTTGATGTAGCAGAATGATATACATGTAGTACAAAATGTTTTTGAATGAATTCATAATAATCACAAAATAGGGTCATTCCAGGTAATATACATGTTAATCATTGCGAAGAATGGTTTAAATTTTATGATTTCTCTAAAATCAAATCACAATTGGTTCCACAAAACTAATAGAGTACAGCATTATATCAAGACTAAAGGACATGAAAGGACAAGGATGTTCACTTCCAGGACTTCCAAAAATACCTTAGTTGTCAACAAGTTTACAAATATTATTGTGAAGTCAACATCGTATTTTTGTAACATCAATCTCTTTTTCAACAAGCTATAATATTTACTAAGGGGGTAGTGATGATGGAATACAATTGTTGGTGAAGGAGCAGTACTAATATACACTTGAACATGTTGCAAGCTAATATCGGAACCAAATATTCTTTCTCAACTGTGGAATAATTTATTTGATTCTTGTTTATTTTATATTGTATAAAGCATGCCGGATTAATCCTTTCGTGGGAAAAGAAAGATTGCTTTGGCTCACCGACTAAGGTTCTATGTTGAAACTATGGTAAATTCACTACCATATCAGTGTGATGTATCACATAGATGCCATACAAAAACATGATCATTTATCACTTGAACCAAAAAAGAGAAAATTTGGCTAGAAAATCATGTAAAGCCTATGGTGAATGCCAAGGCAATATGGGCTAGGGGGAGTGGTGTATACTGTGATAGTCAGGTACATTTAATAATTGTTACATGCATTCATTTAAAGGATTTAAAGTGTATGGATGTTCATTGGGTATAAAATTATTTATTGAATTAGCAAACATTGAATTTTGTACAAGTTTTCTGTTGCTTTTTTGTTTGCGTTTGATGTAGCATATGTACTTGTACTGAAGACTTGATTTCCTCTCCCTATCTTTTACTGTTCTCTGATCTCATTCTGCTATGAGCTGAAATACTGGATCAGACTGAGTAGAACAATTCCATGAGACTTGGTCAGTGGGAGTGTAAAGTTTCCTGTACCATACTCAGAGCTATGAGGGAATGAATGACATAATGCATCAAAATTTCTGCTCCATACTGATATTTTAGGTGCATTGGTAAAAATGATATTGTGCAAGCTCTCGCACTTATTTGTGTTTAGAAAGTGTGAAATTTTACTTAGCTTGACATCTAAGACAAAATTTCTTAGTAAATATTCAAGCTTTTTAATATAAGAAAGATTTAAATGTTTCCCATATGGCAGAAATTTTGAGTAATAGGATGCTAAATGGGCAAGTCAGTCACTCCAACTTTGGCCTTGTAGCAAGAAAGTGCCAACATCGCATTTAAATTTCTTGTGCCTGGGCCTCACTTTCTATGCCCTTGGCACTTTTCTGGACAGGCAGCCTGTTCTGCTTCCTGCAGATTGCAGTTTGTACATTTAACTGTTAAAAAGGCACACAGTCCTTGAGTTTTGCTTTTTTATACATTGGTGGATTATATCGCTTGCAATTTCCAGCTCAGTCATACATTATGCACAATGTTCCCAATATCCTAGTTAGTTTTGGTATGTTCATAATTACATTTCCATTGATGTTGACAACACGCTGCAACATGTGACCCAACAATTAAGTTTTCTTCATTTCTTTCTTTCTCCAATTCAGGGCAAAGCTTGGGTGCACTTTATTTGGGCCACAGGAAGATAGTGATTCTTCATATACATCAATTCTTGGGCGCTTTATTTGTGGAGATGTAGAACCAGATTGCAACCTGAATAGGTTGGTCACTCTTGGATACTCGTAATCCATAGTCCTATGGTTGACTGTGTTGTATGAACTCTTGTGGACAAATAGCTATTTTCTTAGCTCTTCCTTTAGCCATGTTTTCTTAGATAGTGGCTAATGTGGGTTGAGTGTAGTATTAGTGACATCATGGTTACCAGTTGTTCCTGGTTGTGATGGATCTTAGACAGTATGTAACATCATAATCAGGCTGGGGCTTGAAATTGTTGGAAAACACACCTACCCCCTTTTTTGGCATACAAGTCTGCATGTTTTGGTTTTATAATTAATTTTACCATATAAAGCAGTCAACATATTTGATTTTCATTGTAATCGATTATGTATGTAATCATCAATCACATTCCTGGTCCATGGAATGGTCTCACCAGGAGTTAATTCCCCTTGACTTTTCATTTCAATTCTTTGACATACAAGCATTAGTGCAGATTCAAATTAGCTTACTAGTGCCAGGGAAAAAAGTAATTATTTACAAACAAAATATATATTTATGTCTACTGTTATGAATTTATAGCATCAAGGACTTTTTTTCTTAATCCAATGCTGGACAATTTTTGCACTATTACCTCAAACTTTATGGAATTTTCCTCACTTTTCTCACTTGATTTACATGTATACATGACCCAAGTATAGTTTGCAACTTTGGAAATGATCTAAATACATTATTTGATGTTTGGATTGAAAAATAAAACACATACTTCATATGCATTTATTCTTGAATGTCTTTCTTTAATGTCAAAATAATAGCATTTCCCAGTGACGTTAAAATACAGTTTTGACGTCATGAAGCTACATTTAAGTTACTTCCGAGGGGTATAGTAAATTAACTATGTGTTTGTAATTTTGGAAGTAAATACCATGTATGATATATCAATATGTTTGAAATTGACTGCAGAATATGACAAGTTTTTCAATAAGTTGAAAATACATCTTCAGTGGTTCTTTAAGGTGGCGCTCTACAGTTTCGTACTTTGCATAGGGTTAGAATTTTAAAGAAAAATAATTTTCTGGGATTTCTTCACTGGTTATACTGGCAATATAATAAAGACTTTGTATATCTTAGGTGTTGGGAGAAGAACTTTCAATTCCCTTTATTTTGATGTATGATTGATGGGTGTACTTTAGGTTCTAGAGTATACAGCTTGGGCTAACATAAGATGTGCTCATGTAAACAAACTACTAGCTCCGCATGGTCATTTTCACTCCCTGGACTTCAGAGGTAAATTGTAGAAAAATGGTACGATAACTTTTTTTACTTTTCAGATATTTTGTAATTTGTTCATTGCACTTTCAGAAGCTGCTATTGCCTACTTCAGCAAAATTCGTTTTCCCTAGTTTAATAACTGCTAAAGTTAGTGTACTTTTGATTAATTCTGGCTAATTTTTCAAGCACAAGGGAGCATCCATTTTGTTGTACCATGCGCTTAGATCATTTACAATTTCCACAAGTGCAGTATCCAAAGAAATATCAGCCACATTACATCAAAGTAGCATTGAGATATGCCAACATATTCTCCATTGTGCATGTTACAAATGCAAACAACTTCACCTCACATACGTCACTATCTGAAAAGTACATATTAACTGGTGAGCGCCCCCTATGACCTTTAATTTATGAAACACCCTTCTGTAATAAGAAAATGTCAGAACATCTCGTTATGAAACTTCTTTAATTTTATATATTATGCTAATAATCAGAAATAATAATTGGCATTTTTAATTTAACAAATATAATTCCATCTTCTGTAATAATATACAAAGGAATAATAAACTGCCATAATGATTTTAATACAAATGATGATGTCAGTGTTTTGTATTAATCAGCATACAAAATGATATTTAAATACCAAAATTTATAACCTTCCTCTTTAACTCATCTGAAAGCCATCTACTCAAATTGTTAAAGTACGTGATTTAGAACTGATCTTGTTGAATTAAAACTATATTTATTCCTTAAATTGCATCAACTTCACAACTTTTAGTTTCTTGACTCGAAGCTAAACTGGTTTATTCCACACCTCAAATGCATGTCTTCCAGGGTTAATATAGAAGACCCACCTTTGCTCGTTATTGTCAGAAATTGAAGTAGTGATTGAGAGATGCAAAGCTCTGATCCCCTAGTCAGCGGTGCAAACTTTAAAATTAATGAATATAAAAATTGAA
This sequence comes from Unio delphinus, assembly GCA_029339505.1. Taxonomy (NCBI): domain Eukaryota; kingdom Metazoa; phylum Mollusca; class Bivalvia; order Unionida; family Unionidae; genus Unio; species Unio delphinus. The sequence continues at coordinate 542,450 of JAQISU010000370.1, forward strand.
ATTTTAAATAACAACAATTTAATCTAATTCAAACAGTAATATATTAAATACAATTAAGCTAATATCATATATATCCACTAAGTGACGGCCTTGTTCGTCCTTTGAATTAGTGTGTAATTTTCCTTTCTATCCCGAGTTCTACTCAATAATATTAAACTTAATGCATTTAGTCACTCTTGTATAGTGTCATTGGATGGTGGAGAGGTGCCATTGAATCACAGTGGTGTGAAATTTAATCATGGTGGTGTGGAACTGTTTCTTCAAAATATTCGTAATTGCTTCATAAGGGTTGGCACATAAGAAAACATAACCACTCCACAGCTCTTGTAAAATGGCGGATATCCCTATACACTGTATAATTGCTAAACAATACCTACAGCCCGTTCCTTAGCTCCCTTCACTCCTCATGTCTAATTGTTGGTTATAGAAGGTATTTCACCATTTTATGCTTTATGTTTAAAAAGAAGATAGGAAATGACAGGAAATTAGGACAATATTAATAAAATACACGTTTCAACGTCTTTCGTTTGCGTATGTTTAAGTATAAATCGTGGCAACATGCGCTTTGATCCTATAACCGACCAATAAGGCAGTCTGCATATGCAGGCACGTGTTGATATAAAGATTATATTGCAGCTCAATATTTGGTATTAACAAGCAAAATTATCATAATCTGTATAGGCGTAGGCTTTGTATAAGTTTTATATTGCAACCAACATTTGTTATTAACAAGCACGTATCTTCAAAGTTTGTCTTCAACTCCAATCAAGCAAAACTCTGCATCAATCCCTCACCCCTTCCCCCCGTGAAATAGCTTGGGTCTAGTCCTGTTTGAAGCTATTCCCCTTCCCCCACATTGTACTGGCCGTCGGTGATGCTTTAGTTGCATTCTCAAATGTTTACTAGATTTGTAATGGTGACATGTCTATGTGTCAACTATTAAATTTTTCATAGATTAATTTTCATCAATAATTGGATAGTTTATATTTGTGATGATAAAGAACTTACTGCCATTGACGACAAAGATTATCCACTACCAATAGAACAAATACACAGTAGTTACCAGTGAAACTAATTCACAGAGATAAAACTTGGATCAAAAAATGGGAGACGTTTCATTATTAAAGTAACGCAGATGCAACAGAAAGTGTAAATATTTTTTTAAATTCATAATTACTCGATTAATGCATTTAAATTACAATAAATATATTCCTTCATATTGGAAAGAGAATAAAAGATTTGAATGACCTACATGCACATGTTTCTCCATTGTTTTAATATTAATAAACTAACGTGCTGCTCGCCAATTCAATTATGCATAAATAACGACATTTTCTTTGAATGATGTATGCATTTCTGATAATGGTGCAAACAGGAGATAATTCAAACAATTTATCACATAACATAGAGATACATTGTAATGGCATCAATTTCGTGGTAGTTTAAGAAGTCTTCAAAGTGTAGTGTGATAAAGACAAGGTCGCTTTACCGAGGATATATTATAGGGTTCCTCATTATTATACACGGTCAAATTGCATATTTATATACATTTAATATGAATTACTGACCGCCATAAATATTCAGAATAAAGAATACAAAAGAACAAACCTAACCTGGCAACAAAATGGGGTCTATTGCACGAACAAATAATACTAACTCATTTAATAGCTTAGAAAAGCAATCTTTCACCAGCAGTCTTTCATGATTGAGAAAACGAGCAAACAGCGCCAAGTCAAGAAATTTGTAAAGCACATATACATGATCTTTCACTGAGGCCACTCTCCACAAAATAACGCCATGATGCTGTTACAGTTCTCACATTCAATTTAGATACCCAGTGAGAAAGTATCTGATAAATCGGTCCTAATTATTTATGGAATTATTTAACGACAAAAAGATAAAATTGCATGTACCAGGGGACTTATTATACGCTGTTTTGTCTTAAAATCTGGATTATCCCTTTCGAATAAATACAATACAATCATAATACTTTGTAATTAATGTTACAACACCCGATGACATCTGAAGTTACTGAATTACGTCATGTCAAGCAAAGTAGTAGTGACCGACAATTCAGAATAAGTATTGTAGCCATTTCACTGTGTATTTCGGTCTGTGTGTGTATTTAAACTCGGAACTTTATTTAAATTTTGAAAATAGTTTTTGTCTCCATCTTAAACAATGATTGTTGCCTGAATCAATGCTATACATCCTGGGAAAGACAAAGTCTATGTCACCACCTTTCAGATTTGTTGATTGGAATTATGACGTGACACTTCAAATCAAATATGATTAGTGTCACTAAAATGTATATTGTCTTCAAATAAACTTTTCTGATACGGTGGAAAACTAATTTTATTTTCATCATGTGATAAGCGTGGAGACTTCCTTTAAGGTTATCAAGTAAAACTGTATTTTATAATGTGATAAAAGTGGTATGTTCCTTTAAAACTAGCAAACGATTTCAAATATTTGGAGAGTTTAAAAATGTTTTCGAAATGAGCATTCGTCACATGGTCTTATGGACATGACAGAAATTCAGAAATATGTCAATCAACATTGACTCGTACGCTCTATATTTATCCACAAAGACCATGACATGGTTGATAGCTTGGAATGGTTTTAGATACAATACAACATTTTATTGATGTAAGTTGTTGTTTCTTCTTCCCCGACTAAGAACGTGTTTAGCCCGACACGTTAGGAAACTTTAATATTTGCTCTCTCTCTCTCTCTCTCTCTCTCTCTCTCTCTCCACAGTGGATACTTTGGTGTTAGTTCATTCCGTTGACTCAACTCGAGAGAAAGTCCTACTCCCGTTGTTACTTTACCTGACATAACAGAGGATACTTCTTTGAAATTAATTACTCTGGAATAATATCTAAGTCCTTGGGAAAAACATATTCCACAATTATCAAACGTGTAATAATTTTATTGAATAGTATGTTTCTACTCCTGTAAAGAACATAATAAATCTTCACCAGTTACCAAATTAATTTATTGGATTGCTACATAATTTATAGATAGTTTTAATATTATGACATTGCTTGTTTCCTAGGAACACTTAAATAAGTATTGTACTTGGCTTCCTCATATACTGCACCTCACTCAGCAACAGTAACAGACATGCCCTCAGACGTCAAGCGGTTTCGTGGATTTTAAACTTGTGACGACTGGAATGGGATACGTTCATTTAGTCTTTGGGTTTTTAATTATTTGTAAGGGCCAGTTTTATTTATACATACAGGATGCTCGACTTATCTGAACTTCTCGTGCTCTTTAGTCTTGATTGTGTTCTAAGACTTACTGTATATAACTCCAACATATAAGTATAACGATACAAATTGTTATCTGTGACAGTGTGTGACATGCATTCTTAAGTAGAATAGGAAATGTATAAGTATAACGATACAAATTGTTCTCTGTGACAGTGTGTGACATGCATTCTTAAGTAGAATAGGAAGTATATAAGTATAACGATACAAATTGTTCTGTGTGACAGTGTGTGACATGCATTCTTAAGTAGAATAGGAAGTATATAAGTATAACGATACTAATTGTTATCTGTGACAGTGTGTGACATGCATTCTTAAGTAGAATAGGAAGTATATTTATTTCACAAAACATTAGACTTGAGGTATATGGAGAAACAAAAATTATAATCGTGATACCTATACGGAAGAACAGCTTCTCATTGTATCCATATAAACGCATACATGTGGGCGGCATTTGTGAACTATACTAGTTTGATGTAGGAAATCATATTGATGCTAAACATTTTCGGTCAATTATTGACAGTCTTTTAAGAAGAGCATGTATTAAATATTAAAGAATAGAACAAGTTGACATTGGATGGGGGCTTTGTAACTATACTTATAAAAATATAGACTCATGGCGTTACGTCTGGGTAATCAGCTCTAAGATTAGCATACATGCAACAAAATTAGCTAAGGACAGATAAAGTAGTTGAATTTGGCCAAATATTGACTATTTTACCTGTAAAGGATGACAGATCATGCAGAAAAAGAAACAAGTATCTTGTTAGTGTCATGAATGTCATGAACCGGGAGAACACTCTAGGTTCACCTGTAGATATAGCATTTGTATCATAGATAATATTCTCGTATGAGTACTTTTATGTATTTTATTAAATATATGATATTCCTTTCCACTTTGATTTAATTGTCCTGCTCTATTTGTCCAGTTTTGTACACTTTCATTTGCAATTGTTCATGCAGTGTCTTTAGTAAAGTTATCTTTCATTCCTTCTTGCTGAAGTAGCAGGGAATATCAACAGGCAATAGAAGTTTATTTAAATCAGCATTTCTCATTGACATTTGTATCAGCCCAAGTTGAGTCTACAAATGGCGTTTCCTTAATTATATTTATTTATGTCCATCTGTCCTTGTTCCATATTAGGTCCAACATTACTGAGTGATAACCACTTCAGTCACAACGCCCTCTCATTCTATTCTAGTCCACACTTTCTTTAAACTTTGCATCCCATCGCTAGAATCCAGAATGGCATGGGATCATATCTGCAATTCACGAACTCACGTGCCCACAAAAATTAGCGTTTGCGCCTTAACACCAGTTGGGTGTCCACATAGGATGGAGGAGGTGGCGGATTTGAACCCCGGTCCATTCATAACAAAGAGTTATACAAATTGTGTCCTGAAGCTGCTTGGATTGTCACTCAACATTAATAGGTCATTGTTAATACTGGGAAACCGGATGTTAGGATAATGTGACTGGGTGGGACATGATGTTATCTATATGTGGTATGATTCATCAGCGCTACTTATGACCATAGACTGTCACAGCGCAGACATCGTTTGGCTAAACTTGTTAAGCTACGTTAAAACATCCAAAGGTAAACTTGTTAACCCTACGTTAAAAATCCAAATAAAACACACATACAAACAGGATAAATGATTTTTCTTATTAAAGTAAATCGATGTGAATGTTAGAAGCTATATACCAGCTTGAAGGTAAACAACCCCATCGAAAGACAACAAATTGATTGGGATGTGCCCCTTTATATGTATTATCATTGGAGCTGTTGTGCCTGACGGCTAGAGCTACTAGAAGTCTTTCATATCTTTGGGAACATAAAAGGATTTGGGCAAGAGAGGTGGACAGCGGTAAGAGGTGTGCGTGATGTATGAACACCATCGACTACGACCACTCAGCTGCCTAGAGACGCGTGTAAAGTTTATGCTTTGTATGAATATTCATATTGAATGTGTTTAAATGTAGAAATAATAAAAAAAAAGTCCGTGATGGTGTCTGTCATGACCTTGGATTTAGATTGAGACCTCCTATTATTGAATAGTTTTTCATCTGTATGGTACCTGATACCGACTCCAGACTCTCCGTCTCTAAAAGCATTAGTCAGCATGGCGGAGAACAATAGACTGAACAGTGTCAGTGCTAGAACACAACACTGCTTGACGCCATTGATTACTGGGAATGGTTCAGATATCTTTCCATTGGCCTGGACTCTTGCCTGCATACCATAGTGGAAATGCTGCACCATGGATATTACACTTTCTTGGGTTATTAATACTTGGCCTTAGCTTTCTACAAGCTTTCTCTGCTGACAGTATCAAAGGTGTTTCACAAGTCGATGTAGACGGAGAAAAGGTAGGCATTTTGCTTTTAACATTTGTTTAAATAACCAAAGCATACATCTCATGTTTCTGTGACATTGACCTTCTAATTAAAGGGTCAAGCTAGTGCATAGTATAATGACTCATCCATAATGTCGTTCACATTACACAAAAAATTAATGTTTCAGCAAAACCTTTAAATAACATTTCTATGACTAGGGCCTTAAAACTGGTGGCGGATATTATCTTATAATTAGTTTTCATGGATTCATATTAGTTGAACCAATGACTATAATAATCTATGTAGGTGTTAGGAAATATTTGGAAATGAAATAATTTACATTTAAGGTTTTAGCGCATTAAATATATCATTATTCACAGACGAGACAGGTGCTCTACGTTAATTAACTCGCTATTCACCTTTGAGACATGTACTTTGCACTAAAAAACTTATTATCCATATACGAATCAAGCATGAAATAATTTACTATTCAATAGGAAGACAAGTGTGTTGCATGATATAGCTCAGTTATTACAGAATAGCATTAAATATATTATATTTGTTTCACAAAACTATCCGGGTAACAAAACTTAAAAATAAGTGTTTTAGAATAAAGAGTTGTGAAATCCATTTGTAACACTGAATTTTATTATTAATATATTTGTTACAGGCTGTATTGAAAGTATGTCGTTAAAAGATTAAGAAAGTCGCATATATAGAATATATTGTAAGCAGGTCAAGACCTGTATGAAAAGTAGCATATTAAACAAGTAGGCCATGAAAACAATAAGTAAATTGAACATTCAAAATTCTTCAAAATATAAGAAATATTGTAATTCACTATGTTGAAACAAACTAAATCTATATTGAAACAAACTACATGAATATCTACAATATGATACTTTGAAGGTGATTATCATACAGAAAGTGATTTTTAACTTAATTTACAATCTTTTCAATTTTATTATTATTATTATTATTATTATTATTATTATTATTATTATTATTATTATTGATGTTGTTGTTAGATTCTGATTAAGATTCTTAACGTAACTTTAACACATTTTCAGCCATATCGCTACGATGTTTGCAGTGTCGTAGTTTATAGTGATGTCTAGCACTGGAACATCATGCCGCAGATGTCCCACCCAGTCACATCATTCTGAAACCAGGCCGAACAGTCCTAACACTGACTTCGTATTGTTGTGCGACTAGATAGGCAGCTTTTAGTACCGATTATGTAAGTCTTTGGTATCACTAGGTCGGGGTACGAACCTACAACATCCCGCTTCTGACGTGGGCTCTCTAACAAGTAGGCCACCAGAGTATGTTAGTTATTATTATTATTATTAGTAGTAGTAGTAGTAATATTATTATTATTAGCAATATTATTATTATTAGTATAGTCATCTTAATCGAAGATGTTCAAAATGTTTTTCTTTTCTATTGTTCTTATTTATCCTTTCTTGTCCATTTATCTTCCCCGGTCATCCAGTTTTATTAGTTGTGAACTATGGTTGGATCATTTGATTATGTGTGCGTCACTAATAATAACTTTTCATTCCTTCATCTGTTTAGTTAATTGCATATAATGCCTGTAACGCGTTTGCTTTATTGTGTCGCTAAAAGTTAACGGGAAATAAGCCAGACTTCAAAATAATCAAATGTTTTTTTCTCTTCATTTTATATGCTTGAAATGTATTATTAATTAAATATGTATATGCATGCATGTATGTATGTATGTATGTATGTATGTATGTATGTATGTATGTATGTATGTATGTATGTATGTGTGTATGTACGTATGTATTGAACCTCGTCGACCGGAAGTGAGTACAAATTCTAGAAGCAGTGTGCAATTCGTTCTGTACCATATTCAGACGTACGGCTGGTCTGGTTCACTGCTTAACACACTTCCTGCGTTGCACCGAGCACCGACACCATATTGTCACATGATCAAAACGAATGACCTTATATAGAGAGATGTAGTTAATCTAAGAGCGGAATATTTTATTCCGTTAATATTCTCATTCTAAGTGACACAATGAAGACTTTACTAGTAAATTTTGATTTGAACTATAGCAGTCGTTAGCTTGTGTTCAAGGTTAAGCACCAATTAGATCATATTATAATTTTTACAAACACTTTTACTAGTAGGCGAAGATGAAGGAATTGTGTACGCACAACGATATTTTGTTATATTGCACTTTTTACACATCATTATCACAAAACGTCTTTTTCCAGTCGATTCCTTGATGAATTTGAGGTGATATAGGACAGGTTAAATATAGTCAAATATTTATGCGAAAATATCACCCCTCTTTCACGATTGGGTGAGGGTCACGCTTGTTTCGCACATATTGCACACTTCACTCCAAATTTGCTAAAATAATCTGGTTGCAATAAAAACTTTTATCAATTTTACATCTATATTGATATCTTGGTTTTACATGACACCTCAGACATTACCAAATATCAGTATTGAAATAGCAGCCCTATTCCACGAGGGGATGATTGCGAAATTATTTGGTTCAATATTGTGCATTCGTACTGCATCATGTGATCTGCATCGTGCAATTTGTAAAGGATTACATTTGCAATTAAATCATTGACAACTTTTACATCAGATTTGATTGAAGTTGACAAATGACAAGATTTGTTTGCCAAAGTATTAAGACCTAATGAAATCGATTGTATGAAGTAAGCGGGAAGGGGCGTCGAGTGGTAATTTCTAGTTAATCTATGTTTGTTTTTTCTTCTAGTTAAACACTATTCTACGAGGGGGTAAATGTAATAACAAGAACAATAAGAGTAATAATGAGGATTTTGTATAGCGCGTAATTTTAGAAGCTTTAAGCGCTTTACAAAATCCATAATTATTTGACTACAAAAAAAAACTAAACAAAAACAAACAAACACCATGAAATTAGAAAACACGAAACATTCTCACAAATATTTAATTTAGGAAACATGTTTTGGTCATTAAGTTTTTAAGTGGGTTTTAAGTGCACTTTTCAAAGGGATCACTGTGCCTTTCTGCTTCATTTCAATGGGAAATTCGTTTTTCTTTGCTGGGCCCTGGTATGCAAAAGAATGTTGTCCATATGACTTTGTTTTCTTAGCGGGAATATTGAGAATACGATTGTCTGAGGAGGAGCGTAAGTATCTTGCTGGTGTATACACATAGGTGAGGCCAGAAAGCTATGTTGGGCTGTGGTCCGTCAGTGAGACGTATCACAAAGTACACTTTTGGTTTTGATTCTGGATCAAATGGATATCCTGCGTAGAGTACAGAACAGAGGGGAGGTTTGCTCTGATCGTGGCAATAAGAGGATCAAATCAAAATTAAAATCTGTCTGTTATTGTAAAGTTAGGCATACTTATTGTTTATCAGAATTGACAGCATATCTTCAATATTATATTAAAACATTAAAACAAAGCTTTCGTTATATATTTGAGAAACCAGTGAATTTAAATTGTGTCATATTCATGTTAACTGATCATAATACGTAATCTCTTAATAAAGAAGGAAACAATAATGGCAGGTAGAAATACGCCACTACATGCATGTTGACAGGGGACACATTTGCATTAGCTTTTAACCTTGTGTGTTAATTAGTTTGTCTCTTTTTATCTTACCTTTTCATCAGCTTTTGCCCTTGTTTGTTAATTAGTTTGACTCTTTTTATCTTACCTTTTCATCAGCTTTTACCCTTGTTTGTTAATTAGTTTGACTCTTTTTATCTTACCTTTTCATCAGCTTTTACCCTTGTGTGTTAATTAGTTTGTCTCTTTTTATCTTACCTTTTCATCAGCTTTTACCCTTGTTTGCTAATTAGTATGACCCGTTTTATCTTACATTTTTGATGTTATAATAATTTGTATGTTATAAAATCAGTAATTTGTAAGAGATCTGTTTTATTTGAAGTCATCATGATCAAAATTTAACTAAATGCAGGATCATAGCTCGATGTTGTTTATATTTTTAAGTCTAATAAATACAAATAAATCATTTTATTAACGTTTGATTCATTAATAAAGTTAAAATACGTATTAAACAAATAAACTTACATAACAAAAAGTGTGAAATAATTTATGCCAAAATGCATTTTTTTAATAGAGATATGGATAGAATCAAATCAAATCCATAATTTAAATTAAAGGGTGGTGTTTTGTCAACGTGGCAATAGTTGCAAGGAAATACTAAATATTAATAATTTTAATTATCTCAAAATTGATGACGCAGGATGCAGGATTCCAATAGTCCATATTTAACTTCCAAAATAGCAGTTGTAATAAAAAGACAAAACTAACAACAAACACACACATATATTTTCTGTATTGTATGCAATATTACGACTCAAATATTACATAAAATACGAACATAAGCATATAATTCGTACAATATTGTATTCAACATGCTGACACGCACAACAAACAATATCATTTTTTTCAAAATAGTTTTATGTGTTTATGCGTGAAATATAACTATGAATAGTGTGTCGATTTTTATAAAGGTTTTTGGTTTGGGAAAATCATTTACAAATTCCTGATCGAATCCCTTCTTAATAGTCACAAAGACACACCAATTTTTAATGAATGTCGGAACCCTGCATAGCCAGTGGAACGGAAAGTACCTAATTGATATCCTACAATGTAAAACTTCTCTCCCAGACGAGATGATGCACTTGTCTTTGTCTAAACATGCCCTGACTGGCTCCAGGGAGAAATTATTTCGTCGCAAAATAATTTTCCTTTCCGGGAATAACACAAAATGTAATTCCAAAGCAGTAACACACACAATACAATATCAATATTGTACAACATTTGCAACTGCTATAGGTGATGATATCTGTTTCAAAAAGGAAAATTTTTGTCTTGCAGCAAATTAAGTCTATTGATATGAGAGACGACTCAAATGTTTTCGGAGGGCGTTCCTTGACTATAAATTCTGGCATATCGCGAGAAGATTATTCTTCAACATATATTTGGTGGCAAATCAAATACGACATTATTTGTCCATACCTATTTTATTGCAAGATAAATTTCATAAAATCGACGATATATTACACGCAATACAATTCGTGCCATGTCCAGTGGTCTTGTTTTGCAGGGATGTTTCGGTGGAATTGAAAACTACTTCTAAACCGCATGAACTAATATCGATAGAGACTTTTCAGAAGATAATTAGAAGACAATACCATGATGGTATGAATTTAAAATAGAATAGTTGGAAAGCTTCCCATCATAGCAATACGTGACCTTGAAAGACTAGTAACTCGACAATAATACGCATGAACTATATATGCCTTTATGTAAATAAATGGAGACATACGTACCACTCTTTCATACCAGGGGTATATATCCATAGCAAGGTTATAGTAAATATAATGGCTGGACATAGGTACCATTCTTTAGTATTAGGATTATAAGAGTAAATAAATGGTGGGATATAAGTACAACTATTTCATACTAAGGGTCTATAGTAATTTAATGATTTGACATAGGTACCATTCGTCCATACTATTTTTCTTAGAGTTTTTTCTCCAATTTGTATTGTAGCTTGATGCAGTGTAAGGCAAATCTAGTTAGTGCAACTAGTTGAGTTTTTGGTAGATTTCCGATAAATCGGTAAGTAATAAACAGAAGATGATCACACATATGTGTTCTGCTGCTATTGCTACATTGGTTAGTCATTTCATTCATTGATTTATACTTTTAACTCGATTGCTTCCAATCAATCCTATCATAATAGCATCACCTTTTTATCGCTTCAAACCGAATGAAATTTAAACATTAACACGGCATCCTCATTTGTGGAGGCGAGTACATAACGTTCACACAGCAAGAGTAATGTAATTCACATTGTACTGTTTTGCATGCTATGGGCTATTCGATAATTTTCATTAACTTTAAAAAGTAAGGACATATTTCTCCTCCTCTACCATTTCTCTGGATTTAGGTGAAGCAGATATTGCGTTCATTGGATGCAGACTATATATTTATCTTCTAGCATCGAACCTTTCAATGAAAATATTGTCTACGAGCATTAAAAAAATGATAGTGAGCACGCTGCTTGTTAACACTTGAATTTTGGTCTAACACGCGTAGAAGATGACAATATAAGGAACTGCTTGGATACAACCGAGTTAGAAATAATACATTGATGAATAAAATGAATACACAATTGACATCCATGAAACACTACCCAGCAGACCAATGGTCACCATGAAATTATATTCCCGTTCACCTTGGGGATTTCGTCGTTGGTTTTGCATATTTTAACATTTATTTGGCACTACATAACCTTTATTGTACTGACATGTCATATATATCCTATACATATATACATACCTTTAACAACGTTATGTTGTCACTTTCGCACACTCGTCCTGTTACATTGCGTTAGTACATCTACGGCATTGTCTATAGTAATATCTTCTTTAGAGATTGAAATGAAGTTACCAAAATATGCACAATTCTCCAACGGCAGCCTGGTGTAATATTTCGAACCGGAATTGAATCCATTGATCACGCATGTTTAATCAGATTGGTCAAAATTGCATGCGTTAGTAAAAAACGTATGTTCGCTGTGAATGACACATGAATTGACAGCCGTAACCAGGGTTGTTACCTGTAGTGAGGTTATGACGTTAGATGTTTATGATTTTCATCTTGCGCATCGTGACGTAATGTGTATAGTTATTCTTCACGCTATCACTCGTTCCAACAAAGACATTCCTCACATTTTCCCTTGCTTTTGTTTTCAATTTCCTTATAATGAGGATTAGTGTTCATTCTATCACTCGTACTTTATTATCTCAGAATTTTACTCCCATTGATTATGGCATAAAGAAGGAAACAAAAAAAATAACATACACTAATAATATCTTTAAAATACCAGCTCCTAAACAAAGAATGCATACAACCACTAATTAATACTAATTATAATTGTTTCTACTACTGCAAAAAGCGTTATCATCATCGGCAGCTGCGTTACCACCAGTACTACATAATAATAATAATAATAATAATAATAATAATAATAATAATAATAATAATATAAATGATTCTTCTTCTTCTTCTTCTTCTTCTTCTTCTTCTTCTTCTTCTTATTATTATTATTATTATTATTGTTGTTGTTGTTGTTGTTGTTTGGATAAATAGAAAATTACCTTTTATACAGTACTTGCGTAGCGTGAAAATGGGATTCTCCATATATTAAGCACCCACCCTCCCTCTCTCTCTCTCTCTCTCTCTCTCTCTCTCTCTCTCTCTCTCTCTCTCTCTCTCTCTCTCTCTCTCTCTGTGGTTCGATATAGTCAGATATTGTTTTGATTTCACAACGAACAGCGCAGGCTCTTGTTCACTGTTAGATTTATGGTTATGCAATTTTATATGTGTATTCACTTTTATTATACCACCTGCAGCAGGTAATTTGTTTTTGTAATGACCCGCTTTTATCGTTGTACCGACCATGCTGAGTTGGTTGGAGTTTGTTATCTAAATGCCAAGTAAGTGTGACATATCATTCAACACAACTTCAGGTTAATTAATTCATACCTTCAAATTTGTATTCAATTATAAGCTTAAGAGAAGAAATAAGAAACATGTCACTGCACTCGTCAATTTTGTTATTCTATCAGACTGATTCAAATGTGTGTTGGACTTTTGTGGGGGAACAAAATCTTATTTCTTCACTTTAAATTTATAGAGGATGTTAGGTACGGTTTGCAAATATATGTTTCAATCAGATGTTAAATAATTAATGTGTTTTAAACGAGAGTGGGATTGAGCTTGAGATGGCATCCTAGCAATGAAATGCGAAATAAATATCTTGAAAACATTTGAAATAAAATAGGTTGGAACACGATAACTATTTGATTGTAAAACCAATCCCTTAGTAGTAATTTCTTTGATTAGGATGTTTAACGTAGCTTCAACAATTTTTCAGTCATATTGAAATAATAAATATTTGACAAGCAAAAATTTAATGCATTTGCTTAATTATGATGTAGCGAATATGCAACTATGTACTTATTCGAAGAATTTAGTCACACTTCCAGTAACTGGACAAGCCAGTAAGGTAAGTAAATGGTCTCATAATATATCCAGAGATACCTTTCTCCGTTACATAAGCTCTAGTCCTTAATCTCAACCCATGTTCATATCTTGAGAGTTACTCTTCTCCCGTACATAAGATGTAGCCTTAAATCTCACCCTATGCTAATATCTCGTGACATACTCTTCTCCCTTACATAAGATATGGTCCTAAATCTCAACTCATGTTAATATCTTGAGACCAACTGTTCTCTCTTACATAATATGTAGTCCTAATTCTCACCCATGTTAAAATCTCGAGACCAACATTTCTCCCTTACATTAAATGTAGTCCTAAATCTCATCCCATGTTTATATCTCGAGCGAAACTCTTCTCGCATACATAACATGTAGTCGTAAATCTCACCCCGTGTTAATATCTCGAGAGATACTCTTCTCCCGTACATAAGATATAGTAATAAATCTCACCTCATGTTAATATCTCGATAGATGATTTTATCTCTTACATACGATGTAGTCCTAAACCTCACTAAATGATAATATATCGAGAGATTTTCTGATCCGTTAAATAAGATACAAGTCATAAATCTCCCCTCCCTCATGTTATTATCTCAAGCGACACTCTTCTCCCTTACATAAGATGTCAAATCTAACCGCATGTTAATATATCGAGACCATCTTTTCTCCCTTACACAAGATGTAGTCCTAAATCACCCCCATGATAATATATCGAGAGATTTTCTTATCCCTTACATACTATATAGTCCTAAATCTCACCCCATGTTGATATCTCGTGAGATACTCTTCTCCCTTACATAAGATTTAGTCCTAAATCTCACCCCCATGTTGATATCTCGTGAGATACTCTTCTCCCTTACATAAGATTTAGTCCTAAATCTCACCCCCATGTCAAGTATTTGCAATTTAAATTCTGTTTTGCAGTCAGACCTACCACTATATTAGAGATTCGTATAAATGTGGATGGTTAGTGAGTAACCTTACGTACTCTTGACCAATACATGAAAATATAATCTTGTTTCTTTAGATCGTATATAAGCCTTCATCTTAAGCGATTCAACACACACTGCCAATTTCACTATGAAGTTCAATTTGATTGGCCAAAAATAAGTAATCGTCTATCAATGTTTACAATTCTACACCTGATATCTTTCATGTCGTATCATGGACATGTCCTGGTGATAAATACGTATCTCGTCAAGCTCCAAAATATTATAAAATAACCTATACTTAAGACCGGTAGAATATGTCGCACAATTTCGAAGTATAATTATATATAGTCATTCAGATCTCCGAGCATGTTCATATGAATGTGATACATATCATTAGGCATAGAGTGGTAATGGTCATTGTAAATGGTGTTTGTTGTGTTTTAATCGTGGAATGATAAGAAAATCTTCCCTTGGTTGGTGTGGATCTTTCATGGAATCAGTCGAAAAGATCCATCTATTCGTATGCGATTCCTATTCCAAACACGATGGTCTCATACTCTAAGACTATTTTCAGTACCGCAATGCCAATTTTAGCTTTTAATGGTCTAGTTAAGTATATAGATATATATACATACAAAATATATTATACGAGTTCCATGTGCTATACATATTTAATTTATTCATGATTTTAAGTCTTACATTTATTAGTTAAGGAACTTTTGCATAATTCTTTATACACAACAGAATCGGGAGTTTGCTTTCAACGATCGTCTGTGAAGTCATTGATTTCAAAATATTCTGATAAAATCCCTTCGAATGAACATAAGTTGTTGCATGGAGGTGTGTCTCGTGGTAAGTTATATTTTGGTTTGTTTGAGACAGTATGATAGAGGTAAGTATAATAAACAAATAATAAAACTCAAGATTAAAATTAAAACAAGACAAGGACAAACAAAATATCAAGACTGTAACGGAAGCAAATTTTGTAGTGTTTTATTTAGAACTAATATCACAATGTACGCTGAAATTAATATACTTTATTATCGGTTGACATAAAAATAAATGAAGGGTTGCACCAAAGACGTAATGCTAACAAAAGTTTCTCTACTAATATTTGCTGAAACTCGACTGCATTTTCTTCCCAGTGTAGGTGTGCGCTATTTCAAATGGTTAAAGTTTGGATGCTTTTCCTCGTTATTAAATCTAATTACCAGAGCACACTGACAATATTTCTAAATTGTTTAAATTGCCGATCTGCCGTCAAATACGTTACACTTATTAAAACCACATCAAATCAATACTTCTCAAAATCTGTTTCACCAAATATAATCAAATTTGACATAAAATATCATAGAATGAATCTTCAGAGTTTACACAGAAGATACCGAAGCACCGTAAGTAATGCCGCAGTTACACAAATGAAACACTACTGCTATAAAAATAGAAGATACATTTTGGGGTTGGGTGACGTCACTGGTGATGTTATCTCGCCACCTCTTTCTTATTAATTTGTGTATGTGATCATTAGATGAGTTTATGTTTTCCTTTCACATATAACGATTTTACTAATATGAATTCTGTGTGGTCATTGAACTGGTCAATTATCATTTTACATACCACGATTGTACTTATACAAATTATGTGTTCATTGGATGAGAATATGTCTTTCCTTATAGTAGAACATTTTCATTATGTGAATGTATGTGTCTGCACTTATGACACTTTCTTAGATTGAGACAATTTTGTGTGTTCGTTGGGCAATCCTGATTTATCCAGATCCCCATTTCGACTTAAAGTAGTAATCGCAATAAGTTCAAGGGACACAACTCTGTTTTGTACTGGAAATAATTGCGGTACATGATGTCTCCCTTATTTATATAAATCATAGTAACTCTAATTTGCAAGAACTTCAAGTACTAAAGTCGTCATCATCTTAAGAATCTTACTCTATCAATCATATTGGCCGTCATGAATAGCATCTCTTACGCTGATGAAGGCCTTAAACTAAGAACACAGACTCCTATAAAGGAATGATAAACGAAGAATTACACAAGTCGACAAGATATAAACATTGGAGATATTTTTAACATCAGCCACTGCAGGCAAGTATAAAAATCGACTGTACAAGACAAATACTCGAAATATCAAATCCTATGTCAAGTTTATACCTTCACTACCCTTATGTATTTTCGTACTTCTCGATAATTGCTGATTATTCGATTTATAGATGGTTTGTTTTAAATAAATTTACAACTTGATTGAATCTGCAAAATATGTATAGAGAAGTCTAACTGTGTCATGTTTTTGGTCCAGCTTATTGCAGAAGGTGTTTTAACAAAGTGACAGTAATGTCTGGAGTTGTTATAAAGGTGTCATACGAAAAGCGACAGTGAAAACAGAAACCCTCAGCATAAATATAAATTGATTATGGCGGCTCTCAATTCCTAATGCGCATAGATATGATACAATTTTTTGACTGAATATATTTAATGACAATCCAGAATAATGACTTTTTTAATGTTTGTTTGATTTGGATTTGTACGTAGCTTTAATAATTTGTCAGTCTTATCTCTACGATGTCTGCAGAGAGGCAGTTTATAGTGGTGTCTAGCACTGGGGCATTATGCCGCAGACATGTAGCATGATGTGCCACCCAGTCACATTATGCTGACACCAGGCCGAAAGGTCCTAACACCAACCTCTTAATGCTGAGCTCCTAGCGAGACATTTTTATAAGTCTTTGGTACGAATCTGCCGGGATTATAATCTGCAACTTCACGCATCCGAGGCATACGCTCTAACCTGTAGGCCACCTGAGTGGTCAACACTTACACTAAAAATACGTTACTATTGGGATAAACAACGCCACAAACATCAAACGTCACGATGTAGCTAAAGGCAACGTATATGGTTGCCATTGTAACGTTGTATGTGTCATTCACAGCGGCAAACAGGCATATATCTTATGCTCGGATAAATGTTGTTGATTGTATTGAACATCACAAATAGATGCCTTCATACATTACGATATAATGGACTAATTTCATTACTATGTCTTATTTGAAATATTGTGCATTTATATATTAATAAAATTATGTGATAAGATATTCTATTATATCTTAGTACGAATTGAGTGATTACAATATTTCCCTGCATGTGCTCACCCTGAAACACCATGGACCCAGGTATTTTGTCCCATAAATCATCAGAAACAACAGACCCAATATTCCCACGAGAACGTCTCTGTGACCAGGCCATTGATTAATAAAGCATATGTCTGATATAATATTTAGATTTAGAGATTGTGTTAGTGATATGTCATGGATTAAGAGATTGTTTAAGCGACTGGCCGTATCTTAATAGATTACCGTTAAGTGATAGGCCGTAGCTTAATAGATTACCGTTAAGAAATAGGCCGTAGCTTAATAGATTACCGTTAAGACATAGGCCGTAGCTTAATAAAATACCTGACAGAGCTAGTCCGTAGTTTCAGATAAAATCTGTCAGCGATAGGCCGTAACTTTTAAGAATACCGGTCAGAGATAGGCCGTAGTTTGAATGAATACCTGTCAGAGATTTAGAAAATGTGTAAGAGATAGGCCGTAGATTTAGATAAAGTGCCAGCAAACGTGTGTCATAGACATACCGTGGATTGAGAGAATGTGTCTTTGAGATAAATCTTAGATTAATAGAATTTATATCTCAGATACGTAATAGTTCAATATAATGTATGCCTTAGACATATATTAAGAAATAGGCCATATATTAAATCCTGTGTCAGAGACAAGACATAGATTACGAGAATGAAGATCAGAATGGGCTGATGATTAAGACAACGTGTGTTAGAGATAGGCTGTAGATAGGAGATTGTATATTAGAGATGTGCTGTAGATAAGGGAATGTGTATTAGAGATGGGCTGTAGATTAATATAATATATCAGAGAACAAATTTTAAAGACCTAATAATGTTTCATATCTTCATTATTTTCAGCATGTGTTATTTTTTCTCATTTCATGGTGTTTGTGTCTTTGTAATCATGCCATATATATTTAAATTTTTTTTGTTATAGGTATTTTCTAGTTTTCTAATGTTGAAAAGCACATAGGGCTTCTAGAGACTAGGCGCTATACAAAGTTCTCATTATTATTATTGTTATTATTAGTAATGTAGGTCGTAGATTAAAATAATGGGTCTCAGAGATACGCCGTAAATTAAGAGAAGTTATGTACGAGAGGGACCGTAGATTAAGAAATTGTGTCTCAGAGATACGCCGTAGATTAAGGGAAGTGATGTCAGAGATAGATTGTGAATTAAAACAAGGTGTCAGAGAGTGTCTGTATATTAAATGTTGTGTATATCTGTATTATCGTTGACTTATGTCCATAATTAGTGTATAAGGGTAATTTTTGTACAATATTTGAAATAGTTGTATTGTGTTATAAATTGTTATATTAACATTGTTTGCGTATGATTTAATCATTCCTATCTTAAAATTTATAGTGGTGTTCAGTCAGTCGTGTTCAGTTAACATTTGAAAGGATTTATTAATTGACATTATTCATTGGAGTTAAAAGGTGGTCATTGCTACTTCTCGATTAAACCGCTATTTCGGGGTTTATTGTGAACTCATTTAAGGAGTTTCTTGAGATTTATCAAGATTACTAGCACATCAAACCAATCAGGTTATGGGTACATCTGCACATTTAAGGTTTTAATTAATTCGGAAAACCACTCAAATGTAATCGGAATAATTGCTACCTTTCGACTTATGATAGAACTTTAAGAACTATTTTGGATTTAATTAACAATAATGTAATTTTTGTTCTCATTAAATTTTGAGGTTTTCTTTTCTCTATGCAAATAAATTATTTGCTGCAATTTACTAAAAGTTTTAGTTTCCTCTGTTTTCTGCCATTTAGTTTAAGACCATAAAGTCGTAACAGAAAATGGGGGTCACTCATCCGCAGTATTAATTTACCCAATATGATTTTTACAGCCGAAAATCCCTCTTTAGAACAAAGGAAAAGTTAAACTTACTCATTACTCCATGAGGTCTCCTTGATATTCTGATGAAGTGGGAAATCTATACTACTTGATTTGGACGAGGTATGAAACGCAGACTAAAATTTAGAGTTCATCTGTTTATTATCGGTCACAAAATCTTATGGTAGTAACACATATCTAGACAAATATCACGTGTCAGTTCTAAATAATAACTCGTTATGGTGTCATTGTACTTTTGGACAAACATGCCAAGCTTACGTCAAAGTTTATTATGCTAAAAGCTGACAAAAAATAATATCAAAGAATTTATGTTCAGATTTGATGTTAAAACTAGTGTTTAGCGATAGACTTAGAAACATTGGCTATATATAATTAAATGCATGTGGGTAACAAGAAATACCCTTAAGAAACACTCAGTGGCTATAAAAATAATAATCAAAGGACTATCTAAATAATAGCTAAGAACACATTTTCAGAGACTTGAGAAACATTCAATATGTTTAGAAAATAACCAATATCCTTTGAATATAATCTTGCGAAACACTCAATATTTTTAACCGAAAAAGTAAAATTTAAACCGTTCGAAACAACCAATAACTTATGAATAAAAAACTTTGAGAAACGTTCAATAGTTTTGAAACATAACCAATAACTTGTGAATAGAAACATGGAAAACAATAGTTGTTGTTGTTCTACTTTTTCTTCGTTTTCTTTTTTTTTTCGTATTAATAATAATAATAATAATAATAATAATAATAATAATAATAATAATATTATTATTATTATTATTATTATTATTATTATTATTATTATTATTATTATATAATTTCCTAGTTCTGTTAAACTGAAAAAGTATTTTTATAATTTCTGCAAGAAACACTTGATTTGTCATCAAGAGAACAAAACAAATGCTGTTGGAGTATAATTTAACTGATTAAGCAGACATATCGGCTAAATTGGCTAGTTTATAGAAAAAAATTAATGAGTTAATATCATGACAGGTTTTCTGATTATAGATACAAATGAATGAATGAATATCGTGACAGTTTTCTATGATCATTTAAAGATTTCAAAACTTGCTTTTGGACCTGTCAAAATGTTACTTAGAGAAAGCGATTTTTTTTCGCTCTGCCAGTTATTTATAAATCATGGAATAACTGTATACTGCTGATCCAACAGAGAGACATAAGACGATCTCTTTTAACGGTCCATGTAGTTCTGGTAAAGACAAGCATGCGATATAATTATTTCGAAATTCAGCCGCTAACCAGAGAGATGCAACATTGTGGTTTCAGCGCATGCACGTCTCATAGTTTCTATAGATGGCGTTGTGATGCACGAGCGCTTGAACCAATGGGACAAAATAGATACTGAATTATTATTTGTGACGAAATATTAACTGTGTCTAAGGATATTTTAACAACAAAAGCACGGACATTAGTATGTCTTGCGATCCAGGGCAACCAACGACATTTACTGGATTATCTCCCCATAACTGGTTGCGCAATGACGTTGGTTACTACGAAGAAATTTTATATTATTATCGATCACATGATGGAACACTGCGATAGTTAAAATCGCTAATCAGAATACAGTCAGATAAAATGCAATCTGAAATTATGCGTGTAATAATTCCAAAGACACGGATATCAGATGTATGGTGCCCAAATGATCTAATAGTTGTATCTAGAAAAATGTTGGAGATTCCCTTCAACGGAAATTATTTGATCTTCACATATATAAAAACCTAACAACTTTCTTACCTTTCACAGCAAAACAACTCGATAACTGCCTGCGTTCATTGCTTGAAAAACATGCCACAGCCACCAAGTGCAGAGTATCAATTAAAACGTGTTCTCCGTGGAATAGCAGAGCTAGGGACCAGCATCGCATTGCTAAAAGAGACCGCCGTAAAGCAGAGGGGCTTTGACATTCCAACAGACTCACTATTTATTAACAAATCTATGAAGCCACTTTGAAGAACGCCACACACATAGTCCATTTTTCCATTTTATCCCACTACACTACTAAGATCACGGAAAGTTCAAGCCGCAAAGACCTATTTGCACAAACTTATGTCAAGGAACAAATGTTCCAACTACTTTCTTCCCAATATACGTTCAAGACCTATTTGCAAATTTCTTCAGTGACAAAGCGCAAACCATTTGAGATACTCTTGACAACACAATTTCAAATGACCCGTCGTCACCATACAGGTACGATACAGAATTTCAGTGAAAACCATTAGGAGCATTTGAATCTGTCTATATGGGTTTTGTACGGAAAATAGTGATGAAGAGTGCACCAAAGTCATGTGAACTTCGTCCACTTCCATCATCACTGCGCTTGAGTGCTTAGACCCAATATTGTCTTCACTTACTGATGTTATTAATATATCTCTCTTATTCGAGTCGTTTCCATCATATTCCAAAACTGCCATTGTAAAGCCTCTGCTGAAAAAACCAACACTTGTCCATAGCGATTTAAAGAACAACCGCCTAAGAATCTATCGTTCATATCATAAATCTTAGAAAAAAAGTTGTTCAAACCCAACTTGTATCTCATTTCAATTCAAACAGACTTTATAACATTGTACAGTCTGCATATCGCCCTTGCCACAGTACTGAAACTACTCTTCTGAAGGAATTTAATGACATTCTCTCTGATTTGGATAGCGGAAAGAATACAGTCTTCACCCTCCTTGATTTGTCTGCAGCATTTTACATAATATACCATGATATATTACTTCACTGTCTCCAGCATATATTTGGCATTCACAACACAGCCTTACAATGGTTTATATCCTGCTTAATCAACTGGACACAACTTGTATATGCAAATGGAATACCCTCCTGCGCAGTTGATCTATGTTGTGGTGTTTCACAGTGGTATGTTCTTGGATTTTACACTTCATTATATACACTCAGCCGCTCTCAAGTGTCATAGGTCACCAACCAGTGTCTCTCCAATTGTACGCGGATGACTCCCAAATATACAAGTTTAGCCACCCAACTGAAATTGCTGTTGCCATCCAGGGATTAGAGAGGTGCATTTCTGATGTGAAATCATGAATGACATGTAACAATCTGCAGATGAATGATGATAAACCTAAGGCCATTCTGATAACAACAAAATTCACATAGTCAGTACGAAATATGGGTGTTACTCTAGACAGTACTCTCACATTGCACCAACATGTCATGGACATATGCAAGGCAGCATATCTTTAGCTGAGACTTTCCGCTCCATTCGCAAATACCTTTCAGTTGATGCCGCTAAAACACTTGTGTGCACTTTCAAAACTGGACTATTGTAGCTCAGTTCTCTCTGGTTCGTCTCAATATCTACTCCAGAAATTTCAAAAAGTTCCAAACACAGCTGCTTGGATCACCTTTAGAGTACCACGATCAGAGCACACTTTCCCGCTGATATGTATCCTAGACTGGCTATCCATTCGATCCAGTATCAAACACAAAAGTTGTTCTCTGTGCTACGTTTCAGTTAAGGACTTCAGTCCAGCATACATACCCGGCCTCACCCATGTCTATACACCACCAAGATACATCTACTCCTCTTTTCTCAATCATATACTCATTATTCCCACTATGAAAACGAAGTCATATGGACAACGTTCTTATGCATAACAGGACCCAACAACGTGGAAATAATTGCCCGCTGAAATTAGACACAAAGACACAGTGATCCTTTTCAATAATGCTCCTAAAACTCCCATTATTCGACTGCAAGAAGAAACTTAAAGAAATAAAAATATTTCCTACAGAGAGAGAGAGAGAGAGAGAGAGAGAGAGAGAGAGAGAGAGAGAGAGATACCAGACCCGCCTCATAATAAAATGGGCTCCTTCTTCTGGATTTAAACATTTTCATTCGAGTAAATTAATCTGAGCATATATTGAACACAGAGAGAGTAATAATTTCATGATTATTAGAAGAATAAGGATCAGAGTGAATGTGTCATTGTTTGCTATTATTATATACATAAATATTGTGCATGCGAATTTCTTGCCATTTCTTTTAATATTGCGATGAAAATATTGTAAGAAATGAGACACATACCTTCGCTGTCAAGTCATAGTCTAAATTTCAGAAGTAACGGGGGAGAGGTATTACCTACGTATTATCTTGTGCGAAGAATTATTTAGACAAGACTCCGTAGTAATAAATTACATCTTGTTAGTAGGTACAAACTCCACTAATTTGGGGAGGCATTTCCCGCTGAGTATGGATTTGGTCTGGTAAAAATGACCATCTGAACTGAGTCAGGTCATACTAGAAAAACTATAAATATGTTGCAAGGGCTATTTTTAAAAAGGACAGCAAATTTTGAGTATAAGTAAGGGACGTATTTCTCATGCGGACAGGAATGCGGAAGACAGACAATTGGTTAAGGAGTTTAGATTCATTGGTAAAGACGATTTAGTCTACATGGGAGCGCAATTAGTGGAATTTATTGAGCGTAGTCTTATGGAACACAAGTAACAATTAGCAGGTGAACGAGATAACGAGCTTGAACTAACCAGATTGCAGTCTGATGAGAAAGTTAGAGAATGCGAACATGTGTTAACCATGGAGAGACTGAGGATCGAAGCCGAGTTCAGGAGGGATGAAGATCTGAACGGACGTTCAAGGGCCGCCAGAAGACGGACTGAAGACAGACGACCAATACAGATCACCATACCCATGTTCAACGACAAGGACGAAATTGTTGACAAATTTTTGACACAGTTCGAAAAGTTGGCACAGGTTCTTCAGCTACCCAGAGACCATAGGGCTATCAATGTTTCGGCATATTACAGGGAGCTGCACAAGATGTCTACCACAATATGACACCAGAAGAGATAGACGACAACAACGCTCTGAAGAAAGCGTTACTACGACACTATGAACTGTCAGTGGAAATGTTCTGGAAACATTTTAGATACTCGTCAAAGAGGGCTACCGAAACACACACGCAATTTCAAAGTCATGTACGCGAAATTTTGTATAAATGGATAAAAATGTCTGGCACCGCGCTAACGTTAAGAGGGCATACGTGAGGACATCTTGAAGGAGCACGTCTTACGTACTTAACAAAAATACCTAATTGTGTTTTTCCGGAGCGTGAATTCTCAATCTTGGATGAGATAAGCGTAATAGCGGAGCGCTATGAGAGCGCGCAAGCGCGTTCAACCACTTAGAGTGGTAGGGACCGACCTGGAAATGGTGAGCACAGAGCGTAGCTAAGCGACAAAGAGGTGCTTAGTCTAGCACATGAGGGGCTTCTTGGAAGCCACATGAGCGTGGCGAAGACCAGATATAGGTTGGTGAGGGAGTTCTACTGGCCAGGTGTGCATGGGGATGTTAGGAGGTTTTGTTTGTCGTTTGACAAGTGTCAGCGAGTGGCCACTAGGATCCAACCCACTAATTTTTGCACCTTTCTCGAGGGTGGCAATGAACGTGGTATGTCCGATTAATCCGGCAGCAAGAAGTGGCATTCGTTATATATTAAGGGTAGTAGATTAAGCTACCCGATACCCAGAGGTAGTGGTCGGGAAGAACATTGACTCAAGTCACGGTGACTGAGGCTTTGTTAGGTGTGTGGTCAAGAGTTGGCGTCCCGGAGAAGATATTGACTGACCAGGGGAATCAGTTCGTGAGCCAGGTGATGGAAGAGGTAAAAATATTACTATCCATTAGACAACTGACGACTACCCCGTAAAACCTGCAGTGCAATGGGTTGATGGAGCGTTTCAATTGTACATTGAAACAGGCTCTGAAGAAGCTATGTGAAGGTCAACCTAGGGATTGGGATCGATAAATTCCAGCGATACTGTTTGCGTATCGAGATGCACCACAGGCAAGTTTGGGTTATTCACATTTTTTAGTTAGTCTATGGGAGGACGGTGAGGGGGGCTCTTTGTTAAAACAATTATGGACGAATTAGCAAGCATCCGAGGAAGTGCGAACAACATACCAATATGTTGTTGACCTCCGCAACAAACTGGAAGAGGTTTGTGAATTGATACAGGATAATCTCTGCGAAATAAGGGTGCGTTAGGCCAAATATTGCAACAAAGGGACGAAGGAACGTCACTTTGAGGTGGATGACAAGGTGTTGTTGTTGCTGCAGTTAGAGCACAACAAATTGCAAGTCTCATGGAGGGGAGGGAGAAAAAGGGTGGACAGAAACTACCGTATCTGAGTAGGAGACAGGACAAGTTGTAATACGTAAATCTCCTGAAACGTTACCTTGAAAGAGGAACACCCACATAGTTCTTGGATGCTACGGTTGAAACAGAATGTGTGATTGAAGAAAATCATATTTTTGTGAACGTATGGTATAGTTGTGCTGAAATACACCAAATTTTTCTAATTGTTTGTGTCTGATATTCATCGAAACTTCTTAGCTTAAAGGACTGTCGGTATCAAAATTTCTTTATAATGGCGGACCCAGGTAAGAAAATTAGCTCCAAATTCATGTGGCAATCCCTGCATGAGAATAAAACGAGTTTCTGCCTTTAGATCATGTTCTTTCTATATTTCGAACATTTAAAAAAAACAGAGTTCAAAACTATTCGGATTCATTTAAAATAGCTATCGTATAAATGTATATTTTACACTTAAGCTTCCACCAAGTTTTCATTCAACAGTGTGCATTTGAGAAAACATTTTCATGCACGATTTATTACTATATAGTCTACATTAGGATCCAGTAGAAATCTGGCGGCCTTTTGACAAACTGTTTCCCCAACCAAAGTTAAATCTTAATTGTTGTGTCTAATTACTTTAAAAACGACCGAGATCATTTAAGTTAGTTAAAGTAATCAAAGTCAACAACTAAATCGGTGTATTGGCTTAATAAGAGGAAACTAGACAACGATTGTGCTTGCTAGCGGTTGGGATCAAGTGGCTTTAGTAATCATAATGCACATTTAATTTAAGTTGAGAAGACAAGGTTTTGCACTAGAAAGAATCGATGAAAATAATGACAATTTTGTCTTTTTTTATTCGAATATATAGACAATGTATATACAATATATAGACATTATATATACGTTTGCTGAGCGAGGAAAAGACTATATTTTACAGAGGAAAACAAGTATCATACAGACACTGTAAGGACGCAGAGATGATGCATTCATAAACATGTTGAAAATAATTACATGACAGTGTGCTTGATTTGGATTTTTAACGTAGCTTTGTTAATTATTCAGTCATTTTCCTACGATGTCTATATTGTAGCAGTTTTTTGTGATGTATAGCACTGAATCATCATGCTATAGACATTATGTTCCACCCCATCACATTATCCTGGAACCAGGTAGACCAATCATAATGCTAACCTCTTAATACTGAGCGCCAAGCGAGGCAGCTGTTTGTGCCATTTTTATGTGTTTAGTACAACTTGGTCGGGGTTCGAACCCACAACCTCTCGCATCCGAAACAGACAATCTAGCCATTAGTCCACCGGAGCGGTCCCTTTCTTGAATATGTATAGGAGATAGTCTTACCAAGTCGACAGTATAAACTCAATGAACATGACGGAGCTTGGGGATGCAAAAGAATCGGTCAGATACTTTTCTCGCGATAATTTCTTTGGTCTAAATGATTTGTCCCCATTTCAGAATAATATCTAATTTTCTCTATGTAAAGGAATTTACCATAATTCTTTTCGTGTGGACAACGTGATACCGTATGTTATGACTAAAATAGCGGTCTTATGGGGTGATTCGTGGCACCTGCACCCTAAACCAAATCCGAAAATTAAGTGTTTAATACCTGTACGTTGCCCGTCTTTACCTGTGTTGCGGGTGTATTACAATAATTCAAAACTATTTTTGACTATACTATATTGCCATTCCTTAAGTACCCGAATCTAAATTATAGTTTAAGATAGTCTCGTATTCCCCTAGTGCATACCGTTATTTTCATCATTTTTCATCCTTGACATACCTCGTAATTCATCTCTAATTAATCTCAACTTTCTCACTGTGGCTTGACATCAAACAATGTTTTATTTTATGCAAAACTCGTACATTTTCGTGACGACACAATGTACCCGAAGTAGAAAGACATTTTAAAATGATTTCAATCTGTTGAAATAAGTTCTCTTTCTTTAAGTCAAACTTCAAAGTAAATATTTCGTGATTGCTTGTTGCAAAACAGACATGAGTTATGTTTACTTCCCATTCACGTGTGTCAAAAAGATTCGTATGTATGTATGTATGTATGTATGTATGTATGTATGTATGTATGTATGTATTATATACGTTACGTACGGTAGTGTTTTCAGTGTCATCTCGTATGTATGTATGCATGTATGTATGTATGTACGTACGTACGTACGTACGTACGTACGTACGTATGTATGTATGTATGTATGTATGTATGTATGTATGTATGTATGTATGTATGTATGTATGTATGTATATATGTATGTATGTATGTATAATGTATCTATGGATCTACGCCGACATGAATCTCATACAATTTTCCTGGATGTTTCATCATGTTATTAATGACCTTACAACCTTACAACATTTCATCATTGTAACCATTGTAGTTGCTTAACCAGTCATTTTGAATAATCTCCAGCAAATAGCTGAGGTTCCAATTATCGCCACACATACTAATTAGTGATTTCCGTCATTAGGTAATCAAGACACAATTTTGAAATACCTATTGACACCATACATATTTCGTCAAAAATAATTGTCCAGTGCGATGCATCACCATGCCATACAAAAAATCTACGATACATGCATGCGCTGACACCACGCCATACCCTCTCGTTGGCATGCCTGTGAGTTGGCGTCAACACAAGCAATTTCTGCATACTTGGATCAGACTCCTTGGTACCAAAAACACAATGACCAGTTAGATAGACCATACTGTGAAGGGGCAAATTACTGGCGATCCAACAAGAATCAATTAGTTGAGACCACAGATCCATTAATTATATTTATGGAGAACAGGCGGGTATCAACCACCATACTGCTATGTTCAGAATATTCTTTCGAGGGGAGAATGTTTTTTTTAATTAAGCATTTGTTTAGATAGCACCAAGAGTGACTATTAGGGACACGGTAGCGTTATTTTCATAATAAATCTGTCACAATTAGAAAATCGCAGAAAATCTGTAACTATCAAACTACCAGGTCAAGCTGACACCGATTTTTGGCGTCTCTGTGAAAGGCGACAGATAAATTTAACTTATTGGTTACGCTAATTAAGGGGCGTGTTTCCCCATACGAAATTTCCTAGGTTTAATATCGTCTTATCGAAAATTTTAATCAATCTAAGCTTTTCTGCAAGAGAAACCAGAATAGGTTCAGCGGGAATCGCAAGAAATTCCCTCGTAAAAAACTGTTGTCGAAAGGGGACTGTTGTCGAAGTAATCCGACGAACTAAAAGAAAGAAGTGTACTGAGACGTACAATCATGTGACATAATCCTGCGACGTATCAATTATGAGATGTATTCTGAGAGTATCCTGAGACGGATTTTTAAACGTAGCATCCTGAGATCCAGGGGTCTGATAGCTATAGCGGAAGTAGAGCGAACCGAAGAAACATTCTATGCAATCGTACAAGACGTTCTCTTCGATTGTTCACTTGATCCTATGATGAACTGAATCTATCGGTAAAAGATCAGCTATTTATTTAAATAAATGTGTGCTTTCCTTTGTAATTTGAGAAAGTTTTGCTTTCTAAAAGTAGAGATATTTCTGATGTAATGACTTCGCATAGGTGTTTAATGTAATTGATTAAACTGTTTGTTTACCTGTACGGGGGCCGTGTTGGTATGTTCTCCATATATCTGCTCATCTATATTTTCATCTATGTGTTTCACAACTAATATGTACTCAAACCAGCCAATAATATCAAGGGCAGTCAACCTCTAGATAACGAAAACCATACGAAACGGGATATTCAGTCAGTAAAACCCCCTTTTCCGACACATGCTATGTCTCGTAATTAAATAATTTACTGAATGTGCCGATGAAATCTGTGATACATTATTGCTGCTGTGGTAAATATCAGAATAGTAACCTTTTGGCTCGTGTTTTATTTTCCACAACCCCAATTAACACCTTCGGTGCCTTCTTCGATAAATGAGATAATAAGATTCATTTTACAACGATTAATATAGATAGATTCCGTGGAGACTGTAACAGCGTCATTGGGAAATATGTTCATCGTCGAAATATATTTATTGAGGAGTATGCCAGCATAAATGATGTCAAATGAAGGAACTGAGCTAAATTGCAGTCGCAATAGCTAATGATAGTTACAATTATTGTTCCGTCTCGTGTTGTTGCATTTCATCGTGCCAACAACACACCTTTTGCTCATGTGTCCTTGATGACAAACTCTAATTCTGCTGCATCCATGATTAATCTCGTACACAGACGTGCATTATCAGATGATGAACCCTGATTGAATTCTCCTACACGTTTTATGCAAGTATCTTAGTTGTCCTGTGGTGACTAAAATTGATTTTGTTGTTTGTATGAAATTGTCGCAGAGGATACCGTTAAGTACATTAAAATAATACGTTCTAATATATTTCGTAATAACAATATTGGAGCCAAACCACGCTGATTGTTTGAGGAGCAGTCTTTACCATTGATATTGGTATCTTGTTTATTAAAATAAAGACGTTACCAAATTGGTGTGACCGGATGAATAATTGCTGAAACCTCGACTGATTCAATAGCCACAGATAAAGTAAGATCGACATTTGGTTGTTTCCCGTTTATTGCAACTATAGTCATTCAGTGTGTCGGTTTTCCAAATTGCTTAAAATATTGATGACAGTAGCAAATGCTTTATCTGCTCGGGAAATGGACGCACTTGCCCATACATGAGTCTCCTGTGCCTTGGTAAGGGAGTCAACCTTAAAATAAAACCCAGAGTGAAGACTCTAAGGCAGCTGGGCGATGTACTACATCGTCTTCTGGCATCTCCTTGGTCTGGAGAGGCATTGGCTCCGCCAGACGACATTTGACCAAGACACACTGATAATGATTTACAAATCTGAAGTTACCATACCGGATTAGTAGTCGCTTGGTCAACAAGGAACCCGCCTGCCGTTATCCACCAGAACGGAGGTGATACGTATGCTACTGGTACATGGCATAAACTCAGAGCTAGAGACAGCATCGCCATCGACACCTGGAACAATATAACTCTGGGGCTTATTGGAAGACTCCAAGAGTTGACACATCAGCTGGTACACTACACATGACTACTTTTGGGACTCTATGAAGTCAAAGAAAAACATCTAGTTCCAAACTCCACAAATGATGATGATTTTCCCATTTTCAAATAAGAAGTGGATTCAGCAATAAAAGCACTGAAGAATGAGAAGTCAGCTGGAGAAGACAACATCCCAGCTGAATTTATCAAGAATGGGGTGGGGGGGGGATCAGTAATAGAGTTATTAACAATGCTCTGCAACAAGATCTGGCAGACAGGTGAGTGGCCAACACAGTGGACCCAGTCACTGATTATTGCACTCCCCCAAAGAGGCAATCTCCAGCTGTGCCAAAATTACAGAACTATCAAATTTATCAGCAATGCTAGTAAAGCGATGCTGAAGATCATCTTGAACAGACTGAACCCACAAGCAGAAGAAATAATCGCTGCAGAATATGCAGGGTTCCGGAGTGGAAGAAGCACAACATAACAAATATTCAATCTCAATATATATATCCAATTTTGTAAAGTCACTTAATAGTAAGTATGTAGCTATTATGCCCATATTGTACAGTTAAGTCCGATAAAACAATATAATAGTAAATTAACTTATTTCCATTGACTATCATTGTTTGAATAGTTGAGAAACAGAAGAGTACCATATAGCACATTTTTATCAACATACTCACGTCGAACATTTCTAATAAATAATATTACATTATTTCATTAGGTCGTGATCAATTAAGACATGCACATTGATATATACATTCAACAATTGTTTTGCCCAGACTTCCACACACAGCTCCTATTATAATACGTTCTTACATCAGTAACATTGTTTTCTCTCTCTCACTACTTTCAGTATATATTCAAATAAGCCTATAAAAGGCTTATACAATTCTCTCCCTTCATTCCTGCAGCATGGTGAAATACTCAGCACTAGAAGTGCCTCTATATGTTTTTTTTTAAATAGGCAATATTGAATATTTAGGTCTGTTCAAACTAAATGACGGATATGATATAGGAACAATCACTAAGGACGTCGCCTTTAACTATAACATGGCGTGTAATGTTTGTGACGTTATTTATCCCAATCGTACCGTTTCTTTTAGTGTTACTGTTGTTCTTATCACTCGAACTTGGGAAAACATTTGAAATAATTAACATTAGTATTTTATTCTTTATTACGATTTTAGAGAGACTATTTTTGTGTCACTAATTACTTAAGACGCTCATATGTGGTTTTGTGTCACTCATGCCTAACACACTCATGTCTGATTTTGTGTCACTCATACATAACACACATACATGTGGTTTTGTGTAACTCACTGTAAACGTGCAATATAAAGATGAGTTATTCTTATAGAATGCGTGGATTCATTCATAACGTTCCAATGTTGAGTCGAAATGTTGATTCAGATAAGCGTGATTCTATTTAGCTGTCTTGGACGATGAAGTTGAAAAGCTACATTTTTTTTCTACAAAATCCAGATATGTGACAACGGAACTGATCATGAACATCTTCTACAATAATTACTCAACATTGTTCGACGTGTTGCAAATCCAAAAATTGTACTTTGCATTCTGTGATATTACTGCGGGTGTTTCTGCCACTCCTTCATCATCCCACACGTTACCGGTATTTGAACGTGTCTATTGTGGAAAGTCAGAAGTGTCTTTAGCAAACATCATTGTTGGACAAGCTAGCCTCGTATAAGCACCATAAACCTATTATTCTTGTGGCAACCAGAGCTAAGATATTTTAGCAATTAAATTTGTTAAGGACCTACAACATGTTCACTATGTACTAGAAATATTTATTGATAGGAAAGATGAAAAATTCTATACTATATGGATTTGATATAATTGCACAGGTGGTTTACACATTATTGGTATTTTTTCTGTCCATAGTAAAGCTGGACTAGATTAGAAATAAGGGCGTTTCAAGCGTAGACAATGGCACCATCCAGGAATGTGGAGAAACACAAATAGGATAACCTGATTGTCGACGAAAACATGGCTGATCCATTGGACTTTATCTACTTTTACGTAACACGGGTTCTGATTAGATGTTGGAAATCTTGATTTCAAGCTCGGCCTATTCTCACACTGATGTGAAGTACAACTAAACTATTTGGCAACTCACTAATTACACAGATAACTAATACTTCATTTTACAAGTAATAATTTATCAAACCGATTGGATTATGTCTTTAACTAGAGTGAAACAATTTGACAAACTAGCTTTCCTAAACCGGGTGCCTTCCTGCTTTGCCGTGACCCGACATGTTACTCTAAGGCGAGAATGTCATTTAACGCGGGTGCCGGGGAGACTGCGACAACAAAGCCTAGTGTAGTCAAAGTTACCTTTGGTCCCGACCAATCAAATAGCCCGACCCTCGGGCATTGACTGGTTGCGAAAGCACATAGTTGCGCATGCGACCTTAATTCATATTTTTTTTAAAAAATCGACGTCCTATTGAATATTTTCAATATTTATTGCATCAGTCATATATATAGCACATTCAAACAAGACCATAATTCCGTTATTAACAAAATGTATATTGTCAGCGACGTTATATTCAGTATGGTTTTTTAAAAGTTAAAATTTCATCTTCTACTTCAATAAGTACTTTGGCGGGCAAGAAATATATACTTGTATCCTGAACTTGAAGTTCGATACGTCCACGCTGATTTGGTATCCGCGCATCATAATAATAATACTGATAATAGCGAATGGATTCATCTTTGCAGAATGCTTAATGAGAAACACGTTTAAACATTTTATAATAATTGCCATGATCTAAATCATGATTACCTTGACTTTGTTAAGGGAACACGAAGACTGCTTCCTGCTATCAGACTAGCAGATATATATATATATATATATATATATATATATATATATATATATATATATATATATATATATTCTCCTTCTGGACGCAGTGCGTCTACAGCCAACTCTACTAGTTTCTGATTGCGGCTTGATTTATTACTTTACTAACAATTGCATGCATCACTTCAGTGCTTTGTTTTTTTTAGGGTTTAACGCCATTTTCCAGCACAATATAGGCTATACATGGCGGCCAGTATTATTGGTGGAGGAAGAATCCGGACAAATCCCGGAAAGAACCACCGACCCACGAGAAGCTACTGGCAAGCTTTCTCACATAACTACATTTGCCGAATCTTAGACTCGAACACACGCAGAGATGAGATGGCAGTGGTCCGTAACGGACAGCACTTTAGACCACTCGGCCACTCGGAGCCCCCAAGAACCATATGAAGATATATTGTTACATTTTGAACCAAATTAATTAGTGACATTTATGGGACGTGATTAGAATATAGGTACTGGATTACAAATATCACAATGAGATTTTACAAATTTATATCCGATTTATTTTTTTGTACTGGAACATCTTGATATCTCTAGATAATCTGTCATTGATATTCAATTTTAAGCTCTCGAAAAAAGTGACGCTGAAGCTGTTCCAAATTACAGAGCAATTGCTCTGATACTCAGCGATAAAATAATGCTACTTGAAGGTGCTGGCGGACGAATGAGAGTCATTGATGTGACAGTAAAAACAAATTTAATATTTTCCATATTAGATCAATGTAGGTATTATAAATATCATATCATCATGTAAATATTATTATGATTAGGGGTCAGATTAAAAAACTAAAAACCACTTGAAGCAATTGCTGTACATGACGCTGTATCAAGATCAACCAAACCACTCCATAAAGCTGTACACGAATACACGAGTAATCGCTATCGTTTTAAATGCATCTGATATTATAATAGTATTTATTTACGGGATATTTTCCTCACACACACACACACACACACATACAGACACACACACACACACACACCACCACCACCACCATTGAATGTCACAAGAGAGTGTAACAAAACCATTAACGATGAACTATCTGATCTACTAACTCTTACAAATACAGATCCATACGAAGTGGTGCTTATTCAGGATAAGCAAGGAAAATTACAAACGAGTAATCTTTCATTGCAGGATATTATTTTCAGAATTAATCGAGTAACCGAAAACACTATAACCGTGTTTGATAAAAACAGAAAAATTAAATCCGGTGTTCTTATGTCAACGATATCGAATAATACTTGCGCTCGAGTACATACATCCGGTAATACAATGACTGGGTCGTTCAGTATGACTAATAATAAAATTACTAGTCCTGAAGAACCTGAATCAAACGATGACGCTGCAACGAAAACATACATCGATGATAAAAACATCCCAATTACGGACTCGTTAACAAGAATCACTAATCGAATGATCTTTTTTAGAACCGACATTTCTAATCATGTAAACACGATCGTAAGAGTTTTCGCAGGATCATAAATAGAGCCATTAATGATTTTTTTGTAAGTACAGCAGTCATTGACATTAAACTCGCTGACAAAAAATGATCACTGACAATGTAGTATATAAGGTAGCGTCTGGACAAGTATTATATTCGCCGCCTAATACATTTATTAGACATGGCTCTGAGGTTACTGGCTTATACAGGTTTTCAGTAGTTGGAGTTAAAACATTCACGATATTCACCATAATACCACGGCGTTATCCACTAACAAAATCTTCTGGATCTATGTCAGTACTACTATATGAAAACGAAGAAGTAACATTTTAGGTAGACCCTGAAGATACAAGATTTAGCTTGATTTATAATTTGTGTCTTGAATTATTCGCTAAACTACAAGCTAATTAAATAATGATCTCTCCAATTAACGTGGAACAGTGCAGTTACAATCAAGTGCGTGTATTACAAAGTAAAGTAATACATATCGTTGATGAGTGTACAACAAAAATAAAAAAATATCGCAGACGTATAATCTTCGTTGATATAAATGTGTATTCAGTGTTACGTGCTGAGGCTCGAATAAAGAGTAACATAGAAAGAGTGAAAATAACAAACTTGTAAAAACTTAATAAACAATTTATTGAGCATAAATATTTTCCAGAAAAGAAAATATAAACTTACGGTTTTAAGAATCAATTGCAAAATTAATCCAAAAATAATTCAAAATATAATCCACTAGTGAAATTGCAAAAGTCCTGGTAATAAAATGTCCTAATAATTCCCAGTTCGAATCTTGGTGAAGCATCCAAGATGGAAGACGATGTCACGTGATGATGTCAGTTCTGGTCTTATGAAATTCAATGAGCACAATTGTTTTCCAGATAAATAACAAAATAAATTCTCTTGATCCAAACAAATTGAAATAATTTCCAGTACAAGGTAATTTAAAATAACTCAAAATAATACAACTTAACATTCTAACAGACCAACTTCTACTAAATAGTTTGCTCCAAAGCATAATTTATATACCTGTTTTTACGTAAACAAGGAAGGGGTCACATGATCTTCTAGAATCTTTAGAACAAATTTACGTTCAATAAATCTCGTATACACCGTATGACTCTGACGAGAATCAGTTATTTTTACTCTCAAGAACTAAAAATAGAAAGATGTTTATAACAAAGCTCCATAATGTTCTTGGAATCAACCAATCATTTTAAAAGCTTGTTTAAAACTCTGAAGTCAGGTCAGAAATGAGGTCAATATCTGGTGTTTATTTAAAAAGTACAGGTCATCCCACTTTTTAAAAACATATCTCCCTATGAATGAATCTTAAACTTAAAATGTCAAATTTGAATCTGACAAACAAACAATTAAAATAAAAATAAATGACTTAAATCAAATATACGTAACATCAGTGTCAGCTGTTTTTGCTGGAACAGGTGTAATTATCAAAAATAACAGCACTGTTGCAATTTGTTTTTCCTCTGCATCAACAATTGTTGGTGCTCTTCATATAATTGCGAAAGAACATATTTACATGTAGCGAAAATAAATTACACGAGATATAATAAAGTTACGTACAGTGGCTCAAGCATATTCAAAAGTACCCTGGCTGATATCATCAGGCCTTAATTACGGAATAATATCAGATAGGGAGTTTACAACGTTGATCAATATTTACGACGGGGCGGCATCAGATTTATAAAATGCAATACTAAAAATGTCGTGAGAACTACTATAACAGCTCGTAGTTACAACTCCACCAAAAACAACAATGACATCAATAAGTTCCACTAACCCTACATTTAACGTTCACTTTCCATCTGTAATTCCAATAAATGAAATTGCGCTTGCATAATTACCAGTATATTACAGTTGGGCAAATATTAGATAAAAACCATTTCGGGGTCTACAGTCGAATACTTCACTTTTATTTGCAAATAAATAAAAAATATGGAACATTCGGTTTGATGGTTCTTGTTGGAATATTAACCTGTAGTGATCAGATGGAAAAGATCAATGATGCAAATCAGCGCAGAATTAAATATATTACACGAAGAAAACATAAAAGCTATTCATGTTCACGAACCAGCTTTGACAGCCGCGATATAAATAAAATCATCGGACTACATCATGGATAGCCATCAGTCATCGATGAGATCAGTGTTATGATGGCCTGAAATATAAACTGAATATAAAGGACCTCCAAAATCATCCCGGGGTGATTTTTCTACTAACGAAAAAAAATTATAACGGTAACAAAGTATAGAAAATATATTTGAGAACGGGCATTTTTCAAACATATAGTAGCGAAAAGATACTAAAAGAAACGCTTTGGGGTTTACACAGGCCCGGGTTTAGATTTATTGTAAACGAAAAATATATTATAATTTATAAACAGCAATTACCCACCCCCAACCCGCCGAGCTTGAACGTATGTTTAGTAGATTACACAATCTTTTTGTTAGTGTTACACAATAATATTCTGATGAATCAAACCAACAAATTATCAAAACAATACAACATTTAAATTAAATTATAGACTATACTGAGTACACTAATCGGGACATTGGTGATCAAAGAATAAATATTAAAGATTAACACAATTATGGAAGTGGATAAGAATTCTATTCAGATAAGGCATTTCTTGATCACTATAAAATAACAGAACAACAATTACAAACATTTGTAATGCCATCACTTACAACCGATGAGCTAGAGAAAACACTCGTCGATCTAAGCAACGAAAACTTTCCTAAATACTCCGGCTGTTATTCTCCAATACAATAATGATCCATACTGTGTTGGTAGACATGTATCACCAGGAATCGTAAATATGACCTCGGTGATCGCTGTCAATTTTGTATGTGATGTAATCGATGGAAGTTATCAGACAAAAAAATGAAATATCAAATCAGACTCAGCAGGGATATATTCTATAAACATTCACCCTTCAAGTACCTCCTGAATATTTGATTGTACAAAAACCCAATAATTCGGTATATATACGATGTCATAATTCATTAGTGACGAGAATAAGTGTCTAACTTACTTGCCAGATTGTTGGTTTACTTAAGGAGGGGAAAGTCAACAATTTAATCTCTACACGAGATCTTAATGGCACAAAAAGATACCCTCGGTCTCATAACTAAACCCCTACTTTCACTTTCTACTCTTTGAAACGGTCACTACTTCAACTTTCTATCACCCGTTTTAGTTGTCTTACACATAATCACGAAATTGTTATAATCTAACGTTTTCTACTGATTAGAAAGAGATCAGAATATTTTAAAACTCTATATCATCTATAACAAATGAATCAATTATTCGTGTATGGATTATTCGTGACAAGCATAATCCAATTTAACATAACCAGAAAAGTCGCTGTGCTAAGTAAAAATGCAAAATCAGGAATGTTGAATAGTATTGATGAACGATATTACGAAAGAGCGTATCCTGTAACCGCGGTTATTTATGGAATATATTCGTTAAATGATAAACCTAATATTAAAAATAATGTACCAATATAATTTTCAACTATAAATTGTGTAGCGGAACGAGTAACTGGACATTTTGCAAACGTGATACGTGGAAATGGGTATATTGATCTAAGACGTAAAATAATAAACGAGTTGGCTAAAATAGTTAAAAATACAAGAGCTACAATTAATTATATGCCTAACTTAGAACGAAAACACTAATATTCCCAATAATAGCAAAACCAATAACAGGAGAAATTTTGCACGATTCGAATCATTATTGACACGGAGAAGCTCCAATAAATATCCTTGATGATAATGCGCACGCGTAGACTAACGCAGTATTAATATTTCCACGAGATCGAACCATAACATTTTGCCACGGAAACATATTTGATTTTATTCATGAAACAATTAAAACCATCCCCTATCAGTATAGTTATTTAAGAGTTCAGATGATGACATATATGCTAATTTTTTACGATCTAACACTGAATCTCTCCACAAAGAAATGAAAACGTTTGCGCAGAGAGTTTCAAATGAAAATATTGAGCAATTACTAAATAATTGTTTCACCGTTCCGTCAGTTGCAACTCACTTTGCAAGAGAGTAAAATTCGTGGAAACCAACACGATTTGAATTTCTCGAAGACGTGAAACACGATTGTGTCGAATATAGTCACGGTGGATAGTGGAATACCAAGTATGACCACAGTGATGTTATCTCGGTTAATATGGTACCGTGTTATCCGGGAAGTTTTCTTACTTACGGAGAATGTTCGGAATAAATTAAACAATTTGTATATTCCATACACGAAATGACCAGAGTAACGATAAATGAACTTCTATCTGATTTTGATCTAACTGGATTAACTCGTATTATAACATTTGAGTTTAAAAAGGGTCTCCATCCGATTTGTTATGTTTGGTTTGGTAGGCACATTTCAGAACGGTGGGCTCTAATAGTTTTATTACGAAATGTGCTCGACTGATCAATATTGATATCGTTGATTGTAAGTGAGGCAATTATATCACACTGTTATCTGACCAAAGTTTGGTTACCACCACCTAATGATGATAAAACCGCAAAAGAATCTGTGTAGAATAATAATCGGTACATTTATTCAAGGTTATTATAAAGAATACCGCGGTTTATAATGTGTGGCGATCACGGTCAACTAATTTAGGCCTTAAATTGTTATTATGGACGATTGATTTTAGACGAGACTGAATATGGTTTTATATTCTTTGATGCAACAAAGAGAT
Organism: Unio delphinus; assembly: GCA_029339505.1. NCBI lineage: Eukaryota > Metazoa > Mollusca > Bivalvia > Unionida > Unionidae > Unio > Unio delphinus. The sequence goes on from JAQISU010000370.1 coordinate 582,373, forward strand.
ATTTTTGTTTAAGTCGACAAAACGCTTACTTGTCTAACGGAAAACAATTAGGTACAATTGTTGGTTATATTGATGATATATGTCTACAATTTACTTATTTGAGAGCATCAATGCTCGCATATGTTTCTATAAATTTATGATCGGTACTAAATAGATTCCCTGACACTGCAGTCATAGTTGCAACAGATTCTTTTTATATTGAAAAACAATATATAAAATAAATGGCTTAATTTACTGCTCATGATGCATCGTGTGGTTAGTGGAGAATAAAACAAGAAATGTTTTATAATTATTCTGAATCCGCAGATGTTGGAATCAAAGATACTTATCGTAAAAGTAATGAAATATCAGAACTATCATCTGCATCTTCTGTATCCGATCCAGTATCAAGATATAAAACTGTTATCTAAATGGACCTTGTGGTTGCAGTAAAACAACTCTAGTTATTGGACTATCTACACAGAGTTCCGATATAATTGTGTTAACTCTTACCCACAGACTTGCGAGAGAAACGAAAGAGCGAGGTGTAAAATCACGTACTTATCACATATTTTTCAATACAAGGGAGATATTTGGACAAATGTTCGGATGGGCGAGACATATATACCTGGAATAAAATTTTGGGATTAAATATGCACCGTTTCATTAGATGTGTAAAAAAAATGTTTCTTGATTGGTTATTGTTGAAGAATACCGCGTTTAAATGTGTGGTGATCACGGTCAACCACCATTTGTTGGATTATTTCGAAGATGTTGCTGATGATCATAAAGCACTTGATCCAGAATTAAAAGAGCTTAAGAAATTAATTAGGTTACAGTCGAATACAGTTCAGTGCGAAATAATGCACGCAATAATTTCAGAAACTAAATAAACGATTTGTGTGATCACTGGAAACCAAACGATTATAGTGGCAGGTAGACAGATAATTCGTGATACAATTCAGCAATAATTATTCCAGTTACATAAGGAAATGTTTTCAAGTCTACGTGTACCGTTGTGTTATAAAGCAGCTGATACACAACGACAGAATATCGACGTTGATATACCAGGACATACTGAGAAACAGAATTTCATATTAAATGATTTGTCGCAGCTGATATCATTGCTGTTGAGGATGCACTCAGCGCGGCGAAATCTCCTTAGACGCCAGGATACGCAATGACAATCTACTCATCTACTCATCTCAATGGTTAACAATTACTGATACAGTTGCTTTGATCATTTATAATTGTATTGAATGGTCAATCATAGTCTATTTCGCAGTGTCATGAGTTAGGAAAATAGCTACACTGCGAAGTGTTATTGTAAATTTTACTGACACCAGCAGTGAAAATGTTAACAATGAGATAGTAAGAAGAAAAAAAAATCGCTAAAGTATAAACACAGTGACAAAAAATTAAGTAATCGAGACTTTAATCTCGATGGCGCTAAAGCAACAACAAAATAATCACTGTGCGAGCTGTAACACAATAATGTTGTGGCGGTATTCTAATAATGATCCAAGACAATTTACCGTTGAGAGAAAAGATAATAGTCTTGGTCAGATACGACAAAATGTAATGCTGACCTGTCTTGAATGTAATAGACGTAGAGGTGCTAGGTAAGATGATCGCGGTGCTCATTGTGTATCTGTAGAAATTACTTGTAAATGCTCATGTGTAAATTCAGGTTGACGAGCAGTTTAATTTGATCTCAATATAGCGGGTCTTATAGATACTAGATATTTTATGTAGCGTAATACTCAAAATAGGATCAGTCGCTCTTTTTCTTACCCCCTTCAAGTTCGCCTGGTTCACAAAAATATCTTACAGTAACATTACATAATATTGACTGCACTAAAAATTATATCGTTGTATAGGTATATAATTTGTAGTAATTGCATTAACAGGTTTCATAGCAGTATATAAATTTGTCATATTGCCTGTCGTGATAACCAATCTGTAGCAGCAGCACGGGTAACATTTGCTGCTTCAGCAAGTTTACTAATCGCTGCTCTGTCTCTCCAGTATCCTATTGTTCTATAATAAATAAATTCCATTATTTTAATAATCGGATGATTAATTTACCGGCTTCTAATACAATTTTACCTTTCATCGCTAATCTCTCCAACCAATTTGATAATAATTCTTTGAAAGATTTATATATTATGGAATTTAATGCGTGAATTAATTTTACATCTGTATTATGTGTATCTTGCAAGTTTTGACTTACCTAAGTTACATCACGAGCGAGGCTCACTTTAACAATTTCATTTATTGGATACTCACCGGGTGGTCTTGGCTGATCTTGATTATCAAGTCAGATATTAAGTCTGGTTCCAGGACCGCAATAATTATACCCTGGACGGTTTTTTTTTCGTCTGGTACTTACCACTGAGTTCCAGGTAATTTTCCTAATTTTACTGCAATATCACCTTCTCCTTTGTTTTAAATACTGTTTGGGCCAGAAATACATTTACATTTCTTTGTGCCACATTGTTCACACTTACCTGTAAGTGCTGATGTGTTATTTTTTGGTGTAATAGCTGTTAATTCACCTGTTCGAGTATAACCGCTCCGATGGCTTCATAATCAGATGAACTGGCAAATAGCGTCCATAGTAATGGAATCGGTGTTAGTACTACTATACTACTATAGCAAAGTTGTTAATTGAACTTTGTTTACGTAATTAAACTATGGATACACATTCATGATATATTTTCCCCAAATTATTCACTTAAAGTCGTAATTATGCAAATGAAAAAGCCAAGATCTACAATCGAAAACAATTTGTTCACTTAGAAATATTATATTTTTAATTACTAGCAATCTAGTAGCGTTAGCTCTAATGACTTCTTTCTCTTCGATAACGTTTTGGGCCTTGAATGAAATAACACCTTCCTCTGTATTTAGTGAACTTGCGTTTAAAGTAAAATCATTACTTATCGTTCTCTAAATGATCTATAAGACCGCTCCGGTGGCCTAGTCGTTAGAGCGTCCGCCGCGGAAGCCAAAGTCGTGGGTTCGATCCCCGGCCGAGTCGTACCAAAGACTTACAAAAATGGTACTAACAGCTGCCTCGCTTGGCGCTCAGCATTAAGAGATTAGTGTTATGACTGGTCGGCTTGGTTCCAGGATAATGTGACTGGGTGGGACATCATGCTACATGTCTGCGGCATGATGCCCCAGTGCTAAACATCAATATAAGCTGCCTCACTGCAGACATCGTACCGGTATCATTAAAAAATTGTGAAAGCTTTGTTAAAAATCCTAATCAAACAAACAAACCTGTACGAGTACGCGTTTTGCATTTCACACATATAGATCCATATTAATTATTATACAACATTGATGTAATTGATTTTTCAGCGACAAGAACAAAGAGACGGTAATAACACGATGCAGCGCAACCAAGTTATATCAGAGTGATACTAATAGTTCCATTATCTGGACGTAGTAACATGCAACTGTTGCTAAATTTGATAATGATGTGGCTCAAGTTGGAAAAGTATTTAGTACCTCTGTTTGTGGATGTTCATCGATGCTACAAAGTGTTTAAAGACTAATGAAAATGAAAAGACGATACATGAAGGCAGTGATGATATTATTAATGTTATCACTGATGTTGATGAAGCTCCGAACGTAGATGATCTTGATGGATTTATTAATAATTTAGCTGTATACGAGATTTAATGCTGGATAAACAATCATATCGTCAATAATATATTCCCTTGGTAGACATCAAAGTATAGTGTGATTTATGTTACTCAACGATATACACAAATATAAAAATTGATCAGAGACAACCGTAATATTTTTGCTCTGTTTAATGATGTTGATTCACATACGTTATGAAATATTCATCAGCGGAGACATGAATATAAAACTGCTTTTCGTGTGTACAAACGAACTCGCACGGATTTATAACGATACATTTACATGATACTAAATAAAGATATCGAATCGGTCTTGATAAAATCTTTGGATAAATTACAGCAACAGGGAGGACGTGAAATCAAATGAGTATCAAGTCGGCTAAACTCACGGGCGTACAAATTTTTAAAAACTACTGCGACATAAAATAGTAACAAAATTCACTAACCCGTACAGTGACTCCTGGAAAGAGACTCTCAGTTAGTTAGAGGTTTCGGTTGGTGTTATTGACTGTTATTTTTTCATTGTTGTAAAAAGCACTAGTTTAACAAATATAACCGTAACTTTTTTTAAAGGTGGGAATCCCCCTCCCTGCTGCTAAGCCACCTGAGCGGTCCCCAACAAATAGCTCTACCGTTATTAAAAATAGTTAAAACTCTTTACATTAATAGTTTTCAAAATCCGCTCCACAACTTTGGACTAAAAGTATTACAGCGTCACTATCTTTGGAGTTTATACAAAAGGTTCTGAACCACCTGAAAATATGATCGGTGTTATAAAACTAGAACGTTTTTGTTACTAAAGATAGGATAAAAAAAAGATGCCATTTCAACTTCATTGTCCAAAACAGCTAAATAGAATTGGACAAAAAATTGAGAGCGGAAAGGACTTGCCAATGAGGCCTTTCAAGTTGTTATAAATGATAATATTTCAGTATCAAATATGTCCTACTTGGTTCTTGTCTCGTTGAAATTTAATTTGTTATTGCATTGAAGCGTGTTTTTCAATTATACGTTGTTATTGCATCGTAGCGTGTTTTTCAATTTTACATTATTTACGGGTTTTCATTTACATCGAAGGGTTCATCGTCCTAGATATAGTTTACAATTTTTATATTTTCCTGTTTAAACATAGTTTTTATTAAGTTCTGTACCCCGTAATGTAGTGACGTGATTTGAACTTTATTCGTAGTTACATACAATTACCAATATTAGTTATATCGTCACCTTAGCTGGCCATTATAACATGTTAATTATGATACGTCATTGTAATTTTGAATATTTTCCACAAAACGTTGAAACAAAAGTAGAAACAACTTACACATTTCTCTTCTGGCCGTCTGGTGTAATATTTCGTAAAACATTTTGCATCCATTTATGAAGTACGTTCAGTCAGTGACGTCCTAAGTGTAAATGGAGCCCAATTCGATGATAATGGCCGAACGGGATTTTGGTTCTCCATGACACCTATCGCCCGGGTAACCGCTCGGTCGGTAGGTTTCTGTGTTGAAACAGCATGGTGTAATATTCGGTAACATAACTTTATCTATGTATGGCGTATTTCAGTCAGAATTCAAACAGCATAGTGTAATATTTCGTACTAGATTTGTATCCATTTGTCACATATGTTCAATAAAATCAGAAAAGATTATCAGACCTAAAATACATGATTGTTCGCTGTGAATGACACATTGGAAATGATAACAGTAACCAGGACGTGGCCTTTATCAACGTTATGACGTCACACATCTATGACGTAGCAGCAGAGAGGGTGAACAGACCACGTTTTCGAGCAAAAATAAGGCTTCCAGATAACGTTTTCGAGCAAAATAAGGCTTACAGACCACGTTTTCGAACAAAATATAAGGCTTCCAAAGAAATCTCATTTAACCAAAAAAAAAAGTCTCCATTTTTGCAAAAACGGAGATTTTACGATTTTTTAATCAATTTTGCTTGCAACGATGTGGTCATCCACCCTCTCTGCTGCTAAAGTTTTCAGTTCTGGGTTAATAATTCTTTTACGATTTCAACCAGTCCGATACGATATCGTGTCCGAGGATCATGTAGATTTATTGTTGCGAATCCGTGCGGAGTCGACTGAGCATGACTAAAGAAATCTCGAAATTGATTGAAGTCCATATCAGAGCACCATGTCTGCCAAATATTTCTAAGAGTATGAGTATCAACTCCGTTGAATACAGCAAGAATATTGCAGTTATCTCTGATGACTTTTGGAACCTGAGTGTAGCGTTGAGTGACATATATCACGTCAGTGTTTTTATGCCTGCCTCTGGAAAAGATCCCAGCAGGATTTTTTTGTTTATCCAACATTATATCGTCGTATACAACTAAATTGTTAATATCTCCATCAATATCATCAATACTCGGTGCTTCATCGATATCGGTTATAAATTCAATGGCGTTCTCACCCTTAATTTCTGATGCATTCTCGTTAAAATCCTTTAACACTTCATAACATCGTTGATCATCTACGCTAGGGGCAACTAAATACAACTTATCCACTTCATCCATCTCATTATTAAATTGAGCAACAATTGCGTTTTACCGGATCCAGATGGCCCGATTATAATCATCCGGATAGAGTTTGGTAGCGCTGCATGATGCTTAATTGGTTCTCTTGTTTTAGTCGCTGAAAAATCAATTATATCCATATCTCTATACATAAATTATGGATCTATATTGTATGAAGTGTAAAACGCGTACTAGCACAAATGATGTGACGACGGTTACAACTAAAAATAACAGATCAGCACTTACTGGTAGATGTGCAACATGTGGTATTAAAAAGTTCAGATTTGTTTCTACAAAATCAAAGATTTTACAATTCGGAGATGTTTTAAAAAAAACGAGGAGGTGATATCGCAGCCATATTGGCAAAGCTCCCTGGAACCCCATGGGCAAAGTACCCCGGAGAAAAGCACCTTCCAGGATATAGCTGCTGTGGACCGGGAACCAGACTTGATATCAGACTCAATGATCAAAATCAGTCCCGACCCGGTGAAGAACCAATAAACGCCATTGATAAGGCCTGTCACCTTCATGATGTTGCTTATAAAAGCAGCAATTTGCAACACAGGCATCTAGCAGATGTAAAATTAATTCATGCGTTAAATGCTATTCCTGATAAATCCTTCAAAGAAAAATTGGCTTCCTTTTTAATAAAATCGGCTATGAAAAGTAAATTGATGTTAGGTGCCGGTAATTAATAATATGGAATCAATTTATTATTCCCCAAGAGGATACTGGAGGGGTAAATCAGCAGTCCATAAACTCGCTAGCGCTGCAAAAGTGAAAAAAACCACTGCGGCTAATTGGTTATCCAAACAGGCACTATGACAAATTTATCTACCACCGCCTAAACAAATTCAATTCTCGCATTTTGATGTGACAGTTCCTAATGAACTTCATCAGGCTGATATATTATTTCTGCCACATGATCGTGGTTACAAATACGCTTTAACCGTAGTTGATATTGCAAGTCGATACAAAGAAGCAGAACCGTTAAAAACAAAATCAGCCACTGAAGTCGCTTCTGCATTTGAAAGGATTTATCGACGAGGTCCTCTGCACTGGCCAAATCTATTGCAGGTTGATCCTGGCAAGGAATTTTAGGGTGCAGTGTTATCTACAATGAAACATCACAATGTCACCATACGACGAGGGCATACTGCGCTACATCGCGATCAGGCCATTGTAGAACGATTTAATCGGACGATTGCTGAGCGGTTATTTGGATATCAATACGCAAAAGAATTCATCCAAGAAAAAAGATCCCGTGAATGGGTTAAAAGATTACCATCTGTGATTACTGCACTGAATAACGAGATTACTAGAACAATCAACATGAAACCTATCAACGCGATTAAAAAGAAGTCAATACCTGAAAAACCACAAAAAGATTTCAAAGAACCAATTCTTGGTAGTAATGTCATTGTGAGGTACTTATACGAACCAGGAGAGCTTGAAGGGGGTAGAAAAAGGGCCACTGATCCTATTTGGAGTGTTACTGCACACAAGATATCTAGTATAACACGATCAACTGGTAGACCTCCAGTCTATAAACTGGATTCAACTGCCCCTCAGCGGGGTTTTACTCGACAACAACTACAGGTAATTCCCGAGGATACTCAATTGCCACCGCATGGTCTTAACTAGCACCGTTGCGTCTATTGCACTCAAGACAAGTCAACATCACATTGTTTCTGACATGACCGAGATTGTTATTTTTTCTGTCTACGGTGAATTGGCGAGGATCCTTATCCGAATACTGCCAACGCATTATACAATTGCAACTCGCGCAGTGATTATTCTGTTGTTTCTTCAAAGTGATTATTAATTCAGCATCAATATCAAATTCTCGTTGTTTTTTTTGTCCTGTTGTTTGTAACCGGAGAGTTTTTTATCAATAATTTTATCTTCAATATCATTTATTGTGGTGTCATTATCATCGAAAACAATTCTTCGAAGTTTATTTATTTTTCGTACTCTGGATACTGCGAGATAGACTAAATTCGACCATTCGATGTGATTATCCACCATCCAAACAATTGTATCCGATATAGTCAATCCCTGTGAAGAATGTATTGTTGCTGCGTATCCTAGCGTCCACGGGGATTTATTAGCACGCAATGCATCTTCAACGACATTGATATCAACCAGCACAATATCATTTAATACGAGAATTTGTTTTTCACTGTGTCCTGGAATATCAACTTCAATATTCTGTTTTCGTGTATCCGATGGCCTATAACAAAGGGGTACTGGAAGCGTTGCAAATTTTTCTTTATGCAATTCAAATAACTTCATCTGAAGTGTGTCCCTGACTATTTTTCTACTTGCAATTATCAAATCATTTGGTCTCCATGTTTCCCAGAAATCATTCATTGGAGTTTCTGAAATCACTTCACGCGCTATTTCGCATTGGATTTTATCCGGTTGTAATCTAATTAGCGCTTTGAATTCTCGTAATCGTTCATCAATTGATCTATAATCAGTGGTAATTTCTTCATAATAGTCTACAAAACCCCTTAGCCATTCATGTGGAGATGCACCGACAAATGGTGGTGGTTGGCCGTGATCACCGCACATGACAACTTTTGTGTATTTGTTTAACAACCACTCGAGAAATGTCTGTAATACATCTAATGACACTGTGCATATTTCATCCCAGATTATGATTTCAGGAATGAATTTATCACCCATACGCTCAGGAGTCCATTTGTCACCCTTCCATCGAAAAATACAGTGATAGGTGCAAGCATTTACCCCTCGTTGTATCATCTCTCTGGCGAGTCTGTGAGTCGGTGTTAGCACAATCATGGTTGACCGACCAAATAATTCAATTGCACGAGTTGTCTTTCCTGACCCACCACAACCGTTTAAATAAACTGTCTTGTATCTACATACTGGATCAGATACCGGTGGTGCATTAGAAAATTCTGATTGAATTTCAATACGGTTACAACAAAGATATTTATCATCCATGGCAACGTCTACCGATTCACAATACTCATGTAGCATCTCCTTTTTAAATCGCCAACGCCCCCACGCTTCCTCCGGATCTGTGAATTTATCTACAGCTGATTTGTACTTATTGTGTATATACATCGAATCAGTGGCCACTCTAACCGCGGTATTAGGAAATCTATTTATCATCGAAAATAGATTAATAGAAGCATAGGCTAGCATAGATGATCTTAAATGTGTATACTGGGAATTATATCCATCACAATAGGTAACAACCGTACCTAATTTCTCACCATTGGATAAAAAAGCATCCTTACGGGATACAAGTTTTCCCTGTTTCATTAAATCCGTTACAATAAAATCGTATTCAGCGATATCTATGATCAACCGCGAAGAATATTTTGCATTGTCGTATCGTCCACCCTGGGTAAATTTACCGATTATTCTTCGTCCAAAATCTTTTGCTTGTTATTTTTTAATTTCAAATAACTTCTTAGACCGATTCATGATTTGTTCTTCATTGAAATCAGGGAATTGTTTTCGCTGTTCGCTGATTATACGATCTAAATCGGGTTGTGGTAGCCAAACTTCTTTCTGAGCTCGATAGCATATAATAGCCTCGGAAACAATCAACGATATTAGCATACCACAATCAATCATATATCTCAATAGCACTATTGGCATCCAGGCCTTTTCAGATAGGTGTCTACCGAGCCAAACATAACTACACGGATGTAATCCTGACGCTAATTCAAATGATATCACACGAGCGAATCCGGTTAAATCAAAATCAGGCAATGGTCCATTAATCGCAACACGAGTCATTTCATGCGTGGGGTGTCCAAATCGTTTGAAGTACTCAGCACATTCCCCATACCCGAGAAAACTTCCGGGATAACACGCCGATATATCAATTGAAATCATACCATCACGTGAGTATTTCGTATTTCACAGTCCTCTATGACCAAATTCGACGCAACTCAATTTAACATCCTCGAGAAAATCACTTCGTGTTGGACGCCATGAGTTTTTTTCTCTTGCGAAGTGAGCTACCACTGATGAAATAGTAAAAATATCCGTGAGTAGTTTTTCATGGAAACTCTCCGGTGAAAAATCACTAGCGATTTTTCTCATTCTGTTATCTAATTCTTCAACGCGATATAATTCACCATTTGGTCTTACAAATTGATCGAATCCTATTTCGGGATCTTCATCACTTCTAAGTAACCACACTGACACAGGATCATCTTTACACAACGCATGAATAGCATCGAATAATTTCTCTTCATAGAAAATATCCCCGGAAAATTCCGGGGGGATATATTTCACGGTTCGTTCTCGTGGAAATACTGTTACCGCAGGTGTCCACGCGTGTTTGTTATGATCAATAATCTGTATTGGAGCTCCTCGCGATTGATATTTCGGTTCGTATAAAACCTCTCCGGTTATTGTTGTTACTGATATTGGGAATTTTAATGATCCTTCTAATTTAGCTATATCAGAAATCTTTGCACCATGCTGTTTCACTCAGTTCCCATTCGGTTATTTTCCTACGTCGCAGATCAGTTAGTTTATTTCCTCGGGATGCATTTGTGAAGTGTTCCATTACCCGTGTTGTCACGCAATTCAGTGAACTAGAATATTTCATAGGAGCTAGTTTTGCGATATCGGGTTTATCATTTAACGGATATATCCCATAAACCATTGCTGTTACGGGATAAGATCTTTCGTAGTATGGTTTGTCAATGCCGGTTAGAATTCCTGGTTTGGAATCTCTACTCACAATGACAGCTTTTTTATTCTTGAGGATTGTTTCAAATTTATCCCTAATAATCCATTTGCCATCGACTTCAATAATGAATTTTATTCGGAAAAAATACCTTTTTTCCCCAACACGTGAAATTATCACTGCTGCTTTTTCATCAGTCATGGTAGCATCAACAACACCATCAATTCGAAATGTTGACCAACAATAAGATGCTCCATCACGCTTGAATTCATTAAAACAGTCTATGATTTTACTAATCATGGCTTTATCAAGAATTGTATTCTTTGGTGTATTAGAAACTATATCGAGATTGAATTGAGCATCTTTCCAGGGTAATCTCTTGGACGTTTTTTTTGGTTTATCGAGATTAAATTTAGGATTAATTTTTAATAATCTCTTAAACTCTTTCATGTTTCCGTCTATTAAACGTTTTTTTGGTTTATCGAGATTAAATTTAGGATTAATTTTGTTACGTTTTTTTGGTTTATCGAGATTAAATTTAGGATTAATTTTTAATAATCTCTTAAACTCTTTCATGTTTCCGTCTCTTGGACGTTTTTTGGGTTTATCGAGATTAAATTTAGGATTAATTTTTAATAATCTCTTAAACTCTTTCATGTTTCCGTCTCTTGGACGTTTGAGATTAATTTTTAATAATCTCTTGTTACGTTTTTTGGGTTTATCGAGATTAAATTTAGGATTAATCTTCAATAATCTCTTAAACTCTTTCATGTTTCCGTCTATTGTACGTTTTTTTGGTGTATCGAGATTAAATTTAGGATTTATTTTCAATAATCTTTTAAACTCCTTATCAGCATTGAATTTAGCATTTTTCGAAGGCGTTCTCCTTAATTCCCTCATGCTATAATTAAAACAAGCATTTAAATGAAGAATTTATATATAATGAATCACTGCAAGTGGCTTATGATTGGATCAGTAACCCCGTGTAACAAATCATGCAGAAATGAGTTTTGTGGGTATCATATGCAAAGCTTTCGACGTGGAAGCCTTGGCCCGTTACCCTGCATACGATGTGGGGTTGGGGTTAGGGGAAAATCTCAGTTGTGTTTGAATTGCGGTGGAAAGCGATACAGGGAGTTGAAGCGTTATTATGATAAAAGAATAAAAAATGGACAATCAATCAGAAATTATGACCCTGAAAAAGTCGCTGACACTGACAACGTCCCTGACAAAATCATAAGAACTCCTCAAGACTACATCGAAAGATTTATCATTAAACCAAACAATGAATTAGACAAACAATAGTATTATGTATACGAATGAACCAAGAATTCAGACACCATCCCTTGATTACAAATTATGAAGCATCCAGTGATGGTGTTGTAAGACACTGTAGACTGAAGAAATCAGTTGGTGCTGTGAATAATCAAGGGTACTTGATGTTTACTGTTGGGAAGAAAACTTATCTCAATCATCGTTTCGCATTTGAATTTTTTTATGGATTGGTCGAGGATGATTCTGTCATTGATCACAAGGATTCTAATCCAAAAAACAATTCTTTATCAAATCTGCAGGCTGTTACTCAAAGTGAGAATACCAAACGAGGAAAGATTGGAAAATGCAAAACGGTTGGGAAGAGACCTGTGAAATCTTTGAATACGATAACTAACGAAGAAAAAATATTTCAATAAATAACCAGCTCCGGTAGGCATTTCGATATTTTTTCACCCTCAGTACGATTTGTTGCACAGGGGATTTATCGATCGGCTATTTCAAAAAGGACGGGACAAAAAGTTCAATTTAGTTATGTCTAATGCGTCATATTTTTCATTTAGAAATATATTATTATAGAATAATGAATTCTGAAAACATGAATAGCATTTTATCCGAGATTTCAAAATTGAAAAGTTGGGATATTGAACTATCAGATGGGTTAAATCCTGATCAAATCATGTCTGATTTTCAGGATATAGAATACGGAGTTAGCACTAACAAGTATATGCTACCAAAGAAGTATGCGCTCATCAAGAGAATTCAGAATTCTTTTCGGGACTCTCTCGCATTTTCCAGTGACGTAAGTGTGTTCTCTCCGTTGTATACCATCGTAGAACGAATACGAAAAGAATTGGGGTACGAATACGAATTGAAAAAGGAGGTTAATTCTAAAATTAGAAACCTACGGGCGTTAATTCAAGAAAATGAACAATTTTGACCGACCATTTATCATTATTTGATTGTGACCGACCATTTATCATTATTTGATTGTGACCGTCCCTCATAGAGATTTTCATTTTTTTCAGCATTTTTTGATTGACAATGTCAAAATCAGTGAAAATATTTCACACTGAATAAAAATTGATGGACTGTTAATGGCTGGTTGGTCGGGTATCAAATACACTAAAAAATTCAAAATGGAGAAACGGCACATTACATTTTATTTTATATATGAAAAGTGCCGTTTCTCCACCGATGGTAGAAGCTGTTATAGGATGAAATAACACTTCCACGATGGTGTTAGGTCGGATTGAAAAATTGTTTTGCAATTGAAAAATTGTTTCTGATTTCAAATAATGGTCAATGAAGCATTAACAACCCGATTGGCTCGTGAACGACTGGATGCAATTAAGAGATTTGTACCAATTCGCGACTCTGTACGGAATAAACTGCATCAACGACAACAAGCGCAGACTGACTTTTCTGTGTCAAGTGAACAACTGTTTACTCCGATAACAAGTGCGACCAAAGATGTGAAAAAGTTAACTGAAGCAGCGATATACGGAGATATTCCTGAGCGAGAACGAGTAAAGAAGGCGCCGCTGCTTGATACGCTTGAAAAGATAGCAGCAGACACCGGAGAAATACGCGCAGGGATACAACAGTTATCCAGTGATATAAAAACTCAGCGCGAGTATGAACGATTAGCTGATATTGATGATTCTGCGCCTGATCCACAACCTGTTGATGTCACTCCAAGAGGTGTTTCCTTTATAGACAAACTCACCGAAGAAGCTATAACACAAATCAAACGACCTCAATTAATAAAAATCGAAGATTATTCGACATTTGGTGATTTTGCCGCCACAAGCTTTTATTCTAGAAAGGACTTTTTAAAAGACGAGTATAAAAACAGTAGAATAAGCCGAGATGAATGGGTTAATTGGTTGTATAAAACGAATAAGGGGATTACTGGTAATTTGAAAAAGGATACAGTTGAGTATAGATCTTTTAAAGTAGGAGTTGATAGTTATGGTATACAAAAACAACAAGAACGAGAAAAACAAAGTCGAGGCCGACAAAGGCAATTACTTGATGATAGTGAGGGCGCAACTGGTACAACTGAGGAAAGAAGCGGAAAAGGATATTCGATTGGAAATCCAAAGGATTTCAACGCTGGAGTCTTTGACTCTACCATGACATGTCCTGGTAGTGTTCTCAGTGATATATCACGGTTAGAGGTTCTCATCGGAGGGAAACAAGCCGGAAATAACTCACCGGAAATAATTAATGAAGCAGCTGATATCTGCAGGCGGTTATTTCAGGGTGGTATCATGGATATCAGCACATATCGAGATTTCATTGGCGAGTTAGTGGAAAGTGGGTATCATAGTGACTGAATTGAAAAGTCAATTGATTAGATAAATAACAATTGAAAAATTGTTTCTGATTTCAAATAATGATCATACACTACAATCATGATAAACCAACCCCCGTCTACGTAGTTAATTCACGGTTTCCGGTTTATAGAGCATACTACGGAGATGGTTTAGGTAATACCATTTTAGGGTTATTTGCGAGAATGGCTCCAAAAGTGATGCCGTTGGCTAAACAATTAGGAATGAAAGCAATTGATGTTATTCGTGATAAGGGTATTGGTGCTGTTGGAGATCTTGCTGGAAAAGCGTTTTCAACTGCGAAGAATAAATTAACATCATTAGTGAAATCACGGATGAAATCCAAAGGATTTTCAAAACCGTTACCGTCTACAGCGGAAATGCCTGCAAGTGTTAGTAGAATTATAAATAACGCAGTAGATGAAAAATTAGCGTCGATGGTTTTAACCCCCGACCAAAGCAATATTGCAAATATGATAGCAGGAAGTGGCTTTAAAAAACTACGACGATGAAAATGGAAAATCGCGATTTAGACTCTGATAAATAGAATAAAATGTTCAAAAAGTCACCTGATCCAGCGTTTGATATAGACGCCCTAGTCCCCAAGAATGATTCTGTACGCGATTATCAATATTACGCCTATCATGCCATAGACTCAAATAGTCGAGCAAGAATCGATCTTCCAGTCCATGATACCAGTAAATACTTTTTGCCCTGTGAAGCGTTTAATGAAGTAGAAGGAGAAATTGTAACAGCTGGTGATACTCCTGCTGTACCAGCACCGTATCCAGCTGGTACTCAAGTCGGTTTTGTCAATAATGGTATCATGGCGTTATTTGAGAGTGCAAAATATCTCATTGATGGAAAAGAAATTGAGGCGATAGATCGCGATGTTGATGTGGCTACAACAATAATCGGGTTAGCGAGATATTCCGATGATTATACAAGATCGGCAGGACCTTCTATGATGTTTGCAAAAGATGCTACAAATACCGCTGGAGGAAAACAATTTGTTGTAAGACGACCAAAGAATAATGCTGGCACCGCTAATATTGATGCCGAAGATATGATTATAAACAACGATGTTAATTTCAATCTAGGAGCTGCAACACGTATTTCAATGTTGCAAGGAGCGCGTAAATCATTTTCATGCGCGATTCCACTGCATCATATTTTTGGATTCTGTAGAAACGTCCGAAAAGTTATTTATGGAGCGAAGCATACAGTATCGCTTGTACGAAAGAGTGATGATAGTGACGCAATCTGGAGGATTCCAGCAGACAATGCAAATCCAAATGCTGATGCCGGTAAAGTCAATTTAACAAAAATATCATTGTGGATGCCAGTGTTGACTCCAGCAATCACCGCAGAAGAACGATTACTATCATTTATGGACCAAGGAGGAAAGTCGTTGTTGAGTTGGCTAACCGTGAGTACAGATGTTAAACAATCAAATATCAACGGGTTATTCACTTGGAACCTAGCATCAAAACAAGGTGTTGCTGCGCCACGTCATATATTTATTGCGTTACAAGATAACGCACGAGTTGGCGATCAACGTTTCAGTCATATGATATTTGATCAATTAGGTGTGAAAGACGTCTCACTGAGAATAAACGGCCAACAGGAGCCATCCGAGGATATACAACTTAATTACACAGAAAATCATATTGCACGAGTTTATCATCGTCTGTTGTCATTTTTGGCACGCGATCAAAATGTGGATACTGGTTTGCAAATATCACAATATGATTTTAAAAATCTGTATCCGATCTATTACTTCTCACTGGAACATCTCGATTTGATGAGACAATCTGTTGTTGATATACATTTTAGAGCTAATGTGACTCGTGGTGCTATTGCTGATTATAGAGCGGTTGCTGTCATTCTCAGTGATAAATCAATCCTACTTGAAGGTGTTGGTGGAAGAATGAGAGAGGTAGATGCACCAGTGGAAAACATGTAATTGAAATTGTAAACGATTTAGAATCAATCAATTATGTATAATGTCATATAGTAATATTAGTGTTGCGTTAACTCCCGGTCAATTAAAAAAATTGCAATCGGAATCAGCTAAAAAATGTGGAACCACAATCACGTTGAAACCCAACCAAATGACTGGTGGTGCAAATAAACTATCGCTGACAACTCGTCAGGTGAAACATTTCAAGGATGCACTAGTAGCAAAAAAGGGTGTTCAGATTACTCTCTCTGCGGCTGCTATAAAAAATATGATTAAAACAGGCGGTATATTTCCGTTGTTAGCTGCGATTCCAGCATTGATTGCAGCAGCAGCCCCAGCGGTGGCTAAAGCGGCAGCGTTAGGAGCCGTTGGTACTGCAGCAGGAATGGCACTAAAGAAGGCAACTGGGAAAGGATATAAAAAAAAGGGAAAGGGTCTAAGACTACCAGGAACCCCGTATTCGTGGTACAGCGGAAAGGGTCTAAGACTAGGACCGGTTTATTAATTATTTATTGAAGAGTCTATGACTCAGGAACCTATGGTTCCCATGTCCAATTTTGATTTACTCGATGCTGCTAAAAAAACTCGCGATTAAAAACTTCAGAGGTGTCTTTATGAAAGATCAATTACCACATCAACCAAACAGCGTTGAAACCGGAATCATTATTTTAGATAACAGCACCGGACCCGGAACTCACTGGGTTGCATACGCTATTGATCCACGTGGGATTGTCTATTTTGATTCATATGGATTAGCCCCACCAAAAGAGTTTATGCGTTATATAAAAACCCTTCCAATGAAGACTTGGTATTCTACGCTACCAACACAACAAATGAATGACCCACCAATATGTGGCAGCGAAGTATTAAATGTCCTTAACGCTATTTCTAACTCCTTGAGTAACCCAAGCGGAAAACCACCACATGTTGTCGTGAATGAATACACTAGTAATCGCTGGAGAAAATCGAAGATTTTTCAACGAAGTCGTCAAAAACGATTTTAGAGAGAGAAAGAGTTTTACAATAACATGATTGATATTTGGGGGAGATCTTTGAAACCCAAACCCGATGACACTGCAACCGGTGATGTAAAAAAACTAATCAAAGATGAAATAGCTGAGACGTTAAATTTAGCAAGTGTTGACCCGAACGAAATAGTTGTATTTCAGGACAAACAGGGTAAATTGAAAAGCAGTGATGTGTCATTGAATGACATTTTGATACGGCAGCGCGACGCCGCTGAAAACTCTATTGCGCTATATTCCAACAGTAGACAACTTAAACCAGGCGCACTTGTGTCTACAATCACCGACGCGATTGACGCCCACAAACGTGATCTGGAGTATTATATACGAGGTTATAGTACTTTTCGCAAAAATGTCGTACATAAATTCTTTGGAACCCCGCTTGTGGTTGGCATGACTCTCGCTGAAATTAAAAACTATCTATCGCTATTCTTTTTTAACAAGGACGCGGGAAGGATGATGAATGAAAATGAAATCAAGGCAAATTATCTCGAGATTTCTAAACTAATAGAAGATCAAAAACCCACTAACGACGTCATTGTTAAGTTTTTTGGAACCCCGCTTGTGGCAGGCATGACTCTCGCTGAAATCAGTGAGTTTATCGGCAAGCACACTCACAATGCCTACATCGCTAATAATTTCTTTGGTATCCCGGCTACATCTACAATAACTCTCAAAGATATTAATATGTTTATGGTGAGACAAACAACACTTAATACCATCGTGGATAGATTTTTGGGGAGAACACCTGTTTCTGAAACCACATCGTTGACAGGTCCAACCTCTCTCTGAAGTTAAAAAAGCTATTGACGAACAAAAATCCGCCAGTGAAATGGTTAACAAGTTCTTTAGAGGACCTGAAGGTTACGATACCACTACGACATATTTTGACCTCGCTAGTGATTATAAACTCCGAGTAGATATGGATTTTAGCTTCTTTTTGACTTCATTTTTTAAACGCCGCAATAAAACGTTGATGAAATATACTGAAATCGATAAAACCTATTCCGACGTCATTGACGATATTCTTAAACTAAAGGGAAATTTTGAGCGGGTACAAAACCAGTCAATGACATTGTTGATAAGTTCTTTGGAATTCCACACAACGCGGGTATGTCTCTCGTTGAAATTATCGCGGCTATCAATAAGGTAAAAACTCCACATAGTGTAAGCGTCAATAACATCGTGTACACGGTTGATAGTGGGACTTTTGATTGGATCCGGGGAAATGATAATTATCTTCGTGTTGGCAACAGACATACTGGTGCACCAGGTTGCTACCGACTTACAATAATACATCACCGTAAATTTGATTTGGAATTCAGCAACACAGGTATCAGAGGTGTTAACACATTGATGTATATACTAGAGAAAATACCAAAACCACCACCCTATATACCAATCCCGCTTACGATTACTATAAGCAATTCCGACGAGTCTGTGATTAGGGAGCCACTACCCTGGATAATAGAATTTGTATCCGGTGTCCCCTCATCCGATCCTAAAACCACTTCGTAGGTGGGATAATTGAAAACACTAGTTGGTTTAAAATAACAACAATGATTCCATCATCGTCGTAATATCGATTCGACACCGTGAAAGAGTTTTCCGCGAATTTGAAATTACTTTCCGCGAACTTGAAAACACAATTGAAAACACTAGTATTTTTAAAATAAAAATGATTTCATCAACGCAATGATCAGGTCAGAGAATTTCAGACTAGACTCAAAACCCTCACTGAGGAGTATCAAATAAAAATAAAAAAATACCGACGAAGAATCACCGCAATTGATATTACTATGTACTCGGTGTCAAGCGTTCTCGCTGGCGCCGGAATAATACTTGCATCGGTTACAATGATTGCCCCGGTCGTAGTTCCAATTTGCATTTCTGCGGTGGCTACAATCGGGGGTATATCAACCGGGATAGCAAAAAAGATATCATCATGCAGCCAGAGTAAACTGCAGAATTACTTAATTCAATTTCATATTGCATCAACCGCATATTCGCAGTTATCCCTGATGATATCGGCGTCACTCGATAATACAATTATATCAGATAGTGAATTCTCAGCGATGGTCAGTATTTTTGATTCCGCGATATCGAAATTAGAGCGACAACATGAATATAATAACAATGACAACACCGATGGAATTGGAAAACACGAACCCAAAAACCAAAATGATCTCAATAATCTCAACCATACCAGATTGTGAGTTCTCAGTGATGGTCAGTATTTATGATTCCGCGGTGTCAAAATTAGAAATACAACATGAGTATAATAACAATGACGACACCGATGGAATTACTTCAACAAATAGTGGAGAACACGAACCCAGTACAAACAAGCATGATATCAATAACATCAACGGAACCCGAGTTTAGTGTGAATTTCCCTAGCCCAGTCCCCGTGAAGGAGATAGCGCTAGCAAAACTACGAGTGTATCACAGTTGGCCTAATATCAGATCAAAATCATTTGGTGGTCAACAACCCAATAATTCTTTAATGTTTGCAAATAAGAATAAACCCGACGGAACCCCAGACTGGAACGTTGTTTCCATACCAACCGGATCATACCAAATCGAACAAATCAATAATGAATTCGCGCGTAGAATAAAATCGATTACTGGAACAGAATCGAAAATCGCTATAACAGTTCATGAGCCGACGCTATCATCCGCAATTGAGATAAGCACAGAAGGATACGTCGTAGATATCTATCAGAGTTCTATTAGAACCGTACTAGGATGGCCTGAAAAACCACCAAAAAAATCCACCACCGACTTAACCACGGACGTAGAATCATATCATGAAATCAATCCCAGTTATCGAGATAATTTATCTGATATAAGAAAAGGAAAAATCGCCGATAGATTTATATTCACCAACAAAGACACATTGCAATGGGATTTTATCATTAAAAGAACAACCGACTCATCTGTTACTATTTCATTTACGCTAACTGACGTCCGTAGTTATTTTAATGAGATTAAACAATTATATGACACACAACTAGAACAACTACGGAAAACAAGATCGCAAAAACACGTTGAAATAATAAATCAGCTTATATCGGACATGGAATATATCTATGAACTAATTATTCAAACAATAATTAATGACAACAGCGACAATAAACAACGATTCCTAACCGATTACAATATCACAGAAGACAATCTGCGTAATTTCAAGTTTCCGAAATACAACGCTGATGAATTAGCAAGAATTGTTAAAACCGATATCAAAGCGCTACAAAAATCAAATTCAACTGTCCTCCTCAAATATAATAATGATCCAGATGGTGGCGGTAGGCATATCGCTCCGTTCAACGTGAATATTTCATCGGTGATTGCGCTCAATTTAGTATGTGATGTTATCGAAGGAAGCTATCAGATTAATCTAGAGCAATCAAATCAAGCTCAGCAGGGATATATTCTTTATTCGTTTGCACCAACAGCTCCTCCAGGATTCCTAATTATCGAAAACCCAATTAATCCTGTCTACATGCGATGCCATAATAATTCATTAATAAGAATTAATTTCAAACTCACCGACCAGTCAAATAATCTGATTGATTTACAAGAAGAGGTGTCAGCGATTAGTTTGTTTGTAAAGTCCTAAGGACTTGATCAAATATTCGGTTAAAATCATTTCTTATTTTTTGTTAACTTGTAGCAGCAGAGAGGGTGGATGACCACATCGTTGCGAGCAAAATTGATTAAAAAATCGTAAAATCTCCGTTTTTGCAAAAATGGAGACTTTTTTTTTGGCTAAATGAGATTTTGTTGGAAGCCTTATATTTTGTTCGAAAACGTGGTCTGTAAGCCTTATTTTGCTCGAAAACGCTATCTGGAAGCCTTATTTTTGCTCGAAAACGTGGTCTGTTCACCCTCTCTGCTGCTGACGTTAATGATACTCATTTAAACGTCATGTTCAGAGTTACTGTTGTTTCTAGCACTCATTCCTGGAAATACATTTAACACGTTTAACCGTAATGTTTTATCAGCAATACATTACAGCAAGAACACGGATACTACTACTACTACTGCTACTACTACTACTACTAATACTACTACTACTAATAATAATAATATGGTGATGATGATGATCTTGAGAAAATCAAAGGATAACTTTATTTCCGAGTTATGGAAAAATGAAGGAAGAATCATTCCGAATTATGTGTATTCCCCACGGCACAAGACTTATTAAAAACGTACAGTTCACTTCCAGCCTGCTTCTACACCTTCCAAGACAACAAAAGAAAAAAAAAGTATAAAATTTGTGTTGGCTTCGGGTGCCATAAAAGACAGAGATTCATTTTAGTTGCATATTTGAATTCGTTTTCGCATGACTAGTATAAATTTGTGTAGTTAAAGGGTGAGCATGTCATTTATTTATATGCAATGTGTTTTACATATATAATTTGCATCGTTTGTATGTTAAGTTTTTTTTAAAATAATTTAATTTTACTTTTATGTTTTGGATAATTATACGGAACCAATATTTTACATATTTATTAGATAATATTTCTGCCACTTCATTTAGATAGTTCTGTACAGTTGTCTTGACAAAATAGTACTTTTGTTATTTAACAAATGTTAAATGCAGTCTTTAATAAATGTTGCATCTTTCTCTTCGTGTATTTTGACTGGATATCTCTCAGTTTTTCCCCGTGCCCATTTAAACGGGTAATTCAATATGTTTTAAAAGAAACTTGGTGTCTGGTTTGGATGTGACAATTATTTAAAGAGACTGCCGATCAATATACTTTCTTGTAATAAATTGGGTTTAATGGTTTTGGGGATAATGGTAATAACAGTTGGGTTAACTCCATATCTTTGATGTTTAACTATCAAATGACACAACTCCTTCTCTATCACTATATCAAGATTCCCATACCATCGAGTCTGTACTACATTCAAACTTACACTATATGATGATGAATGGGATACAAACGACTACACTTCTAGCCAAAGATTTACTGAAACTGATTCGAAAATATACTTAGGACAAGCCCTATGCAAAAACTCCATCTCTCAAAATAAAACTTAAAATAAATATTGTGGCTGTGAAAAGAAAGAAAAACGAACTTTTCTTAAGAAAGGAGAAATTAGGACAGGAGACACAAGCAGAGATATCTGTCATGCCTGTCAAGAAATAATACATCAGTTTTCGCTCTCTAGAACATCAACAGAAAACAGGTACAAATAAGATCCAATAGCAAACCAAGCGGCAAAAGAACCCTTTCTGTTCAAGAAATACAAAACTTTATGAAATTTTTAGCATTTCATTTCAAACATTCCATTGGCCACATGCAAATCTGTCAGGTATTATTATTATTATTATTATTATTATTATTATTATTATTATTATTATTATTATTCCACACTTATTTGAAGAGGTTTTATATGTCGCCAGTTATATAGTAGCGTCACAATTCTGACATATTTCGCATGGGTGGTTGCTTTGAGATTCACAGAAGAACAAAACGATATTAAAAAATAATGGAGCTTCCATTTTCAGTAGAAACCGTATTGAATATATTTGGAGTTCACATCCTCTGTCGTCGTACTTGCTTGATGATGATGATGACGACGAACGTTTACAATTCTGGTGGCTAGGCAGGTTTATTTATGGAGTACTTTGTCAAAGAACTTTTGTTCATGCCACGTGGTTTTGATGTATGCAATATTCGTTACATACACGCATTCTTCTCTACTTTAATTTGCACTGTTTGTAGCGGTAAGTATTTGACGATGCAGATAAGTAGCAGTAAAGACTAATGCTACATGTCATATTCATTAAATATGCTTCATCCCCATTTACACGACTTATGTAATCAAGTGTATGAGTGTTAGATAAATAACATGTATTGCATTGTATGTGATGGTACAAAATCGGTATCATCATGAGTGTGTGTTTCTGTGTGTCGAAAATGGAGTGTCCGTCACATTATCCTGTTCCCTCCACTGTTTTGTTTGCATGTTTTGATTTTAAAGTGAGCCATCGTACGATCACAAAAGCCGAACTGTAAGCATTACGTAACATGGAGTCGACAATTAAGTGCTGTAATTATGTGTATGATTTTGTCTTGCCTATGATCATATTGTACCCACCTACCCCGAGTAATCATGACCTAACTTCTAATGTGTTAGCTGCTAAAGGACCTGACCTTGTTGACATGTTGGAATTGTTTAGAAATGAATATTTGATCCTCTTTCTAGTTTTGAAATTGCTTAATAGCTCTTCGTTCAAAACGTTTCCATGAGAATTAGTTATACCTATCTTAATCAGCAGTTTTATAATTAGTTTCAGATAAATGCACTTGAGAGGTGTTATTTTGTTTATTTTAATTATTTATTTGAATTACATTGTACTCATACATTTCAAAATATGTTGAAGTGCTGCGAATTCATTTTAAACTGTTTGGGATGGTATCATTGCGTCACATTAAGACCATTAGCACATCAAAGTGATCCAGACACGTGGCACAGCAGCACAATAGGTTGTACTTCACACTATATACCATTGGAACTCATTTGAAATACTTGATACGTATGGATATGTGATTGAATGTTTAGGACTCTTTAGGATTGATTAACCCACACTGTAATGTATTTTTAAGTTTTTATTTTATAGTCCAGGGAAATTAATTATTTTGTCGAAATTTACAAAACGTGTTGATTTTCACTCTTTTCTGTTACTCAGTTTAAGAACACAGATACAAAATAGTACATATGAGACATTACATCTATCATTTAACTATGTGTTGGTCAGCAGATGAGGATCTTGATACATAAATCTTAGTGTATTTGTAGTTGTAACAGTTTCATCTTTTGTGTTACATTTCACAAGTTGGCCTCGAATGACCAAGTGGTCTAAAGCGCTCATCGTTATGGATCACTGCAATCTCACCTCTGACTGCGTGTGTTCGAGTCTCTGGCTTGGCTTGGCCAATGTGGTCATGTGAGAACGTTTTCCAGTAGCTTCCGTATAAATGGTGGTTCTTCCTCCACTATGTACAATGACCACCGCATGTATATAGCCTGTATTGTGCTGAAAAATGGCATTGAACCCTCAAACAACAACAACAGTATTTCACATTGATCCCATCCATTTGGGGATTTAAAATAATGTCGGGACATTGTAGTCCGTTAAAGGTAAAAGGTAATTTAACAGGAATGAGAGACAGTCATATTCACTTAATGATATACACATTCTGGTTAGAGAACTGAAAATTCATACTTACTATGAGCCACTAAATTCTTTGGTATAGTTCAACATTAGGCATGCAAATTTAGAACATAGAATATACCATATATATTCTGATTCTATTTATTATGGATCAATAGGAAGACAGAACTGCATAAAATTTCACAAAAGAAAATAATGCACAATAGCCTCATTTTGTTATATTCACTTTCCGAGAGCAATCATAGACAAGTAATATAGTGGTTTAGTGTTGTGATCATGGCATACATCACTCATCACTCCATATTTGGATTGATACCCGTGATGGTATGTTTGTGTGTAGACATTCCAACCATTTTATCCAGGTGCCCCGAGTGGCTGAGTGGTCAAAAGCGCTGTACGTTACGGATCACTGCCATCTCACCTCTGTCTGCGCGAGTTTGAGTTTCAGATTCGGCCAAGGTGGGTATGTGAGAAAACTTGCCAATAGCTTCTCGTGAGTCAGTGGTTCTTTCTGGCTGAGACAAGTCTTAAATGCAACCTATTTTACAGGCAGGTGGCTGAGACGAGTCCGCCTATTTTACAGGCAGGTGGCTGAGACAAGTCTTAAATGCCACATATTTTACAGGCAGGTGGCTGAGACAAGTCTTAAATGCCACCTATTTTACAGGCAGGTGGCTGAGACAAGTCTTAAATGCCTATTTTACAAGCAGGTGGCTGAGACAAGTTTTAAATGTCACCTATTTTACAGGCAGGTGGCTGAGACAAGTCTTAAATGTCACCTATTTTACAAGCAGGTGGCTGAGACAAGTCTTAAATGCCACCTATTTTACAGACAGGTGGCTGAGACAAGTCTTGAATACCACCTATTTTACAGGTAGATAGCTGAGGCAAGTCTTAAATACCATCTATTTTACAGGTAGGTGGCTGAGAGAAGTCTTAAATACTACTTATTTTACAGGCGGATAGCTGATACAAGTTTTAAATACCCCCTAGTTCACAAGCATGTGGCTAAGACAAGACTTAAATTCCACCTAGTTTACAAGCAGATAGATCAGACAAGTCTTAAATACCACCTATTTTACATGCAGGTGGCTGAGACAAGTCTATACCACATACTTTCCATGCAGATAGCTGAGACAAGTCTCAAATACAAAACTATTTTACAGGCAGGTGGCTGAGAGAAGTCTAAAATACGATCTAGTAGGCAAATTAAAGAGATGATTCACAATTGTTTACTTTTTAGCACCTATTCTGCATGTAGACAGCAGAGATGAATATTTTCGTCTTCAGCATGGCCAGATTCAGAAGGAATCGAAAGTTATATTCTGATCTTAATGTGAATGGGCAATAAAATCAATAGAGAAACAGATGCTGACCCAAATCAAATTTCAAGCTTGTGGCCTAACAAATTCCACCGTTATGTATTTTGATACAGTTGATCATAAATATTTTGGTCTTAATGTGTATGTGTATGTGTGTCTGTTATTTTTGGTTTTTTAAACTATTCTTTAAAAATTTATGTTGTTAGTGTGGTAGTTGATAGTGATGTCTAGCACTGGGGCATAATACTGCAGACACTTGGCATCATGTCCCATCCGGTCACATTATCCTGACATCAGGCTTACCAGTCCTAACAGTTAAACACTAACCTCTAAACGCTGAGTGCCAAGCGAGACCGTTGCTAGCACCACTTTTATATAAGTCTTTGGTATGTCTTGGCCTGGGTTTGAACCCTCTACCTCCTGCCTCTAAGGTGGATGCTCTAACTACTGAAGCCACCAGAGGAGTAATGAATTTATATAAATGTAGCCTCTGATTTCTTATTTCACTCTTATGGATTATATTTTTGTGAATGAATTTTCCCTATACTTGAGATTACAGTCAGTAATTCTTAACTATATATAGCTTCAAGATCTTTTCAATATCAATACCTTTGTTTAGAAAAGATGCTTGCGACTATAATGTTATATCTTACTGTGTGAAATCTCTTAGCCATAGATCGAAAATTACATTAAAATTTTCATTTTTATAAGTTTACTTTTTGTTGTCCTTTCTTATACATTTAGTTTTCTTCCATTCATTTTGAAAAATAAATAATGTGAAAACTACATGTACTTTTATTCAACATCAAGTACCTGATACACCAATGGGTTTCTGGTATAAAAATGTAAAGATCAGTCATGCAGTTTTATCCATTAAGAACCTAGTTGCTTAGTTTAGAATAAAATGACACTTTGTTGAAAAACTGTCAGTTGGCAAGTCTTCTGCATAATCTCTTGCTAAATGTAGGAATAAGCGATATAAAATTATAAGTTTTCGATATCACTTGCATATGTATCTGACAGTTATACGTTTGTGAAATTCACATTCATATATGTAGAGCTACTGTGGAATAGAAATAATGTTTGGTATGCTTAGATGTCACAGTGTCTATTGAAACTAACAAATCATATGTGTTATGATGAATACACAACACCTGGTTGGACTGGACTAATCCTGATTCAAGTTCCTGCTTTCAGACTTTAATTCTAAAATGCAGAAAATATCATAGATACAAAAGGATAATGACAATAAGGTTAAAATTAGTTTTTAATATATTATGATTAATTATTTATAAAATACTTATTTATTTTATAAGTATTATGCACACCATAATATTTATTATATAATTTGAATTTTGACGAAATATTGAACATTCATCAATAATATATCAAGGTATAATATATAATATATCAAGGTATAATATATAATATATCAAGGTATAATATATAATTTGAAAAAAATGTGCATTATTCATAATTGAAATGTTAATAAAACTTTATTTCTATTTATTCATACATTTTTGATATAGTTATCAAGTTATCTTTATGATCCAGTTTTATGTATTTTTAAGCATTAGAATATCATTTATATGCACTGTGTATGCATATTTCCATGTCAGTTATACATTAAAAAATAAATTAAGTTAAACATTTCAGTTATGGTGTCATTCTGTTTATGTCATTGTTTATATCATTGATCATTCATTGTTTGTCCGTAGAGTCAATGAGGACCACTCTAGTCATCAGAGGGTTGGTAGGGCTGGATCTGTTATGTGCAGGTGCAAGTGGTTGATGAGGCCAATCCTTGCACGACGGAATGTTTGCTTGCATAACGGACAAGGGATGAATTGGACATCTCCAGGTGGGTTGATGGCACATACCTTGAAAGCTTGCCTCTTCAGCTGGTGTACTGCTAGATTCACAGAACTTTGAGCCATTGTGCACAGAGGAATGCCAAATGACTTCATTGCTATTTGTTTGCTTTCAGGAAACAGGGTTTATGCAGAATGCTTTCAACAGCTTCAATATTGTCTTTGAAGCAGTTCTTCTGACCTCAGTGGGATCGCTGTCCTTGCAGTAGCTCGGTATAGAAGAGTCTTTTAGACAGCTAGTGGTCTGTCATGTGTACAACATGTCCTGCTTAGCATAGCTGGGCCTGCATCAAGATAGTGTGGATGCTGAAGAGACCTGCTTGCACCAGTACCTCAGTGTCTGGATCCTTTACTTGCCACTTGATGATAGAGATTTTCCTGAGACTTGTGGTGTGCAAGTGGTTTAGCTTCCTGGTGTGGTGTTGGTACAACATCCACTTTTCGCATGTGTAAAGTAGTGTGGGGAGCACAACTGCCCTGTAGACTTTTAGTTTGGTCTGGATGCTGATGCCTCTCCATTCCAGACATTGGCAAAGTCTACGGAAGTTTGCGCTGGCTCTGGCAATAGAGATGTTCATCTTGTCATCAACAGTAACACTCTGTGACAGTGTGCTGCCAATGTTGGTGAACAGGTTCACTATGTTGAGATTTTGGCTGTTGACGGTGATGCTGGACACAACTTAAGGCTTTCCAGGGACCAGCTGATGTAGGATTTCAGTCTTCTTGGTACTGATGGTTGAACTGAAGCTTGTGAATGAGCTAGAGAACTTGTCATAGCTGCGTTGCAAGTCGGCTTCTGAGCCAACATTGAGGGCACAATCATCAGCAAAAAAGAATGCCATGATGGTGTCTGTAATAAGCTTGGTTTTTGCTCGATCTTTGATCACATAGAAACAGGATATATTTAATGATGCAAACAATGATATTAAATTCAGTTTGAAATCAGACTGATGAAGTAATAATGCAAAACTGGTCACGCATTGTGCAAGCATTACGGAGACGAGCAAAATTTAACGTTTGATTGACAATTCAGTTTCGCAGGGATACCTGAGCGTGCTGCTTAGAGGAAACGTTGCACACATATGTGTTGGTGTTAATTATTTTATAGTTGTTTATTGTTCGGGTTGCCAATAGACGGAAACCTGTTCTTCATGATGAGAATAAACAGTGTGACTAAAACTACTCAACAATCAGAACAAAACTGCAGAAAGTTTATAAACACATACAGAGTATGAAGCTCGCTTAATCTTGATGCTGAAGAAAGGTCTGAAAGATCTTTGTTGTGACTAATGTCAATATGCTCATGTCCATGTCGACATTCATTAAATTTATCTGTGCTATCTTCGTGCTTAAGTGAGAAGAAGAAAGTTAATAACAAAAGAGAAATGATATCTGACAGTGGTGTGACATCATTGGCATCTACACAGTCACAAACACACACTATCCTATATAAATGTGGAGGTTAATTTGGAATTATCTGATGTGATACTCTAATTAAACAGAAGGCTTTCTGCTTTTTCTGCAAAACGCCTGCTGGACATCCTGGCATAGGTGAAAGATTAGCAAGTGCAGCTGTTTGAGAAGCTTCGTGGTAGGTAGGATTTCCATGGCATATCATCAAGTTGAAAAAAATCACCGACCCATAACTTGTCCCATCAGAGAGGGCTAATCAAGCTTATTGTCTAATATATGCCACTTATGTCTGGATTAACTTTTAAATCACAGCTGCCTTGTCAGGGTATTGGTTCAGGGTCATTACCAGTTGATAGAAAGGGTGTAGAGAGGAGGACCATTAGCAAAGGGTTTAAAGTTGGTGGGGATTCATGTGAACCAGTCCCATAGAATTGATCATTAGGAAGAAATTCTGTTAACTAATTGTACTTAGCATTCTTTGTTAGATTGCTGTTTTTATAAATAGTTCTTTGTATTTCAATATATGCCATGGGTAATGTAATATTGTATCTATTACCTGACATTGTCTAAGATCAGTGACAGTAATATAAAGAACAGTGTTGCTGTTAGGATTCAGCTGGTCAGGGACATTTGTACTTCTCACTTTGCTAAACCCTGGAATATGATATAAATTTCACTTGTTTTACTCTTATAAATAACATATTTTCTCATACTTCTAAAACACAATATATATAATATGAAATCTTCGGAGGATAAATCCATGTAGCTATTGAAGAAAGCAAGCACAATGTGAAGCTTTTGGGTGAAAACACCAGTAGTAATAACCCTCTTGAATTTAATCTAGGGTTTTCTTTTTATATCTTTGTCTGCATTATATATCATTTTTTCTTTTCTCGGAAAAACTAATCATTCTTATGTTAACATTGGAGAAGAAACAAATTGTTTTCTTGTTTTGCAGTAATTTGATTTCGGCAAAATTATTTGATTTAAATTTTTTATCTCTAAAAATATAAAGTGTTAAGTAACAAGTACTGCCATATACATTTGTAATATCTACCCTAATGAGGCTGACAAGGTAGTGCATACCATTAATCAAAATGAAACTTAACAAGTGTTTGTGTGTCTGTAAAATGTGATCTAGATACATTAACCTCCCAAATGAGGATGTGCATTTAACACCATTTTTCAACACATGCAGACTATATAAGTTGACCAGTATAACTGGCAGAGTAATGATCGGGACAAATTCTATGAAAACCACCATTGAAGAGGAAGCTAGTGCAATGATTTCTCACATAGGCTGAGCCTGAGACTAGAATTCATATTGACACATGAGCTGCCAGTAATCAGTATAGGTTAGTGCTCTAGACCACTCAGAGCCATTACAAACCATTAATGACTCATAATGAGGGAATAAATTGGACGATGAGCTGTGTAACGGATGAAGCCTGGCACCCACATTAGTGTTACTGCGTTGGGTGGGGTAGATCTGTCAAGTCACTTTTGGGAGTCTGTAGGCCTAGACAAGAAGACAATATGCTCTTATCCCTTGCTGCCTATCTGCGATAAGTAGGGTGAAACAGTCTTCTGTAACTTTCTCTGCCTCAATAACTTTTATCGTATCTTTGTGTAACCTGTGTCATATTACGGACACTTGTCAACCAGTCTCTGATGCTGTTCACAGCAAGAGTAAGATGAGAACAGAGTTTGGACCCAGAATGAAGGGATTCAAAAAATGGTAGAGTGATTCAGAGTGCAACAGAGTATTTCTTCATCTAAGATCTATGTTAGGAGGCTGTCAGAGTATTTCTTCATCTTAAATCTAGGTTAGGAGGCTGTAAGGGCATTAGCCATAGAGTGATAGACAGCCTTATCATTGACTTAGGAAATGTTACTGACTGCATTCGAAGTGTGATCATTCTTCATACTAGTTTTAAAGTAGCATTGAATCCTTTGTCTGTCCAATTTGTAATACAGCGGGGACTATATATTTATAGCAGTGATATCTTTGTCAAGGATAGGCACATTTATATGATATCTTTATCTCTCTGAGCTGTGCTTATATCGAACAAATGTTTCCATAATTCGACTTGCTGAAATAACAAGTATTGCTGATTTTTTTTTGTCTTATAAGCTTCTGGCTATTTCTGCAATCTGCAAATACTGTTAAAAATCTTAAGGAAATATGTACATAATTGTGGATCCTAACAACTAGAGCCATGACTATGAATGTTGTATTTGAAGGGGTGGGGACATTTCATAGAGGATAGGATATGAAAGCATATATTTGAAAGATTAGAAGCTGAATTAAGTTTCTTCTATGGAAAAACCAGAAGTATCAGGAGACTAAGTCGGACTAGTCTTCTTCCTTCAGTGTGTATGCTCCAGAAAATGTCAGACCATATGGCAAGGACCAGAAGTATCAGGAGACTAAGTCAGAACAGTTTTCTTTCTCCAGTGTGTATGCTCCAGAAAATGTCAGACCATATGGCAAGGACCAGAAGTATCAGGAGACTAAGTCAGAACAGTCTTCTTTCTCCAATGGGTATGCTCAAGAAAATGTCAGACCATATGGCAACAAATGTAGTCATCCCTTCAGCATGTATTGCAGAAAATCTTCTACGCTAGGAGGGTGTAAAAAGTAGACTCTGGACTTATTGTTTCTTCATATAATAGTCTGGAAAATGTGGCTGGGTCAGCTGGGGTCAGACAGATGACTAGGTTGGTATTGCAGGCCATGTTGACTGGTTAGATTTCTGTGCATTTGTGCACTGAACTAGCACTCAGAATACTGTCAAGTCACTTGTACAACCGGAAGGATGGCTGGATGGTAGACTTCGCCGTACAGTAAAAAGTCATAATAAGACGTCATTGCTGATGATACAAATAAAAATAGTTGAAATCTGAATCTGTCCAAATAGTCACTGTAGTCTAAGATATACAGTGTAATTGGAATTCTTAATAAATGTATTGATGTTATGAGATGATATACAATATAGCTACAATCACAAGTCTAAATATTATCATTGCAGCAATATAGTATACAATATAACATAATCACATGTCTAAATAAATCTTAACACTGTTAAGTGAAAATATAAGACAATTTGAGTAATATCTTTGCAAGCTTCACAGCCAAAACTGTTTCCAAAGATCATAATAATATTTAGGGGCATTGTGGAACACAAAAATAAGGAGCATGAAGGGCATTGGATCATATAATTCTAAGGATGTTATAGCGCAAATCATCTACTATTATAGAGTAATCTTACTATATTAAAATCAAATGCAACACTGGAAGTACATGATTACAAATTAGACAATAGTTCAAATCCAAAATGTAAGGAAACAAAAGTGCCTGAAATGTCTTTTTAGACCAATCTCATTAATTGTTTTTCTAACCAGTGAATACTGAAGACATCACCTGTTATGTGGGAGTAAATATCATCAAAATGAAAACGAATTTGATTGGCATCATTCTTTAGGAATGTAAGAAGTAAGAAGTGAGAGAGTGTAAGAAGTATTTTAGTTAGACATTGTGTTACTATGACTATGGTTTATCGACATCAAAATTTGTCTGAACAAGAATTTTAGGAATGTCATCATAGTGGTCATTTTGAACTTTGAAGAAGTTCCACTAGACAAATTTTTACATACTATGAAGTCTTTGCGGGATAAATCCATGTAGCTATTAAAAAAAGCAAGCACAATGTGAAGCTTTTGGGTGAAAACACCAGTAGCAATAAAACTGTTGAGTTAACAATAGATAATGGATAAAACACCAGTAGAAATAACATTGTTTTTAACAATGTATAATGGATAATGGATGCCAAACACTGGATGTATAGCCCTCACTTAAGATAGTCTGTTTTATAAATATGTACAAAGAACTGTAACAAGTCAAACTAACTAGCTTATTTTCAATGTTCTTATAAAATGCTCATAAATGTGCGAAATACTGAAAGTGTTCCATTGACATTATATAATATTTAGCAAGATATTATGTATTATATTCTTCAAGTTTAAGAATCGTGACGTTTATTTACTATTTTCAGAAACTAACTGGAACAATCTCCATAGGCAACACTGTAATTTGATATGTGTGTCTCTGCTCACCACCTACACACCAACAGGGTCAGTCACATGACCATGTAATGAATGTATTTCTCAATTGCTCATATAAAGCTTAATCAAAGCTAGGTCCTAATTATAGCCCACCATTACTTTGGTTCTATATTCATGATTATGAATGATGCTGTATATTAATTATGGTCGCAAACAGTAGTTTCTCTTGGTATGGGATGATGCACAGCTCCTATTTATGGACAAAGTGTTTTTAGACATGGGACTATGGATCATACAAAGTCATAATATGGGCTCGCATATAAAAGCTATCAACTTAGGATTATGCATGATGTCAGGTCTAAACTATGGCCATATACAAATGAGGCTCTAGGTACAGAAGTATGCATGATGTCGGGTCCAAACTATGGCCACATACAGGCGAGTCTCTAGGTACGGAATTATATATAATAGTTGGTGGGTCCTTAATAGGGCCACATACAATAATGACCCTTGGCATGGTGTTATGCATGATGCATGGTCCTAATTCCGGCTTCATGAAGTAATGACGCTTGACATTGCCACACAAGACCTTATATAGTAGTGAATCTTAGTATGGGACCAATTATTTTGAGGTCATTTCTGCTGATAGCTGGAATACAGTGAAGGATTTCTCTTCCAATAGGGTAGTAACCTCCAACAGGTCAAACCTGAAATAAGCATAAAGTTCTTGCTCTAATTTCAAGTTTAAGTAATACCATCGACTGCTAAACTTTGGTCGGGGACAAAGTAGGATATTTGTTTCATTATCATCAAATCAGTAAGACAATGATAAAGTGTAATTTGCTGTTGAGTATTAAAAACAAAGCCCATAACTTTATATCATATAGGAAAACATGTGTTATTGTATCTTGTTTTTCATGCCAAAATGCAACACAAACTTTAAAGAGGAAATGTAAACAATAATAGAGAAAATTTAATCCCTCAAAAATAAATAAACTCTCATCACAGATAGTTTCATTTCATTTACAGATAATATGATTGCAACTGTAAAACAGACATCAAAAGAATTTAGATGATGCAAAATATACATCACTGGAAAACCTATAAAGCTAAATGACGAATGTTTGTATCAAGAGTAGAATAAATTAAGAACGCAACAGTTATTATGACAGTGTTAACTGTTAAACAACAATATGAACACATGATCTGATGAAATTGCATTTAAATTTTAAAATAAGTGGGGACGATCTCCTTGCCAACATATCATGTCATGAGTATTACACTCTTTATTAATAGTCAACTGCTAAATACTTCGATCTGTTAAGTTTTAAAGTTTAAATCTTATACAAGCATGCATGATAGTTAAGTCTGAAACCATCCTGTGAACCCCAATTTATATATGTTGTATTCTTATTATGCCATCAAATCATGCACTATATACCTATACTTTGTACCTGTTGCTCAGGCTTCATGATGTTCATTCCTGGCTAACAGGCTTCATAGATGGAGATCACCTGTCTTTTTTGCCTTCCTAATTCTTCGCTGTACACCTGTCCACCAGCTAAAGATTCAATATCATGAATAACAGCTTCAAACTTCTTCCAGTAATCTTCAAAGTCATTTTGGTTCATCTTCCCATCTGGAGAATGACCAGTGATATGATTCCTGTATAAGCGAATTCTCTCCACATTAGCTCCAAGAGAGACATCCCTTGGTTGATCTTGTGGATCGGTTCCCCAGCCTGTTATTGGAGCAGAAACTGTGCTGATATTTCTGATCAGGGTATACAACAAGGACAGATCAAACTGGTCTACTGTTCCTGTTGTCTTCCCCTGAGGATCTGGGAAAACTAACTTACATTGATCTTGGTTAAGAAGAGGTCTGCCCTGTCTCCTGGTCAGTTTGACTTGATTTGCCAGGATTGTTTGGTAGATGTCATTGTATGGTACAGGAAAGTTGGCAATGAGAATGTCTCTAAGGGCTTTTCCAAAAACAGATTGGAGAGCAATACAGAGGCGAGCATGATTCATGTGCTCACGTGTTATAGGTGTATCAGGATCATGACCCTAAAAAAGGTACGGTCAATATTATTAAAAAACCCATGGTATCAATGACTACACAAAGTACAAAAAAACAAATACTCCGATGATCATAGAATTTACGGAAATAGTGAAAAGAACATTTTAAAAGACCGTTGAGATAGAAATGGTTTTGCTCTGACCAAATAAAGAGATGCAAGCAAATCAAATCTAGACTGCCCAATTGTCAATAGTGTTATATAACTAGCATCAAAACGGATTTCCTTTGTAGGATGCTCAGTGCTAAATTCATTTTTTAAAAACGTTTGCAGATAAAATTCTTGATATTATGTCAACAATAGAAGGAGCAAAATAACTGTTTCCTTCTAAGTGCAAATGTGCACTAATGGTTTTTTTATTTGTAATATCCTATTCCTTGGTATTTTGTAATTTATAAAGTGTCTGAGTAGATGTCTCCAATCCTTTCTTGGGCAGATTAAAAAAAAAATTACCCATACTCAGCAATCTTTCCTACACAAATAATAAGTCTGGATGTGGTGAGAAAGGGAGATAATCTGGTGAATTTCTTTTAGTGCAATTACGATTATATTTTTAAAATCAAATTACAACAAAACAATCAGGTACTCCAGCTAGTAGAACATGGTGTTCATCACCTTATCCAAAGGACATCAAAAATAAATAAAGAATACAGAAGGTATTAAATAATTTGAAGAGTACAGAACTTGAAATGCATGAGAATCCACTTGCTCGATAAGTGGAATTTAACACTCTCCTCATGTGATTTTTAATTAGAAAACCACCTGTATTTGTGTATAGTAAAATGCTAAAGTGATCAGTCACCTTGCAACAAAACAGGTAACTAATAGTAAAATTACCAGATCTGAGGCTGAGCTAGTTTTCTATTTGTCATTTGACAATGATTTGACACTTCAGCAATACTAGTTTAGTATAGTGTATTGTCAAATAAATAGTTATTCGTTAAATAAAAAAAAACGTCTTTGCACAATGAGGATGAATCTCTTTGACACTTGAACTGCAGAAACATGAATTACACATAAAATATACAATGAATATATAAAACAGTTTACTTGACAATGATACCATGCCAAGATTGGTTCAACGTCCAAATTAACAGTAATGTGCCTTAATACAGGAAGTGATTGTTTATGATATGTAAATCATTGTTTTGATCTGTTATTGATAAAAGAGTATGCATACTATAGAATGTCATCTAGACTAATTCAGAAACGGGCAGACCCAATAACCTCATACAGCAGTGCTGCCCAACCCTTTTGACACCATGGTCCACTGAATATTTTTCTTGAAGCCAAGGGCCACAGCAGAAAACAAAAAATGACTATAAAAATTATTCACAACTTTTTATCTGGTGAGGAAGATGTACAATGAAAGTATGCCATTGACTAATTTTTACATAAATGCAAAATAAACTCGAGCTCTGGTGGGCCATTTATAAAATCAGCCCGTGGGCCGCAGGATGGAGAGCACTGGTATATAGGAACTTCCATTGATTACATCATATTCATAATGACCTAAAGCTTTTATCTAGTCATTTGTCTTGTTCCTTTGTGGAGGAGACCATATTTTTGGGAGATTATAACCTATATTTTATTGCCACATATTGCCTCAAGGACATTTAGCAAAAACCCAGAGACTAATATTAGCTATGGCAAAACCAAATTAAGGTATGGACTATTAGGTCTGGCTCTGATTGTACAGACCAGTAGTAAGTAGATCAAAATGTGACTATCACTCAATTTTCATACAGATAGGTTTGAAGATACTACCTGCATATGTAAGATATCATTATGATCACTGCAGTTATTAGAAAGGCAAATGTTGTTGCATGATGCAGTGTGATGTACTAAATATGTTGTCTATTTCATTAGGAACTGTTCACCTATAACATTGTTCTGGTGGGAAATGACTTTTACACAGCACATGTGAATCAAATCAGATAACATTACAGGAACAAAGTACCCTGTGGAGAGTGAATCAAATCAGATAACATTACAGGAACAATGTACCCTGTGGAGAGTGAAATAATATGATATTAATTACTCTAGAGAGTAATAGTGGAATACAATTTACCTCGTCTTCAAACCAGGTAGAAAACATGCGAGCTGCTGGGACACCTTGAGATGGTGGGCTCTGTATACGCAATACATATTGCAAGTTCTGTCCCAGGTAAGAGATAATCTTGGAGAGATTCTGGGTAATGAACCTTCTAACTCTGCTGCACAGCTTTGCATCAGGAGTCTTTACTTCATCAACCACCATCCTTGTTATTCTTGCAAAAACAACATGGTTCCTGTAGTACAGGGTCAATCTGTGAAACAGATCAATGTCGAAAACACAGCTGCCACAGAAAATAAGATTTCCTTTTGTTTTCCTGTTCTGGGCAACTGGCCATTGAGCTATACAGGCAGCAAGAAGTCTATGGAAGATGGGAGGTGGAAGAAACTTCCCTGTAAACACGCAACACAGCTCTAATGTGCTCACAATATGTGGATCTTGTTCAGGGGAGATAACCACTCCAGGAGTTTTCTGATGAAGCATACATGGGACCAGGAAATAGTTCTCCACCTAAAACAGAAACATACACATGCAATGAGATTTGGAAAAACCAGTTTCCATCTAAATACATATAACATAGTATATATACCAAGCAAACAAAACATCAATAGTCTACATTACAGGCTAAAATGAAATTTGTCTAGTGGATGCATGGATGTGAAGTAAACTTTAATGAAGTAATAAATACCTCAGGCGATTACATAGCTTACCATTTGTGGCATCAAAGCTCGTTAAAAAGGAGGGAATCTGACAACAGACACAAGTGTTACATCATTAAAATTAAGTTCTATCCTAACACTACACTTTGTTATCAGCAATGCATTTATCTGTTGCTATTATAAAGCTGAACTAACTAAATTTGTAAAAGGCTAATGGTCTCAACTAACTGGGATAGACTAGGAAATATATACCCTTATAGTAGGAATGTCCTCTACTGCAAGTCATTATCCAATTGGGCTTCCTTTTATGCCACAACTAATATTTACCATGACTATGGTGCAACAAAGAATTAAATCATACAGCGAAGGCAGTGTGTGACTGAGAAAACATAACCTTCATAATGTCGTCTGATGTTAGGCCCCTGATGCAACATCGGCTCAAAACTCGGGCATTAATTAATGAATAAAAGACCCTCTTGGTAAGTGGCTTTTAAGCTCTTTTGGATATGAGCAAAGTCCAACTAAAAACAATGGACTAAAATATATGAGAAGACTGAAGGAAACAAAACGAGCTATTCTTCCTTCTCCATTTAGAATTGGCCAATTATAATCATAAAGCTCTACCTGAGCATAAGGTAAGCCTATCACTTCCATGCAAACCTTTGACATTTTCTGTCTTGATTTAAAGCAAAACAGCATATAAATTAAACCAATCTTGAGTTGATCATGGTCATCCAAATTTAGATATTACTGAGATTGGGGATCTCTATTGGGAGTAGATCTCCTGAGGGAATCAGGCTATTTTGTCTTGCTAAGATTCTCGGTTGGCAAATGAGAGAAATCAACTATTAATTACCACTGAACTGAAAACATCCTTGGTCTACACAGCACAACAAGCTGACCCCTTCAACTTAAGATGCTGCAAAGGACGGTATGCAAAATATTCAATCTGGACATTAATGAGTGAGACACAGGACTCTGCATCTCAAACTACTGCACCAGATCGGCAATATAACAGTCCGAATTGACAGCCAAGCATTCAGAAGATTTGAGTGTATTGGATAATTCAGATAGTGTTGCCTTATAGCCATCAATAGTACAAACTGGCCATTACTTCCTTTTAGTATAGAATATATCAAATCAACCACTACACTCATAGACCTGGCCTTCTGCAAAACTTAAACTCAAATTCAGTTGCAAAAACACAAAAATGAGGGAATTGTACCAGATTCATGTTGTCGATAAATTATAAACCAAGACTGACAAAATTATGGGATGGACAGAGATCAGATTTTCCCAGTTCACTAAGAAAGCCTCAACGGTCTAACAGTGAAAGATGATAGCTTTTGCCCTTAAGTAG
This sequence comes from Unio delphinus, assembly GCA_029339505.1. NCBI lineage: Eukaryota > Metazoa > Mollusca > Bivalvia > Unionida > Unionidae > Unio > Unio delphinus. The sequence goes on from JAQISU010000370.1 coordinate 621,838, forward strand.
AAACAATTTACTATATATTTCTGAAGTATGTCATCCAGGTACGCTGCTCTCATTGTAGATGAAGTTGATTGGAAAAGGGTAAAAACACAATCCATAACACAAGGGCTAGACAATGAGCTTCTAAACTGTGTCAAGGTAGCCAAAATGGAGAAATATCCATGAAGCATGTGCATCAGTCAGATTGAGAATCAGCAGGCAAACATGTCCAGTTGGATTGAGAAAAGGATTGATCTTGCTGTTTCCATCTCAAATTTCAATGCTGTAATAATTTGCTTGAGGGGACTCAGATTGTTAATCAACCTCAGCTTGCCATTTGCCCTTTCAAATAAAAGAGAATATTGAAGAAAATCCCAGCATTTGTGGCCCTCGAACAATCTCAATTGCCTATTTTTTAATGAGTGACCCTATATAGAGTCCTTGAAGAGTTGATAGGAGAATAGGGGCGACGGTTGTATAAATGACATCAGATGCCCCTCCAAAATAAAGTGCATCACCCCACCAGTCATGGGGAATAGGAATATCCAACACATCTAAAGTTAATTAGGCTGCTGTTCCAAATGTGTCTGTCTGTGATCAGTGTGGTGGGTAGGTCAGTGTCTAGTGTTAGGAGGTATAAACTTAAGGTGGAGAAACTTGGTTTCATGTCCACTCTGTAACACTGCTTCCTAACTTGGCTAGACTGATTTCTCATGGTATTGGGCTGAGATCTATTTTTTCACATCTGACTGAATGATACTTTGTCCGTAATGCGCTTATTGTTTCTTCACAGCGATGGGTTTAACTATTTCTGAACACTTTTGCTGGTTTTTGGGTGAGTTGGAAGATAGTTCCTGAGCTGCCGGCCTCCAAACATCTTTAATTTTCCTCCAAAAGCAGTATCCCAATGGGGTCATCCATAAAGTCAGGGTAGGATAAGGCTTGAGTGACACAGACTTGCATCATACTGTACCAGTTTAAGTTGGCTGAAGCAGTCAATGCATTGGGTTTTAAAACAATAACCGCTAGCGACAAGTTAACAAATCTATGGCAAACAAGTCTGACGCGCACACAGACAGGTGATCCTGTGCAAAAAGTAGGATAAGGTGGACATTTTGAATAAAGAGTCTTCTCCATAAGAAAATTATCCAATCCGTTAAGCAAAAAAAAAAACAAAAGAAGTCCGAAATTTTACATTCTTCTCATGCACCTGCAAACTAACCAATGAAAAACATTTTCTTTAGCACAACTAGCCTTTTGTCGGATGGAATATTGCTTGGAAGTTGTTGTATTAGGATGTATTCCAAAATAGTACCCAAAATGTGTTTCATACTTGTATTACATTCGAAAACAGCAAACATTTCTAGTACTTAATGTGTTAAACTGAATGAAGAAGACATGGCAACTACATCCTGGAAGAGCTTGGACATTTGGCAAGGAACGCAATTTTGTTCTCTTTAAAATAGTGAAGTGGACTTGCTGATAGAGTTTGATAGAGGACAGGAGATCAGTACTGAATGCAATATATTGACAACAACATTGTCTTGAACTGCAGCCTTGAGGCTACATTCAGTCTGGTTCATGGTTGGAATCGTTCCGCTAGCAGCTTTGGAAAAATATACCAGGTGACATGATGGGCATTGTCCTCATTGAAAATGGCACTACCTTGCCCATGTGGATAAGCAGTGAACATATAGAGGTCCAGTATTTACAAAACAGATGGCTGGTTTGCTTGGCATATGGTTGGCTTGAATACTGGCGGTAAAGAAAATGATTCAACTATCACTGGTACTGACCAGTCTCAGTGCTTGACTCAAGAGACTGATTTCGCACTGAAATCGCTATAGTGTGAATATGTCACCAACAGTTCAGCTAAAAGGACGGAACTGTAAGTAAGATTGTCATAAATCTTTGCTGGACCACCTGATCAAATACATCTCCCTGCTGGGATTGTAGGATGGTTATAACTGGTACAGGGCAGATGAAGAGACTCGCTGGACAGATATATTTCTTGCTAAACCATTGATATGTGTTGCCAACAGTACCGCTAAACAGATGGACCCATCACAACAAAGATTCACATAAATCCAAGTTGGCTGAGACAACAGGATAACTAGTTATGGCTGACAGCATTAGTGATGGTATGATTGTATTACAAATTGGATTCAATGTATGTATGTATAAAAAAAAAATAATGCATCCACTCTCCCAATCATTTGGAAATGACTCAAGAAGGGAAAACAAAACGTAAATTATCAATGCAGCATGTAAATAACTCTAAAATTATGCCGTTACAAACTGAGCACAAATAGTGTCACACTAACTCATTAATTATCGTGCATAAGGTCAACAATAGCTTGGTATAATGTGGCATTAAATAGATAAGTCCCTAAAGATGACAGAATCACTCAAATTGAACAGAAATATTATTGTATAAACAGTGTGTGCAACCTACCAAATAATACTTTCATTCACACAACAGATACAAAAGAAACATTGGATGGCTGAATTACAACACAATAATTGGGTTGTCGGAGAATAACTGTAAGGTGCTATCAGTAGTAGGCTAAAATTTCAAACATAATCCCTTTGTCTATATGAGATAGCAGTGTACCAGGAAGAAAGAATATAAATTCTTTATAGAGAGGAAAAGTTACTTGAGCCAATGAGTTCAATGAAATCAATATATGGAATGTCCTGAAAATAATCACATGTACTTGAGTCATAGATTTATTTATTTCTGCATTAATATTCAATTTTCCAGATTTAGATATCTTTAATCAGTTATTGTAGAGTCAGAAATAACTATTTATAAAATTTACATTTCCTCCTAAACAACGGTGACCTGAACAGTTTCCCACTTTTAACCTAATAGGGCCACAAGGCCCCACATTTTTAATTTTTGTATTTATTACTGACACAGGCTTTTCTATATTTAGTAATACTAGAATATCTATGGTATGCTATCATACTTTGTGAAAAACTTCAAAGTCAAATCTGATCAAATGCTGTTTTGCAGTGATTGAAAATTGGTCATCTGATGTGAAAATATCAATATATTTAGACATTTCAGCAAGAATGGGATGACTTGTGTAAATCTGAATGACAGGCATATCTGGTGGCAAACTGGCACTACTTGTATCAATCTGAAAACCACTTATGTCAAATGGTCTGCATCAAATTAGATTAGAATTGGTATGGTAGTGAAAAGTGTAAAATATAATTTGTTGACTGTCAGAATAAACACACTGTATTATGACTGTTGGGCCATACCATAACCCTCTGTGGCCTAATCACACATGTTACGTGTTTTGGCTTTAATAAACGGTACCAATGATATAGAGAAAACAACAAGCTTTGCAAAAATGGAAAAAATACTTAGTTTTAAGAAATAAAATCAAAAATTAATCCAAGAATAATCCACAAATTAAAGTTTCAAAGTCCTATTAATGAAATGTTCTAATGAATTCATGTTTGAGACCAGATGAAAAATCCAAGATGATAGGCGATGATTTCTGCTATTCTGTTCTCTGTTGGTGTCTGCAGTGTCTTGTATAAGCTCAAGAAATAACACGCCAGTGTTGGAAATCCGAATAAAATCTTTAAGAAATATCTTTTTCCACGAATTGTGTATGAGCACTAAAATATTTCCAGAGAAATTAATTAATCTAAATATTTTGCAGACAATTAATCAATATAACTTGAAAACTGGCTACAACAAAACAAATTGATATCAAATGTAAAAGCCCAAAACTGCGATTATTTCTCCCAAAGAATTCCAAATCACGCAAACAAGATTACGTTACAATTGCAACAGAATACAAATTATTTTAAACTGACAAACATACATTGACATTAAAACAATATAATTTAAATCAGAAATATGTAACACTCAATGTATACAGACATAGAAATAAGCTCATGTGGCCTGATGACAGAGTGTATGTTGTGCCATGCAATACGATCATGTGTCCTTATGACAATGTATGTTGTGCCATACAATAAGCTCATGTCACATTGTGACACAATGTATGTTGTGCCATACAATAAGATCATGTGGCCTTATCACACAGTTTTTGTTATGCCATACAATAAGATCATGTGGCCATATGACACAGTGTATGTTGTGCCATACAATAAACTCATGTGGCCTTCTGAAACAGTGTATGTTGAGCCATACAATAAACTCATGTGGCCTTATGACAGTGTATTTTGTGCCATACAATAAGATCATGCAGCTTTATGACACAATATATGTTGTGCCATTCACAAAGGGCATGTGGCCTTATGAAACAGTGTATGTTGAGTCATGCAATAAACACGTGGCCTTATGACACAATGTATGTTGCGCCTTACAATACGATCATGTGGCCTTATGACACAGTGCATATTGTGCCATTCCCTAAGCTCATGTGGCTTTATGACAGTGTATGTTGTGCCATACAATAAGCTCATGTGGCCTTATGACGCATTGTTTGTTGTGCCATACAATAAACTCATGTTGTCTTATGACACATTGTTTGTTGTGCCATACAATATGCTCATGTGGTCTTAAGACACAGTGTATGTTGTGCCATACAATAAACTCATGTGGCCTTATGACACATTGTTTGTTGTGCCATACAATATGCTCATGTGGTCTTAAGACACAGTGTATGTTGTGCAATACAATAAACTCATGTGGCCTTATGACACATTGTTTGTTGTGCCATACAATATGCTCATGTGGTCTTAAAACACAGTGTATGTTGTGCCATACAATAAGATCATGTGGTGTTATGACACAGTATATATTTTTTCCATACAATAAATGCACATGGCCTTAAGACCAGGAAAGCTATATATATTAACGTCATGCCAGCAATCTTACTGTCCGCAGCATGTTAGTTGCTGCTCAAGTTTTTAAAAATATTTTTTATGAATGGCAGCAATAAAACTGATGCGTGATTGGCCTTCTTTTGAAACAAACTTTAAAATCCTTTATGCCAGGGTTATTTGGTTCTAGTAGAACTGACCACAAACTCAATAAACTGCTCAATCTGCATGGTTGATATAAATTTGAAACCCCATTTTGCCTGGAAGATTTTAATGAAATTATTTTGGCAGCTGTTTGGTATTTAATTTTAATTTATTTTTAAATAAAAGACATTTGATGTGTATCACTGGTATGAAGATAAAGTTTGAGCTAGGGTATTTTCTGTCCAGTTTCATCAAAGTATTTCTGCATTTTTATGAAGACACCATTTAAGTATTTTTATATGCTTTAATATCAATCCAGACTTACAGCTGATCAATATTATTTGTACAAACTAGTATACTCTCCTTGCCAGGGTGTTAAAAAACTCTTCATGCCAGGTTGTAAGGAAACCCTTCATGCCAGGTTGTTACAAAACACTTCTTGCCAGGTTGTTAAAAAACACGTCTTCATGCCAGATTCCTAGCAAACTCTTCATGCCAGGTTGTTAGGAAACACTTCATGCAAGATTACTAGCAAACTCTTCATGCCAGGTTGTAACTAAAATCTTCTTGCCATGCTGTTTGTAAACTGCCAGGTTGTTAGAAAACTCTTCTTGCCAGGTTGTGAGAAATGTCTTCATACCAGGTTGTTCATAAACTCTTCATGCCAGATTGTTAGAAAAATGTTTTCGCATGGTTGTTTGAAAACTCTTTATGCCAGACTGTTAAAAAAAACCTTCTTGCTAGGTTGTTAAATAAACTCTTCATGCCAGGTTGTTAGTAAGCTCTTCATGCCAGGTTGTTAGTAAACTCTTCTTGATTGGTTGTTAGTAAACTCTTCATTCCAGGTTGTTAGTAAACTCATCATGCCAAGTTGTTAGAAAACTCTTCATACCAGGTTGTTAGTAAACTCTTTATGCCAGGTTGTTAGAAAATGCTTCATGCCAGGCTGTTTTAAACTAAATTTTGAGGAGTGTTGTTTAGGAAGAATTCATTTGAAAATTTTCGGAATCCCTAGTATCTAATGTTTTCAGATATTACGAATTTTTCCTTATCTGATGTTTTTGACATTTTGATCCTTTAATTTCAGTGTTGCTCTCTGACATTCATTTATTGCGTTGGTTAGTGGAAGGCTTGTGCATACTGATATTCTGTTTCTATCCATCCTTGCTGTTTCTTGTTATAAGTTTTGATCATTTTTAAAGTAAACTTGATGTATATTCATTTCTTTACTTAAACATCAGTGCCTGTAACAATGAATGCAATAAATAACGTAATGAATCTAAGACCATGTAGTTTGCATAATACATACATTTTCTGCCAAATTATTTCACTTAAGCCAATTCAAAATACGAAGACTACTGATCTGGAAGGTCACAATAATCTTGTCTGGATGGTCCAGGTAATGTTTTATTGAGGGTCAAGGTAATGACATTTAAACACTCTCAAAGTGATGCATGTAACTTGGTCAATATGGATAATCATATTTCTTTCTTGATCATTAGCAATCAATAATCTATGATGTGCATGATATACAGATCATTGACTTGGTGTTGGTAGTTTGCTGCAGAGAAACTGTCAAATTATATCAAGAGAGGTATGCGTTCTAATTATTTACTCTCAGAATCAAAATGAGTTATGTCCCTTTAAATCATGACCAGCCTCTCGTAGATCATAGCCAGTCAGGTGGTCCAAGGTGCCCACTTTTACAAATGACTCACACAACTCACCACTGTCAGTGTGGATTTGCATCATTGGTATGGGTACGTTTGAAAAGTTGCTAGTAGCTTAATGTGGGTTAGTGTTTCTTCTGGGATGGTGGGGAGACGGGGGTGAGTCTCTGTTCTTTATCCGCCAAACATGCTGGTTGCTATCTATGGATTATCATGTGCGGAAAATTGGCATTAATTCCCACAAAACCAAACACAACTTGGCCTTTCTAGGTTAAAAGACCTTAAGAGCTAAATATAGAAAGTCTTGTCTTTAAAAAAAAATACAAAATTCATACAAGCCAAAAATATCATCGTTAAAAAACAAGAGAAATACATACACATAACAGGCTATTAACAGAAAAATACTGCATTTTCAAGACTTAGGCACATACAACCTGCATAATAATTCATGTATGTATGCATATATGGCTCAATGCTGGCTACTATGTATGTATGTATGCATGTATGTATGCATATATGTATGTACATGGTTTAACACCAAATCAGCACAATGCATATACAGTGCCTCTTTTAAGTATACTTCTTAAAGTGAAAATGCAACAACATTAGAAAAACCTCATGAAAATTTACCTGTGTAAATTAATTTAATCTGACATATAACTAGAGAAAAGATGAAATGTAATAATGTAAAAATTACAAAAAAGATATACGACGTCAAAGATTTTTTTTAAAATCATAAAATCACCTATTAGTATAACATTATAAATCATGGGCTATTTTAATATGAATTGTGTTATACTTACAAAACATATGACATAGCCTCTGACATGATTATCAGAAATATAATTTACTTAATAATGTATGTAAGGATGTATGGAGAAAAGCAATGACACATGGACAGACAAAAACCTTGATAGGATGACATAGAGCAGGGTTTGTATAAATGGTTAATTTGGTAATGAGATTACAGTAAATGCATCTATTAGGTTTTTGAAAGATAAAAAAGAAAACACCATGACAGTAGATGTAATTAGAAATAGCCAGGTCATTTATAAACTGTACATTTCTATTTTTCAAGTGATTAATGTGAAAATTTGTTTAAAGTTTTAATTTAGATGTTATTATAAAAAAATGCTTAGGATATTTCTTTATACAACTGCTGTGTTTATAATTCATTTATTGCTCTGACAACAGGTACAATTTGCAAATAATACAAAATAAGAAGATAATCAGACCAATCTTGTCAACTAACCTTCTCCCCAGTCTCAGTGAATAACCTGGGCTTGGCAATTATATTTAGTTGTTCCATTATCCTCAAGATGTGATCTCTGTGGGTATGTAGTTCTGGATACGTCTCATGTATCCAGACAGCATCTGTAAAAGAAAGAGAAAAGATTTTAGAATTGGGAAAAGTATTAATAATAAATTACTTCAGATTCTTTTGAAAATGCATTCACCTAAAAGCATCACATAAGTATTTTCATGAAATAGGATCTGCAATTATTCCATTTATGTTGAACAAACTGTTAAAACCAATAGATAAAACCCCACAACAAAGTCGATTCATTCAAAGTTCACCCTAATACTTATGGATATGATGTAACTACTTTTCTTATGACTGACGGACTTAAACTGTGTCAACGAAGTGAGTTTAATACAAGCCATAGCTAATTTTCTAAGTTGCAATGTGAAAGTTTAAATTCCAAAGAATCCTCAATGTCCTATCACAAGTCCAAAAGCACAGAATGCTCCAAATGAATTTCAATAGTCTTGGATTTATTCATGTACTAATATTCTTGAATGTATTGGAATTCCAATGAAACATAATGATATAATCCAGAATGTTTTTGAATGAGTCTTCAATAATCTCAAAGTAGAGTCTTAGTCCAAAATATCAATGCTAACTTTGTAACTCAGTGAATCATTTTGAACAAATCTTCTAGAATTACATCTGAACAAAACTAGAAATTATGATCATGGATTCCAAAAGACTGATATTAAAACAGGATGAAATAATTACCAAGACTTATATTGACTAATTTTTTTTTGTCCTAATAAACATCATAAGTTTCTGCAAAAAATTCCACTAACATGTAAACAAGGTTAGGCATTTAACTCTATTTGAGGAATGATGTACTTTTGCCTCATCTGTCAGCAGATTAAAGGCATACAAAAATGTTACGCTCACGATTTTTGAGAAAATAATTCATATTTTTATCGATTTCATGCTGGTATATCTCGATGAAAGGTCGTTCAAGTTTGCTGGACTGGCATGTAAGCTGCTACCCATACTGACATCAAATGGTATCGGCGAATTCCAACTTTTTGATAGGAAATGCATTCTGACCCTACACCCCAACATGAATGTCCAAATATCAAAAATGGGGTGGCAAGTGTCAGAGGAACTCGGACTACTCAGACCAGTGTACTGCTGATGATATACAATATTTGATAGTGTTGTCGACAACTTTTTTTTGTGAACAGATGCTCGTCATTAATGTTCACTTCCCGGATTTTTCGCTACCGTCGAGTACCCATTCACAGCCCTAGACCCAACGTATATATATTTTAGTTCCAGTATTCTAAAATGGAAAGTAAGTGACACTGCTAGATGTAGGCTACACATAACACCTGATATTGCATGTCAAAATACTTCTTTATTCACAGCAAGGTTTAGTTCAATGCAATGGTGTGTCCTGAACCTTTCTATCAAGTCCAGATTTCTTTTCCCCATCTGTATAAGCTTAATGCCCCAATAGTCATCTTGGTGTATCTAAAGAAGTGCTGCATCGGCTTTTTTCAATTGAGAATGACTGAGAATGACTGCTATAGCAACTTTTACTAACTGAATCCACATTTGGTTTCCATCCCAATCAGCTTATTTAAATTCAGAATTATTCGTATTTTAAAAACGGTATCTGAATCCAAATTTATTTTTAACCCCAAAAGCTGTTTATTATATTTTCAGACTGAAAAATTGTATTTTTGTTTTTGAGGCACCTCATTTTTCTGGTAATGTCTTATTTGATAAAATGTTGTGCAGACAGGCACACACAAACTTATATTTGTACAGTCTAAGTGTTCAACAATCTAATAAGAAACAGTTTGTTTAAGTTACATGTATTTTAGTATGATCCAGTTGCACATGCCAATGTTCCTGAACGAATGAATGAAAAATGAACAGATGAACAGAGAAAATGCTATATCCCTTCCCAACAACATTGGTATAGAATAAAATTGAGAAACGTATGTTTTGAAAACAATAAACAAGAAGAAAGAAATATACATACCGACAAGCTCTAAAGTAACAATTCCTTTCTCCTTGAAGTCCAACCATTTTTGTGTGACGGCTCTGTCAGATGTAATGTGAGTTGGACCCACTGACTGAGAGACATTTTCAGCAGGGCTATTTGGTAGGTTAGGCTGAGAATTGATGAGGAGTTTCAGAGCATCAATCAACCACTTTGGAGCCAACACTATATTTTCTCTCAACACCTCAATGCTGAAATGTAGCAATATATCAGGATTGGAATTAAGTAACAACTGTTTTATCTAGTATACTCTAAGGCACATATTTATGTCCCTTAGTCTCCTGAGCTGTTTCTACATTTATCCTTTTGCATTTGTTTAAGCAGGAAAGCAACCAGTCAACAAACAAAAAAAAGATCAATGTACACACAGATCCACACACACACACACACACACACACACACACACACACACACACACACACAATAATTACATCCTCACTTTGTAATGTAACATGCAAAAAAGACTGAAATATTCATGTGCTTTTACAACAGTATGATCTGTGTAGAAATAGTTGCAAAATTCAACAAAGTAATATACTGTATGTCATATGAAAACAATAAGTGTTCCATGAATGGAATGTTATAAATATTCCCAGTCCTCTGTGTGCATTACTGTTTCTTTTGTGCTAAAACAAGATTTTATCGCTCTTAGTGGTCTTGATCTTTGACTTATTTCATTGCAAAACTACAGAACATTTTTCCACATTTGCAATCATCCCAAATTATTTTTTCAATATATCTCATCCAGGTATATAATGTAGAACAGGGATCTAGACTCTATGGAAAGGGTCATGCATGCCACAAGGTGGCATGTCAAGGGGTTCTGTGTGACATGTGAAGGGCAGCCATAAATCATGATCTTAACAGTGTTACTCTCTTACTGGAGGCATGCACTTGTTTTTTTGTAATTTATTCAGAACAAAATGGCATATGTAAAATAAGTTGCTGACCCCTGCTGTAGAACTAAACTCTTTGTGCAAAAGCTATTTTAATCTTTATATCGGAGTAAACATATTTCTCTGACCTTTGAACATGAAAGTCAATTATAATATAAGCGTGATTATTTCTTATTCCAATTTCAAGTTATCCACAAAATTTTCTACCTGTAATATGGAAAACTCAAAGTTGTATGCACAAAACTGAAAAGGAGAGGTTATTATCATCCCTCATGTGGTAACTGTTGATGGTGGAAACTCAGGTTACTGTATGGAAACTCTGTTTATATTTTTCAACGGTACTTTGCTGCTTTGTCCCCCAAATTAACAGGATTGATTCTTCCTTATTCCAAGTGCAAGCATTAGGAAAGGATGGTGAGCAACTCAACTTATTGTGTAGATGTTTTAGAATCTTGGTACTTTAGGAGAATAAAAATTATTTTCATTTCTTAAGTACTAAAAAATATTAATATTAAAATAGTGTTTTGAGTTATGGAATTGAAGTGGATTAAGTGCCTTAAAATAAAGCACATGAACATGTACCAAAGAAATGGTCGTCTACAGCTGATCATAACTAATGTTATTAAGATTTGTTACGCAAGTGCCTTGTGCCTCTTGACTTTACATTTTTATACTATGTATAACTAGCACCTGGTGTATGGAGCATTTTCAGTGTATAATAAAACAAGAGGTTAATGTGGGTCTGATATTACTGGGTAACTTGCATATATAAGATTGTGAAAGTAAATTATGGTATAGATGTATTGAAACTGGAAAGATACAATTGGAGCACCTAGTTGCCACATTATCTATTAGCAATTTAAACATACGCATCCATTTCTGTTTCACACTGCAAATATAAGTCACTCTCAATAAGATTTATTTTACTTCCTTAAATAGCCATAGTGGTCAGAGTGTCTGACTTGTAACTAAAAGAGGGTAGGTCAGAAACCTACCTTCGAATCAGCACATAGATGTATGGTCTAATTGTATTCCTTCAAGATAAGACCTCATATGATCTCATTAGTTATAGTGAACCATAGATGCCTGTCTAAATGTATTCCTTCAAGAAAAGATCTGGTCAGTTCATTTAGTGATAGTGAACCATAGGTGCATGGTCTAATTTGACTCCTTCAAGAAAAGATTTCAGTTCTATTTAGTGAACGTGAATCATAGGTGCATGGTCTAATTTGATTCTTTTAAGAAACGATCCTGTCAGTAGTATTCAGCATCATGCGATAAAAAATGTACATATCCTAGAAAGCAAAGATGTGTTAAATTATGCCCACTTGTCTATATAAAGGTATGTGTTAAATCATGACCTCTTGTCTATATAGAGGTATGTGTTAAATCATGCTCTCTTGTCTATATAGAGGTATGTGTTAAATCATGCTCTCTTGTCTATATAGAGGTAAGCCCTCTTGTGTATATAGAGGTATAGAGGTATGTCCTCTTGGGCATATAGAGGTATGCCCTCTTGTGTATATAAAGGTATGTTTCAAATCATGCCCTCTTGTCTTTATAGAGGTACATGTTAAATCATGCACTCTTGTCTATGCAGGAGTCACTAAACCATTGGGACAAGTTGTATGATGGTTTTTCTTTGTTTTAGTAATTGTGCCTATATCTATTGGGGGAATGGCATGTTATTACTCTATGGTAACAAAGTAAGTAACATAACGAAGCAAACCAAGATATTTTGTACAACTATAATTATTAATATTATAAATGAATATGTGAGAGGAATGTGTACTATTATGAAGTGAGTCCAAAATAATAATATTAGTAGTAAGAGTCAAGACACACACAAGTAATTAGTTACAGATTCTATGCAATGTTATGTCCTTCAATATCTTAAAATAGACAAGATGTAATTATGAACTCCAGCTATAAAGATGACAATGGCTACTTGGAAACACGGGTAACAGCCCATTAATAATAACACAGATAATAAAAATTAACAATCTGTTAAAAACAGTACAGGTATTCCAAGTTCAGATCAAGACACATACTAATGATTATGGTTCAATGCTCATGTCATGTGATCATTTATTCATCATCATATGGGCTTGTATGGCTGCTTACAATTTACCTGTCATATATGTACTACATTATAATACAAGTGAGGGCACTTCACTCCTTTCTCACGCGACCTAATTAAGATCAATGCTGATATTTAAACATATACCGTCCTAAATCGAGGCATGTCAATAGTGCATGTGATTGTTTTCCCTTTCCCTTAAATTTAATTTTGTTTTGAGACTCTAATAACATTAACTGTGTCAGTGTATTTTCAATTAAATAAAATTTAAATATGTAAAACAATTCAAAACAAAATATAAATGCCTGATTGAACTAATGCCATTTTTTGCCTCATGTTTACAGCCCTGGTGTGATTATTAGCTGTTAAAGTCAGGGTCACTGTTGACATGTTTGTTTACTGGACTATTATTATATCAGTGGGAAATCCGACAAATATTTTTGTCATGGCAAAGGTAACATGAAAGCATGGTTAATGTGTCATGCACTTCTTATATCATGTTAAGAAAACAATGAATGAAATGGACAACTATACAGAACAAAATGTATCACTGAAACATTTAAATATAAGAGAAATCTTTGTTATTTAATAACACTGAGAAAAGAAAATCTAATAAAAATTGAACAAGTGTTTAAATATAGTAATATTCACATTAATGTTACTTTAAACAGTTCCAAATAAACAGACAGGGTTTTCTAATGTGTACCCACGTGTCATAAATTAATTATATTTTTATGTTACATAGGTAGGGGACCAGTCTAAATTGAAACTAAATGTTGCAAGATATCATAAAAAGACATGTATCGATGTGACTGCTGGCTGTTTTATGACTGAAAAATGTTAGGAGAGAGATTTTGTTAAACTTAAAAACATGTTGCACAGGATCTTCATTAAGGCAACAAACCATGGCAGGTCGAGGATATTACAAGTCATCATTTGTGGATTTTAGGTCCATTCACGAAAGTTACTGTAGACATGTAGAAAAGTTAAGTGAGCCTTATCCATAAAAAATGTATCCATTTCTTTTGTGCCTATACTCTAGGATTGTATTCAACGTTCCCTCTAAGCAAATGGTAGGTGTGCGAGCAGTGCTAGCTGCACTGCATAAGCATTACGTAGTCGGAAAAAATTTAACTTTGGATTGAGCAAAAGTTGACAATTCAGCTGCGCATGGATGCCTGAACAGCTGCGCGCGTGCGCAGCTTAGAGGGAATGTTGGTTGTATTAACTACAACATTCCACATGTCATTTTTGCATATAGCTGATTTGTGATAAAACGTTTAATGGCAGATACAGGTAAGTAGCGAAAATAAATTTACAGTAAATAAAATAAATATGTACATTTTTCATACAATTTTCTTCAATTATCACAACTAATTTATAGATTACTCTTTTTATGCTCAGATTAAGCCTTTTGACACTTACATTAGTAATTAAATACACTCATACGTATCTTTAGGGTTGGCATGTGTGAACCTATAATAAAACAGTTCCTGTTCACATTTAATACAATTTCCCTTTGATCAGGTATCCAGGTATTCAATCATTGGAAATGATGGATTCCTGGTAGACATTGGTAAAAACTGTGACATGTGTACCATAAAAAAAATTGCCAGAAATTGTGACATCTGTACCATAAAAATAATAACAATTTACAGCAACAAATACATGTAACAGTTTTAAAAAATAGACAAAATCATGTACCAAGAGTTACTAACAATATAGATATACAGAGCATGTAGTATCTACACAAACTTGAAATATCATTCTACTTGGATGCATTCCTTGGAATTTGATCAAATTGTTTTCAGATGTATTTAGAAAAAATAAATTATAAAGCCCCGTACATCAGAATGTTCTGTACCCAAACATTGGTTCCAATATTTCTGAGAAGCCGAAAATTGCAACTGCCAATAGAGTCACAAATATGATAAATGATGTAAGTAGGACCATTCCATAAGCTTATTTGGTCCCATGGCCAGGTGAGCTAAAAATGTACAGAACATTAATTTACAAACATAAATGGGCACATGGATGAAACATGCTCAACCTAAAACAAGTTTGTTTGAAAACACTTTTAATGTTTTGAAGATATTTAATCTTATTGTCAATTTAGAAAAAAAAGCATTTTGAAAAGTGACATTTTTTGTTTAATGCCAAGAATAAGAACATGATCAAGTAGAAGGTTGGTAAAGTAGACTTGGACCTCAATTATCTCAGTTTAAAAAGGGCAGTTGCTTACCCCATGTAACGTATTGGCTTATTGCTCAAACTATCATCTTGATGTAATCAATGTTCTTCTTTCTTTTGTCTATCCATTACACAATATATTCAATTCAACATGGCTTGATGTCCAATTAAAAAATTACTGTTGCTTTTCCTGGAATATTTCCCCCAATAATCTGAAACATATTTCTTTCTACAATTCTGTGCTAGCATGACTACTGGATTTTTCACAAGACTGATTGACCATTTCATCTTCAGTATATTTTCATTTCTTGGACAACATTTAAAACAAACGCTACATGAAGAAGCTTGATTATGCAGGTAGTTTGCATGAAAAGCATGGGTTGACATGTCTGGTAACAGCAACTTGTTAACACTTAACCTGAATGGGTTGACATGTCTGGTAACAGCAACTTGTCAGCACTTAACCTGAATGGGTTGACATGTCTGGTAACAGCAAAACTTGTCAATTCTTAACCTGAATGGGTTGAAATTTCTGGTAACAGCAACTTGTCAACTCTTAACCTGTATGGGCTGACATGACTGGCAAAATCAACTTGTCAACACTTAACCTGAATGGATTGACATGTCTGGTAACAGCAACTTGTCAACTCTTAACCTGTATGGGGTGACATGACTGGTAAAATCAACTTGTCAACACTTAACCTGAATGGGTTGACATGTCTGGTAACAGCAACTTGTCAACTCTTAACCTGAATGGGTTGACATGACTGGTAACATCAACTTGTCAACACTTAACCTGTATAAGTTGACATGTCTGGTAACAGCAACATTAAAACCATCATTATATCAAAGTACCCGGTATCAGGAAATTCTTGGATACAAGACGGTTACCTGTCTTATAATTATCTCACCTGAAGTAGATGATTGTGCCTGTTTCATGCAGATATTTTAGAAACAGATCCAGTTCTTCACTTTCTTTGATTTGGACAGTTCCTTTCTTATTTAACTCTTCCACGGTACTGCGAGCAATCACCTGCAATTACAAGTTCACAAAGTTCTTAATTTCATTACTTTAAAATAAAATAAAGAAAAGATAACCGGGTTGGGGTGAGATCACAATGATGACACTTAGATTGGTAGAGAAAATACGTTTATTTACTGATGTAGAAAAACCCTTAACCATATTTGTGTGCAACAATTCTAAATATTGGATATTTAACACAATGATCCAGTTTCCAAATATTGGATATTTAACACAATGATCCAGTTTCCAAATATTGGATATTTAACACAATGATTCAGTTTCCACATATTGGATATTTAACACAATGATCCAGTTTCCATATATTGGATATTTAACACAATTATCCAGTTTCCAAATATTGGGTATTTAACACAATGATCTATACAGAGTTAAATAACAGATATAAAAAATGCAATTCCTAACTGGAAGGAATTTAATTTAAACAAAAAATGAACCAATATTAATAAATTAAAAGCAAATAAAAAGAAGCAAAGATTAATGATTCAAACAAAGTGATTTCACTGAAATAGTGTCAAGAATTTGCGAAAATCAACACAAATTTCAACTCAAACAGTGATAAATGATTTTGATGAAAAAAATGAGAATGATTTCCAAATAAATAATAACTATCCTTAAAATAACAACAACAAATACTTCGTCTCAAATAGCAATAATGATGTCAGTGCAAATAACAAAGAATTCCACCCAAACAACGATAGGGATGTTAGCACAAATAGATATAATGATTAAAATTTATGGTCTAATAGCGATGATAGTGGTTTCTCTGCTCAAGTAGTGATACTGATATGTAATCCATGAGTGGAAGATAACCTATGATGTCCAGATAGGATGCACATGGTATCTTCAGTCTCGCTGTTGTCAAATGGTCAATGAGCCACCATAAATGGCCCACTACTCCCAGCCTAAGGATCCCTTGTGGCTTCAATCAAAAATTAAAAGCAAAAAAAAACTGCATAGACTACCTGCCTAAATGATGACCATGTTAATATCCAAGTAAATGTATGACATGGACTGACAGACTACCTGCCTCAATAATGACTATGCCAATATCCATGTAAATGTATGACATGGCGTGACAGACTACCTGCCACAATGATGACTATGCCAATATCCAAGTAAATGTATGACATGGCGTGACAGACTACCTGCCTCAATGAAGACTATGCCAATATCCAAGTAAACTTATGATATGGCCTGATAGAATACCTGCCTCAATGATGACTATGCCAATATCTAAGTAAACTTATGATATGGCCTGATAGAATACCTGCCTCAATGATGACTATGCCAATATCCACGTAAATGTATGACATGGCGTGACAGACTACCTGCCTCAATGATGACTATGCTAATATCCAAGTAAATGTATGACATGGCCTGATATACTACCTGCCTCAATGATGGCTATGCTAATATCCAAGTAAACTTATGATATGGCCTGATAGAATACCTGCCTCAATGATGACTATGCTAATATCCAAGTAAACTTATGATATGGCCTGATAGAATACCTGCCTAAATGATGACTATGCTAATATCCAAGTAAATGTATAACATGGCGTGACAGACTACTTGCCTCAATGATGACTATGCCAATATCCAAGCAAACGTATATGGCCTGATAGAGTACCTGCCTCAATGATGACTAACTATGCTAATATCCATGTAAACTTATGATATGGCCTGAACGACTACCTGCCTCAATGATGATTAACTATGCCAATATTAAAGTAAACTTATGATATGGCCTGATAGACTACCTGCCTCAATGATGACTACCTATACCAATATCCAAGTAAACTTATGATATGGCCTGCTCATCAGTTGTGTCAAGCATCCTGCTGCTATTAATAACTGCTTGTGTATACAGCATGGTATGATCTTGACATTAGCCAAGTTAACTTATGGCTTCTCTAGATCAATCAGACATCCTGCAACCAAGTGAGATTATGGCTAGTCTCGATTACACAGTCATCCTGCATCCGAGTGAGATAATGGCTTGTATATCTCACTCAGTCATCCTGCATCCAAGTGAGATAATGGCTTGTATATCTCACTCAGTCATAATGCATCTAAGATGATGGCTTGTCTAGATTACAGTCCTTTTGCATCCAAGATAGCTTATGGCTTGTCTAGATTACAGTCATCTTGCATCCAAGTGAAATTATGGCTAGTCTAACTCAGTCATCCAAGTATAGTTTTCTAGATCACTCAGTTATCCTGCATCCAAGTGAGCTTATGGCTTGTCTAGATGTTTCAGTTATCCCACATCCAAGATAGCTTATGGCTTGTCTATATCATTGTCATCTTCCATCCAAGTGAGATAATGGCTTGTCTAGATCACTCAGTCATCCTGAATGCAAGGGATCATACGGCTGTCTAGATCACTCTGTCATCCTGTATTCGTATACTACATGTTGCGCTGATAAACTTGCTAGTAGAGTGAAAACTTGTACTGAAGTACGTACAGGTATAATAAGTTAGATAAAAACTGGAAATAGGTCATGCTTGCCTGGAGTTTTAAATTTTGAAAATTATGAGTTTTATTTTGCGTAAATGTACAGTAAGAATTCCATAATATCCAAAATTAAAGTCTTGCTAATCCAACTTTATTGTTTATTAAATACTTAAAAATTCTTGATAGTTGAACTTTTCCAGCCACCTGTCACATCAGACACATGACATACCAATCACATTGATCTAAATGAAATTATCGCATGACTTGGTCAATGAGACAACTCAAACGTCAGACCTTAAAGGCTGTGTAATCCAAAGGTTTCATAGAAATGGTGCATATTATTGATAATCATGGATTTAAATGAATACCTTCAGACCAGCATCCCTGAGCATCATCAGTTGCTGTTCCAGGAGAAACCAACGAGTGGGTATCTGCTCTCCCCAGTGTGGCTGCTGTGAAGCCACCTCTACAATTTTCTTTTTCAACTCCTCCAATTCGCTATCAAGAACTGTGTTATCAATGGCAAAGTCCTCATCAACCAAGTGAACTGTGGTAGGTTTGTCTCTTAAGTAAGAGCGGATTTCCTTTAAGTATCTCTGCCCACGTTCACGGCGATAATCCTTGAAATGTAAAGACAATTTACATTAAGTAAGGGAAAACCAGTCTCCTTAATACAAATGAAGGGTAGCAGTATTTATATACTGTACTTTACAGTGATAAACGCTTGGTTGGTGTAATGCCATTTTGTTAATTTTAAGTATTGTCTGATGATAAACCTATTCATCACTTTTGGGCCATTTAGTTGTCTCCTTTAGATACTACAAAATATGTCTCAATCACTTAAACATGTTAAACACTAATATATCACTCATTTCTTAAACATGTTAAACACTAATACTCATTTCTTAAACATGTTAAACACTAATATATTACTCATTTCTTAAACATGTTAAACACTAATATATCACTCATTTCTTAACCATGTTAAACACTAATATATCACTCATTTCTTAAACATGTTAAACACTAATATATCACTCATTTCTTAAACATGTTAAACACTAATATATCACTCATTTCTTAAACATGTTAAACACTAATTTATCACTTATTTATTAAACATGTTAAACACTAATGTATCACTCATTTCTTAAACATGTTAAACACTAATATATCACTCATTTCTTAAACATGTTAAACACTAATATATCACTCATTTCTTAAACATGTTAAACACTAATATATTACTCATTTCTTAAACATGTTAAACACTAATATATCACTCATTTCTTAAACATGTTAAACACTAATTTATCACTTATTTATTAAACATGTTAAACACTAATGTATCACTCATTTCTTAAACATGTTAAACACTAATATATCACTCATTTCTTAAACATGTTAAACACTAATATATCACTCATTTCTTAAACATGTTAAACACTAATATATTACTCATTTCTTAAACATGTTAAACACTAATATATCACTCATTTCTTAAACATGTTAACACTAATATATCACTCATTTCTTAAACATGTTAAACACTAATATATCACCATATTAAATTATTTTTGTCCTTGCACTCTTTAATTACTTATCTAAATTAAATTGATTTAGTCTCAACATTGTTCTGTGCAGTTGTATTGCACCTAAATATGTTGAGGATGAGAGTGCTAAGAAAATGGACATACATACATACATACATACATACATACATACATACATACATACATACATACATACATACATACATACATACATACATATAGGTATATAATGTGCTGAATACAATTCATTTCCATGACTGAGAGTGCTAAGAAAACAGACAGATTCTGAAGCCATGCTAAAGTTTCAGCAATTTGTATTACATATACTGTCAAGACATATACATAGTGGTTTCCTTTAATGGCAACCACATGTCAGGAATGCATTAAGCAATGTTAATTTGGTATATGTTTCTGGTATACGTGTTGAGTTAATTACATACTCAATAGATACTACAAGATATTCAACTGAGTACAAACCAATTTCCTGGAATCCAAGACAAGATCATTTCTGATGTTCATAGTTTGTTTTCAACTGCTAAGTATTGAAACAATCCTTGTTTTTCATTAGAAAAACTCCATCAAACCAAATTTGGTAAAACTATGTTATTCTATGTTAAAATACATGTATTGATATATACATACACACACACACACACACACACACACACACACACGCACACATACATACATACATACATACATACATACATACATACATACATACATACATACATACATACATACATACATGTACATAATATGCAGAACAAAATTCATTTTCATGGACATTCATTATGAAACTGATATGGTATAGAAAATCACTAATATTGTCTTAGACAAAGTCAAGATAAAATAGATGCAGTGTTAAAATGTGCATGTGTATACATTCTGGCCAATACATACTTAAGATAAATACCCACTGCCACTTACCACATACTCCCTAACTACAAAAGTATAATTTCAAGTAAAATTTGCAATGAAGACGTAATTTTGTTCAATAAATTTTCACTTTGATTTATATCTAGTAAAATATTCAGAGATGATAACTAGCCAATACACAGAAGATACAACATAATATAAGATATTCCTCAGACACTTCAACAAACTATGTTTTGGTAAAATCCATTCATAATTATTAATGTTTTACAATGCATATAATCCAGGGCAACTAAAAGACAGAGCCCTTTAAAATCATTGTCATTTTGCTGATTAGGAACTGGAATGCAACTAAATACTAAAGTGTGGTCAAACATCACTTGTGTGTCTATTAGTCACTGTGTATATTGGGTCAATGAGGTCTGATGAAAACTCAAATGTCAATATAACCCTTAGTTTAGCAGCAGCCCTCTGTCATAGCAACATTTTCAAGAGACTAAAATGGTACCCATACAAGATGTCAGATTGCTGCCATTAATACATATATGACTGATATATCATACAAAGTCTTACTCCAAAAAGGCCACATCTTTATGACCATCTGTGCAACAGAAACAGTCATAACAAGATTTATCAGATGAGTAACATGGTGGTCATATTGGAGGTCTAATTGGGAAAAAGGTAAAATAGATTAAATAGATTAAAGGTAAAATGTAAAATAGATTATAAATTACAAACTTGCTGCATCAGAAATAGCAAGGTCATTCAAGGTGACCATTTTAATGAAGCTGTTCCAAGGTCAAACTAACCTTCTTACTGTTGACTCTGAAGTCATCAATGATATTACTACAATTACATACAATTTCAATGATTTCTTTTAATGTTGACTCTGAAATCATCAATGCTATTACTACAATTACATATAATTTCAATGATTTCTTCTCAGAAACTAAAAGTGAAACAGTGCACATTGACTCGATGACTTAAAGAATACTGATAATGGGAAGTTAAATAAAGTTTTATTCTTAGATTTAAGTAAAGTATTTGATGCCAATAAAGCTATACTACATAAATTAATAGAATGTAATATTACAAAACACTTCGTACAATGGTAGTCATCAACGTTCCCTGTAAGCGAATAGTAGGTGTGCGCGCAGTGCTCGCAGCACTTTGCAAGCATTACGGAGACGAGCAAAATTTAACGTTGGATTGAGCAAAAATTGACAATTCAGCTGCGCGGGGATGCCTGAGCAGCTACGCATGCGCGCAGCTTAGAAGGAACATTGGTAGTTCTTCTGGAGTTTTTCTGGAGGTAATTAAACAATGGACTGTGCTTGTGATAATTTGCTCTGGAGGTAATTAAACAAAGTATTCTGCTTGTAAAAAATTCCTGTAGAGGTAATTAAACAAGTGACTCTGTATTAATTTTCTCTGGAGGTAATTAAACAAAGAATTATGCTTGTATCAATTTTCTCTGGAGGTAATTAAACAAAGGCTTCTGCTTGTTATCACTTTTTTCTGGAGGTAATTAAACAAAGGCTTCTGTTTGTGAAATTTTGTTCTGGAGGTAATTAAACAAAGGCCTCTCCCTGTGTTAACTTTCCCTGGAGGTAATTAAACAAAGGCTTCTGCTGGTGATAACCTGCTTTGGAGGTAAGTAAACATTAGGAAGTTTGCATATTACAAGCTGATACCTTTCTACCAGGTTGAAGAAAGATGGATTTCATCTGAGGCAAACTAAATTTAGCTTACACTGAACAAACATTGGTAAAATTTCTTGCAGAACTAAAAATTGTTTGGCTAGGCAGTATGGGATCATTGATCTTTTAAAAAGCGCCGTCAACTTTATAATCAAACTCGTTTAGTGTCTTCATGACAAACAGCCGAATGGATTTTTTCTAAAAACCTGCAGAATATTAATATTATAACTGGATATAAGCAACCATAACTCTTTCAAACAAAATTGTGGAATTGGATAAATCAATTTATTTCAAGGTCTCCTCAATATAAAGCAGCAGCAAATTTGGTTAAAATCTACAACAACAAAAATTCAGATAAATTTATTGTCATCGGCAACTTTGGTTAAAGTTGAAAATTATTAGAAATGCTGAGATTAATCATGTTAATTAAGATTTGCATCATTCCATTTGTTTCAGACTTGTAACTACATGTATTTCATTTTTCAAAAACAAAACATACAATGATATAATGTTGATAAAAAGAATATAAACTGATCATGGATCAAACAAAAATGACCAGTTGTGAAATTAAATCCAATCCCCGTCACCAAAATCCATTAATCATTCCTGCTAATACCAATGCTAGGAGAATGTGCAATCTGAGTCAACACCTCATTCAAAGCTTTAAACAATGTGAACACATTC
Organism: Unio delphinus; assembly: GCA_029339505.1. Taxonomy (NCBI): domain Eukaryota; kingdom Metazoa; phylum Mollusca; class Bivalvia; order Unionida; family Unionidae; genus Unio; species Unio delphinus. Next base: position 645,236 of record JAQISU010000370.1, read on the forward strand.
AACACGTCAAATCAATATAAAATCAATAATAACTTCAGCATTAGTCTAACAATTCTTGTTAATGTTGAAAAACTGAAAAGGTACAACAACTTAGAGGAGTTTTTGTTTGCCAGTTTTCAATACCTTTCAACACAACATTTTAAATAAATTCCAGCAAGTATTTGAAAAAAAAATAACTTTCTCCATATGAAAAAGAAAATATTCAATAATAATTTACAGTCTGTAATCCAGCTGGAAAAAACAAATTTCAAAAAATCGCTTGAATATAATTACATCAGATCAGCATGTAGATTTATAAGGTATTTCATTTCTTCAGTCAAGGCTACTGAACTTTATAAAGTATATGACAATTAAGAATCCAAAGGATATGTAATTGCTTAAAGATTTGTACTGCTACACAACAGAATTCAGGATTGTGTTGTTCTTGAAATTTATGTCAGGCATATGCAGCTTCCATAGTTACTCTGCAATATGTTGATACATATTAGGCAAGTAGAATATCTCAGAAATGGCTTGGATGACAAATATTTTCAATTGCATCAGCATATTTAAAACACAGTTTAGCAGAATTGTCATCTAGGAAAAGGGCTTGTGTTTGTACTGTAATCTAGGAAAAGGGCTTGTGTTTGTACTGTAATCTAGGAAAAGGGCTTGTGTTTGTACTGTGAGCATCACATGGTGATATATGACCTTCAGATATGATCAAACGTCTTCTGATATGAACTACCGTTACCTTCTCTGGTAAAGTGAATAATATTTGTATGCTTTGTTTTAATACTGGTATCTAAACATTTTGTCTTTTTTGACTTCTCTTGTGTATTTGACTTGTTATGATTTGTTTATACTAGGGCATTGATTACAGTATTAATTTTGTATACAACACCTGGCCCCTGTTCCTGTGACTAAAAAGCTACAACTTGACTGCCAACCAATAATTCAGTCTCAGTGATCTCCCCTTGATAAGGATTGGCAACAAATCTGTTAATATATCAGTTACTACTGAAACAGAAGGATTCACGGTACTCATTCAGTTCTTATAGTAAACATATCAAAATACCATGATATAAAAAGTTGAATAACCTAAACTACCAGACTGCTCCTGGATCAAACATATTTATCAGTATACATACATCCTTGATTACAGATTCTGCAGAGAGAAAACCATATGAGCCTTGGCATTTTCTGGAACTGGATGTGTTCAGTAAAGGATCTTTCAAACTAAAGTCTTACACAGACTGAAATTCAATCAATAAAACAAGATCTCTTTTGTTTTCAGCTACAACTAGGATAAGCTCTCAAAAAAGTCTTGTTTAAAAAATCATGAGCAAACTTATATAACACATACTTGAAAAAGATTCAGTATAGAGAAAACCATAAGGGCCACATCATTTTCTGGATCTACATGTATTTGAAACATTTGCTTTCAAAAATACACCTAAATATCAGGTGCTGATTTCATTAACAAGAACTCCAAACTCACGTCTGTAATGGTACTGAAATTTTATCAGTGAAACAAGGTCTTTCCTTATTCAGTAATATATAGAATACGCCTTCCAAAGATTCATTTTATTATAATCTTACTTTCATTATCAACTAATCTTGGTCAGTGAAACCCATATATACTCTATTTTATTTTCACCCATTTCTAGACTGGTTCCCCTTCTTCAATATCGTTAATACCCTATGTCCAATAAAGCATGCTTTCTATATGGATCTAACAATGGGGATACTTGGAGGGTATATTATGATTTATCATGTCTGAAGGTCTTTCTTGAAGAAACACACATTTCTATATTTTACAAAATCAAAGTATTTAGAAAAATAGGTAAGAGTGGAGAGTTATGTTCCCTTCCCACAGTGAGGGCATCTCCAATCATCTAAGGTATGTGAGATGACTTTTAGATAATAGAAATAGAGAATACACTCTATTTGTCAGGGAGTGGATTTAAAAGGGAAAGTTTTCTCTTCTGTATATCAATGAAATATCATAAGCCAGCATCGTTACGAAGCTGTTAAATGATTGAGGAATGAAACCTGTGGCATCATAGCTATTGGTCCAGGTTGGTTTGATCCTTTAGAGATTGCATATGGGTCAAGTAGACAACGTAGAGATGAAGTGTCCGGAGTAGACAGGGATTTCACTACATCAATCCTATTTCCCGTAAATGGGAATTTTATTGACAGCGATGAAACCTGAGACCATTATGTGAAATACTGAACTAAATGTCAGAAATGCAAGTAGATTGGGTCAACTGATATTGCGTGTATTTTGCTGACTGTGCCTGATATTATTAATGCTATGAGGAAGCAGCAGGTTTTATCTGAGACGTAAACCAACGAGTCTCTTGACAGTGGTTCAACTGGAAAATTGTTCAGCCTGATTAGTAAATCATGAAAGATTCTGCTTTGAGCCGATGTCTTTGGATATTTATTGTCAAATCTCTCTCCATAATGCAACATGTCAGAGCAGTGGGAATGGTAGCTTTTGGCTTTTATTGGTAGTATTTCTATTAAAGCAGCCATAACATGATGCTAGCAGTGTTTGAGGTATTAAAGCCTGCAGTAGTGCAAATTGTTCTTGCGTTCAAAGCAACATGATCATTTGTATTGGATACATAAACCGGAGATCTAGAACTAAGACGTCTGCTGCCACATTCAGCAAACACAGAATCTGAAGAAATTCTTAGGTGGAGAGACTGTCCTATATATGCAAGGAAACCACCATTATACAGATTTATAACAATCATTCCTGAGGGAGTCCTACTCTGTTTACCCAAATGTTGAACTCATGCAATAGGTGATCTAAATGTGGTGATGGTATTAGGTCACATTTTTTCATGTTAACAAGAGAGCCATGACTGAAAAAGATATTAAGCAGGGATATAATAACCAGACATGTGTGTGTGTGTGTGTGTGTGATTTTGATTTTGTAATTTAGTTTTAACAATGTTTCAATTATATCACTATGATGTCTGCAGTGTGGTAGTTTATAGTGATGTCTATCTAGTACATGTATTGAGGCATCATGCCACAGAATGTATGATGGTGTCCCACCCAATCATATTATCCGGACACCAGGCAGACCAATCCTAGCACTTACCTCTTTATGCTGAGTGCCAAGCGAGGCAGCTGTTAGTACCATTTTTGTAAGTCTTTGCTATGACTCTGCTGGGGATTGAACCCAGATATAAATAAATGTTTATGTAGAATGTCATTCAGGAACTCTGATATTGCTGCATTGGAGGTGGCCCAGAAAGTTACATTTACCTGATCCATTAATAAAATGGACTGATGTCGAGTCTAAATGAGAATGCCTTGAACTCTGTATGAACAAATAAAAAATTATAATTAATCTCTTAAAATCCAACTGATGTGCAGTTCTGAAAAATATCATCTTCAGTAAATAAAATTACATTATAATAGCATGCAATGGAATAAGAGAAAAAAATAAAACTAACATGCAATGGAAATGACAATTAAAATTAATAAAAATAAAATAAATAAGATATATGAAGCACCAGTCATTGATATATTACCCGATATTGACCCGTAAATATCTTGTGTGCATGACTATTACCCCATTACCCTATTAATGGCTCAAAAACCTTATGCACCACTGTATGTGGGTACATGGAGCATAGTACACACATTGGCTGAGATTCACACTTCACGATTTATACACAAGTCAGGCGTGTTTTCTGGATATATAATCGGCACAATACCATCTCATCCCTGATTTGTTCTATACGAGGGATGCCACATTCATATAGTGTTTTACTGTTATCTAGTTTAAGGAGTTTATATTTAGCATTTTGCAAAGACTTACAAACATACAGATTTACAAAATAATTTAAGTCATTATATAAAATTCTTTCAGTCAGACAGAAATGGGTGACCATAGGGTAGCAGAAGCAGTGTTTCTTTATCTGCTCTTTTAATACCCTTTTTGTCAAGTTGACTAGGTAGCGTACCATATAGAGTAATTTACCTATACTGAACAAGAACATCATATTTCCATAATATATGGGATACTAAAGTTGGAACATCTTAATATTCTGCAGTTTTCAACGATGAAAGGGAATCCCAAAATTTAATATAATTTGTTTTTCTAGGACATTTCAATGTAATTCAAAGCTTTGAATACTGCTATTTTTTCTGCAGTTAAATGTGTCCAGATTATCGAGTAAACAGATCGAGAGGGTGACATGATATATTGCAATGCAGGTCCATCTTTGTCTCCATCTTTTGAGCTCTCTTTATACTATGTCACGGATATATGGCTGTGATAAAATACGCTGATGTCATTGCATTTACTCAGAAACAGTGGAAGATTCATTGAGGATTGTTGAATTCACAAACAGCAAATAGTATTTATAGAGATATTGATAACCATGGTGGTGATTTGGGTATCCAAATTTTTCAATATTCCCAACATTGACCTTTTCTGAACAGGCAATCAAATGTATCTGAGATAAAGGAAAGGTTAATTTGAATTAATAAGGAGGCTTTCAAAAAGGAAATTGAGACAGAGTCACCCTGACTGTGTATGAAATCAAACATTTTGCAGGGCAGGTGTGTGTGTTTTTTATTTTTCAATAGTGCTCAAATAATATCTCAGTAATATCGCTAGATCTACAGTGGTACTGTTTATAGTGATATGAACCATTGAGGTATCATGCCGCAGACATGTAGCGTGACGTCATACCCAGTCACAATATCATTACACCAGGCATTGCTCTAAAAATATATTTTTTGTAGGAACAGGCCTCGGGCTGGTGACTAAAATAAACTCATAAGCCCTGACACAAATTCCATATTTCCATTAACTCTCAAGCTGATTTTACGGGTATGGCCAAACCTTTCTCCCGATCTCATAATATCACCCATTTTTTTACAGAGAACTCCCATTTATTACATTATATCTGTCAATTTTCATTTTCCTGGAAAACAAGCCAATATATAAATAGATATATCATATCCAATCCACAGATGCCATGTTCTCTTTGATTCCTCCTGAATACTGTGTGACAAAATAATTATTATCACATTCACCAAGTTTTTTCTTCAGTAAATAGAAAAGTAAGACTAAACATTATTGATTCATTGTTTTAAAAAAAAACCTACAACAGTACTATAATAGTGAAAACAAATTTCAAATAATTTAATTGTTACCAATAAGTTTCAATCACATGAATGATCATTGAATACGGTTTACTTTTCCCTGCAAACAAAATTGCTTCTCCATTTCCGCCAAAAAAAACCAGCCTGTAAACACCTGGCACTTTACTACCGTATATGTGAATTTTAAATACCTTAATTGCAAAATAACAAAGGAATATGTCAATCGTCGCTTCCCCGCAATTAAACATTTTAATGTTTTGGTCTATATCCATAAAGTTTCATGAGTTACCACTCTGTGTCCCTCCCACCCCCAACCCAAGAAAGGTTTCTTCTGGTCTGTAAATATAATATGTGGGATAGTAACTGCAACTGTTTTGCTCTCTATCGCTCTCCCCATCAAGTGATATGGTGTTAAACCTATTTCATAAACAATCTAATGGTATAGCCAATACATGCTTATTAAGCTGTGTGTGAAGGAGAAGCTGGATCTGTCTCTGAACATGATGGCTATTGATGCTTCATTGCAGATCAACTGTGTGTTGAGTGATATCCCCCTGGAAGTAATGCATGTACTGAAATCACATGTGCATCCCTCAAAGTACACTTGACTCTTTTGCATTAGTAAAACAACTATGAACTGACAAAAAGATTAGCACAGAAAATCTAGATGTATGTATCCAACGATAGTGGACAATTATTCAGCAATATTTAATGAGTTAACACACCAGTGCAGTGTGAGGGGTTCACAAATGACCTGTTCAAGGATGCATAAGTGTATGAATAGGAAAAGCCATGATATTTTAAAGACAGATCTTTGTCCCTGAAGTAAGAAAGCAAAGTTAGATATTAACGATGAAGTACAATTCCCTTTAAAGCAAAATCTCTGCCAACTTGCATTAAACTTAAAGTTGAAAACCAACAGAATACTGATATTGGAATGTGAGACATCTCTGTCTTAAGAGAGCGTGTGGCTTCGCAAAAGCTTAAGTTGCGACTGAAGAATCCACAGGATTTGACACCAAGCCGGAAGAAAGAGAAAGTCACTGCAACTACCCCTAGGTGGGCAGATAACTTATGGACTTTTACCTAAAATGTTTCTGTCTTCTATGATCTTTTGATCAGGTAACATGATTAAAGACAGAAATATTCTGTGTGTATGTTATTTAGCTCATGATTCAGAAAAAAAAATTGATTTATTCATACTGTTTATGGCATTTTGGGATGGTGGGTGGTGTACCATACTGTGATACAATATGTGATGATCAGCTTTAATGAACAATCAGCAATGCAATTTGTTGACATTGAATGCAGCTATCTCTGTTATAAATACATGTATATGATATATAATTTTCATATGTTATATTGTTTTGAGCCTGTGATCAGCAATTGTATTAATCACTGTTACTGTTCCATCTAATCTAGTGTTTGATTTCATTGCATTGATCTCAATAAAATTCACTTACAGGTCACCTGTAGTTTTCATTTCTGCAACAAAGTTTCGGAAGATGTTGGAAACTTTGGTTTTGCAAATTTCTCTACACTGAAATTGTGTTCTGTGTGAGGCAATTATTAGTTCATGAACATTTGTTAAGTTACTATACAATTTGGGTTGTTCTTCATTGAATATTGTTATTTATTAAAATAATTTTCAACAGGATTCCGTAGGAATTCAACAGAAGTCCATACGACTAATTGGATTTTATCAGTATTTCAACTTGTAGTAAATAAAATCATATAACTTATTTCAAATAAAGGAGGCAGTAGTTTTTGCATTGTTAAATCTCATTAAAAAAATTGATGGCTATGTAGTTTAATATTTAAAATCATTGCATCTAAATTATTTCCTTACATTTATCAACATGTTGATTGTAGTTTTCAAACAGCTCAGGTTGGAATGAAGTAGTGATACCCATATATAGGTTTAGTGGTCAGAAATCGTCATTTTAATTCCATCATTCGATTTATTTTAACTAGTGTAATTGGGATTTTAAGTATCAACTAATGTTTGTTTTGTTTCTTTTACTGTGATCTTCAACAATGTGTCAGAATAATCAAAAGAGATGATAGCCTAAATTATTTTAGTTTTTAAAGATATTGTTTACTTATAATTTACATCTGTTATTGTTGAGAATGGCAAAATTATTTCTATAATAAACTGAGGATCCTAAAATGAGAGTTTGGTTATTCCACTAATTTTTGGTATATGCAAGAAACAATATTACACTGAGAAGATAAAAATATGTTACATGCTATGTTGCTTGAATAATCAACCAATCAATGTTGATATGAACTGAGGTGTCACTGTTGATGACATCAGTCAAGATCAGTTACCATAGTCTGGAAGTCCCAAGTGGCAGAGTGATTTAAATCCCTCACCATTGCCACTTAGAGCTTCCTCACCTCTGACTGTGCTCATCCAAGTCTGTGGCTTGGTTGATATGGATATATGTTAAAACTGCCAGTCACGTCCCATGAGTCTGTGTGTCTTATCGAGATTTTCCATGTTCATCCACCACCACAGATAAATGACATTCAACCCCAAAGCAACAACAACAATCATGTTGTGTCCTTAAGCAAGGACATGTACTCCAATTGCCTCAACTCTAACTTACCTACTTGTATTCATATCATGCATAACAGAAAGTTATAACCTAGCCAGAAGGATATTTCACATATCAAATCCTTGACAAAAATTTTCCCAGATAAAATTTCATCTTGTTCAGTCATATCACTTCAATGTACTGTTTTCCTTTGCAAGGACGTTGATTATATACATAACGAAAACATTGTATTGACACAAAATCAATAATCGGTCATTAGTGTGAACAAACTGGACATAAAATTTCCTAATTGTATACAGACTTGTAGTTCATCTTATTTTTAAGCAGCCTTTAAATTCATTGCATGATGGAAGTTTTGAAGGGCAGAAGCTGTTTTCCTATTGATTATGTGTGTGTTTTAAACACAAAGGCAGTTGCTAGTCAACAGCATTTTGTGTATCCTATATTAAGTTTGCCCTTTTGATAATGTATTAGTATTACTAAAATGGCAGAGATTTGCTCTTTAAATGTAATCATTAGTACTGATATAATTTGTTCTTGTATCAACTCTTTCCATCCTTGCCGGTACAAGGTACTAGTGGTAAAGGACATGCTGGATCATTTCTTGTAAAGTTTCTAAGAAACAGACATGAAACGTTGCACATCATCGACTTGATCAGGTTTATATCTTACGTCATACTGAATATTTGCTGGCATATTAGGGGTATCGACTTAACTGGGATTGAATTAGTCAGGGAACAAATATCATAACAATGGATTTTTTACCAGATCAAAACTATGTACACACACAGGTTCTCAAGATTACCAAGGTTACGATAAGTGGGTCTCACTGTACTAAAATGACAAATCTCCTTTTCAATTTTCAAATTTATAGTCCAGCACCAAAGTACATGAATGTCATTAAAACACCAATTAAAAAATACCAAAATCTGTCAGAAACCATTTGCTAAACATAGCACAGGGAACAAAAGTCAAGACACAGCATTGAACATTGAACATTTTGTCATGTACTGACTCTTACTTATGTATCGACAATGGGACCATCCCAAAGCCAATTCACAGAATATGGCTAATATACAAAATTAAAGTAACCATCAACTTACTTGTTGAGACTGTACATCATACTTGAGGGGTTTTCGTGGATAAGGGTTATTACCACCAGAAGAAACAATCCTGCGTAATTGACGTACAAAATTACCAAACATACTCGTCCGTTTCTGAAAATAAAAAAGAGCTAGTAATATATGGTAAGCAAATGTTCATATAAAATATACCCATCTTACTGCCATTCCATTAAACATTCTCACATGGAGATTAGTACAAATGGTGATAGTATACCTATCTTCATACCTTGATACAAAACAATGGTAAGAGAAGCTGGACTCGCAAGATTATACCAAGACAACATCTGATATGACATACTCTCCAAGTTTCCTTGCAAACCATTACATCTGTGAGATTTGTATATATATATATATATATATATATATATATATATATATATATATATATATATATATATATATATATATATATCATGGTGAAAAAAACAATAACACCAAAATATATTAATGGAGCAAATTAATTTCTTAAAATATGCACATTCAGATAATGACCATAAAATATACTAATTTTCACTGCAAGCCCTAATAAAATGTAACATGAATTATGTCAAATAAGGCATTCAGCTGAAGAATAAATCAGACATCAAACTGTAAAAACAAGAGATCCATGTGAGACATCTGTCAATTGGCAAAAAAACCTGAGTATTTGACCATTTCCTTAATCGGGATTATGTTGTATTGTAAGAACACAACCTATGTTAAATAACTCACAAACTTTGTGTTGTGCTGATTTCATCTATTGTACCATATCAGATCACATCTTTTAGAAGTCTGAAAGTGAATCACATAGATTGACACAAATTGATGCTGCTCGGTCGTCTAAAACATGAAGATACAAGACTTTGATTCGCTGATAAAATTAGTAATTTTGGTAATAACTGTGATCATCAGAGCATAACCAATAAGCGATCACTGTCAGATCTTCATGTAGAACTCCGGTGACCTGATTTAAATCAGACTGAATCAATTAGCTGAAAGAAATCGCATTCATGCTGTTGATTTATAAACTTAACAACTGGATATTTATTCCAGCAAATCAATAAGGTATTCAACTTTAATCATACAATGAGGTAGTAAAGATAACCCCATTAACGTCCAGATTATTTGAAATCATTGTAGTGCTAAATCTGTCCATCTTTCTATAAAATCACCCACTTTAACATATCATACATGACCATGACTCTACAGAGCTTGGCATTATGCAACTACCTTCTGCCTCGTAAAAGCTGTTGCCCGGTGTTACTGTGTTAAAACTCACCTTTTCACCAATAAGAACAAACTTAAAGACCCAATAATTTTCATACCTTAAATATTTTCAGCATATGTTTATTTTTTTTAATTTCATGATGTTTTTCTGGTAGTTATATCATTATATATGCTTTTAAAGATTATAATGTCCTTATTATTATTATTATTATTATTATTATTATTATTATTATTATTATTATTATTGATAACATAAACATTCACTAATTAGTGTTAACACATAACATAAGGGGCCCTGAGTGATCTAAAGTGTTCTCCGTTATGGATCACTGCTATCTCACCTCTGTCTACGGGGGTTTAAGTCCATGATTTGGCTAATGTGAGAAAGGCTGCCAGTAGCTTCTCATGGGTCGGTGGTTCTCTCCGGGGGTATAATAATAATCCCTTACATCTTATCTAATCAACTGTATTAAAACAGTCTAAAGAGAGCACTTAGTGCTGAAATCACTCAGTTGAAATAAAACAAAAGTCCTCCTTTCACGAATCAAAGCATGGTGTAACTCCATATTTGCTTTTAATACAACCATCATGCAATTAAATTGTGGAAATAAATGTGTCAACCAAAATACCTTGAATGCTTTGATATCAAAGTGGATATGATTTCTTGGACCTGAGCTACAACTTATGATATTTGTATCAGGCTCTGATTGAATATATTTGTATGTCAAGCTCATACACGTCTGAAAGCAGTCAGTACCAACAAACAAAAGTCCCCTTTCATGCTTCAAAGAAGGTGCAACTCAGATATCTTGCTGCTTACAAGCATAAAATATGCAATTAAATTTGTGCATGATTGCATATTGCAAGATCTGGAGAAAAACAACAAGCTAGTGAAATGGTAGGCAGCAAAATGTTCCTCACCTTTATTATAATCCCCCATATTGCAAGTTCTGGACACAAAAATATATCCTGACCAACACATACCTATGATGCACTGAGAAATATCATTACACTCCCAAAAAAACCTAAATTTCTGGCTATTATAAGGGCTTACAATTATTAACATGACAAAAGCCAAATGTTAACTTGTACAGTATTGTTCACCTCCAATCAGCATGACATCTGGATGCCATACAAATAAAATAACATCTTAACATAGTTTACGTTTGTCTCATAGATTACAAAATGTAATTAACAGTATATTGTGTAATAACTATAATTGTCCAGTGCAAGACTAAGATGTTGCAAGTTAGATACAAAATGTCAGATATTTTCAGTATTTAAAAACCATGAACAGAAACTTATTAAAGTAAAGAAAGAGAGACGCCTTTAATCATATTCTAAGAAAATTTAAGATTTAAATATGCATAGTCATTTATGTATTTAAGGAAAAACAAAATGAAATTAAAAGAATTGTGAGCTAAAATCAAATGTTTGTATACATGGAAAAGCATCAAATTTGGATTAAATCAAAGTTGTCTTGAATACTTATCATGAGAACTTATCAATGTACTACCACCTTTGTCTTTGCCCAAAGACGTGAAAAAGACATGGTAATGTTTCTTAAAAGAAGAACAGGACTATCCAACATGGATAAATAGATGCAAAGTGTGTTCTATTTATTTTGAATTGGCGTAATTGCTGTTCGTAAAGTTTTAAATTTTATTATTATTATTATTATTATTATTATTATAATTATTATTATTATTATTATTATTATTATTATTATTATTATTATTATTATTACAACAATTATTAAATCTTATCTGCTGTGCTTTTATTTTAATCATCAAGAATGTAAGTTGATTTGTAAAGTTAGGAAAAGCCTATGCTTTTTTATAAATAGTCATTAAAGTTGATAGGAACTAAGGTTTCAGTCTGGATATCACTGGACAACAAATTTTTACAAAAGTCATGTTACTGAAATAAAATTAGTCAATTCTTATCAATTTTTATGTGATGAACACGAATATGACAGTCAAATTGCAAAATTGGCTCTAGTTTTTTTTGTAATCTGCAAGAAATTAATGTTTACATAACGAAATGCATTCCAATAGTACAAGGTCAACTGTAATAGCCTACCTATAAAAAATCAAGTCATTGACTACATCTTAGGTTTATTCGCCTGTCTCTTGTACAGCTGTTCGGGAGCATCTCTGAGGAGTGTCCAGCAGTAGTCAGCCAGCATTGTAGTGGACCATTTTCCTTGGTATCTTTGTTCCATTGTTGCGATATCTTGATGAAAACGTTCGCCGTGTTCATCACTAACATTAACAAAGTTGCTAGGAAAGAAATCCAAATGGGAATGAAGGAAGTGAATCTTTAGAGACATATTGCAGCCAAGTTTCTTATACTTCATCAACATGTCTTCTACTAGTTCCTTATAGTTTTCTGCCCTAACATTTCCGAGGAAGTTTGTAGAAACTAGGCGAAAAGCATTCCATGCTTGTTTCGCGTCACCTTCCAGCAAGTTGTTCAACCGGTCATCTTTGAAAAGCTCTCGAATCTGAGGACCCACAAAAACTCCTTCTTTAATCTTTGCTTCGCTGAGTCGAGGAAATTTTTCATGCAGGTATCGGAATGCTGGCAAAGTCCGGTCAATGGCTTTCACGAAGTTCTTCATCAAACCTAGTTTGATGTGAATGGGTGGTAGCAAGACTTTCTGAGCCTCAACCAGAGCTGGGTGTTGGATATTCTTCTCTCCAATGGCTACATTCTGCCTGTGAGTCCATTCCTTCCTCATGTAGTGCATTTCCCTTGCTCGGCTATCCCACTCGCATAAGAAACACATGTATTTTGTATATCCTTGCTGCAGTCCCATTAAAAGGGCAACTACCTTCAAATCACCACAGAGGTGCCAGCTGTACTTGTTATACTCAATGGAATTCAGTAGCTGCCTTAAGTTATCGTATGTCTCTTTCATGCGGACAGCATACGCTAATGGAATAGATGGAAGAATGTTTCCATTGTGCAAAAGCACAGCCTTGAGTCTCAGTTTCGAAGAGTCCACAAATAGTCTCCATTCTTGTGGGTCATGAGTGATTTTTAAAGCATTCATGAGGCCCTCAATATCGGAACAGAATATCAGATTACTTTCCTTTCTGAAGAAAGACTCCAATTGCTAGTGGCGCTTTCGATATGCAGTAATTGTGACATCTTCTTCTAGAAGATTCCATTGTTGGAGTCTTGATCCTAGCAATTCTGCCTTGTTCTTTGATAAGTCCAAATCACGAATCAGGTCATTTAGTTCTTCCTGTGTTATTCTGTGTGGGGTTGATGATGCACCACAGTGAAAATCTGGATCACTGCATGCTGATGGACCAGGAGAAGAACAGGTCAACTCACCTTTGTCTTCGTCAGATGAATCAAGAGAATATTCTGCTGGAGGTTCTGGAATAGGAAGTCCCTCACCATGTGGAACTGGTCTCAATGCAGACGGAATGTTTGGGTAGACTGTTCTCGACTTCTTTCGCTTCGTTATTCCGCCGGAAAGAGGAGGAACCAAGCAGAAGTAACAGTCATTTAGGTGGTTGCTTGGCTCTCTCCACACCATTGGGACTGCAAACGGCATTGATGACCTTTTGCAATTCAACCACTGTGAAAGCTGTGTTGTACATGTAGCACAGCATATATGCGGAGCCCAAGGCTTGTCTTGGTCACCAACCTTGCATCCGAAGTAAAGATGATATGCCTTCTTCACTTGAGAATTGATACTTTTCTTCTGGTTGGCAAATGTCACTTCCCCACAAATATAGCAAAAATTGTCCGCGGTATTAACACACTTTCGAGGCATTACTGTTCTTTATTGTACGTAAATGGATAAAATAATAAGTTTTATGTAACAGTAGCTTGAACTGTCTCGCACAACGTCTAAAACATTTTAAATGCTGAACCTATCTGATTGGGCTTTATATAGTACACTGCTTACGTCAGCTTCAGCAGCCGCCTGGCATTAGTATAATAGGCCTACACATGTATAGTACACAGCTGACGTCAACTTACTTCAGCAGCCGCATTGCATTAGTATTGCATTGCATCAGAAAATGATGCAATCAACTGTGGATGATGTGAGCATGATGGTATTATGCAGTGTTACATCATTATTCCGGATGTTGCTGCAGTCCTACTGGAGAAATTTACACAGTGAAACATAGAAAATGAGGTATATGAATATCTTCAAAACGAGAGCCAATAAAGCATTTTCACGGTTATATTCGTGTTCGGCACACCAAAATACTACAGATTAGGGCCTTTTCAAGTCAGTAATGATTTCACTGTTGACGGATATATTTTGCCAAGACATAAGTTGCACTACTAGTTTGAAAGGAAATGGAGGATTATATTATTGGTTACATACACAAGGCAGAAATGATATAATAATGTTACTAAAATAATCAATTAATTTAACAGCAGAGAAGGCTTTGTATTTTATTAGGAATTCTCATTCGACGAATCCCTCACAATCCCGTGAAAAAAAAATAATGGAAAGGAGGAATGCAGAATCTGTGTTATTATGTAAAATAATTTGCTAATTTTGCAAATGCAATGATTCTAAAAAGAATAAGACCTACTTAAATTATCAATTTACTGACACCAAATCAACTTAAATTAAACACTTAAATTGTCAATTTACTACCACCAATAACCACTTAAATTGTCAATTTACTACCACCAATAACATCTTAAATTGTCAATTTACTACCACTAATAACCACTTAAATTATCAATTTACTACTACTAATAACCACTTGAATTGTCAATTTACTATTACCAATAACCACTTAAATTATCCATTTACTACCATCAACTACCTACATTATCAATGTACTACGACCAACTACCTAAATCATCAATTTACAATTTAGCACCACCAAAATCCACTTAAATTATCATTTTACTACAATCAACTACCTAAATTGTCAATTTACCACCACCAAAAACTACTTAAATTGTCAGTTTACTACCAGTAAAAGTATCAAACATTATAAAATTACAAAGAGCATCATCATTCTAATAGGCTCTGATTTAATGCATTGCTATATTGAGTTAGTTTAAGTTTCTATGGTGAATGACAGTAATTACCATGCTCTTTATCATAAAGAAAGCTGAAAATACTAAGATGTCAGCACTCTGAAAACAAAAAGCCATTTGTTTTAAAAACTGACAATATCAAGGTGTCAGAAACTGGAATAAATGACTATATTTAGCATGCTTTTTGGACTCGAGAAAACGGACAATACAAAGCGGTCAACAACTCATATGAATAACATTTGCATGCCATATGAATAAAGAAAAAACTGACAACATATGCAATAATTATATATGGAAAGATAATTTATTCAAGAAAAATGGAAATAGACATTCTGAAAAAGAGAAAAGGCATGTTGTTGGAGATAAGGGTATTATAATGTAGAGTTTGACTGACCTTGCATGAGAAAAGGAAGAAACGTCCTAGACAGGGGAGTAAGTTTTCTTTTGTATGGACAGCATCTCGTGACCAATCAAAGATTATTGCTAAGAATCAAAAATACAAGTGAAGACCAACTCACTCTTTGAGTCTGTACGTCATCCTGGAGAGGGATTCTTGGACCAGGGTTGCTACTACCTGATAAACTAGGCATGACAATCTGACCTCCATAATTATCAACCATTGTCGGCATGTTCTGAAAATAAAAAGGAGATAGTGGAAAAGTATACAATTTGTCAGTATAAAATATACACCAACGTTCTGACATCACACTTCACACCCTAATGTACATAAGATTCCATAATCAAAAAATTGTACTAACATGTACATCCAGCCACTAAAACATTGGAGAGTGTTTATTATAAAATGATGGAATAGTGTCGTATACTACAGCAGTGGCAATGTTTCTTTATCAGCTCTTTTAATACACTTTATGTCAAATTAAACAGTACAGAATACTTTTCCGATACTGAACAAGAACATCATATTTCCATAATATCTAGGAAATTAAAAATTTGTAAATTTTAATATTCAACAGTTTCAACGATGATAGTTAATCCCAATATTTGATACGATTTGTTTATTTAGGTAATTCAAAGCTTTGATGGGATCTCGAGTTACCAAGTGGTCTAAAGCACTGTCCATTATGGATCACTGATATCTCACCTCTGTCCGCGTCAATTTACTACCACCAATAACCACTTAAATTATCAATATACTACCACCAATAATCACTTAAATTATCAATTTACTACCACCAATAACCACTTAAATTATCAATTTACTACCACCAAAACCACTTAAATTATCAATTTTCTACCACCAAGTACCTTAATCATCAATTTACAAATTTACTACCACCAAACTCCGCTTAAATTATCATTTTACAACCATTAACTACCTAAATTATCAATTTACCACCACCAAAAACTACTTAAATTGTCCGTTCACTACCACTAAACAGTATCAAATACTATAAAATTGCAAAGGGCATCATCATTCCAATAGGCTCTGATTTAATACATTGCTATAAGTTTCGTGGGTGAATGAGAGTAATTATCATGCTCTTTATCATAAAGAAAACTAAAAATACTAAGATGTCAGCTACTCTGAAAACAAAATGCCATTCTTTTAAAAACAAACTGACAATATCATTGTGTCAGAAACTGGAATAAATGACTATATTTTGCATGCTTTTTGGACTCAAGAAAACTGACAATACCAAGCGGTCAACAACTCATATGAATGACATTTGCATGCCATATGAATAAAGAACAACTGACAACAGATGCAATAATTATCTATGGAAAGATAATGTATTCAAGAAAAATGGAAATAGACATTCTGCAAAAGAGAAAAGGCTTGTTGTTGGAGATAAGGGTATTATAACGTAGAATTTGAATGACCTGGCATGAGAAGAAGAAGAAACGTCCTAGACAGGGGCGTATGCTTTCTTAGGTATGGACAGCATCACATGACCCCTCAAAGAGTTTTGCTAAGAAACAAAGATAAAAGTGAAGACCAACTCACCCTTTGAGTCTGTACAACATCCTGAAGAGGGCTTCTTGGACCAGGGTTGCTACTATCTGATAAACCAGGCATGACAATCTGACCTCTATAATTATCAACCATTGTCGGAAACTTCTGAAAATGAAAAGGAGATAGTGGAATAGTATGCAATTTGTCAATATAAAATATACGCCAACTTTCTGACATCACACTTCACACCCTAATGTACTTAAGATTCCATAATCAAAAAAATGTCCAAACATGTACATCCAGCCAC